>CM069136.1:11946102-12618602 GCA_035221665.1 Okamejei kenojei
CCTAGAGAGATAGAAGTCTTTGCCTCTGAAAAATAGCCAACATAATCAATGTGAAATGTAGATAGAGTCAATGGTGGAATGAGCTCTCTCTGTGACTGACTGGGCTACATCTACATTTCTCTGCAATTTCTCGCTGTCTTGGGCAGAGCTGTTTCCAAACCAAGGCGTGATGCAACCTTAATCTGAAGAAGGGTCTCGACCTGACACGTCACCTATACCTTTTCTCCAGAGGTGCTGCTTGTAAGGCAGCAACTCTACCGCTGAGCCACCAGTTGAATAGAGCTGTAGAGCATAGGTGCAGCAGTAGAGTTGCTGCCTTATAGCATCAGAGATCCAGATTCGATCCTGCCTACGGGTGCTGTCTGTATGGAGTTTGCACGTTCTTCCTGTGACCACGTGGGTTTTCTCCCGGGTACTCAGATTTCCTCCCACTCTCCAAAGATGAACAGGTTTGGAGGACAATTGACTTGAGTAAAAAATGTAAATTGTTCCTTGTGTGTTGGAACGCGCTTGTGCGCGGGGATCACTGGTCGACACGGACTCGGTGGGCAGAAGAGCCTGTTTCCGCGCTGTATCCCGAAACTAAAACTAAACGAAAGTTTACAGCACGGAAACAGACCTACAGCCCATGACCCTTGTCTTTGTGCTTTGGGCCTTGCATATGACCCTTGGCCCTCCAAACCCTCCCTTATCCGTACATCCGTCAAACTGTCCTTATAAAAGTCATAATTGCATTTAGCCTCCTCTCTGCAGCTTCCTCTGGAAGACCTATGTTGATTGATCAAAAGAGACTCCTTGAAATGTATCATCTGGTAAAACATGGTGAATTTTGGAACCAAATGTGTCTCCTGTCAAGTCATAAAACATCCAATGTCAAATGCTGACTGTTCAGCTTGTTGATTTCAATATTCAATTAACAACTAGTGTAGGATTTGACTAATTCTCCAGGATCATATGACTTGTCAGATTTAAATTATTAACACTACCGACATGACATATATGAATTGTTGGCAATGTTTAGTTAGCGAATGTGCAAAAGTGTGCACGCTAAAAGAGGTCCAGTTTAGAGTACAAGTTACTGAGTTGCTTCTTGTTAGTTAAGTGAAATCAGCTCGCAACTTGGACTCACGCTCACTTGCCCACCCCTCTGTAACAGTGGGGTAATAGGATTAAGTCTCAAGAGTACCTGCCCCAATGTCACCGCTTGGAGTTTAGAAGATGAGGGTGGAGCTCATTGAAACTCACCGATAGTGAACGGCCTGAATAGACTGGATGTTGGAGAGAGTTTTCCACCAGTGGGAGAGTCTAGGATCAGAAGCCCTAGCACAACACAGAACACAGCAAAGTGACCACGTACCTTTAGAAGCATGAAGAGAGGAATTTTCACACTATCTTCTGCGCACTCACACACACGTGGCGTTTTCCAATCTGTCACCCCTCACTAATATGACACAAACCATGTAAATCTTCTTTGTCTTCGCTACAGACGTGTAAAATCAATAAAGTTTGAATAATACACTATAATATTCAAGCATAGATCAAGCTATACTCGAATCTGAAGACTCTCAGTGTGAGAGAGATATTGTCCCCACTACTTACTAATATCTAAACTGCCTCAATCAACACACATGAATAATTAAACAGACTAGCGCAGTGCGATCTTTGTATCACTAGTTCATCAGAGTCCGAGTTCTTACATAGCCTGCAAATATCTGTGGTGAAGTTACTAAATTCGCGCGAACCTGGACATCGCCACGTCTTCCACAGGCTCCAGTATCTCACCTCAGCGAAGCGGTAGTCTCGAGCGTACACACTATGCGTGATTACTGAATGTGGCTCTTGAAGACTAGTGGCCAATAAACGTAATTCATGGGGGGGCACTGATCTCTGTGACTTAACTCTGCACATGCTGCCAGCCTTTTGAGGCATAGCAGACTAGCGCATACGCTCACCCTTCGCGAGAGTGTAGAGCGCGAGCTGATCGGATCACAGTCAGGCCGTCTAGTATCAGGACTGGGCAGTGCTTTACCTACTCTTCTGAGCTTAGTCTTTTCTCTCTTCTCCTGTAGCACACCAAGTTCAGGCTCTAGATCTAGCGTCACATACACACACGCCACAATGGAGTCACCGAATGACTCCTCTACACTAGTGCACACCTGTCACAAAATTCACGTCACACACAGTCCTATTCTAAGTGTGCGGAGGCAGCACAACTATCGGGGACATCATTACTGACTTATTCCGCGCGAAGGCACTCTATATTTCTATTACGCGCGTGCGACATATGAGACTCGCTGATATCTTGACACCATCACACGTGCTAAGAGTGTAATGGCGGACAAGCTACACAGTCTAGGGTCACTAGTGGATCTAGACGTGGAAAGAGAGAGGAGTCTGACACTTGATTGAAGTAGGAGGACTGTGGTAGCTGAACATGGTCTCATTATCTACACCTATAAAATATGTGAAGGATTGAGCTTGTCATTCCCTAGTTCATCCCCATAGAGTCATGCTTGCTGACACAAGCGACTTCGATGTGAATATACAATGACTATATAGATACGTAGCGTGCTGTATAGGAGTTACTCAACATAATGTGAGCAGGTGTAATATTTTGATAAGGCACATCTAGTTATTGTTGAGTATTACATAGAGATGTACACTTAATTCACAGTAGTCAGTGATTAGCACAGACTGATATACAGTCTGTTACACTGTGATGTCTACTTAGTCAATGATATAGAGTATCATGATTGAGATTAGTCAATTTTATTGTTATGATATTATTACAATTCACGTATCATGCTTGTGGTGGCTCTTATGAGATTAGTGTCACACTCTCAACTTCTTTTACTTTTGTTCACGTGAATTAACAAATACTCGTTTGTGTTGGATTATGTCTATGAGGACTAGGAGTGCTTCATTCTTGATTATGCTTAGTTGAGACTGGATTTGATAAGTCATTGATATGAGTTTGAGTCGTACACACGAGAACCTCAAACGTATCAGAACATAAACTTACATAATTAAGTCTAATTCTGTTGCTGGGGTAGTATCATTATTGGATCTACGTCTTAGGATAAGATGGACGATGTTATGATTAGTGAATTTACACAACACTATGGTAATTGGGAGACGGTACACAAGGGTCGTACATTGGATTAATTTCAATTTATTGGATAAGGAGTTACAACACACCGGAGATTTACATGGTTAATTTCAGGTATCAGGTGAGTGGATATACGATGTCACAAGTCATTAAACAATATATATAGATACACATTCGGGTGTGAGTCTATGAATCACAAAGGCTGTATTACATACAATTATAGTAGCACGTCACACATAACTAGAGTTGAGACGTGCATGGCAGGAGAGAGGTGGTGAGTCGTGAGGTTTCACTAGCTGTGCATACGCATATCTTTATTCAATAGTTGTGGAATACCAGAGTTGTTAGGTATATAGATAAATGGGATGGTACGTGATACAAGGGTGTACTATGTGTGAATATTAAGACGTATACAGACGGAGCAGCCGTGGAGGCATGACATACGAGAGAAATATGACACACAATGTTACGCGACAGACTGGTCTGACAGTACTTGTCTGTCTACAGCTGAATCTCAGTGGAGGGTGATGGGTTGGGGGACGGACAGTGTGTGGAGGTTTGTTGTCAGTTTATAGTAGTGGGGGAATGGTGGGTGTTCACAATAATGAGTCATTAGGTAACATGGTGAAACACAATAACTCAACTCACAAGGGGAGTCATAGGGGTGGTAGCGTAGGTAGGATTGGATTTGATGTGTACGTTTTTTGAGTTTACGGTGTGTGGAGACACACAGGGTGTGGATTCACATGGAAGACAGAGGGTCTGAGGGAAGGAGGCACTACGCATAGAGGGGACGAGGGTGTTAGTGTGGGTACACTTCGCACACACACAGGGTAAGATTTATGGGTGGTGGATTTGATGGCTAATGGTTGATGAGGAGACAATTATAAGTGTAATGATAAATATGATAATGGTATGTTTAAATTAAAGATGTAGGACGCGATGGTATAGAATTGGTTGTGAACATCCTTTACTTTAATGCATACAGGCTATGATTGTGTATGGTGTTACTGTGATTGCGGTATGTTGCACAAATAGGGTTCATGGATGAGTAGTGACTCAGATTATGACTGTACTAGTAAAGGAACACAGCAGTTCTCTTATGATGACGAATGGATGTCTAATGGGCGGCGCGCGCGAGCGAGAATAGTAGTGACTACATATAGTGGGCACATGGGAGTGGCTGGAGGAACAACGTGAATACATAATAGACACACAAGACACTAAAGGAGGTAATTTGGTACTCAGTATAGTTTCAAAACACTCTAGTAAGATGAGTTGGGGAGTAGGTTTTGGTGCGTGCACGTGATTGTGTGATTGTAGGGTTGACACACATTCTATCATAGTGTAGGTATAACACATTCTCTGTTCACAGACAAATACATGATTATAGTTGACGCGTGTGTCACATTTAGAATAGTAAAAAGGGGACACACTTGTAGGTGACACATGAGGTGATTGATACTACTAGTGATTGGTGTCAAGCCACGGACTGACTATGAAGACGGGTCGAGAATTGGGGCACAATAGTGGGAGACAGTACACACTTGGTGTGTTGTCATATGATGGCGTGACACTATGCTACAAGGTTTGGATAGTGTAATGGGCAATCACTGAGGGTGAGCTAAGGTGGGGGAGGATAGACACGTTCTACGAGGAGGCGCGGTGGTTTTGTGGCTAGGAGTGAGTGGGAGTGAGGTAAAGGAGAAGACATATGTCTCATACTGGAGATACAGTAGGAATATGGCGGTGTGGTTGTGTAGGCGTGTTGACTTGTCTGTAGGGCACTTATGTACTTTATGGTGTGGAACAGACAGACAGGGAAGGCGTTGTTTGGAGAATTGCGTGTCGGTTAGGTTTCGTGGGTTATGAGAGGGCTATGGCGTCATAGATCAACTTTTTGGGGGACTTGCAGTGTGGATTGTGTGTCGTCATCTACGTCACTGATGTTGGCACACATTGGTCTAGTGGATACGCTGGAGAGGGCATCATGAGTTATTATGAGAGGGTTTATATTGTTAGGTTAACATTAGAACTTGTGATTATTAATCATTGCATTATGGCACAGCGACTGTCTTGAGGTGCGTCAATGTCTGATCAGGTGTTTGTGTAGGAGGGTTGACTTTTATGTGTTTTGTATTGGGTGTGAGTGATGAGAGTGATGCGACATGGATCAGAAAGTGACTAGAAGGTATAAGACCGTAAACTCTACGTTGTCATTTATTGGAGGAGCGTGATGATAGCAGTGTACACTCGCGTACTTAAGGAATGGAGAGAATGTAAAAGGTGAACAAGGTGTGAACATTGTGAAACACAAAATTCTACGCACCAGACACACTTCTATTTGTATGAGACCCAATTCACACAAGCACGTCATCTTCGTAAGGAGGCAGGGACATGTTGTCACATTAGACCATGTGATTTCTAGAAATATAGAGGTGGTTTGTTTTGGTGGGGAACAGGATGAGAGCATACTCTTCTCTGCAGTCAGTAAAACACAGGATCTGATATCAACAGTGTACACGGCAACTAAAAGGTGTGGCAGGTGTAGATGAAATCACATATCACGTAAGATGGGAGTTATGTCACATTGATAGGAACACGATATGGCGTCGTTTGCATAGGAATATAAAAATACAGGAGAGCATGATTGTAGGTGAGTCTACTGGAGCACGTAGAACTTGAAGTGGCACAATCACTTGATACAGAGACACACACATGAGTCATAAGTGGAGGGCAGGCTTAGTTGGTTCAACGTGGAATCATATTATAGTGGGATGACTAGCGATGCATAGGGAGTCACTAATCGAGACGTCTAATGTGTGACACACGTTGACACTTGTGACTACGTAATGGGAGTGTGGAGCAGGAGGGATATGGTCTTAACACATGGCATGCAATGCGAGTTGGTACACAACAAACGCACATGGTCTAGGGCGACATTAATGGGATGGGAGATGAGTCTCAGACACACTTAGGGACACATCAGATTAGAGGAGACTGATAGACAACACTCTAGCTTAGTTAGTATGTGGACTTGTTGCGTAATCAGGACTACATGGTAACTGCAGATTATGCCAGCTACACACAGTTGTGTTCTATGGAATGGTCTTCTCATCAATATTGTAATTGGCATCTGGTGGTTCGGGCGTGTCGAGGCACGTATCTTGTATTATTGTTGTGGTTGACGACAGACGGATTGGATGGAGGACATAACATTTAGGTGGGCGAGTGCTGGACAGGCTTCTTGGCACTGTCAGAGGCACACACACGAAGATATTGACGTATGCACGTCTGGTGGAGGGGTAGTTATGGGTTATGGGTTGTTTATTGTGTATGGTAGTGAGGTTGGTGGGATATGAAGTTTGGGGGGAGTGAGTCAGCGTGATGGTTTTTATAGTATGATTGGGGGGTTTGGATAGAAGGGGGGTGGGATGGTGGAGTTTTATGGGGGGTAATATTTTGGTTGGATTGAGGAATTAAATTTTTAATGTGTTAGGTAGGTTTTAGTGGGTATTGGGATATAATGTTGGAAGTTGGTATTTGTTGTTGGGTATTGGGTGGTGTGCCCAGTTAGGGCCGTAGGGCCTGTTTCCATGCTGTATGACTATGACTCTAAATAATTGAAAATTATTTATTGACTCGAGACCCAGAGTACTCAGATTTCCGGTCGAAGGGAAAAGATTTAATAGGAATCTGAGAGGGCTATTTATTTTTTTACCTCAGAGGGTGTGGGTCTATGGAATAAGCAGGCCTAGTAGTTGAGGTAGGTACAATAACATATTAAAAAGACTTTGGGGACAAGTACATGATGGGAAAGGTTTAGTGGAATATGGGCCCCAAAAAAAAAAATTATTTTTTTTTTTTTTGGGCTAGAATTAGGCTTGCAGAGATGGGCATCTTGGTCAGCATGGGCAAGTTGGGCCAAAGGGTCTGTTTCCCGGCTGAATGACTCCAGTACAAAAACAAAAAGGCTTGAGTCCTCGTGCCACCAACTGTTTGAAGTTTGGTGTGTGTTTGCTCAGTGCCGGATGGGGTTTGTAGTGAGAGGTAGCTGTCCTGAAGCTGGAGGTCACAGTTTTCCAGGCTCTTGTTCCCTCCTTCCCCATGGCAGGATTGAAATGGGAGCGATGCCAGGTGTTGTGTCCTTTGATGACCTTTTTCTTTGATCCGTTGAATGAATCTGGAACCATTAGTTCAGTTTAGTTTATTGTCTACGTGTTTATTGTCAGGATGCATGAGAAAGCTTTTGTTGCATGCTATCCCAGTCAGGCGAAAGACGAATACGTGATTACAAACAAACCATTTACAGTATGTTTAAGAAGGTCATAGTTGAAGTAAGAAATGTTGCTGTAGGAGTGGAGATTTAAGAGTATGGAGCGATTTGTAAGATGAGTTGTAGGATCTGCTTCTGTGGCTAACGACGCAAATAGTCACCTGAGCGGTACCCATTCTTGGAAGAAGTGGCCGATTATTCCAATGCACGTATATATGAGTGAGCACTTAGTGATTATTGGTAAGAAGGGAATTAGGAGACCTGGGTGTCCTTATAAACGGTCACTGAAAGTTGGCGTGCAGGTGCATGCAGCATTGGAAGAAAGCTAATGGAATGTTGATCATTCATAACAAGAGAGGATTCAGTACAGGAGTAGAGAGGTTCTTCTGCAGTTGTATAGGGCCTCGTGTGAGACCACCGACTTCTGGAGTAATGTGCACGTTTGGTCGCCTATTTTGAGGAAGGACTTTCCATGTGAAGTGAGGCAGTTGCAGTGTAGTTCACGAGATTGATCCCTGGGATGGCGGGACTGTCTTATGAGGAAGATTGAAAAGACTAGGCTTGTATTCACGTGGAGAGTTTTAGAAGGATGAAGGGATATCTTATAGAAGACAATGAAAGGACAGGGACAAGCTAGATGCCATGGAAAAATTTTCCCAATGTTGGTGATGTCAGAAACAGGTCACACTCCTTAGAATAAAGGGGGAGGTCATTTAAGACTGAGGTGAGAAAAAACTTTTCACCCAGAGATTGTGGAATTTATGGAATTCCCTCCACATAGCAGGAGCCCAAATCACTGATGGGGTTGAAGAGATAGTTAAGATAGAGCTCTTAGGGGCTATGGAGTCCAAGGGATATGGGGAGAAGGCAGGCACGAGTTATTGATAGCAGACGATCAGTCATGATCATATTGAATGGCGGTGCTGGCTCGAAGGGCCGAATGGCCTCCTCCTGCACCTGGTTTCTATGTCAGGATGGAACCTGGGTCTCTGGCGCTGTGAGGCAGCATCTCTTCCACTGTACCGCCCTTACTTACTTAGTTGTTGTGTTTAATTCCAGAGCTGTTACAAGAAGGTTGTCCCAGATAAGACTGCCTGGGCGCGACCTGGTCGAAACGGTACAAGAAGGGGAAATGACAACTCGCGAATCCTCGCACCCACCGTCCCGGGCCACCATCACGCAGTTCAACACCGTCACCAAGTGTGTTGTCAGCACCATACTGAGGGACCTGCAGCTGAAGCCCCAGCAACGAGGCAAAATCATCGAGAAGTGGATCGACCCGTTGCCAGTAACCACATGGCTCTCCAGTTCTGCCTCTGTAGCGGTAGAGACGCTGCCTCAACAGCGCCAGAGACCCGTGTCGATCCGACCACGGTGCGTTTTTTTGTATGTCCTCCCTGTGAACCTTCGTAGGTTTTCTGGGTGCTCTGTTTCCTCCCACACTCCAAAGACAATGCAGGTTATGGTAGGCAAAGTTGGTTTCAGTAAAATT
This sequence comes from Okamejei kenojei, assembly GCA_035221665.1. NCBI lineage: Eukaryota > Metazoa > Chordata > Chondrichthyes > Rajiformes > Rajidae > Okamejei > Okamejei kenojei. The sequence continues at coordinate 11,954,980 of CM069136.1, forward strand.
GCAAATTGTCCCTAATGTGGCGTATATTGTTAGTGATGGGATGGTCCAAGCATGGACCCAGTGGGGGCCGAAGGGCCCTGTTTCCCGCATGCTGTATCTCGAATGAACCTCTGCATCCGGCTTGTAAGGCTTGACATATTCACAAATTATTTCCATAGATGCAAATAAACAAACACTGCTTCACTCCTGGTGCTTTTGATCATTGCTGGTGTTCTGGTTAAATATACTGTGGTTTGCTTGATTAAGGAAGGACCTGCAGATGATGGTTTACAACCAAAGATATGCACAAAGAAGGCTGGCTTAACTTTGGGCGACAGGCAGCATCTCTGGAGAAAAGGAAATGGGTGACTTTTCGGGTTGAGAAAATATCTTCAGCCCCACTTTGGCTTCCATCCCTTGCTTCACTTAACTAATACTGTCCTATAACACTAGGGACAATTTGCAATTTTACCGAAACCTACAACAAACTGCAACATCTTTGGAGTGTGGGAGGAATCGAGGATCAAAGAGAAATCCACGCAGGTCACGGGAGAACGTACAAACAAGCGTACAAACAGATCCCGTAGTCGGGATTGAACCCGGGTCCCTGGTGCGTAAGCACTGAGAGGCAGCAACTCCCACCGCTGCAGCCACCGCTGCCCTAGTAAAATTACATTGGCTATTGATGCAAGAAGACGGTTTCCCTCTCTCGCAGAGCAGTAAATCGGAAGAAACATTTTGTTTTTAATTTCTGTGACCCTCCTTGTTTTTGACCCTTCATTCAATCATTATCATATGCAGTGGTCACGGACATGAGGTCGTTAAGGACCTGTCCCCACTTATGTGTCCTTGGCATGCAAATAACGTGACCTCGTGTCGCGTTGAGGTGCACGGGCATCGTATGGCCACGTGGGGCCGGTCCCACTGAGAGCCTGCGGAGGGGTATGAGTTGTTGCGCGACATCGCACGGGGCCTTCGAACGTTTTGGTAACAAACAAAATCTTTGCCAACACTAACGGCCTGATGTGGAACTGAAACGGCCAAAGTGGGACAGGCCCAAGACCCTGGCGTGACGCTACGTCTCACATCCAACAGCATCAGAAGGGGCAAAACGATCGCCAAACTCAGCTTGCTTGGGGCTCAGGACCGTTTGCGGTCCGGGGGAATCCGCCCCCAAACTCTACTCACCAGAGCGGGGCATGAGCGGCAGCTGTGCTGCTGGCCGGGAAGATTTGATGACTTTTCGGAAGTGTGGAGGAACAAAAGCATAGTCAGAACTTTGCAGTTCTGAGCTTTGTCGGACTGCAAGAGCTTTCTTTGTTCAAAGAGTTCCCTCTAATTAGTAAGGTTTGTCTGTGTGTATCTGGAAAGGCGTAGGAGCTCAGTGGCTGCGGAAGGCCAAGATTCACTTAGCTGGTGGGGCTGAGTCTGAAACTTTTTGAATAATAACATCGGATAGCTCCCTCCTACAACCGAATTTTGCCCGTCCAGGGTGCTGGTAAGTGCTGCAACAGTGCCTTGGGATTCGTTGAGCCGGGGAGGGCGACGGAGAACTGGGAAGAAGCACTCCGAACTCCCTGTTTGACGCGAGAGTGACACGGACATCCGGAGCTTAACAGAGGAGACGTTCTTGCTCTTTGCCAATAAAGCCTTCACAAGACTCATTAACTGTTGCTAAAGAGTGGAGGTGCAGCACCAGCAGAAAGACTGCTTTGGGATTTAAAAAGACCAGATACTGTGTGTTGTGCGCGCCTTAAGATGGGCGACCCATCAGAGTTATGCAGCTGTCGCACGTCGCAGCCCCCCGAGACTTGAGGGCCATGAGTTATGGGGCGCACACATGGGGTAAAAATGGTACATGGCAGAGCAACCTGCCCTACAAGGCCATTCTAGATGCACTGGGAACTGTTGCAAGAAAGCCATATCTCGTCGGCGGTGGGACAGTGGCAAGGTTGTTTTGTTCTACTAAGACTCAACAGCTGTGTGCTCTGGCCCTGTACAGGGTCGTAAAACAAGCGGTGTGGGAATTTTTGTTTTGCCGGCGGTGAACCCATTGGGGGTCCCTGCTGCCGTCATTCTGCCAACAACGATCCACTTTTGTTCCGATGCGCTCCTGCCCACATGTAAGGAAGCTGGGGGAGTGCGGTCGGGGCTTCCCCAAATTGTATGTATAGGTTTGATGATCCCAGATGCACATATATATACGTTCAAAGCGTCGTGTTGCGGAATATACAGATGGCACAGGACAGACACGGAGTGTTTTGATGTGGAGGTGATGATTATCCTATCGCGTGTTTTGAACGCGGGCCAAGTGCGTTGTACGCTTGCAAAAAGTGGGCATTTTCGCACAATTGTCCAGGACCCGGCTGCGCCACATCCACCACGGTGTGCCCGGGAGAGCACTGCCTGGCCCATCGGGCGCTTCTGGTTCTAGCCACAGAACCCCGTGGAAGGCTTTATTCCCCCTACCATCCACCCCCCATCCCCCCACCACCCTCAGTCCCCTACCTGTGGCGTGGATGCCGGTGAAAGTGTGCGATGGGGTGGACACGGGACGGTTGGGAGCGTCAGGGGGGAGGACAGCAAGAACAAGAAGAAGGGCGGGCCCCAGGAAAAAGACCACTCCAAGAAGCGTACCCCAGGCAAGCGGTATAAACCGGTTGCTCGGCCTCTGAACCCGGCCCCATGGAAGCATAGGGGCCTAGGGTCCAACGGGGGCTGAGGAGAGGTTGAAACAAGTAGACGGTAGTGTGAGGAAGAGGCTTTCAGCAAATGGAGATCTACTGTGCCACCGGCACTGCCAGATGGGTATACAAAGAGGAAGGAGACATGGGTCCTCCGAAATAGAGAAGGCCCTGAAGTTTACATAGGCAATCCTGAAGGGGGCCTTCCCTCCTGTTGAGGATGGGGGAACCCAGGGCACTCTTTCCTCTGAGGGGTAATGATGGCCTCTGTAGTGCAGGGAATACCTGAGACGTGGCGATACATTACCCTTGGGGCTGTTTCCCAGAGAGTGCTCCTGCTAGCTAGAGGCATGACCAGGGGGCAGCCTGAAGAGGTGACTTGTGGGATGAGGGGGAGGTCCCCAGTCTGAGCTCCCTACTTGAGGCTTGTAAGCCCAGATGAGGGTGTGATGTCCCACTGGTCGAGGAGCAGGGAGGACTTCCAATAACATCGGCCCCTGAGGGTCACAGATGAGTGATTCCACCTGGTGGTGGGGAAGGGGAATCACGGGGTGGATGTGCTGGGGTGGGTACCCTGGTGAGAGGAAAGGCAAGGTCTTTTCGGATCGTGTCCATCTGTATACGAACCACTATGCAGGCCCGCTTACAGCAAGGCCGGAGACCCTTGCTCCGACTTCACTGTTCCCAAACCGTGTTAACAGAGGGCGGTGGGAGAGTGCAGGAGACTGGCCAATTAGCAGATAGCTTGCCGCAGTCAGAGGCACCGGTACCTCCCCTGTCCACTGATCCTGGGGGTGGGAAGTGACCAGAGAGGAGACCGTGTGATGTGGCTGGGAACGCCCACGCTCACAAGGAGCAGGTGAGCGAGTGGCTGAGAGTAGCAACCTTCCGACCCTCGGGCTCCGAAATGATTGCGAAGGAAGAGGGGTTACGCGGAGTCCGTCGACAGTGCGTTGACGATTGCCCCCACTACCCGCGGCCCTGTGTCACGACTTGTTCGAAGTCTGGGAACTTCGGAAGTTTCTTAAAGGATACGATAGGGATTAGGGAACAAGTGGATATGGCTGTTCGACCGCTTGGTCGGAACCTAGGGTGCCCATGCGGTCCCATTTATGCCATCCTTCAGAAAAGGGGAATGAGGCGGGCTAATACGAATGAGCGGCCCAGTTCCAAAGAGCTTTTTAAAGGCCCTAAAGAGAGGGCAATAAGGCTAGGGGAGGCTCCACTCCTTCACTGGGGGCTGGTAAACAGATCCAGTGTTACACTCAAAATGAAGCTCACTATAGCCAGCCTTAATATCAATGGGGGCAGGGGTCTCTCCGTAGGTATCAACCATCTCTCATGCTCAGGGACGGGGGTACGCGGTGAGCTTCCTGCAGGAAACAACACACTGTGCTAGTGATGAACCCACCTGGCTCCTGGAGTGGGAATGGGGGGTCAACAATGAATCCATCTCAGCTCCAATTCGAGTGGAGGTGGCATTCCGTTGGCCCCCGTCTTTCCAACCAGAGATCCTCATAGTGCAGGCCATTGTACCAGGCCCGTTTGCTGTATCTGGCCGTAGCGTTTGATGGCGTGCCATTACACTTTATTAATGTGTACTCTCCCAAATCGGCGCAATGCAGACGCGCTTAACAAGGGAAGTGACCACGTTGTAGAACACTATCACCGTGTGGATGTGTTTTCCTTGGGGAGATTTTAATTGTACCCTCGAGTGAGAGATCGCTCTGGCTGGCGTCAGCGTGAACCCGGCTGGAGTAAAAGTCTTTAAGGGAATGGTGGATGCTTTTGAAGCTGGTAGATGCTTGGCGAATTTCCATCCTGTACCTCTAACGCACTTCTCACGTACAGGTTGAGGTTGGTGGTTCCCCGTATGACCGTTTTATACGTGTCCAAGGCCTATGTCTCCTGTGTTTTCGCGCCTCCATGGCGGCCAGGCGCCATGTGCTCGAACCATGCCTGGTGCGAGTGGATTTTACCCGACGCGCACTACGGCTGGGTCCGCGTACTTGCATGTTTAATAGCCAGCTGCTGGGAGGATCGCCGATTCCAGGATTCCTTCAGGCATTCTGGCGAGGTGGAGAAGAGGTCAGGGGCGATTCTTCCCTAAGTGCAGTGGTGGGACGTGGGGAAGGCCTACGTCCGTGCTGTTTTTGTTCAGGACTATGCGAGGGGGTCCGACCAAGGGGCGGGACTCCGAGATCGGACGGCTTGAGGAGGGAGTTTTGCTCAGACTCAAAGGCCGGTCTGATCAACTGGTGGGGCTTCGTGTGAGTGGGAGGATACCAGGAGAAGAAGGAGCACTGAGGAGACTTGCAGCTTAGGAGGGCCCGGGGCGCGTATGTAGGTCGCGAGTTCCAGATGTTTGCAACGAAAAAAATTTAATTATTTTTTTTTTTTCCCCCCCCCCCCCCCCCCCACTGGGACCGAGCCTCCCCCTTTTTCTTTCTCTGGAGAAGGGCGAGGAGCCCGCAGGCAACTTTAAGAGTTGCTTGCGGATGATGGCTTCCTCTGTCACAGATCCAGAGATGCATTTGGTGCCTCTGATCGGTCTTTCTACAGACCTCTGTTTCTCGGCAGGCACATCGAGTGTGGAGGCGCAAGAGGTTACTGTGGAGGCTAACCCCTGGTGCAATGATGTGGCTGAACCACCTGGATGATCCCCTAACTCTGGCCGAGTTGACTGGTGCCTTGCACAGCTCAGGGGGGCAAGTCTCCAGGCTGTATGGACTGACTGTGGAGTACCTTCGAGCCTTCCTGGGATGTCCGGGGGTGACTATATGAAGGTCCCTGGGGAGAGCCTGGCGACCGGGAGAATGGCCTTACTCATGGGCGCAAGTGGCAGTAGTTGTCCTGTTGTCCTAAGAAGGGCGATCTCCGCCTTTTGAAAAACTGGCGCGCCCAGTCTCTCTCCTCAGCAACGGACTATAAAGTTTTTGCCACGGGGCATGGGCGAATTCGCCTGGGTCCCCGTGCTGTCCAGGTTATCACCCCTGACCAGTCTACACCGTCCCCGGCCGGTCCATCGCAGACAATTATCCATCTGCTCTCCGGGACCTGATCCATTCTGTCCCAGGGGGCTGGACAGTCAGCTCGCCTGTAATCTCTCTCCTCGACCAGGAGAAGGCTTCATAGGGTGGAGCACAGAATACCTTTCTCGGGACCCCCTCTGCAGGGCGTTCGGATTTGGACCGCATTTTGTGTCCTGGGTCCGACTTTATACACTGCGGCAGAGTGCCTTGTTAAGGTGCAACGGCTCTTTATTGGCCCCCATTGCCCTTTGGAGAGGGGGGTTCGTCCAGGGATTCCCATGTCCCGGTCACTGTATTACCATCTGTGTAGAACCTTCCTGTGCCTTCTCCGGAGGTCGGTTTGACGGGCCTGGTTGTGCCGGGGCCGGAGATGGAGTGGTTCTCCGGCCCTAACGCCGTTGATGTCACTTTTGATGTTCACCGAGACCCTGTTGACCTGCGGAGGAATCGTGAGTGCCAGCAGGTTTTTCTCTGCTGCATCCTCCGCCAAGATCAACTGGGGGAAATGTTTCTGGTCTCCTGGTGGGTCAGTGGGAGGTGACCTCCCTGCCGAGGAGATGGCAGTTTTTTTGCGTGGAGCACCACGCCACACTCCTCTATCTGGGGGACAACCTGAGTCCCCACTGAGGGGGCGTGGCCGCGAACTGGCAGGAGCTGGAGGCGAAAGTGTCGCTCTCCCCGCCGGCTGGACTTGGTCAGGCCCTCCTTGGTGTGCTCTCTTACCGGGGCAGGCTGTAGTTAAAAAAACCAGCTGCTGGTGGCCTCTATCTGTGGTACCAGGCTTGGCCACTATGGTCCCGTCCTCTTTTTTTTAAGAAATCTGGATACAGAGGAGATTGGTCAACTTCTTCTGGGGTGAGAGGAACCACTGGTCACTCTGCGGGGGTTCTGAGTCTCCCATTTGGAGGAGGGTGGTCAGGCGCGGGTCTGTGTCGTACCCAGGTGGCGGCTCTCCGACTGAGGAGGACCCTGCCGGAGATACGTCTACTCAAACTACCCTCCTAAATGGCACGTCTGGCGACGTACTTTTTTTTTCCGCAGGGGCGCTGCCTTCACTTGTCAGGAGGGCTCAAAGCACCAGTACGGGTATGAGTCGAAGCGCTCTTCAGGCGGGAGTTGCCTGGCTTTTAACCGTGACCTCCTGAAGGCCAGGAATTTGGTCACCTCAGCCAGGGCGCTGCTCCTCCTCAGGGGGAGGGGGGCGTTGTGGCTGTGATGGGGGGTGTTGAGGAGCCAGCGTGTGCGTGGGAGCGATTCCGGATGAGCATTAACCCCCCCAGCTCCATCGAATTTTCATGGGACCCATGGCCCGGCTTCCCTCCCGAGAGCCGGACCCACGCAACATGAGCCGCCATTTTCCGAGATGCCCAGCGTGCCGTTCCGTGATGCGGAGAGGCGCGTGTTGAACAGTTGCCTCTTGCACACTCTCTCATCTTCCTCGCCCTCCGTCTTCCGTCCCAACACTCCCTGGCGGTCTGTGTTACCACCTACGAGGGGAAAAGGTCCTCAGTGTAGGTCTCTCTGATAAGGAGTCCTCCCCCTTTACATCGTGGACCTGGGGTGGAGATTGTTTGTCACAAAGCCGGGCATCAACAGGTACTTGAGCCTGTTTCGACGGACAAGTGGGTCCGCCGCCTGTCACTTTTGCGGCGAGGAGGAGACCGTGTTTCCATGTATACTTTGGGAGTGCAGAGGTTGCATCCCTGTTTCGAGTATCCCCCCCTGAAGGGGCTGCTCCTCAGTTTTGGCTCCATTTTAGTCAACACAATTTATTTTTGGCACCCGGTACAGAGGGGGAGGTCGGGAGGGAGAGGGGGGTCTCCCTGTCGGTTTTCTCCGGGGCCTGGCCACGATGGCCATTCGCGGGTCCCAGCAGCGGGCAAGGTCCGACCGGCCCGCACAGCAGTCGGCTGCTGGCCCCTCTTCCGGGGTTACGTCGTGCCGCGTGTCCCTAGAGGAGGGAACACGCGGTGACCATCGGGGACTTGTGGAGGCTTTCCTCCGCGAACGCAGGGTCACCGAGGAGGTCGAAGGCATTATAGATAAAAATGAAATAATATTTAATTTGAAACTTTGTTTGAGTAAAATGCCAAATATAGCATATTCTGATTTTTGAAATGTTTTGTACTTTTGATTTTAAATAAAACATTTTGTTAAAAGGAAAAAAAAAAAAGATCGGGGGCCAGGACGGAGCGTTGCTGCTGGCCGGGAGGATTTGATAAACTTTTTTCGGAAGGTGGGGAGGAACAAAAGCGTCAGACTTGCAGTTTCAGAGTTTTGTCCGGGCTGCAAGAGGGCTTTCTTTGTTTCAAAGAGTCCTCTAATTAGTAAGGTTTGTCTGTGTATCTGGAAAGTCGTAGGAGCTGCAGTGGCTGGCGGAAGGCCAAGAATTCACTTGGGCTGTGGGAGCTGATCTGGGAACGGTTTGAAGTTAATAGCATCGAAAAGCTCCCTCCTACAACCGACTTGCCCGGTCTCCAGGTGTGCTGGTGTTAAGTGCGGCAACAGTGCCTTGGATTCGATGAGAGCCGGGGAGGCGACAGAGACCATGGGGAAGAAGCCTCCGGAATTCTCCATTATTGACGGGCGGGAGGATTTGACACGAACATTCCGACTTTATCAGGATGAGACTGTTTCTGTTCATTTATTTTTTTTTTTTTGCCAAGAAAGCCTTCACAAAGACACATTAACTGTTGCAAAAGAAGTGGAGGTGCAGCAACAGCAGAAAGACTGCTTTGATTTAAAAAGGACAGATACTGTTGTTTTGTTGTGCGCGCCCTAAAGATTGGCGACCACTTCAGAGAGTTTATGCAGCTGTCGCACGGTTCGCAGTCCCCGAGACGGAGGGCCATGATTTGATCTGGGGGCGCACACATGGGGGTAAAATGTACATGCAGAGCAACCTGCCCTTCCAAGGCCTTTCTAGAAGCACTGGGTGGAGACTGTTGGCAAGAAAGCCATAGTCTCGGGCGCGCGTGGTCAGTGGAAGGTTAGTTGTTTTCCTACTGAAGACTGAACAGGCCGGTGGCCTCGGCCCTGGAAAGGGGCATAACATCGGGTGGAATTTTGCGGCGGTGAGACCCATGGGGGGTCCCGTGCTGCGGTCATCTCTGTTCAAACGTTCCCACTTGTATGTTACGGATGCGCTCCCTGCTCCCACATGTAAGGGAAGCTGGGGGAAGGTCGGTCGGGGCTCACCTAATTGTTTGTATAGGTTGATGATCCAGAGATGCAGCAGATATAATAACCGTTGAAACGTCGAGTGTATATGCAGATTGCACAGGGGACGACACGAGGGGAGTTGTTTGATGTTGGAGAGTGGATGATTTCACATATCGCGTGTTTGGAACGCTGGCCAAGTGCGTTGTCAAACGCCTTGCAAAAAGGGTGGGGCATTTCGCAGGAATTGTCCCCAGGACCCGGCTGCCACTTCACCACGGTGGCCCGGGAGAGCACTGCTGGCCCCATCTGGGGCTGCTGGTTCTACCACTGTAGCCCGTGAAGGCTTTATTCCCCTACCTCCACCCCCCAACCCCCCACCAACCCTCATGTCCCCTCTACCTGCGGCGGTGGTTGCGGGTGAAGTGCGTGGGGTGGACCAGGGACTTTTGGGAGCTTCAGGGGGGAGGAAAGCAAGAAAGAAGAAGAAGGGGGCGGGCCCCCAGGAAGAAAGACCCACCTCCAGAGCGTGACCCCTGCAGCGTAAAAAATTGTGCTCGCCACTGAACCCCGTCCCGCCCAGGGAAGCATAAGGGAAGGGGCCTAGGGTCCCAACTGGGGCTGGAGAGGTTGAACAAGAAGACGTAGTGTGGGAGGTAGAAGGCTTTCCGCAATGGAGATCACTGTGCACCGCACGCCAGTGGTTTCAAAGAGGAGGAGACATGGGTCCTTCCGAAATAGAGAAGGGGCCTGAAGTCAGAGCAACCTAGGGGGGACCTTCCCCTCCCTGTTGAGGTGTGGGACCCAGGACACTCTTCCTCTGAGGCGGGGAGGATGCCTCGTATGTGCAGGAACTCCTGAAGTGCGATAACATTACCCTTAGGGGCTGTTGCCCCCAGAGAAGTGCTCTGCTAGCTTAGAGGAAGACCAGGGGCGGCCCTGAAGAAGGGGGACTTGGGTGAGGGGGAGGGTTCCCCAGTCTGAGCTCCTCGATTGAGGCTGTCAGCCCAGATGAGGGGTGTGATGTCCCCACTGGTCGAGGGACAGGGGGACTTCAATAAGATCGGCCCCTGAGGTCACAGTGAGGTGATTCACCTGGTGGTCGGGGGAAGGGGACTCTCGCTGGTGAAGGTGCTGGGTGGGTAGCCTGGTAGGAGGAGGCAAGGTCCGTTTTTTTTTTTTCGGATCGTGTCCTTCGAATCGGTCGGACTCTAGGCAGGCCCGCTTACAGCAAGCCCGGAGACTTGCTCCGACTTCACAGTTCCCAATCCGGATCACAGAGGGCGTGGGAGAGTGCAGGATACTTGGCCGCATTAGCAGAGAGCTTGCCGCATATCAACTGCACCGGTACCTCCCCCTGTGCACTGATCCTGGGGGTGGGGAAGGTGACAGAGGAGGGACCGTGATGAATTGGCTGGAACCCCACCTCGCACAAGGAGAGGAGAAGCGAGTGGCTGTGAGTAGCAGACCTTTCCAACTCGGGCTCAGGACATTGAGTGCGAGGAGGGAGGGGTAAGCGGAGTCCGTCGACATGCGTTGACGGACTGCCCCACCCGCTGGGTCCCTTTTTCACGACTTGTCGAAGTTCTGGGAACTTCGGAAGTTCTTAAAGGATACGAGAGGGAGTAGGAAACAGGTGGATTTGGCTGTCCGACCGCTGGTCGGACCTTAGGGTGCACATGCGGGATCCATTTTGCCATCCTTCAGAAGAAGGGGAATGAGGCGGGGTAATACGGAATGAAGCGGCGCCATTCCAAGAGCTTTTTTAAGGCCCTAAAGAGAGGCATAAGGCGTAGGGGGATGGCTCCACCCTTCACTGGGGATGGTAAAAAGATCTACTGTAACACTCAAAGATGAAGCACACTATAGCCAGCCTTAATATCAATGGGGGCAGGGGGTCTCTCCGTAGTATCACCATCTCTCAGTGCTCAGGACGGGGGGTACGCGGTGAGCTTCCCCTGCAGGAAACACCACACCCCACCAAACCTTGTGGCTATGATGAACCCACCTGCTCCTGAGTGGGAAGGGGGGTCTAACATGAGCCATCTCACACTGCCAATTCGAGTGGACTGGCATTCCTGTTTGGCCCCCGCCTTTCCAACCGGGAGACAATCCCGCAGAAGTTGCATGGACATTGTACCAGTCGATTGCTGTTAATCTGGCCTGGCGTTTGGATGGCGTGCCATACACTTCCCATTAATGTGTACACTCCCAAGATCGGCGCAATGCAGACCGCGCTTAACAAGGAAGTACCCCACGTTGTGAACACGTAACTACCGTGGGGAGTGATGTTTTCCTTGGGGGAGATTTTAATTGTACCCTCGAGGTGAGAGATCGCTTCTGGCGTTTCAGCGTGACCCGGCTGAGTAAAGTCTTAAGGGAGATGGTGGATTCCTTTTGAGCTGGTAGATGCTTGGCGGAATTTCCATCCAGACTCTAACGCCTTCTCTCGTCAGGATGAGGTGGTGGTTTCCCGTATTGAACCGTTTATACGTGTCCAAGGCTATGTCTCCTGTGTTTCGGCGGCCTCCATTCGGACCGGCGCCATGCACGGACCATGCCTGGTGCGAGTGGATTTTATCCCGGACGCGCATACCACGGCTGGGTCCGCGAACTGGCATTTTAATAGCCACTGCTGGAGGATCGCCGATTCCCAGGATTCCTTCTGGCAGTCTGGCGAGTGGAGAGAGAGGCAGGGGCGTTTCCTTTCCTAAGGCAGTGGTGGGACGTGGGAAGCTACTTCCGCTCTGTTTGTCCCAGGACTACGCTGAGGGGGTCGACCAAGGGGCGGGACTCCGAGATCGGACGGCTTGAAGAGGGAGTTGCTCGACTCAGAGGCCGTCTGGATCAGACTGGTGGGGCTTTGTGTGAGTGGAGGATCACCAGGAGAAGAAGGAGCACTTGAGGGACTGCAGCTTAGGAGGTCCCGGGGGCGCGTATGTGAAGTCGCAGCGTCCAGATGTTGCACCGAATCGGGAACCGAGCCTCCCCCCTTTTCTTTTCTCTGGAGAAGGGGCGAGGAGCCCGACAGGCACTTGTATGAGTTTGCTTTGCGGAGGATGGCTTCCGCTGTCACGGATCCAGAGCGCATTTGTGCCGTCGGTTTACGGTCCTTTCTAACAGGACTCGTGTTCTCGTACTCGCCGGGCACATCGAGTGCGGAGGCGCAAGAGGTCCTGTGGGAGGGCTTTAACCGCTGTGGGTGAAATGAATGTGGCTGAACACCTGGAATATCCCCTAAACTCTGGAGGAGTTGACCGGGTGCCTTGCACCAGCTCAGGGGGGCAAGTCTCCAGGGCTGATGGACGACTGTAGAGTACCTAGAGCCTTATGGGATGTCCGGGGGGTGACATATGAAAGGTCCTTGGGAAGCCTGGCGACCGGGAGAATGCCCTTCTCATGTGCGTCAGGGCAGTAGTTCTCCTCGAAGCCTAAGAAGGGCGATCTCCCGCCTTTTGAGAGAACTGGCCTCCCAGTCCTCGACTCCTCAAAGCACGGACTATAAATTTTTGCACGGGGCATTGGCGAAAAAAAAAAATCCGCCTGGGTCCCGTGCTGTCCTCAGGTGATCACCCTGGACCATCCTTACACCGTACCCGGCCGGGTCCAACCAGGACAATATCCCATTGCTCCGGGACTGATCCATCCTGTCCCAGGGGGCTGGACAGTCAAGGTCGCCTATCTCTCCCTCCGACCGAGGAGAAGGCGTTCGACAGGGTGGAAGCACGAATACCTCTCGGGACTCTGCAGGGCGTTCGGATTGGACCGCAATTTTTGTGGCCTGGGGTCCGACTGTTTATACACTGCTGCATGAGTGCCTTGTTTAAAGTCAACGCTCTTTATTGGCCCCCATTCCCTTTGAGGGGGGTTCGTCAGGGATGTCCCATGTCCGGCTCAGCTGTATTAATCCATCTGTGTAGAGCCTTTCCTGTGCCTTCTCCGGAGCGGTTGACGGGCCTGGTTGTGCCGGGGCCGGAATGGAGGTGGTTCTCTCCTCGGCCCTACCCGATGATTGTCATTTTGAATGTTCACCGACCCTGTTTGACACTGCGGAGGAATGCGTGATTCCATCAGGTATTCCCTATCTGCATCCTCCGCCAAATATCAACTGGGGAAATGTTTCTGGTCTCTTGGTGGTCAGTGGGAGGTGGACTCCCTGCTGCCGGAGGGGAATTTGGCAGTTTTTGCAATGGAGCACCACGCACCTCCACTATCTGGGGGTCTACCTGAGTCCCACTGAGGGGCGTGGCCCGGCGAACTGGCAGGAGCTGGAGCGACAAGTGGTCCGAGCCCGCTGGTACGTTGGGTCAGGCCTCCTTGGTGTGCTCTCCTTACAACCGGGGCAAGGGCTGTGACGGTGGGGTGTTGAGGAGAGGCGTGTGCGTGGATGCATTCCGATGAGCCTTACCCCCTCTCCATCGGAATTATTCATGGGACCCCACGGCCCGGCTCCCTCCCCGAGAGCCGCCACACGCAACATGAGCGCCTTTTCCGAGATGCCCAGCGTGCCGTTCCTGAAGCGGAGAGGCGCGATGTTGTACAGGCTGCTCTTGCACACTCTTCCACATCCTCGCCCTCGTCTTCCGTACGGACACGCCCTGGCGGTCCGTGTTACCAACCTGACGAGGGGAGCGTATCCCACAGTGAAGGTCTTCCTATAAGGGAGTCCCTCCCCCTTTACATCGGGACCTGGTGGAGAGTGTTGCACAAAGCCGTGGCAATGCAACAGGTACTTTGAGCCGTTCACCGGACTCGTCCGCGCCTGTCCCACTTCTGGCGGTGAGGAGGAGACCGTGTTTCCACATCCTACATGGAGTGTGAGAGGTTGCAGCCCTTGTTCAAGTATCTCTGAAGGGGGCTTGCTCCTCAAAGTTTTGGCCTCCACTTTACTCCGACGCTATGTGATATTTGGGCACCCGGTGCAAGTGGGGAAGGGTCGGGAGGGAGAGGGGGGTCCCCTGTCGGTCTGCTCCTGGCCAAGATGGCCATTCGCGGGTCCAGGCATGGGCAGCTCCAACGGCCGCACAGCATCGGCTGCCCTGCCCCTACTTCTGGGTTAAGAGTCCGTCCGGCGTGTCCCCTAGAGAAGGGAACACGCGTGTCCAACGGGAACGTGGAGGCTATCCCGTGAACGCTGTTCCACCGCTGGAGGTCGAAGGCATTATTGAGTAAAAATGTTAATATATTAATTTGAAGAACTTTCTAGTAAAATGCATGCCAATAGAAGGCATTCTCTGATCGTGTTACTACAGCGTTGTATTTGTTTGTTCTGAATAAAAGCATTTTGGTAGAACAAAAAAAAAAGAAAAAAAGAGCCGCGCCAAGTAAATTGTAAGATGGACACAAAGCAGGAGTAACACAGCGGGACCGGCCAGCAACTCTGTGAGAGAAGGAATGGGTGACGTTTTACTGGTCCCAACCCTTCTTTTCAGCTAAAAGAAGAGGTCTCGACACAAAACTTCACCCACTGCTTCTCTCCAGAGATGCCCAGCCGGTCCCCCGCTGTGTACTCGAGCTTTGTGTCCGATCTTCAAATGACCCGTCACGCGCTACCAGACGGCTGTGCGTACGCATGAAATTGATGCGGTACCTTCGCTGGAACCGCCGCCGGCTCAACGCGACCACGATTTTCATAATTTGGCGTGCCGAGGACACAAAGTGGGACAGGCTCTTCAGTCCCTTTGTGTCTGATGTAATTAACGCTACAATGAGATAGGCACAATGACACATGACACAGAGCTGCTCTTTTTCACAGCACCAGAGGCCCTGCTTTCGTCCTGACTAACGGGTGCTGTCTGTACAGAGTTTGATGTTCGCCCGAGACTGCGTGGGTTTTCCTCCCGGTGCCCCCTGCTTTTCCTCCCACACTACAAAGAACGTACAGGTTTGTAGGTTAATTGGCTTCGGTGAAAATCGTGATTTGTCCCTAAGTAGCGTAAAATGGTGAAGTGTATTCATGGGTGGGCGTGGACTCCTGGGCCGAATGGCCATTCCCACGCTGCATCATCTCTATCATCTAAGTCTGAAAGTCTTGCAATCTTATAAACATTTAACAGGTACAGGATAGGATAGTCTGGGAGCAGGCAGGTAAACTAGTAATAGGCATGTTGGTACCACATTGTAAAGTTGTGCTGAGAGGGCTTGTTCCACGCCGTATGACTAAATTTTGCACACTACTTATTTTGCACGACCTGGTTGTTAACTACATTCAACGAAATGTACTCTTATACAGTATGATTTGACTGATCGCACGGAAATCATTTCACTGCATCAAGAGTGTTCGATTAGCAATAGTTGGGCGGCACATGCGCCAGAGACCCCGGGTTCGATCCAACTACTGTACGGAGTGAGTCTGTTCTTCCCTCTCCCCGTGACCCGTGTGAATTTTCTCTGGTATCCCTCCACACTCTAAAAGACGGCAGGTCGTTCTGTAGGTTAATTTGGCTTGTACTATATGTAAAGTTGCCCCTAGCGTGTGTCAAGGATAATCGTGTAGGAAAAACCGCAGATGCTGGTTAAATCGAAGTTAGACAAACAAAATTCTGGAGTAACTCAGTGGGACAGGCAGCATCTCTGGATAGAAGAAAGGGTGACATTTCCCAATCTGACATTTCTTTCCTGGCGCCTCTCATTGCCATGTGAGGCCCAGGCGCAAATTGGAGTAACAGCACTCATATTTCGCCTTGGCATTTTACACTCAACGGTATGAACATGACATCCAACATCAGTAGCCCTGCTATCCCTCTCTTTCCCCACCCTGTCCCCCATCCCATTTTCCCACCATTACTGTCTCCCAACCACATTCTATCTCCCGTCCCGCCCACTCCCCTGTCTGAAAAGGGTCCGACCCGCAACGTCACCCAATCCATTCTCTCCAGAGAAGCTGCCTGTCCGCTGAGTTACTCCAGCATCGTGTGTGGGATAGTGTTAGTGTATCGGGGATCGTCTGTCCCGGCGCTGACTTGATGGGCCGAGCAGCCTGTTTCCGCACTGTATCGCTAATCAAAATTAAGTTGAGCCTGGACTATAATATTTAAATTCTAGTTGTATTGTCCTCTAGTTATCGTAGCTGGGTTAGCGTGGGCTCAGAGTGCTGTAGGGATGAGGGCTCCCTTTGCAAACCTGGTGTTTTGGGCTAAATTTCAGGTAGAATTTTAGAATGGGTCACAATTTTACATCACAGCTCGGTTTGGGAACAGTTCCATCCAAGACCACAAGAAATTGCACAGAAATTGTGGACGCAGCCCGGAGCATCCCACAAACCGACCTCCTTCCATTGACTCCATTTACACCTCACGCTGCCTCGGCAAGGCCAGCAGCATCATCAAGGACGAGTCGCACCCCGGCCACCTCCCACGTCTCCCCTCTCCCATCAGGCAAGAGGTACAGAAGTGTGAACAAGCGCACCTCCAGATTCGGGGGGACAGTTTCTTCCCGCTGTTGTCAGGGCAACTGAACATCCCACCAACAACTAGAGAGCAGTCATGAACTACTATCTACCTCATTAAGCCCCTTGGACTATCTTTGATTCGGACTTTACTGGGTTTTACCTTGACTAAATGGTTCTCAGTACTTATTTATTCCCTTATCATGTATCCATACACTATGGATTGCTCGATTGTAATCCATATATTGTTTTTCCCCTGAACGCTTTCCACTGTAACTCAGTACATGTTGACAATGAACTACACTAAAAACTAAACTGAACTGGTTAGCACTGAACAAAACGCTTTTTCACTGTACCTCGGCACACAGACAGTAAAGTAAAGTCAAACAAAACTCTTTGTTAGGATCAACATTGGCTGATGAGACGATGGGAAATAGTCCACTCTTGTGTCCTCCACACTTTCGAGAGCTGAAAAAGCATTGCTTGTGATAATATGAGGCCAGCAGTGGAGAATCCCGTCGTAGTAAAATCCAATGTCAATTGACATCAGATATTCGTTATCCCAATTCCCCTCAGACTAGACCTGCTGCTAAACATTGCATTCATGCCGAACAACGTGCGAGCGATATCAAGGGGAATCTGCTCGCATAAATTCATGCGAGTCTGACAGTCAGTTCATGCAGACCTTTTTTTTTAAAAGAAGACTTTTGTGGAATGTGAGTGTTCTGGATAGCGTGAATTGTCCATTTCTGGTCACCCTTGAGAATGCTCCTTTTTTATGAGAGGCTTTATTATATTATATTCACCCGCAGGCACCAAGGAACAGGCAAACATCATCGTGTATTGTCTTTCCGCCGACTGGATTAGCACGCAACAAAAGCTGTTCACCGTACCCTAGGCACACGTGACAATAAACTAAACTCAACTAGTAAGTAAGTCCATTTTATTTTATTTATATAGCACGTTTTTTAAATCAAAAAAAAAAAACAAAAAACCGCGTTGAAACCAAAGTGCTTTGTTTATAGAAGGAATAATTAGGTTACCGTACACCCATAGAAAAATAAAAAAAAATAAATAAAAATGACACAATACATTATAGAATTTAAACATGAACAGCAGAATCAAAATTTGGGGTTAAGGCATCAGAAAGTTTTTCAGTCCTCATCCTCTTGTGATCACCCGAGGTCGGAGCCTACTTGTGGCCTCCGCAGCCAGCCCGATGTTTTCAGGCCCTCTTGCCGGATGATGGAGCTCCGGCAACTAAACGCTAATGCTCCACCCACACTGGATCAGTACAGTAAAATAACTTGGAGACTAATGCCACACGCAGTGTTTAGTTTAGTGTATTATTGTCCCGTGTACCGAGGTACAGTGTAAGGCTCTTTTGTTTGTGTGCTATCCAGTCAAGGAAAATCTATGCAAGATCCCAATCAAGCCATCCCTGCTGCACAGAGACCGGATAAAGGCGACAACATTTATGAGCATGATAAACGTCCGATAAAGATTAGGTTTGGGTTGGTTGGGTTGCGTTTGGGTTGGATGGGTTGGTTGGTTGGGTTGGGTTGGGTTGGGTTGGGTTGGGTTGGGTTGGGTTGGGTTGGTTTGGTGGGTTGGGTTGGGTTGGGTTGTTTGGTTTGGTTTGGTGGGTTGGGTTGGTTTGGGTTGGCTGGTTGGGTTGGGTTGGGTTTTTGGGTTGGGTTTGGTTTTTGGGTGGGTTGAGTTGGGGTTGGGTTGGGTTGGGTGGTTGGGTTGGTTGGTGGGTTGGGTTGGTTGGGTTGGGTTGGGGTTGGGGTTGGGTTGGGTTGGGTTGGGTTGGGGGTTGGGTTGGTGTTGGGTTTGGTTGGGGGTTGGTTTGGGTTGGGTTGGTTGGGTTGGTTGGGTAAGGCAATAGACAATAGACAATAGACAATAGACAATAGACAATAGGTGCAGGAGTAGGCCCTTCGGACATTCGGCATTTGAGCCAGCACCGCCAGTCAATGTGATCATGGCTGATCATCCCCAATTAGTACCCCGTTCCTGCCTTTTCCCCATATCCCCTGACTCCGTTATCTTTTAAAGCTCCATCCTAACTCTCTCTTGAAAGCATCCAGAGACCGGCCTCCACCGCCCTCTGAGGCAGAGAATTCCACAGACTCACAACTCTCTGCCTGAAAAAGTGTTTCCTCATCTCTGTTCTAAATTGCTTACCCCTTATTCTTAAACTGTGGCCCCTGGTTCTGGAATCCCCCGACCTCGCGACCATGTTTCCTGCATTTAGGGGTTCCAAACGGGTCCCAAAACGCTTAATAATCTTAAATGTTTTAAAAGGTTTAGGATGGGTTAGGTTTAAACATGGTTAAACATGGAAAATAGAAAATTAGTGAAAGGGTAGGCATCGGGCCCTTCGAGCCAGGCACCACCATTCAATAAGAGCATGGCTGATCATCTAAAATATGTATCAAGGCTGATCTCTGAAAATCTTACCCTTTCCTGATTCTTCCCCATATCCCTTGAATTCCTTCAGCCCTAAGAACTAAATCTAACTCTCTCTTGAAAACATTCAATGAATTGGCCTCCACTGCCTTCTGTGGCAAAGGATTCTATGGAATTTAGAAGGATGAGAGGGGAATCTTTTTGAATCATATAAGATTATTAAGGGTTTGGACACGCTAGAGGCAGGAAACAAGTTCCCGATGTTGGGGGAGTCCAGAACCAGGGGCCACAGTTTAAGAATAAGGGATAAGCCATTTAGAATGGAGATGAGTAAAAATACTTTTTCGCACAGAGAGTTGTGAGCCCGTGGAATTCTCTGCCTCAGAGAGCAGTGGAGGCAGGTTTTCTGGATACTTTCAAGAGAGAGCTAGATAGGGCTCTTGAACATAGCGGAGTCAGGGGATATGGGGACAAGCCAGGAACGGGATACTGATTGTGGATGATCAGACACGATCACAGTGAATGGCGGTGCTGGCTTAAAGGGCCGAATGGCCTACTCCAGCACCTATTGTCTATGGTCTATTGTCCACAGATTCACAATTCTCTGGGTGAAAACATTTTCCCTCATCTCAGTCCAAAATGGCCTACCTCTTATTCTTAAACTGTGACCCCTGCTTCTGGACTCCCCCAACATGGGGAACAATTTTTCCTGCCTCTAGCCTGTTCAACCCCTTAAGAATTTTACGGGATTAGGTTGTGGGCTATCCAGTCCAGAAAAAGACAGTACATGATTGCAAACAATCTGTCCACAGTACACAGATAAAGGATAAAGGGGACAACATTTAGTGCCAGATAAAGTCTGATTAAAGCTAGTTCAAATGTCTCCAATGAGCTGCCATCTACCTCATTGGAGACCCTCAGACTGTTTTTAATCGGACTTTGCTGGACTTTATCTTGCACTAAACATCATTCCCTGTAGGGGCTTGATTTCATAGCAAAAGGATTTGAGTATAGGAGCAGGGAGGCTCTACTGCAGTTGTGCAGGGTTTTAGTGAGGCCACACCTGGAGTATTGCGTACAGGTTTGGTCTCCAAATCTGAGGAAAGACATTCTTGCCATAGAGGGAGTACAGAGAAGGTTCACCAGACTGATTCCTGGGATGGCAGGACTTCCATATGAAGAAAGACTGGATAGACTTGGCTTGTACTCACTAGAATTTAGAAGATTGAGGGGGGATCTCATAGAAACTTACAACATTCTTAAGGGTACACAAAAGGCTGGAGAAACTCAGCGGGTGCAGCAGCATCTAAGGAGCGAAGGAGATAGGCAACGTTTCGGGTCGAGACCCTTCTTCAGACTGGTCAGGGATCAGGGAAACGAGAGATATAGACGGTGATGTGGAGAGATAAAGAACAATGAATGAAAGATATGCAAAAAAGTATCGATGATAAAGGGAACAAGCCACTGTAAGCTGTTTGTGGTGTGAAATTTTCAGACTCAAACCTCTGTACCTTTTCCATGAGGGGAGAGGGGAGAAGAGGGGGGGGGGGCGTGAAAAATAGTTCAGTGTTCCCCAACCTGTGAGGAACAAAGAGATCTCTCCTTCTGCTAAAGGAATTTGGGCAAACCATCAGAGATGATTATTTTTAGATTATGCTGCAGTTTATGGCCTTCATTAGTCATGCTTGAATATCGAAAAAAGGTGAGTCAGAGGTTTATTTGCTTACTTGCAGGCTACAGCAGAGCGTCAGCTTCTTTTTTGACAACTGCAGCTGCTTTGTGAAGAGAAGCAGATTCCAAAATCTGCCTATGAAGATTCTTTACTTAAGACCTTTGACCTTAGAGCTATAGCGTGGAAACTGGCCCTTCGGCCCACTGAGTCTGTGTCGACCAGCGATCACCTTGCACACTAGTATTATCTCACACACCCAGAGAGCAGTGGCGGACTACTATCGATCTCATTGAGGACCGTCGGACTATCCATGTTCGGACTTTGCTGGCTTTACCTTGCACTAAACGATATTCTCTTATCACGTATCTATACACTGTAAACAGCTCGATTGTAATCATGTATTGTCTTTCTGCTGACTGGATAGCACGCAACAAAAGCTTTTCACTGTACCTCGGTACACGTGACAATAAACTAAACTAAACTCGGCACACGCTAGAGGCAGGAAATATGTTCCCGATGTTGGGGGAGTCCAGAGCCAGGGGCCACAGTTTAAGAATAAGGGGTAAGCCATTTAGAACGGTGACGAGGAAACACCTTTTCACACAGCGAGTGGTGAGTCTGTGGAATTCTCTGCATCAGAGGGCGGGGGGAGGCCAGGTATCTCTAGATGCTTTTTCATGAGAGAGCTAGATAGGGCAGAAAGTCCCCCCAGGGGATATGGGGAGAAGGCAGGAGCGGGGGTATGATTGTGGATGATTAGCCATTGCTCCATGGAATTGCGGTGCTGGCCTGAAGGGCCGAATGGCCTACTGCACCTATTGTCCGTTGTCTATTGACAATTTTCCATTTTACTGAGAGGCCAATTAACGTGCAAGCCTTCACGTCTTAGGAGTGTGCGTGGAAACGGAGCTCCGGAGAAACCCACGCTGGTCATGGGGAGAACGTACAGGACAAGCTCCCATGGTCCGATCGAAACCCGGGTCTCTGGCCCTGTAAGGCGGCAACTCTACCGCTGCGCCACCGTGCCGCTCACGAATTGGATGAGGTACTGAAGCCTGACCTCCATGATGTCACCACTGGAGGTGGAGGAGTCATGGAATTATACCACGTGGAAACAGGCCCTTCAGCCCAACTAAACCACGCCAACCCTATCTACGACGGTCTCCATTTGCCCGTGTTGGGCGCCTATCTCGACCTTTCCTCATCGCCATCAGAGTGCGAAGCAAGGCAATGTCAACGACGGTGTGGCCAGGACATCTGAAGCAGTGTGGAGTCTTTCATTATCACTTGTCGGGCTGGCCCGGCAGACGAGTGCAAAGGGAATACAATAAAAACCATGTGCTGCAGATTCAACCGAGATCGGCCCTGACTGACAAATCCCCACAGCAAAATGAAAAGTCAATCTTTGATGTTAAATGGATTGTGAATGCAAACATTTTCCTTGCATCGCAAGACTTTGAAATGTTATACTTATTAATTCCGCGAATCCTCAGCTGCGTTGGAGCTCAAAGCTTTCATCACACATGGTGGCGGTTACCTTAATTCCGCGGCAACTCACCACTTGATAGCAACCTTTAATTAACCAGTGCCTTCCTCTGCAATTGCAGACAATAACTGGCTTTATAACCTGAGAAAGCTCCCGCAGTCTCAACACATGAAACCTCTTGTGATGCGACCATTCTCTACATTACGTTACTTCTGAGATACAGCACAGAAGCAGGCCCTTCGGTCCATTGAGTCCGCGCCGACCAGCGATCCCTGCACACCAACTCCATCCTACACGCACTGGGGACAATTTACATTTAAACCAAGCCAATTAACCTACAAACCTGCGCTTACTATCTAAATGGCGTCAAGTTGGGAAAAGGGGAAGTACAACGGGATCTGGAGGTCCTTGTACATCCGTCTATGAAAGTAAGCATGCAGGTACAGCAGGCAGTGAAGAAAGCGAATGGCATGTTGGCCTTTATAACATGAGGAATCGAATATAGGAGCAAAGAGGTCCTTCTAATTTGAGGAAGGACATTCTTGCTATTGAGGGAGTGCAGCGTAGGGCTACAAGGTTAATTCCCGGGATGGTGGGACTGTCATATGCTGAGAGAATGGAAGCTGCTGGGCTTGTAACACTGGAGTTTAGAAGGATGAGAGGGGATCTCATTGAAACATATAAGATTGTTAAGGGCTTGGACACACTAGAGGCAGGAAACATGTTCCCGATGTTGGGGGAGTCCAGAACCAGGGGCCACAGTTTAAGAATAAGGAGTAAGCCATTTAGAACGGAGACGAGGAAACACTTTTTCTCACAGAGAGTGGTGAGTCTGTGGAATTCTCTGCCTCAGAGGGTGGTGGAGGCCGGTTCTCTGGATGTTTTCAAGAGAGAGCTAGATAGGGCTCTTAAAAATAGCGGAGTCAGGGGATATGGGGAGAAGGCAGGAACGGGGTACTGATTGGGGATGATCAGCCATGATCACATTGAATGGCGGTGCTGGCTCGAAGGGCCAAATGGCCTACTCCTGCACCTATTGTCTATTGTCTATTGATTAAATGGCAAGGGAGACTTGACAAGCGTGACTGTTACATGCGGTCACGGTGGCACAGCGGTAGAGTTGCTGCCTTACAGCGCCGGAGACCCAGGTTCGATCCTGACTGTGGGTGCTGTCTGTACGGAGTTTGCACGTTCTCCCCGTGACCTGCGTGGGTTTTCCCCGAGATCTTCGGTTTCCTCCCACTCTCCAAAGACGTGCAGGTTTGTAGGTTAATTGGCTTGGTAAATGAAAAAATTGTCCCTCGTGAATGTAGTATAGTGTTAATGTGCGGGGATCGCTGGTCAACGGGGACCCGGTGGGCCGAAGGGCCTGTTTCCGTGCTCTATCTCTAAAAAAAAACGATGAACAGAATGGCCTAATTCTGCTCCTGTCCCTTATGACCTTGCGAAATTTGGCCCAAAACAACAGGCTGTGGATAACCTTGTGGCTCAGTCGAAGATATTCCAGAGTTCAGGAAAAGTTCTGGTGATCAGATTGAAGGTTGTGCGGATTCAGGAAAACTTTGAAATGGATAAACAATCTGCTGGACATCAGTCGGCTTTGGGATATCAAGTCTTACTGGTGCAGGGATGTAAAAATCTTAATTCACGACAACATGTGTTACGCACATCCGAGTTTAATTACGTCAACATAAAGAAGTAAATATATCTACCAGCATGAGAAATTAGCAACTCCAGGCAAGACTCGTTTGAGGAGCTTGTTGCAAGTTGGAACAGTTGGGAATAAGTACAAAAGAGAGAGACGTTAGACTTTAGAGATACAGCATGGAAACAGGCCCTTTGGCCCGCCAAGTCTATGCTGACCTGCAGTCACCCCGAACGCTAGCACTGTCTTAAACTCTTGGGATAATTAACAGAAGCCAATTAACCTACAAACCTCTCTGTCATTGGAGAGTGGGAGGAGACCAGAGCACCTGGAGTAAACCCACGCAGTCACTGGGAGAACGTACAAACACCGTTCAGACAGCACCCGTAGACAAGATCGAACCCGAATCTCTGGCGCTGTAAGGCAGCAACTTTACCACTGCACCACTGCGCAGTCTTGGAATGAGGGTTCATCCAGGATTTGAACCCAGGACCTCTTGCACCCTAAGCCAGAATCATAACCCTTGACCAAAAGACTGCACCTAAAGGTACTCAAGAGCTATCTCGGGTTAAGGACACAATAGACAATAGACAATAGGTGCAGGAGTAGGTCATTCGGCCCTTCGAGCCAGCACCGCCATTCAATGTGATCATGGCTGATCAACCACGTTGATCAGTTCCACGTTCAATGTGATCATGGCTGATCAGTACCACGTTCCTGCCTTCTCACCATATCCCCTGACTCCGCTAACTTCAAGCACTCTATTTAACTCTCTCTTGAAAGCATCCAGAGAACTGGCCTCCATTGTCTTCTGAGGCAGAGAATTCCACAGATTCACAACTCTCTGGGTGAAAAAGTTTTGCCTCATCTCCGTTCTAAATGGCCTACCCCTTATTCTTAAACTGTGGCCCCTGGTTCTGGACTCCCCCAACATCGGGAACATTTGGTGGAGTAACTCATTGGGTCAGACAGCATCTCAATATTTACCCTGTAATGTTTAATGGTCTGATGGTTGTAGGGGCCCCTGAACCACGGTTTTATGTTTTCAATTTAATAAAAATCACTTTCTTGTTTAACTCCTACTCCTTTCTTTCTCTCTATTTCGTTTTCTAGTGCTTATTCGGAATTGAATTCTCCCCAGCGGGTCTCACGATTTATTCTCGCAGCCTTCATCCCTCAATCTGTAATCTGTTTTGCTTCAAGGTGATACCATCCAGAGAGATGAGCCTAAAGGGCCTGTCCCACTTATGTGAGCTTGGCACACAAAATTACGCGACCTCGTGGTCGCGTTGAGCCGCGACGGTTTCCCGCGAATGTCGCGGGCGATTTCATGTGTACGCACAGCCGTCTGGAGCGCGTGACGTCATTTGAAGATGGACAAAATGCAGGAGTAACTCAGCGGGACCGGCAGCATCTCCGGAGAGAAGGAATGGGTGACGTTTTGTGTCGAGACTCTTCTTCAGTCTTCAGTCTGAAAAGAAGGATCTTGCCCCGAAACGCACCCATGGCTTCTCTCCAGAAATGTTGCCGGTCCCGCTGAGTTACTCCTAGCTTTGTGTCTATCTTCAATTTTCCTGGCCCCCGCTCTGAAAGTAGAAGTGGGGGCGGGATCCGAACCGCAACGGCCGTGAGCCCCAGGCTGAGTTCGGCGATCGTTTGCCTGCTTCTGCTGCTGTTGGAGGTGAGACGTTGCGTCTCGCCAGGGTCTTGTGCCAGTCCCACTTTGGCCGTTGCAGTACCACGACAGGCCGTTGGTGTGCGAAGATTTTGTTCGCTACAAAAATCTCTGAGTCCAGTGCGATGTCGTGCACAACTCCATACCCCTCCGTGCTTCTCAGTGAGACTGGCCCCGCGCAGCCACACGATGCCCGGGCACCTCAACGCGACCACGAGGTCGCGTAATTTGCGTGCCAAGGACAAGTAAGTGGGACAGGCCCTTAATTCCCCATCACTGTTGTCAGGGGGATGATGACTGAAGCCTCCTCGTGGCGATCCCCGGAAAGGATTACACACGATGCACTCTGTGACGCGTTGGGCGACCAATTCTGTCAACATGTTGGGGGAAGACATGAGCCAACAGCGAGCTACATGTGATCTGACACACGAGCGAATGAACTGTTGCCAGAAGCAAATCGTCTGCACAACAGCATTGCTGAAAGTTCCAAACTCGCAGGACTTGGTGTCAGCACTCATCTCTGCAACTGGTACCCTCGACTTCCTGACCCACAGACCCCAATCAGTGAGGAAAGGGGACAAATCATCCCCCACGATAATCCCCAACACGGGGACTCTGCAATGCTGCTTTTTTACTCCTTGTACACCCACGATCGTGTAGCCATGTACAAATCTAATTCATTTCACAAATTCGTGGACGACACCATTGTTGTTGGTCGGGTCTAAAATAATGATGAGACAGACAATGGACAATAGACAATAGACAATAGGTGCAGGAGTAGGCCATTCGGCCCTTCGAGCCAGCACCGTCATTCAATGTGATCATGGTTGATCATCCCCAATCAGTACCCCGTTCCTGCCTTCTCCCCATATCCCCTGACTCCGCTATCTTTAAGAGCCCTATCTAGCTCTCTCTTGAAAGTATCCAGAGAACCGGCCTCCACCGCCTTCTGAGGCAGAGAATTCCACAGACTCACCACTCTCTGTGAGAAAAAGTGTTTCCTTGCCTCCGTTCTAAATGGCTTACTATTCTAAAACTGTGGCCCCTGGTTCTGGACTCTCCCAACATCGGGAACATTTGGTGGAGTAACTCATTGGGTCAGACAGCATCTCAATATTTACCCTGTAGTGTTTAATGGTCTGATGGTTGTAGGGGCTCCTGAACCTCGGTTTTATGTTTTCAATTTAATAAAAATCACTTTCTTGTTTAACTCCTACTCCTTTCTTTCTCTCTATTTCGTTTTCTAGTGCTTATTTGGAATTGAGTTCTCCCCCAGCGCTCTCACGATTTATTCTCGCCCTGCGCAGCCTTCATCCCACAATCTGTAATCTGTTTTGCTCAAGGTGATGCCATCCAGAGAGATGAGCCTAAAGGGCCTGTCCCACTTATGTGTCCTTGGCACACAAATTACGCGACCTCGTGGTGGCGTTGAGCCGCGACGGTCCCACGAACGTCCTGGTTCGATTGTAATCATGTGTTGTCTTTATGATTAGCCCACTACAAAAACATTTCACAGTACCTCGCTACACGTGTGAACATGCAAAAACGAACGCAACTGACAGTAAAGAGCAGGAAAATGCTGGAAATACTTAGCAAGTCAACAGACTGTTAATATTTATTCAGTCGAGCTGCCAAAGTTATTTTACTGTGTTAAAAGTGTTATTTCAACGAAAGTTGGAGGAGCAGACTTTTCATGTTGACACCCAATAATTGTGTCATAAAACTGAATTAATTTGCAGCCTGCTGTAATCATTTTGTAATCGCCGAGTGATTGTTCAACAGGGTTAGTTTTTAATAACATGCACATTCCCATGGATACGCAGGGACTGGAGATATATGGATGACATGCAGCCGGACGAGATTAGTTCATCTTGGCATCAAGTTCAGAGTGGACATTGTGGACCGAAGGGCTATACTGTTCTATGTTAGAAGACTATTGGCCTAAAACACTTCTCCCTGCACTAATACTGTCAGACCTGCTGAGTCTTCCCAGTCTTTTCTGTTATTAAAGAATTCTAATGTTGGCAGTATTTTGATTTTGTACCCTTACAAAGAAGCCACATGATAAATCTTTTTAAAAAGACGCAAAACGCTGAAGTAACGATGGCGCAGCGATAGAGCTACTGCCTTACAGCGCCGGAGACCCAGGTTCAATTCTGACTGCCGGTGCTCTCCGGGTGAAAAAGCTTTTCCTCATCTCCATTCTAAATGGCTTACCGCTTATTCTTAATCTGTGCCCCCTGGTTCTGGATTCCCCCAACATCGGGAACATGTTCCCTGCCTCCAATCCCTTAATAATGTTATATGTTTCAATAAGATCCACTCTCATGCTTCTAAACTCCAGAGTATACAAGCCCAGTCGCTGCATCCTATCAACATATGACAGTCCTGCCATCCCGGGAATTAACCTTGTGAACCTACGTTGCACTCCCTCAATACCAAGAATGTCCTTCCTTCCTCAAATTTGGAGACCAAAACTGCACACAATACTCCAGTTGTGGTCTCACTAGGGCCCTGTACAACTGCAGAAGGACCTCTTTTCTCCTATACTCAACTCCTCTTGCTATGAAGGCCAACATGCCATTAGCTTTGAACAAGGACTCCCAGATATCCCTGTAATCCCCTTTTCCCAACTTGACACTATTCAGATAATAATCTGCCTTCCTGTTTTTGCTACCAAAGTGGAAAACCTCACATTTATCCATGTTAAACTGCATCTGCCATGCATCTGCCCACTCACCCATCATGTCCAAGTTACCCTGTACCGTCATAGCATGAGGCACACACACACACTCTAGATTTTTGAGATACGGCGTGGAAACAGGCTCTTCAGCCTACCGAGACCATGTCGACCAGCAGTCACCCTGTACATTAGCACTACCAATTAGCCTAAAAACCTGTACATCTTTGGAATGTGGGGGGAAACCGGAGATCCTGGCGAAAACCCACGCAGATCACAGGGAGAACGTACAAACTCCACACAGACAGCATCTGATGTCTGGATTGAACCCGGGTCTCTGGCGCTCTAAGGCAGCAACTCTACCACTGTGCCACTGTGCCACTAAGCGATCTGCTATGTAAAGCAGCAGAATTTCCAGATCGCTGGCTCTGAAAAAACCTTCTGTTAAATAAGGTCTTAAAAATTGGTTTATTGATATACCCTGTTCTGAACAGGAACACTTCTAATCTTGGACGCAGGAAGCCTCTCTCTGATTTATGCCCAACTCCTGAATCCATGCCATTTGAAACCTATTCTTAAACACGTTTCTCATTCGTAGCTTGGCAGACTCAGTAAAATTGCATGAATCGATGAATTTTAAAAGGGCATATATTCGGATCAGAAACAGCTGGGATCGTGGTTGGAGTAATAAATGTTAGGAAATGATTCACGGACATTTCACAGCAACTCCCTATAAAAGTGTAGAGAAGAAACCATGTTTTAAGGCCAACTTACTGTTAAACCTTCTGAAAGAACAAAGGAAGCCATCACAAGTTGGAATGGGTCATATGGCCCTTTGAGTCTGGCCCAATATTCACAGTAAACTAACTCTTTACCTCATGTGTGTTTCCCTGTCCAATATCCACAGAAGAAATCTTAGTACAGGGATACATTCCATTCTTGATCAAACTCACAACAATCACAGACGTCTGGGTGAGAGAAATCAAAATATCCACAATTCGCTCAGTATATAAACTTCTTCTCAGCTTAGCCGGAGGTGGCCAACTATTGTTGAACTCTGGACCGATCGCCTTCTGCCTTAAAAAAAAAATTCACACAAAGGGTGGTTGGTGCATGGAACAAGCTGCCAGAGGAGGTAGTTGAGGCTGGGACTATCCCAACGTTTGAGAAGCATTTAGAAAGGTACATGGATAGGACAGGTTTAGAGGGATATGGGCCAAATGGTAGGCAGGACATAGAGTGATACAGTGTGCAAACAGACTCATCGGCCCAAGTTACCCAAACCTGCAAACATGTCCCAGCTACACTATTCAATTCAATTCAATTCAATCTTTAATTGTCATTGTGCAGTGTACAATACAGAGACAACGACATGCAGTTGGTATCTCCGAAGGGCGAACTTACAAATAAACGAGTAATACATATACATGTGCAGTGGTATCCGTGCAATTTGCTGGTGATTGGATAGTCCGGGGGGGGGGGGGGGGGGGGGGGGGGTGGAGACAGGCAGTCATTGAGGTGCAGCGTTGAGAAGTGTGACAGCCGCAGGGAAGAAGCTGTTCTTGAGCCTGCTGGTCCGGCAGCGGAGGGACCTGTAGCGTCTCCCGGATGGGAGGAGGGTAACCAGTCTATGGTTGGGGTGTGAGCTGTCCCTGATGATGCTGTGCGCCCTGCGCAGGCATCGTTTACTATGGACAGACTCAATGGAGGGGAGTGAGGAGCCTGTGATGCGTTGGGCGATCTTCACCACCCTCTGCAGAGCTTTCCGGTCAGCAACAGAGCAGTTACCATACCATACTGTGATGCAGTTGGTAAGGATGCTCTCGATGGTGCAGCGGTAGACGTTTCACCAGAATCTGGGGAGACAGGTGGACCTTCTTAAGTCTCCTCAGGAAGAAGAGACGCTGGTGAGCCTTCTTGATCAGCGAGGATGTGTTGTGGGTCCAGGGGAGGTCATCGGAGATGTTGACCCCCAGGAACCTGAAGCTGGAGACACGTTCCACCTCCGTCCCGTTGATATGGATGGGGTTGTGCGTGCAGCATCTCGATCTCCTGAAGTCAACAATGAGCTCCTTGGTCTTCTTGGAGTTGAGGGCCAGGTTATTGTTGGCACACCATGCTGTTAGGAGCTGAACCTCCTCCCTGTAGGCCGACTCATCGTTGTCGCTGATGAGGCCAATCACCGTCGTGTCATGATGATGGTGTTGGTACCATGTACAGGTATGCAGTCGTAGGTGAAGAGGGAGTAGAGGAGGGGGCTCAGCACGCAGCCCTGGGGTACGCCAGTGTTCAGGGTGAGCGTAGAAGAGGAGTGGTTATCCAACCTAACAGACTGTGGTCCTGTTGGTTGGAAAGTCCAGTAACCAATTGCAGAGGGAGGGGTTGATGCCCAGGTCATCAAGTTTGGCGATCAATTTTGAAGGGATAATGGTGTTGAATGCTGAGCTGTAGTCGACGAACAGCATTCTCACATAAGTGTTTCTGTTGTCGAGGTGGGAGAGGGCGGAGTGGAGTGCCGTTGAGATGGCATCCTCCGTGCTGCTGTTCTTGCGGTATGCAAACTGGTAGGGGTCCAGAGTGGGAGGTAGGCAGCATTTGAGGTGTGCCATGACCAGCCTTTCAAAGCACTTGGCGATGATAGGGGTGAGTGCAACTGGGCGGAAGTCGTTGAGGCTCGTCGCGGTAGAGTGTTTTGGCACCGGCACGATGGAGGTAGTTTTAAGGCACGTGGGGACAACTGCCTGGGCAAGTGACAGGTTGAAGATGTCAGTCCAGACGTCTGTCAGCTGTGCAGCACAGGTCCTGAGGACGCGCCCGGGGATGCCGTCAGGGCCGGCAGCCTTACGTACATTGATCCTACTCAGTGCCACGTGCATGTCGTAGGGGTTGAGTGTGAGGGGCTGGTGGTCATCGGGGAGCACAGCCTTGATGGCCAACTCTTGGTTGTCCCTTTCAAAGCGGCCATAAAAGTGATTGAGTTCCTCGAGGAAGGATGCGTCGCTGGAAGTGGGGGTGGAGTTGGTGGCTCTGTAGTCAGTGATGGCCTGGATGCCATGCCACATGCGTCGGGGGTCGGAGTTGCTGTCGAAGTGCTCCTCGATCCGCAGCTTGTAGCTGTGTTTGGCGTTCTTGATGCCCCTCTTCAGATCGGCCCTCGATGAACTATAGGCACGGGCATCGCCTGACCTGAAAGCCGAGTCCCGTGCCAAACATGTCCCAGCTACACTAGTCCCACCTGCGTGCGTTTGGTCCAGATCCCTCCAAATCTGTCCTATCCATGTACTGTCCAACTGTTTCTTAAACATTGGGATAGTCCAGGGGTGGGGAACCTTTTCATGTCGGAATGCCGCATTAAGTTAGCTGTAATCTAATAAGGCAGCATCCAAGAAACTTCAATTAGATATACTTCAAAATGGTCATTATTTTGTTAAAATAGCCCTCATGACTTACTAATGTTTTAATTGTGGCCGTCAGTCGGGGAATCTTCTTTTACTCTTTGGTATTTTAAATAGTTCATTTTAAGATTAAAATTAAAATAATAAAAATAAAAATAAAAGACGAACAAAAACATATCAATAAACATAAAAGGATTTGTTCTACAAAATTTGGATTCATTCAAAAGGCCGCACTTAATGGGCTAGAAGGCCGCGTGCAGCCTTAAGGCCGCAGGATCCCCACCCCTGGGATAGTCCCAGCCTTAACTACCTCCTCTGGCACCTTGTTCCATACACCCACCACCCTTTGTGTGAAAAAGTTACCCCTCAGATTCCTATTTAATCTTTTCCCCTTCAACTTAAACCTACGTCCTCTGGTTCTCGATGCACCTACTCTGGACAAGAGACTCTGTGCATCTACCTGATCTATTCCCCTTAAACACCTGTATAAGGTCACCCCTCATCCTCCTAGTGGGAGGTGAGGTCCCAGGTGGGACTAGTGTAGATGGGACATGTTGGTCAGTGTGTGCAAGTTGGGCCGAAGGGCCTGTTTCCGTGCTGCATGACTCTATGACGCTGTGTTCAAAAGTCTGCATAGTCGGCCTTTTAATGACTCACAATTACTGGGAGGACATATAGTTGCCGCACCTGCATCTTAAATGGGCAGTAAATCATAACAATATGGGCGGCAAGGTGACACAGCGGTAGAATTGCTGCCTTACAGAGCCAGAGATCCGAGTTCAATCCTGACTACGGGTTCCGTCTGTATGGAGTTTGTACATTCTCCCCATGACCACATGGGTTTTTAAGTGGCCTCTGCAACTGTAAATTGCCCCTAATGTGCAGGTGGACACCAAATGCTGGAGTAACTCAGCGGGACAGGCAGCATCTCTGGAGGGAAGGAATAGGTGGCGTTTGGGGTTGAGACCCTTCCTCAGACTGAAGAAGGGTCTCGACCCGAAACGTCACCCATTTCTTCCCTCCAGAGATGCTGCCTGTCCCGCTGAGTTACTCCAGCATTTTGTGTCTACCTTCGATTTTAACCAGCATCTGCAGTTCTTTCCGACACCTAATGTGTAGGATAGCGCTAGTGTAGGAAGTGATCACTGGTTGGCATGGACTCAGTTGGCCTCTTTCCTCACTATATCTCTAAAGTCTAAATATATATATATGATAGAGGATTTCAGAAGGTGCATGGATATGCAGGGAAAGGTGGGATAAGGATCATGTGCAAACAGATAGAAATTTTTCTTCATATCACCATCTATATCTCTTGTTTCCCATTCTCCTGACTCTCAATCTTAAGAAGGATCTCGACCGGAAAGGTCACCCATTCCTTTTCTCTAGAGATACTGCCTGACCTGCTGAATTACTCCGGCTTTTAGTGACTATTCCCAATGGACACAAGCCTAGCCTGCCAAACATTTCATTGTGAAACAACCACTCAGTCCACTATTAGTTTAATAAACTTATTCTAACCAGGAGACGTAAACATGTTCCCGATGCTGGAGGAGTCCAGAACCAGCGGCCACTGTTTACGAATAAGGGTAAATTCTTAAGGAGCGTAAATTCCTGTGCATAGCGCCTAGGATATGGTCACACTGCTGCCCTGTCTAATTGAAGCGTAATAGCCCTGTCCCACGGTACGAGTTCATTCCAAGAGCTCTCCCGAGTTTGCCCTGATTCGAACTCGGAGATTTGCGGTAATGGCCACTCGTCGGTACTCGGGGCTCTCGTGGACATTTTTCATCACGTTGGAAAATCTTCACGAGTCTTCCCTGTGCTTACCTGCCGTTAGCGAGTCTTCCCGAGTACCTGCCGTTAGCGCTAAGAGACGTCCCCGAGCACCCGACGTACCCTCTACGTTCATTCTCCGTGCTTACCACGAGTTTGATTTTTTTTTAAACTCGGGAGAGCTCTTGGAAGGAACTCGTACCGTGGGACAGGGCTTTAACTCTCAAGAGTGAAGAGTCAAGTGTCAACAGTCAAGTCAAGTCTTTAGTTGCCATAGGCAACTGAGCAGAACACTGAAATTCTTACTTGTTGCAGTTTATAAATACCCAATGACTTGCCCACCACAGCCGTCTGTGGCAATGAATTCCACAGGTTCACCACCTTCTGGCTAAAGAAATTCCTCCTCATCTGCTTTCTCAGGGTGGCACGGCAGTGTACCCGGCAGAGCTACTACCTCACAGCACCAGAGACCGGGGTTCAATCCTGACTACGGGTGCTGTCTGTATGGAGTTTGCGCGTTCTTCCAGTGACCTGTGTGGGTTTTATCCGGGTGCTCCGGTTTCCTTCCACACCCCAAAGACGCACAGGTGTGTAGGTTAATTGGCTTGGTAAAATGATAAATGGTTGAACACAAATTCAAAACCGATGCTAGGGTTGGGCGTAGTGAAGGGCAGTGGGATATATCTCCGCTCCTTTCACACCTTCCTTAGTCCTGGGGTTTTTTTTCTCTTTTCTTTCTCGTGTCTTTCTCGAAAGTCTTTCTTTTCTTTTTATTTTCTTCTTTCTTTCCCTTTTTTCCTTTCTCCTTTTTTCTGATTTAGTTATTAGTTTCTCACACGTTAAAACTGAAGCAGTACGAACATTGCATAATTGTTATGTCGATTACTTTCTCCTTGAACAATTGCTTCTAATAAAATAAATATAATAAAAAAAAAAGAAAAATTGTCCATAGTGCGTGTAGATAGTATTAGTCCGCAGGAATAGCTGGTCAGCACGGACCCGGTGGGCCAAAGGACCTGTATCCGTGCTGTATCTCCAAACTAAACTAAGCATCAAGAGTCTGAAGAAGGGTCTCGACCCAAAGCGTCACCCATTCCTTCTCTCCCGAGATGCTGCCTGTCCCGTTGAGTTACACCAGCTTTTGTGTCTATCTTCGGTTTAAACCAGCACCTGCGGTTTCTCCTTACACAAGAGTCTTCAAGTGATTACTTGTCATTGTGGGCCCCATAGCAGAAGCGTCCACGTCGTGGGGCTGGAAACTGGATGTACCCTTCTGCTACCACCATCATCTATTGCGACAAGTGATAGCTTCAACTGATTGTCGCCAGAAGCTTGCATCGTTTTCAGGACGGATGATGACAGCGATGTCGACATTTGCAACGAGAATAACACGAAAAGCCGAAGATTGGCCCCGTGGAGCAGAACAATGAAATTCTTACTTGTTGCAGTTTATTAGTACCCAATGACTTGGTCTCCACAGCCGTCTGTGGCAATTAATTCCACAGATTCCCCACCCTCTGGCTAAAGAAATTCCTCCTCTTCTTCCATCTGAAGATACGTCCTTTTATTCCGAGACTGTGGCCTCTGGCCCTAGACTCACTCGCGGAAACATCCTCTCTGCGTTTCTCTCTGTCTAGGTCTTTTTCTATTCAATAAGGTTCCTTCTAAACTCTAGCGAGTACAGTGCCGACAAGCGCTCATCGTATGTTAACCTCATCATTCCTAGGATCATTCTCATCAACCGTTAAAAGTGAAGAACTGTTTCTTCCACAATAGACAAAAAGTGGCTTTCAAATCCGTTTGCTACCAGGCAGAAAGTGAATGGCTGGCTGCACTCGTTATTAAACAATTGGTCTTCTATTGATCTCGATAAATGCCTCAAATGAACAGCACTGCAAGCAGCTTAGGACAAAGGGACATTGATTCCGAGAGTGGATGCAAGGCACAGTCCCCCTGAGTAGAGCTAAGATTTGGCTGGGGAAATGTGTCAGCTTGCAAACTCATTTGCAGCACGAATGGTTTGAACTGAAAATGTCCTTGCTTGCTTCAATTCTACCATGGCTGTGGCAATTTTAACCTTTATTCTCCTGAGGTTTTCCCTTTCATTCCTGACATCTCCCTCTTCTACTAAAGGCATCTTGCTGATGTAAAAACATCCCAGCCATGATCACATTGAATGGCGGTGCTGGCTCGAAGGGCCGAATGGCCTACTCCTGCACCTATTGTCCATTGTCTATTGTCTATTGTCAAGTAGCTTTCCTAATATCTGCGTCTGCGGACACGGTGGGCTGAAGGAACTGTTTCCATGGCGTATCTCTAAACTACACTAAATTAAATCTAATGGTATGAACATTGAATTCTCCAATTTCAGATAACTAACCGGCTAATCCCCCTACACCTTCCCTGTACTCCACTGGGTTTCACACCCATTTCTCCCCTTCCCCCTCCCTCTGACCCCTTCCACCTACATTCCTTCCTCTGGCTTCACAATTTGCAACGCCTCTATCTAGGTTTTGTCCTACCCACCACCCCCCCCCCCCCCCCCTCTTCCAGCTTTCTTCCACCCCCACCATAAGGGCGGCACAGTGGCGCGGCGAAAGCCGCGCCGGAGACCCGGGTTTGAACTCGACTATGGGTGCTGTCCGTATGGAGTTTGTACGTTCTCCCCGTGACCTGTGTGGGTTTTTCGTGACTTACCATTGCCCGCCGGGGGCTTTCACATCGTGGTTGAGGTTTAACACAAGGTTGAGAACCACTGGCCTATAGCATGGAAATAGGCTCTTCAGCCCTTCTTCAGACTGATGTCCCGCCCCCTCTCCCGACATCAGGCTGAAGAAGGGTCTCAGCCCGAAACGTCGCCCGTTCCTTCTCTCCATAGAAGCTGCCTGTCCCGCTGAGTTACTCCAGCATTTTGAGTCAATAATACCGGCCATTATTTGTTTTTTTTTATCCAAAATTTCCTTGCTCCTATTGAGATGTTCCCGTTATTAGAGAGCAGGGAGAATTAGCCCGGGAGCAAAGCACACAAACACTGTCTGGCTGGGCTGACAAATGGAGGAGGCAAGGGAAATCCTTGTGAACGTGGGGTGTTAATTTGAAATAAGGAAATGGGAAACCTGCTCAGTGATTTATGGGCCTCTGCATTGGGAATAATTTAACCTGAAGTTTTGGCTCTGGAAACAATTATTAGCAGAAATTATTAGCACTACACCTAAAAGTTGTTTATTTTAGGAAGTTTAACTGCACTGTTAAGAGAAATGACTCAACATTGACATGGAACAACTCTGCTAAATTAATATTGTTTTCTTTATTATGTAGTATGATTTTGTGGTTTTTCCAGTAGCACTGTAGAGTGAGGCGTGATTTGTTGTTGCCAGTGTGAACTGCAATGTAACACAAACTAGTCCCATTTCATATTGCAATGTCGGCTTAATGTTAGGAACATATTAGTCTCTCTTCCTCATGGACAGGAGACTCAAGAAGTGTCAATACAACAATGTCAGCAAGACAAAGGAGATCGCGATCGACTTCAGGAAGCGAAGCGGTTCACATGCCCTGCTTTGCATTGACGGTGCTGAAGATGTTGAAAACTTTGAATTCCCAGGAGTAAATATCACCAACAACTTCTCCTTGGCTGCCCGCATTGAAGCAACGACCCAGAAAGCACACCAACGCCTTTAGATTAGATTAGATTAGAAAATAGGTGAAGGATGAGGCCATTCGGCCCTTCGAGCCAGCACCGCCATTCATTGCGATCATGGCTGATCGTCCCCAATCAATAACCCGTGTCTGCCTTCTCCCCATATCCCTTGACTCCACTAGCCCCTGGAGCTCTATCTAACTCTCTCTTCAATCCATCCAGTGACTTGGCCTCCACTGCCCTCTGTGGCAGGGAATTCCACAAATTCACAACTCTCTGGGTGAAAATGTTTTTTCTCACCTCAGTCTTAAATGGCCTCCCCTTTATTCTGAGACTGTGGCCCCTGGTTCTGGACTCGCCCAACGCCTCTACTTCCTTCTGAAGGCTTAGGAAGTTCGGCATGTCCTGACCAACCCTCACCAACTTCTACAGATGCACTGTTGATAATCATTTTATCGGGATGCATCACAGCACGGTTTGGGAACAGCTTCATCCAAGACCGCAAGAAATTGCAGAGAATTGTGATGCAGCCCAGAGCATCACACAAACCAACCTCCCTGCCATTGACTCAATTTACACTTCACGCTGCCTCGTGGAAGTCGAAGATCTCGGAGAAAACCCACGCAGAACACGGGGAGAACAGTACGAACTCCGTACTGACAGCACCAGTAATCGGGATCGAACCAGGGTCTCCGGCGCTGCATTTGTTAATCCTGGCTAAATTGTACCAGCTAGGACTTCAAAATGGGGTTAAGTTTCAGGGTTGCTGGGAGATTTGGTCAAATTGGAATTACTCTCTGCAGAGCTGGGACAGGCTGCGGAGAGGTGCCAGACTACCTGGAGCTCAGATACAATTTGCAAGTAAAGAATGGGACGATCTGCAAACCCTGTCAATCTGGTGCAAAATGCATAGAATGGAATGGATGGCTGCAAACCAGACATACACCTTGTAAATAGTTGTAATAATGTTGCAGAGTTTGACTTTGCCAAGTGTTGATTGGATGAGGTGGTGAGCTTTGTCTGGATTTTCTGTTAATCAGGGTAAATGTTTCCAAGTTGACTTCATCTCGAAGTCCATTGTGAATACAATGTATTGAGCTCTTGTATCATTGGGTTAGGGGAATGCCTGTAATGTATGGGGTTAATTGATATCTGTAATTGCATAATTGAGAGACCACCGCCATGTGGTTCGGCCCCTTGAGGTCCCAGGACATATAAAAGTCCGCGATCACGAGGCTCAGCGTCGATCATCTGGAAGAGCGCTCGGGACCGCGTAAACTTCTGGAGTGCCTCTGTCTGAGCGAGGCCTAGACGGCTTGAATAGGCAGACGCGAGGATCTAACCCGCGGTGGGATAGGTACAGTCTGTGATCTGTGTCACGCCTTTGGTAAAATAAAATTTAGTTGTTTCAAGTGCTT
This sequence comes from Okamejei kenojei, assembly GCA_035221665.1. Taxonomy (NCBI): domain Eukaryota; kingdom Metazoa; phylum Chordata; class Chondrichthyes; order Rajiformes; family Rajidae; genus Okamejei; species Okamejei kenojei. The sequence continues at coordinate 11,993,020 of CM069136.1, forward strand.
GATTCAGTGTTTTACTGGGGGGAAGCTTAGAAACGAACAATTATCATGGGGGCTTGTCCGGGATCTCAAAAGACCCCCAAACACAAGTTTGCGATCAAGGGTGTTGAGGTGTTTCGATCGCGACTGCAGAAATCGGGCCCACGGTGCGGTTTTCGCATTGATTTTCGACACTTCGTGAGTCGGAGCGGATCGATCATTCGCGAGCTTGTGAAAGGGTCGAATCGAGATCATTAGAACAGAGTTTAGGAAGCATGGGAGAGTGATTAGCACGCCTTTGGGTTGGAAGCCCATGAAACCAGGCTGGGGTTAGAGGCAATGCTGGGGTTGGGTTAGAGGCCCTTTCCTGGGTTAGAGGCCCAAAACTGGTCGTAGTTGGGCAGACTGCAGCTGCCTTTAACGAGAGCCAAACACGCTTCATCGGGCGATACCAGACTTGGTATCCGAATTGGTGGGGTATTAAAAGACAGGTCTCGCCTTCGATCGGATCGCTCCAGGAGGGCGAATTGAAAAGGTACGCTTTGAAAAATGGCATCGATAAATCACAGCGCGAAGCGGCTATGCGCTGGATCCTCGGTACTTAACACAAGGTGTGTCTGTGTGCAGACGTCTGAGTCTCTCTCTGAAGTGACGGACGTGGAGCCTCGAGACAAACTGGGTATAGATTGGCCGGAATACTCTAGTTTGTTCAAGAATTTAATTGGGCAATTTTAGCTGATTCGAGAGCCAGCTAGTAAGAAAGATACGCACTAAAAATTAGGGGATCAAGTTTGAGTATGAATCTATATTTGCAGCAAAATTTCCAAATACCGGATTTCATATTGAAGATCTGCGTAAGGTGTGATTCGAATTCCTGTATATAGAACTTCAAAGTTGGTGCATGTCCGTGATCGAATTCCGAATAGCGGCTGATCAACAGTGAATAGTAACCCTCAGGTCGATTGTTGACCAGTACCTGATAGCGATGAGTACCTGAGAGACAGGAGCCTCCCTACTTGACGAAAAGTAATCTGAATAGCGAAGGGTACCCCTAATTCTGTCGAACTTAGAGAGGAGGGATAGAGGTCCCCCAATAGAAGTCCAGCCTTAGCAGAGGGATAGTAACATTCGGGAGGAAAAGTAATCATTTCGGGAATAGTACCCCTCAGCAAAGAGTAAAGTAGGAAGGGGAAAATCTTCGCTATCAGAGGGAGAGGCTCACTGCATGATAACAGCGTGATGCGGCGCCAAGATCGAGTGTTCGTGAACTGTGCGCTAGTGCTTTAAATCATTTTGTAAATTGCAAAAAATAGCTTTCCGTATTGCCATAGGGTCCGGATTTTGTAAATATTCCCTATATGTAAATAAATTGAGAGTAATTAAAAGTTAAGATTTAGATCGTGTCGCAGGCCGTCATTTGTATTGCTGCCTGTGCGAGTGTTTACAGATTTAAAACTTGAAGCGAGAGTGTGTTTAAGTTAGATATTCGTAGCGTTTAAGTTAGATATCCATATTTGTTTAAGATTGTTTTGTAAGAATCTGAATTGGGGTGGTTTGATCAAGGGTTGTACTCCTTCGATCGCTATGTCGGGGGAGGAGTCATCCTGCTGATTGATTGTGCCACGAGGAGGATTGATTAAAGTGGGGCTTACTGTATGATTATAGTTAATATTGGGGTGTGTTTTGGGTTATTGATAATCGGGGGAATATTTTCATTCTTAGTGATAATCTTGTTAGCATGGTTTGGGTTCATTTGTTTGTGCCAACTTAAAGTTAAGAGAGAAAGAGAGAGAGAGAGAGAGAGAGAGAGACTGCTGCGTGAGAGACTGCTGCGTGAGAGACTGCGAGTGGGAGTTAGACGCTTTGTTTGAAAGTTTGGAATTGAATGCAGCGATTGTGATTGAACTGATAAGAGAGTTGGGAGAGACTGAATAGGAGCGAGTGGTTTGAATAATTAAACAGGAGTGATTGGTAGATAGATGAAAGGAGGCGATGGCTGGAGTGGGTGTGAATCGGAAAGATCGTTGACCATTGTGTGGGAAAGATTGCATTGACCCTGGAGTTTGGGAAGAGTAGTGAGAGAAAGAGGTGTTAGTGTCTGGACATTTTATTTTGCAATTTGTGTTTTGTCCATTGTTCCGAGATGGGAAATGTCTCTGAGAAGAGTCGATCAAACAGATTGGAAAGCCCGATAAGGATAATTTTCGGGGAGCTTCCAAATGAAGCGAATAGACTGAGGGGAGTATCGGGGAAATTAAATGCACTTTTGAAAGACCATTTATGGCCGTTGGGGGAAATAAAGTCTTTAATCTGAGGAAGGACATTATTGCCATAGAGGGAGTGCAGAGAAGGTTCACCAGACTGAATGTCAGGATGTCTTAAAGAAAGGACTGGATAGACTCGGTTTATACTCTCTGGACGAAGGCTAGATGCAGGAAGATTGTTCCCGATGTTGGGGAAGTCCAGGACATATGGACTTTTTTCACACAGAATAGTGAGAAATTCACAAGTTCCTGCACTAATTTCTATGTCATCTATGTTAAATAGTGAAGAAGCAAACAAGTTCATCAGATGTGGAAGGTATTCTTCACTAAAAGAAAAATAAAGAAAGAAATTGTTTTGCTGTCCAACCTAAGAATGGCAGCTTGTAAACTGGGAATAAGAGAAGGTAATGCCCCTGTCCCACTTAGGAAACCTGAACGGAAACCTCTGGAGACTTTGCGCCCCACTCAAGGTTTCCGTGCGGTTCCCGGAGGTTTTTGTCTCCCTAATGGTCGAAAGTGGTTTCCGTTTTAAAAATCAGTAATTTTTTAGTCGAAGCCAGTTGCGGTGCTAGTTGAAGGTGATTGCCGGAGGACAAAAACCTACGGGAACCTCCGGGAACCTCCGGGAACCGCACGGAAACCTTGGGTGGGGCGCAAAGTCTCCAGAGGTTTCCGTTCAGGTTTCCTAAGTGGGACAGGGGCATAGTAGAACTGATCCTTCTCAGAACATTTCAGAGCGGGGACAAGGAGAATTCAGAGCAGGGACAAAAAGAATTCAAGGGGGGGGGACAAGGTGGTCACGGTGGCACAGCGGTGGAGTTGCTGCCTTACAGCAACATGCTGCGCCACAGACCCGGGTTCGATCCTGACTACCGGTGCTGTCTGCATGGAGTTTGTATGTTCTTCCCGTGATCTGCATGGGTTTTTTTCCGAGCTCTTCGGTCTTCGGTTTCCTCCCACACTCCAAAGACGTACAGGGTTTGTGGGTTAACTGGCTTGATTAATTGGCTTGATAAAAATGTAAAATTGTCCAAGTTGTCGATATGCAGAGTACTGCCCTGCCGACTGCAAAATTCAAAAGGTTCAGAAGGAATTGATAAGCCAAGGGCAGGAGCAGGAGCAAGAACAGGAGCAGATGAGAGTGTCGTCTTTCGAAAAGGAGACTGCTGAAACGGCTCTTAAAGGGAAGGTGCTGACGGAAATTAAATCGGGTAAATTGGGTAAGAATGAGAAAGGGTCTGCACACCTTGAAGGGGATTACATGCCAAACTGGGCAGCGTTCTTCGGAGGAGATATAGCGCCATAGTATCCCTCACAGAACTTTCAGGTTCCCAATTCAGTGGGACCGTGCAGGTTGCGAGCAGGGCACGCGGGAGGAATCAACGTTAACTTTGGCACCTCCCTCTAAGTTTGAATCTAACATAGAAACATCGGGAAGAGATCTTCTCTCTCCTAGGATTGCCCCACGGTGTAGGATAATAGGGGAAACCAAGGGGCTAGAAAGAAGTCTGGTATTTTGTTGGTTCACATGCTTGATCAATGGTGTTTTACCATTAATGTCTTATTATTATTAATGTTTAGTGCTTACTGAGTCATTCGTAACTGTCACTGTATGTCATGTTGTTACTTGTGGGCGGAGCACCAAGGCAAATTCCTTGTATGTGAATACTTGGCCAATAAACTTACTTACTTACTTACTCAACATGGGTGCCGAAACTAATTAGGGATTTGAGTAGTGAAAGAATAAAATAATCCTTCTTGAAGTACAGGGATAAAACAAATAGCCTTTCAAGGGGTGAGATAAGGGGAGAATATGAATGGATTGGTCCGGACATACATATTATTGTGGTGTTGGAACAAGTCACCATGGAAGAGAATTTAGTAAAAACTTCCTGTAGACAATGTGTTTGTATGGAAATGCCGGTTTCAGGTATAAATGTTCCCCAGACCACAGACAGTCAGACAGCCTGGGTCAACAGCAGCACGGAGATTAGAGGTCCGAATAAAATAAATAAGAACAAATGAGGATAAGGAGGAAGAAGGCCTCAAGGCCTGGTTAGACATCCCATTTACAGAACCAACCTTTCTTAGGTTTGGCTGGCGAGGGTGTAGAGCAATTTGGCCCGATCAGTGTTTTAGATGTGGAGGACTAGGGCACTGGAGTCGTTCGTGTCCCATGAGAGAATATTATCAGGAAAGAAGGGGGCAGAGAAGGAGGCCACGGGGTCACGGAAAACGATGGATTCGAAGAGGGCACCGGGTCTCCTGTGACGCTGAAGGTAGAGGACAAGGACCTCTAAGGGGGGTCAGGAGGAAGGGAGACATTCCAACAGTCCAACCCATTTTGGTAGCCCTGACCTGCCAGTTAGCAGTAAAACCATCTGATAAAATTAAAAGGCGTCCTCATCCTCACCCGACCTAAGAAACAGTACCGTACATTAAACAGGAACATCACCCCTTCCAAACAAGGAAAGATACATAGAATCGGACTCTCAGAGAAATCTCACTAAAGGAGGAAGTACCACAGGGAAACATAGTAGCTAGCGCAGGAAGAGATAACAACTGAGGAATGGAAATGGCAGTAGGGAGAGAAGAAACAAGCTTACCGTGCAGGAGGAATGGGAGTGGGGAAAATAAGATAGTGAACTAATGTATTGCTGAGTTGTGTGCCTGCAGGACAGTATGTCAACGAGAGACTATCTGGGCAGTGAGGTAAAATAATGCACAGACACCCTAAGAAGGGGAAGAAGACAGCGAAAGTTAATGTAGCTCCCCAGAAAAAGGTGACCAGCAGGAAGAATTGATACTGTCCTGCTCCTTTAAGACATTTGGGAAGGCCAGCAGGCAGAGCCACATGCTCCTCAGTATCTCCACTCCCTAGTCACCGACACCATCATCAGAAAGGAGGAAGAAAATGACCTACCCTCATGCCCAACTTTCTCAAAATGACCCTAGTGCCCAAAAATATCACCTAGCTACTGGAGGAATAAAAGGAAGGAGAATAAAGGACACTTCAATCATCTTTGAAAGAAACAACACCGATGACTTATAATGACTTCTGGGACAAACCTCACTCTAAAGAACTGATTTCAAATAAAATATTTCTCTGTGGTTTGGAGTAGAATACCTGAATTGCATCCAAATTATGGGGTTTAAAAATAAATGTATTAATTCTGGAATCGGTCTCGAAATTGTACGGTGATGAATGGGAGGTACTTAAAAAACATTCAAGATTTGGAATAGACTTGTGGAATCTGACTTAGGACTAATTGGAGTTTGATTATTAACTGACATCTCGTCCTCAGAAAGGCGGACACAGATGGAAAGGATCGTTCAAAGGGCATGAAGGAGGATGGAACTTGGGAAGATCTGGTACCATGGAATTACTTAGGGAATATGAGAGTTGGAATTAAAATTGAGAGTAAAATTGGAATTCAACTTGGAACTTAAAATGGGAATTGGAATTGGAATATAAATTGACAGTAGTTGAGAACTGTAAAAGTGAGAACCCCTTGACAACGAACGAATCCAATAGAATAAAAATGAGAACCCCTAGACAGAGAACTAAATCAACATAGTAAAAAGCCAACATAGTAATAGCCAATAGAGTAGAGAACTAACATAGTGGAGAATTAGCATAGTTAAGGGCCTGTCCCACCAGCATGCGACTCCATGCGGCGAGCGCGACCTAACGTGGTCGCTTGAGCCGTCCAGCCTCGCAGGGCCGGTCCCACTTCGATCGCCGGAGCCGTATGGTGTTGTGCGGAGTTGGTCCTGACATCGCGCGGGGCTCCGAAAAACTGACCGTGTTCAAAAATTCCGCGCGACAACGACTTGTCGGCCCGCAGCCGCCTCGAGGACGTGTGCACTGCCTCGACATCGTGCCTCCGTGACCCTTTCTGTATGTGCCTCCGTGACCCTCTCTGTGTGTGTCTCTGTGGCCCTTTCTCTGTGTGCCTCCGCGCCCCTCTCTGTGTGCCTCCGTGTCTCTCGCTGTGTGCCCCTCTCTGACTTGCGAACTCACCCTGGACTTCGCTCCAACTTCGCGGCACGTCGCGCCACGTATCTGACCTCCGCGCGGCCCCCGCTGCCGGTTTGGTCGCGCTCGCCGCATGCAGGCGCATGCTGGTGGGACCGGCCCTGTATGGGGATCACCCGACCTCCGCGCGGCCCACGTTTCCAGTTTGGTCGCGCTCACCGCATGGAGTCGCATGCTGGTGGGACAGGCCCTTAACTAGTTACCACAGTGAAGAGTGCATACATAAATGATAGAAAATGGAGGACAGACTTGGTTAACTGTAGGGGGAAGCTCGGATTGTATTGGGAATGACAGAGCCGATGTGTATTCGCCCAATGGATTGGAATTGTTTAACCCTTGATGGTAAAGAGGCTTATATTATCAAGGTGGAAAGAAATTGTCCCTGGATTTGGCAGAGACAGATAGATTCTTGATTCGTATGGGTGTCAGGGGTTAGTTGGGTAGACTGATGGGACTGAGGGCTAATAAATCCACAGGGCTTGATGGTCTGAATCCCAGGGTACTTAAGGAGGTGACTCTAGAAATCGTGGCATCATTTTCCAATGTTCGATAAATTCAGGATCAGTTCCTGTGCATTAGAGGGTAGCTAATGTTATCCCATATTTTAAGAAAGGCGGGAGATAAAACAGGGAATTATAGACCAGTTAGCCTGACATCGGTGGTGAGGGGAAGATGCTGGAGTCAATTATAATTATAAACGATGAGATTGCCGAACATTTGGATAGCAGTAACAGGATCGGTCTGAATCAGCATGGATTTACGAAGGGGAAATCATGCTCGACTAAACTTCTGGCAGTTTTTGAGGATGTAACCAAGAAAATGGACAAGGGAGAACCAGTGGATGTAGTGTACCTGGACTTCCAGAAAGCCTTTGATAAGATTAGTGAGCAAAGTTTGAGCACATGGTAGGGTACTGACATGAATGGAAAATTGGTTGGCAGACAGGAAACAAAGAGTAGGGATTAACGGGTCCCTTTCAGACTGGCAGCCAGTGACACAAAGCTGGGTGGCAGTGTGAACTGTGAGGAGGATGCTATGAGGATGTAAGGTGACTGGGCCAGGTTGGGTGAGATGCAGGTGCCGGTTAATGTGGATAAATGTGAGGTTATCCACTTTGGTGGCAAGAACAGAAAGGCAGATTATTATCTGAATGGTGTCAGGTTAAGAAAAGGGGAAGTACACCGAGATCTGGGAGTCCTTGTACATCAGTCACTGAAAGTAAGCATGCAGGTACAGCAGGCAGTGAAGAAAGCAAATGGCATGTTGGCCTTCACAACAAGAGGAGTTGAGTATAGGCGTAAAGTGGTCCTTCTGCAGTTGTACAGGGCCGTGGTGAGACCACACCTGGAGTATTGTGTGCAGTTTTGGTCTTCAAATCTGAGGAAAGATTCAGGGAGTGCAGCATTGGTTCACAATATTAATTCCCAGGATGGCAGGACTGTCATATGTTGAAAGAATGGAATGACTGGGCTTGTATGTTGAAAGAATGGAATGACTGGGCTGAAATTTAGAAAGGTGACAGGGGATCTTATTGAAACATGGAAGATAATTAAGGGATTGGACAGGCTTGAGGCAGGAAATATGTTCCTGATGTTGGGGGAGTCCAGAATCAGGGGCCACAGTTTAAGAATAAGGGGTAGGCCATTTAGAACAGAGAGGAGGAAATACCTTTTCACCCAGAGAGTTGTGAATCTGTGAAATTCTCTTCCTCAGAAGGCAGTGGAGGCCGATTCTCTGGATGCGTTCAAGTGAGAGTTAGATAGATCTCTTAAAGATAGCGGAGTCAAGGGATATGGGGAGAAGGCAGGAACGGGGTACTGATTGTGGATGTTCAGCCATGATCACATTGAATGGCGGTGCTGGCTCGAAAGGCTGAATGGGCTACTCCTGCACCTATTGTCTATTGTCTATTGTTATGGGGTGAAGACAGGAGAGTGGGATTAGGAGGGTGAGATAGATCAGCCACGATTGAATGGCAGAGTGGACGATGGGCCGAATGGCCTAATTCTGCTTCTGTCACTCACTTATGACCATTGCTCCCAGACCAGGGGTCACAGTTTAAGAATAAGTGGGAGGCCATTTAGGACTGAGATGGGGGAAAAACGTTTTCACCCAAAATTCTCTGCCACAGTAGGCAGTGGACGCCAATTTGCTGGATGTTTTCAAGACAGAGTTAGATTCAGCTCTGAGGGCTAATGGAATCAAGGGATATGGGGAAAAAACAGGAACGGGATACTGATTTTTTTCCTTGACTGAATAGTACACAATTAAAGTTTTTCACTGTACCTCAGTTCACATGACAACAAAATCTAAACTAAACTAAACTTTATCGGATTTTATCTGGCACTAAATGTTGTCCCCCTTTATCCTTTATCTGTGTTCTGTGGACAGATTGATTGTAGTCATGTACATGTCTTGTTCTTGACTGGGTAGCCCACAACAAAAAAAGCTTTTCACTTTACCTCGATACATGTGACAACAATAAACTAACTAACCTAATCCCTTAAAATTCCTATGGGATTGGACAGGCTAGATGCCGGGAAAATGGTCCCCATGTAGGGGGAGTCCAGAACCAGGTGTCACAGTTTAAGAATAAGGGGTCGGCCATTCAGGACTGAGATGAGGAAAAACGTTTTCACCCAGAGAGTTGTGAATCTGTGGAATTCTCTGCCACGGAAGGCAGTGGAGGCCAATTCGCTGGATGTTTTCAAGAGAGAGTTAGATTTTAGGGCTAACAGAATCACGGGATATGGGGAAAAAGCAGGAAAGGGGTACTGATGGGTATGGGGGAAAAAAGCAGGAAAGGGGTACAGCCAGGATCATATTGAATGGCGGTGCTGGCTCGAAGGGCCGAATCGCCTACTCCTGCACCTATTTTCTATGTTTCTATGTTTCTATGACCCACGGAGTGTGCCAAGCATTTGCTGTTTTTATTTCAGATTTCCAGCATCTGTAGTTCTTTTTGGTTTTATTCTGTAAACCCCACTGAACACCAATGGTTAAAATTATGGCGGAATGCGCAAGTAATTACTTGGTTCAGGAATGTGTGTCTTATGAATTTTCACTTTAACACCACTTACTCTTGAGTGCGTGCCGTCAATTTACAAAGCCATTTTTCACGTTAACAAATATTTCACCACCCTTCACTTGTCGCGCACTCCTCTCACCCTTTGCGACGTGCAAAATGTTGTTGAATGGTTTTCGAGGAATCCATCTTTCCTTCCGTTGAGGAATAGCTAACATAATCTTGAGTAATAGTCCGTGTATTCTCAAAGTGTAAGGAATGTTGTGATTGAAGATACTAAGCAGTATTGATAATAGTCAGCCAATAACAAGGAACTGCGGATGCTGGTTTATACCAAAGATTGGCGCAAAATGCTGGAGTAACTCAGCGGGTCAGGCGGCATCTCTGGATAAAATGGATAGGTGACGTGTCGGGTCAGTAACGCTCTTCAGACAGAGAGGGTCTTTAGTTTAGTTTAGCTCATTTTAGAGATGCAGCATGGAAACAGGCCCTTTGGCCCATCGAGTCCATGCTGACCATTGATCACCTGTTCCCCATAATTCTAGGTTATGCCACTTTCTCACCTACTGCATGTGCACTAGGGAGCAATTCACAGAAGCCAATTAACCTGTAGACTTGCACGTCTTTGGGATGTGGGAGAAAACCCAGATGGTCACTAGGAGTACGTGCAAACTCTACACAGGTAACACCATAATCAGGATCGAACCCAGATCTCTGGCGCTGTAGGGCAGCGTCTCTACCACTGCACCACCGTGTCACATTACGTGTTCTACCGTGTTGTCCAGTGAGTGTACATTGGTCTGAAGGATGCTACATGGTTACATACATTCAGGCTTCAGTCTTACCTGAAGGCTTATCCAATGCTTCCAGGTGTAGTCCTTGTGCTCTCCAAAGGTTGTTAGCCACATGTAATCACTCATAGTGTCACAGAGGTATACAGCAAGGAAACAGGCCCTTTGGCTCAACTTGAGCATACTATCCAAGATGGCCGTCTAGTTTAATTTAGAGATAGAGTGTAAATACAGGCCCTTTGACCCATCAGGTCCACTGCGAACATCAATCGCCAATTCACACCAGTTCCAACTCATCCCATTTTCTCATTCGCATTTAGAATATTCAGTTTCAATTCTGGACACCATGTTATAGAAAATATGTTGTTAAGCTGGAAAGGGTACGGAGAAGATTTACAAGGATGTTGCCAGGGCTAGAGGATCTGAACTATTGGGAGAGGTTGAGTAGGCTGGGACTCATAGAAACATAGAAACATAGAAAATAGGTGCAGGAGTAGGCCATTCAGCCCTTCGAGCCTGCACCGCCATTCAATATGATCATGGCTGATCATCCAACTCAGTTTCCTGTACCTGCCTTCTCTCCATACCCCCTGATCCATTTAGCCACAAGGGTCACATCTAACTCCCTCTTAAATATAGCCAATGAACTGTCCTCAACTACCTTCTGTGGCAGAGAATTCCAGAGACTCACCACTCTCTGTGTGAAAAATGTTTTTCTCATCTCGGCCCTTAAAAGATTTCCCCCTTATCCTTAAACTGTGACCCCTTGTCCTGGACTTCCCCAACATCGAGAACAATCTTCCTGCATCTAGCCTGTCCAACCCATTAAAAATTTTGGAAGTTTCTATAAGATCCCCCCTCAATCTTCTAAATTCTAGCGAGTACAAGCCGAGTCTATCCAGTTTTTCTTCATATGAAAGTCCTGCCATCCCAGGAATCAGTCTGGTGAACTCTATTCGTTGGAGCGCAGGAGGGGGTGATCTTATTAAGGTGTATGAAATCATGAGAGGAATAGATTGGGTAGAAGCACAGAGTCTCTTGCCCAGAGTAGGTGAATCGAGGACCAGAGGACATAGGTTTAGGGTGAAGGGGAAGAGATTTAATAGGAATCTGAGGGGTATCTTTTTCACACAAAGGATGGTGTGTGTATGGAACAAGCTGCCAGATGAGGTAGTTGAGGTTGGGACTATAGAAACATCGAAACATAGAAAATAAGTGCAGGAGGAGGCCACTCGGCCCTTCAAGCCAGCACCGCCATTCATTGCGATCATGCCTGATCATCCCCTATCAATAACCCGTGCCTGCCTTATCCCCATATCCCTTGACCTCCACTAGACCCTAGAGCTCTATCTAACTCTCTTTTAAATCCATCCAGTGACGGCCTCCACTGCCCTCTGTGGCAGGGAATTCCATAAATTCCCAACTCTGGGTGAAAAAGTTTTTTCTCACCTCAGTCTTAAATGACCTCCCCTTTATTCTAAGTCTGTGGCCCCTGGTTCTGGACTCGCCCTACATTGGGAACATTTTTCCTGCATCTAGCTTGTCCAGTCCTTTTATAATTTTATATGTTGGACGTTGAAGAAACGTTGAACGTTGAAGAAACAGTTGGGCAGCTACGTGGATAGGACAGGTTTGGATGGCTATGGACGAAATGCAGGCAGGTGAGACGAGTGTAGCTGGGTCATGTTGACCGGCGTGGGTGAGTTGGGCCGAAGGGCCTGTTTCCACACTGTATCACTCTATGACTCTATGATTCTGTCTGCTCCTGACACACTGGGGCCAATTTACAGAGGGCCAATTAACCTACAAACCCGCACGTCTTTTGGATGTGCGGCCTATCTGTGAAGTATCATGAGACCTCTGCCTGTGTTAAATGGCCCTATATAAATGCAATCGCTTACTGCTGTCAGTAAGTATTGCGTTAAAGCATTTCCTCTGCTACTCACAAAAGTACTCTTTCCCCTAATGAGAGGCTAATGTGTTCAATCCCCCTTCACGGGCAGATTTTATTTTGGAGTTACAGTATTAGTGATATGTTTAGAGATAGAGCTCGGAAACCGGCCTTTCAGCCCACTGAGTCTGCAGCGTCCAGTGATCCCGCACAATAACACTATCCTACACACACTAGAGACAATTTTGCATTTTTATACAAATCTGTACGTCTTTGGAGTGTGGGAGAAAACCGAAGATCTCGCAGGTCACGGGGAGCACAAACAAACTCCGTACAGACAGCACCCGTAGCCGGGATCGAACCCTGGTCTCCGGCGCTGTATGCGCTGTAACTCTACCGCTGCGCCACCGTGCCACCGTGATGTGTGGCTCTCCCAAAACATTTACCGTGACACATGCAACCTTTTTTTTGAAAACTGCGTTCTCAGACTGGATTTGTAAACTGGGGACTCTTTAGAAAACCAATGGAAAGCAGATGTCCCAGATACTGACTGACTATCAGGAGGTGAATGTGCTGTTTTCTCTTGAGGACTTTGACGCACATTAACCTGACGTTATGTACGTTAGTCATTATCAAAAATGCACTTCACCTTGAATTATTATTTCTCCTTCCTGATATCCCCTTGCAGATTATATTTGGAACAGAGTCTTTTACCTAGAGGGTACACAAAAAGCTGGAGAAACTCAGCGGGTGCAGGAGAGCAGGGAATTAAGATCCACAGGACAATAGTTTAAAGTGAGAAGAGGGAAAAATGTCATAGGGAACTGAGGGACATTATTTGTTTCCATTCAGAAAGGGTGGGGTGATCTTATGAAAACTGTATACGATCATCACTGATGCTTTTACCCAGAGTGGGGGAATCGAGATCCAGTGACAAGGGTTTAAAGTGAAAGGGAATTTTTTTTAATAGGGATCTGAGGGACAATTATTTTTTTTCACTCACAAAGGGTAGAGTGATCTTATAGAGGTGTCTGCAACCACAGTTGACAAGAATGAATAGTCCTTTGCTCAGGGTAGAGGAATCACGAAACAGAGGACATAAATGTAATATATAACCTGACGGTGATAAGGAAAGGAATAGGGAAAGATTTAATAGGAACCTGAGATCATAAGTGATAGGAGTAGAATTAGGCCATTCGGCCCATCAAGACTACTCCACCATTCAATCGTGGCTGATTTATCTCTCCCTCCCAACTCCATTCTCCTGCCTTCTCCCCATAACCCCTGACACCCGAACTAATCAAGAATCTATCTATCTCTGTCTTAAATCTATCCACTGAAATCTCAAATCAACTCAAATCTCACTGTACCATTTAGTGCATGTGACAATAAAATGTAACTTGAACTTGACTTGGCCTCCACAGGCTTCTGTGGCAGTATTCCACATACTCATCGCCCTCTGACTAACGAAATTCCTAATTTCCTTCCTAAAAGAACGTCCTTTAATAGTAAGATTAAATGAGAACTTACCAGTTTGAAGTTTCATCTTGATTTTATGAGGTTACGTTGATGATTACGTGAAGAAGACCCGCCAGGCCGCATGCGCGTCAATCTTCAAAGCAGCGGTGTGAAATCACAAATAAACAACACCAAAGTGACATAGTAAGATGCGTGACTCGAGAACTACCAGATCATCCTTTATGAGAGAGGGTTGGGCGTGGCGGGCACGTAATCACCAACGTAACTCCTCATAAAATCAAGATCAAACTTCAAACTGGTAAGTTCTCATTTAATCTTACTATTTTACTTCGGAGTCACGTGAGTGATTCCGTGAAGAGTTCAAAGCTTTGTGATTTCATGCCGCAGATTACAAATCTCGGCATCCCACTGCATTGATTGACTCGAATGAGTAATTAATGCATTAGTAGTAACATTGCATTTAATGCAGTAATAAAGTTTATTTAAAAAATATAAACAAACAACAGTACCACTCTATCCCAGGGCACTTTAAACAGAACTTAAAATAGCATTGGCAAACAGCCCTGGATCGGCAATCGGCCGATGATAAAAATTCTGAAACATCAGCTCATTTGCCCATCTGGCGGCTGCCAAAATATGGTCGACGGGCACGTCCCTCGCCTTGGCCGCCGACGTAGCTGATGCCCTAGTGGAATGAGATGTAAACATAATATCTAAATTATATGCTGACGTTGATGCTGACCTGGTGGAATGAGATATGAAATTGTCAGTGTTAATACCTGTATAACCCAGAACCTGCTGCAGCCACCTTGAAATAGTCTGAACCGACCTTCCTTTGTGTAGATGTTGGTTAACTAATAAACAATGCTGATTCCATACTTCTTAGGATTCTGGTGGCCTTGATAACATAGACGTGAGACCGTGGGGTATCCAAAATGATCTTAAATCATGCCACCCCTAGTCTCCTCTGCTTGTGTAGACCAGAATGTAAAATGTAATGGCACCTGCAGCCAATTCCATCTTATCCAGTCACAGCGTTTACAATGTTTGCCTTCGCTGTGCTGATATTAGTGTCATATCTAAGGATGTAGCTGGAACCCCTTGGTGAAGTAATGTTCACACATATTCAATAACCAACTGCATAATCTTGTAGTGGGAGAACTTGTGTGAAGATCTTTTAACAACTCAATATCCGGGTTGAACCCGACAGCGTAGTTCCCTTATGTTGCAGTTGTAGTGTCTCCATAACTGAATACCATTTAAATACCATTTACAATGAACTGGAAATTGTCAGTAATCTGTACCATATTAAATGTAACATTAATATTTAACAAAACACTTCTGATCCCCTCAATAGGAATGTACTGCTTCATGCAACAACCTGAGACTCAAGTCAATCCATTCAAAATGTGTAGTTCAATAATTGTTTTACTGTGCAAAGGTCGGTCTCCTGAACCACAGTTTGAACCAGCAAGTTCTTGTTTTTTGGAATAACCGTATACCGTTGTGCCATAATGCCTGATGAAGCAGGCAACATGGCTGCTTGGCCAGTCCGACAGTACGAACCCAAGCGAGGTCTTGCTGATTGTTTTAAGACCCGGCTAATGAGGCAAAAATGAGGAATACATAAAAGACCATTCCTCCTATTGAAGCGAGAATGTATTTCTCCGCACTGATGTGCCACGTATTTTTGCAATCAGTGAATAAACGTGCACCAACATGTCGATATTCGATGTAGTATTGAACCATACTTTCATAATACTTTGAGATCCAATACCTATTCTGTGTTGTCATTGAACTGAACTGGATGATACACCAGTGGCAAAGGAGATTAGGTAATTATTACAGGACACTTTTACTTGATTACCATGTGACTAACATATGTCACCATTGTAGAGTAGCAACTTGAATTTGAGCATGTAGAATATGTATATTCGCTCAATAGCCCCTAACCCATGGGGTGAGTCTAGTGTATATATTTAGTTGATACCAACAATTGAAGAATTGGCAACTCATGCAATCTCCAATACCTCCAAGTAGGTGATGGTATTCGGAACTTCTCATCTTAGAGTCCTAAGCATCAGTTTGTAATAACTGAATTTGACCGACCACACTACTGAAGCGAGTTTCAAGTTCAAGTTCAATGAGTTATTGTCATGTGCAGCAATGCAGAATACATGTTACTTCATCATTGTGGCTGAGGTAGCTTCAGCTGACAATAGTATAAGGTTGTTAACAATGGTCTAATTGCTACTTACACAATGTCAGTTCCTTGATTTGCTCGGCTGAAACACAGCTGCTATATTGCCAATTACTCTTGAAGAAAATAAAACTCAGTTATGTAACATATTGCTATAACTCCAATCTCTTGCCAAAAGGCGGAGTCAAGGCTAATAATAATTAAAGGTAAATCCCAATGACCAACAAACAGTTTATCCCATACCCCAAAGCTTCACTGTTATAGTACAGTTATATTGTCTTTGATAACCTCTGTAATGGGATTTGCATAGCATGGATCTCTGATCCTTATGAATCTGTTGTTAGTCAGGAAAATAAGTTTTCATATTCGGAAAATATCATATGCCCGACACTCTCCATTCTTCATAATAACATGCCACTCCTGCTTTATTCCATGGGTGGTTTGCATGAGAATTTTTGCCCAATTTCCGAACCTTAAATTAAGAAAAAATAACCCTGGCCATAATCCAAACTTGTTTGGAATGCTCCGACTATGCCTCAACCAGATGTTTTTACTCTTTGTGTGTTGTACAAACAAATGTAAATATTACAACTTGTGAACGGTGCACTTACCCATGTTTTGGAAGTGCTAGACCCATATTGTTGAGTAGGAGTGGTAAGGTGCATGGAATTTCTGAGCTATCATGCTGCCCCCAGCTCCAGTGAACTACCTACTGCCGATGAGCACCTGGGGTGCACTCTGAAACGATGACTTTTGCCCGCCGTTGGCCTAATTGATTTGTCTGCCAGGCTTTCTTCCCCTGTTGAATAGGCCTACCTGAATAACAGATTCAGCGGCTGGCTCTCACATCCCCCTGTTGGCGCTGTTCACTGCCGGCACATATGTGCTTAAGTATGTTCTATTGACTGCTTTAGAACCTGGAGTCATATCTTGACCTTTTGCTCTTCCCTCCTCAGAGAGGGTGATTCATAGGCAGCCTTAAACTGGCGCTGCCGCAGGCCGCAGGATACCAATGCTGATACGAACCCATTGGCCTTAACCCAATAGAATATTCTGCTGGGATGGCAACTTTGTTATCAGGAAAAAGGTATCTCTGACACGTGCCCTTCATCCCTTGGGGTGTGCCCCACGGCCATACCCTGAGACTCAGTGTCTTGGTCTCTGCCTCCAAGAGGGAGACCTCTGTAGCACTGTATGCAACAGTTGCTGTATTTGGAATACTCGTTTGAAATGCACTATCCAGCTCGGTGAGGAATTCATCCCCTAACTCCGTGGGCTTTGCTATCCAGCCCCAGTGAGGAATTCATCCCCCGACTCCGTGGGTGTAGCAGGTTATGTGTGAACTTGAGCAACCCTGTCCCAGGTGTTGGCGCCACCTTTCGTAAAGGCCGGCGCTTTTTGACATGAAGCAGCCCAGTACCAGGCGCTGCTAGCATGGCTCTCCCGTAGGCCGGTAATGTCACAAATGAAACAACCCTGTATCAGGTGCTGCTCGCACGGCTCTCCCGTAGGACGGCACTTTCATACATGAAGCAGCCCTGTCAGGCGCTGCTGGCACGGCCTGTCCCATAGGCCCGCACTATTACACATGAAGCAGCCCTGTCAGGCGCTGCTGGCGCGGCCTGTCCCACAGGCCCCCGCTATTACAGTGTATGCTCACTAAACAACATTTTTAGTGTACAGTTTTACCTGTGAAGGGTTTGAAACAATTCACAGCAACTTCTGCTAAACAACAAGGATTACATTGTCAGAGACATATAACAATAACTTTTTATGACTTTAACTTTGCCTTTAGCTTTTAACTTTAAGAAAAACACTATAACATACATACATTTTATTATAAAGAGAACCCTTTGTAACCCGACTCACCTGAGTCCAAATAGGGTTGAATTAGTCCCATTTAATTCCTTGCCTGGGGACCAACGTCTGTGAGCCACTGACCCCACTGTCAGTGACTCTATCGTTACTTCCTTGCTGTTCCAACTGGGGCTGGGAGCCGCTGACTGCACTGTCAGCGACTCTGCTTGAATTTCTTGCCATTCCAACGGCATCCCTGCAGGCTGGGAGCCGCTGACTGCACTGTCAGCGACTCTGCTTGAATTTCTTGCTGTTTTTACAGCATCCCCACAGGCTGGAAGCCGCTGACTGCACTGTTAGTGGCTCCTTATCTCGCAACCCGATCTTTTACCCTCTTCTGCGGTCGGACTGGGTTTCCCCACAGTCCATAACCGGCACACTCGTCGGGCTGCGAAACTGGCAGGAAAACCTTTGTGAAAAGAGGCTCCTGCCTGAAAAACCCCTGGTAAGTAAAAAACTAACTTACCTTCTAGGTTTAACTTACCACCGGCAGGAGCTCTGTCCTGCCTGTCTGATGCTTGCGCCAGTGCGGCCGACATACGTGGTGCGCATGCGGCCTAGCGGGTCTTCTTCACGGAATCACTCACGTGACTCTGAAGTAAAATTCTGAGGCTGTGACCTCTAATCCCAGACTCTCCCACCAGTGGAAATATTCTCTCCACATCCACTCTATCCAAGCGTTTCATTATTTTATATGTTTCAATGAGGTCCCCTCTCATTCTTCTAAACTCCAGCGAATATAGGCCCAGTGTTGTTAAACGCTCATCATATATCGGTATGCAGAACAAGGTATCAAAAGAGAGTTTTTTATTAATCGGAGTTGTTGCTGAGTGAACGGACGACTGTATCGGGGTTGAAGAAGGGTCTCGACCCGATACGTCGCCTATCCTTCTCGACATAGGTGCTACCCCACCCGCTGAGTTTCTCCAGCATTTTTGTCTACTTTTAAGTAGACAGAAGTAGTTGAAGTAGTTTCCAAAATAGCATTTAGGAGATACTGAGGGGATCTTATTTAAACATATAAGATTATTAAGGGTTTGGACATGCTAGTGACAGGAAACATACTCCCGATGTTGGGGGAGTCCAGAACCAGGGGCCACCGTTTAAGAATAAGGGGTAAGGCATTTAGAACGGTGACGAGGAAACACTTTATCTCACAGAGTGTGGTGAGTCTGTGGAATTCTCTGCCTCTGAGGGCGGTGGAGACCGGTTCTCTGGATACTTACAGATACTCTGGATACTTACAGAGAGCTAGATAGGGCTCTTAAAGATAGCGGAGTCAGGGGATATGGGGAGAAGGCAGGAATGGGATACTGATTGGGGATGATCAGCCACGATCACATTGAATGGCGATGCTGGCTCGAATGGCCGATTGGCCTACTCCTGCACCTATTGTCTATTGTCTAGCCAGCTAGCCAGATGACCACATGGGGAATTAGGGGTGGGCACCAGTGAATGGAGAATCAGAGGTGGGCACCAGTTAATGGGATCAGGGAGTGTTAGAGGTGCCATTTTAATTTGAAGATTTGCTATATTAACTCTGTTTCTCTCTCCACAGATGCTGACGGACATGCCCAGAATGTGCCCAGCAGTTTATGGTTTAGTTTTGGGTTTCTAAGATCATTTTGTTTTTGATTTTTATAGATTAATTATTATGTTGTTGAAAACCAGCCAGGATTTTAGTCGCTAGATGGTCGACGTGTTCCTGTAATCCTGGTCTCCCATCCACTGGAAGATCGACACAAAATGCTGGCGTAACTCAGCGGGACAGGCAGTATCTCTGGAGAGAAGGAATGTGTGATGTTTTGGGTCGAGTCTGAGGAAGGGTCTCGACCTGAAATGTCACCCATTCCTTCTCTCCAGAGATGCTGCCTGCCTGCTGAGTTACTCCAGCATTTTTTGTCTATTTTCAATTTGAACCAGCATCTGCAGTTCATTCCTATACACTCACATCCATTGGGTTGAATACTGTACATTTTCTCCTCAGCATTAAAGCAACATTTCAAGTCAAGTCAAGTCAAGAGAGTTTATTGTCATGTGTCCCAGATAGGACAATGAAATTCTTCCTTGCTGCAGCACAACCGGATATTGTAGTCATAAATACAGATCAGATCAGTGTGTCTATATATCAAAAAAAAAATATATATATATATATATACACACACATCAGTAAACAGATAAAGTGCAATAGATTGTTATAGTTCATAGTTTGTTTGAAGTTGTGTTTAATAGTCTGATGGCTGTGGGGAAGCAGCTGTTCCTGAACCTGGATGTTGCAGATTTCAGGCTCCTGTACCTTCTCCTCAATGGCAGCGGAGAGATGAGTGTGTGGCCAGGATTTGAGTATAGGAGCAGGGAGGTTCTATTGCAGTTGTACAGGGCCTTGGTGGGACCACACCAGGAGTATTGTGTACAGTTTTGGTCTCCTAATCTGAGGAAAGACATTCTTGCCATAGAGGGAGTACAGAGAAGGTTCACCAGACTGATTCCTGGGATGGCAGGACTTTCATATGAAGAAAGACTGGATAGACTTGGCTTGTACTCGCTAGAATTTAGAAGATTGAGGGGGGATCTCATAGAAACTTACAAAATTCTTAAGGGGTTGGCAGGCTAGATGCAGGAAGATTGTTCCCGATGTTGGGGAAGTCCAGAACAAGGGGTCACAGTTTAAGGATAAGGGGGAAGTCTTTTAGGACCGAGATGAGAAAAACATATTTCACACAGAAAGTGGTGAATCTGTGGAATTCTCTGCCACAGAAGGTAGTTGAGTCCATTTCATTGGCTATATTTAAGAGGGAGTTAGATGTGGCCCTTGTGGCTAAAGGGATCAGGGGGTATGGAGAGAAGGCAGGTACAGGATACTGAGTTGGATGATCAGCCATGATCATATTGAATGGCGGTGCAGGCTCGAAGGACCGAATGGCCTACTCCTGCACGTATTTTCTATGTTTCTATATTTCTATGATGGTGTGGGTCCTTGATGACGCTGGCAACCTTTTTGAGGCAGCGACTGCGATGGATCCCCTCGATGGTAGACAGGTCAGAACCGATGATGGACTGGGCAGTGTTTACGACTTTTTGTAGCCTTTCCTGGGTGGTCTCTCATGGTGTCCCTGGGTACCGTTTTTTAAATCGGCACCAGTTGTGGTGAAGATCTGGGCCACAGCCAACGGATACTCTCAAGGGCATATCGTGTTTCGTCAGTACCGGTCTGAGATCCCTGGGTTCAATATAAAGCCAGTTAAAGTATGCAATCCAGAATAAACACACGATTATAGCCCAGGGCTGCTTCTCCTGCTGTGAGCCCCTCTAAATGGAGGGTTGAACGGGGCGTTATAACAAGGAAATAGAAACAAAGAAAATAGGTGCAGGAGTAGGCCATTCGCCCCTTCGTGCCAGCACTCCCATTCAATACGATCATGGCCGATCATCCACAACCAGCACCCCATTCCTGTTTTCTCCCCATATCCCTTGATTCCGTTAGCCCTGGGATCTACTGCATGGCGAACTCTCTCTTGAAAACATCCAGTGAATTGGCCTCCACTGCCTTCTGCGGCAGAGAATTCCACAGTACCGTACAGTGAGGGGAGGGGATTTTTTTTTTGTTCTGGGAAATGTAAACCAAATGGGTGAAGTGTGAAGTGAGCATACTTTAGCGCGTAGAGAGCTGCACCAGGAGCCAAATATCCGTGCACACTTCCAGCGAGGCTCCAAACACATTGTAAATCCAGAAGTGATAAGGAGAATTGCCATGGAAACGTTGCATGGAGCGGGATCGAGCTGGCGTCCATGGACAACAGAGACAACTGTTGAAGCAGCAGGAGGACATAAAGAACTCGGCTCAAGCGGAGTATTTCTTTTTTCTGTCTGACCTGAGTGTTGTTTCAGCTGCTCACCTTGACTAACAGGGAGAGCTCCATTGCACATCTGAGCCAACAACATCCAACTTGGCCACAGTGGCGCAGCAGTAGAGCTGTTGCCTTATAGGGCTTGCAGCACCAGAGGCCCCGGTTCGATCCCGACAACAGATGCTGTCTGTACAGAGTTTGTACCTTCTCCCCGTGACCTGCGTGGGTTTCCTCCGAGATCTTCGGTTTCCTCCCACACTCCAAAGGCGTACAGGTTTGTAGGTTAATTGGCTTGGTGTATGTGTAAATTCTCCCTAGTGTGTGTAGGGTGGTGTTGATGTGCGGGGATCACTGGCCGGTGCGGACTCGGTGGGCCGAAGGGCCTGTTTCCATGCTGTATCTCTAAACTTAAACTAAACTGAACTAAACTAAGCAAGACATCCAATAGCAGCTAACATGACATCCGGTAGGAGCTACCGACACATCCAATAGGAACTTTCAACACACCCAATGTGTCATAAGGTCATTACTGATGGGAGTAGAATTAGGCCATTCAGCCCATCAAATCTACTCCGCCATTCAATCATGGCCGATCTATCTCTCCCTCCTAACCCCATTCTCCTGCCTTCTCCCCATAACCCCTGACACCCGTACTAATCAAGAATCTATCTATCTCTGCCTTAAAAATATCCACTGACTTGGCCTCCACAGCCTTCTGTGGCATAGAATACCACAGATTTGCCATCATCTGACGAAAGAAATTCCCCTCTTCCTAAAGGGACATCCTTTAATTCTGAGGCTATGACCTCTCAGTCCTAGACTCTCCCACTAGTGGAAACATCCTCTCCACATCCACTCTATCCAGGCCTTTCACTCTTCGATACCTTTCAATGAGGTCTCCCCTTCATCCTTCTAAACTCCAGCGAGTACAGGCCCAGTGCCATCAAATGCTTATCATTTTTAACCCACTCATTCCTGAGATTATTTTTGCAAACCTCCTCTGGACCCTCTCCAGAGCCAGCACATCCTTCCTCAGATATGGGGCCTAAAGTTGCTCAGAATACTCCAAAGGCAGCCTGACCACCACCTTCTAGAGTCTCAATAGGAGCTATCAACACCTCCAATAGGAGATTTTAGCACATCAAATAGGAGCTATCAATCGGAGGCAATGTTTTTAAAGAAGTGCCAGGGTGAGACCACCTGCAAACTGGAACAGTACCTCATCATCATGGAATCATGGAAACATTATTGTCATTCAAACCCTTCAGTCTGAACGAAATGTCGTTGCCTTGCGGTCATACATATAATAAAATAACAAAACACACAATAAACACAAATTTAACATCCACCACAGTGAGTTCACCAGACACCTCCTCACTGTGAAGGAAGGCAAAAGTCTTAAGTCTTTGTCTCTTCCCTCCTTGTTCTCCCTCTGCACTGAGGCGACCTAGGCTTCCGATATTGTCACCCCACCGGGTGATGGTAAGTCAGTCCCGTGGCTGAACCGAGCTCCGCAAACGGGCCGGTTCAAACTCCGCGGCCCGGGGCGGTCGAAGCTGCCGAAGCTGCCGCCCTCCAGTCCAGCGGACGAAGCTGTTGCCGCGGGAGCTCCGGAAAAACAGGTCACCAACCTGTGACCTGCGAGCTCCCGACGATGTCGTCCACTGGGCCCGCAGCCGAGACAACTGGGCCCGCGGCCGAGCCTCCGAAGCCGCTGCCGCCGCCACCGGAAAACCGCCACAGCTCCGAGTCGGGCCGTCGGAACGTCGGAATGCCTGAACCCGCCACATCCCCGAAGTCGGCCAGCCTCGCGCTAGTAAGTCCTGGCTGGCTCTGCCTCTGGAGCCTCGAGGTCGGTCGCGGTTGGAGGCTGCCAGATCCGCCATTAGGCCTCAGCGCAGACGGAGACAGAGACGGGGGGTACGACAAGAAAAATTGTGTGTCCCCCGAAGGAAGAGACTAAAACACATTTATCCCACCCCCCGCACACACATACACAACCTAAGAACTCAAATTAACAAGCTAAAACAGGACAAGAAAACAACAAAAAAAGAAAAAACAGACGGACTGCAGGCGAGCCGCAGCTGCCAAGGCAGCGCCGCCACTCCACGTATATTAGAAACACTCCAAGCCACTCCACTCATATTAGAAACATAGAAAATATGCGCAGGAGTAGGCCATTCAGCAGAAATTCTGAGCATGAAAAAGCTTGAAGGGACCTTCCCCGACTATCTTTTTCACATTTCAAATTTATACCCTTATATAGAATATACAACATAGAACATCGGAGACATGGCATCGCAGCGGTAGAGTTGCTGCCTCACAGCGCCAGAGACCCGGGGTTTGATCCTGACTCGGGTGCTGTCTGTACGGAGTTTGTACGTTTTCCCCGTAACCTGTGTTGGTTTTCTCCAAGATTTTCAGTTTCCTCCCTCACTCCAAAGACGTGCAGGTTTGCAGGTTATTTGGTTTGGTGTAACTGTAAAATTGTCCCTAGCGTGTGTAGGGTAGTGTTAATGTGCGGGGATCGCTGGTCGATGCGGACTCGGAGGACCATAGGGCCTGTTTCCGCGCTGCATCTCTGAAACTAAGATGCTGCCTGACCCGCTGAGTTACTCCAGCGCTTTGTGTCTATCTTTGGTATGAACCAGTATAAAGGGCCTGTTTCCACGCTATATTTCTTCCTGAGAAGATTACGGAGAGTCGGTCTGTCAAGGTGGACTCTCTCTAACTTTCTACAGGTGCACAATAGAGAGCATGCTGACCGGTTGCATCGTGGCTTGGTTCGCAACTTGAGCGCCCAGGAGCGGAAAAGACTACAAAAGGTAGTAAACACTGCCCAGTCCATCATCGGCACTGACCTTCCATCCATTGAGGGGATCTATCGCAGTCGCTGCCTCAAAAAGGCTGGCAGCATCATCAAGGCCCCACACCATCCTGGTCACACTCTCATCTCCCCGCTACTTTCAGGTAGAAGGTACAGGAGCCTGAAGACTGTAACGACCAGGTTCAGGAATAGCTACTTCCCCATAGCCATCGGGCTATTAAACTTGGCTCGGACAAAACTCTGAACATTAATAGCCCATTATCTGTTTATTTGCACTTTATCTGTTTTATTTATTCATGTGTGTATACATTTATATAATGGTATATGGACACACTGGTCTGTTCTGTAGTCAATGCCTACTATGTTCTGTTGTGCTGAAGCAAAGCAAGAATGTCATTGTCCTATCAGGGACACACGACAATAAACTCTCTTGAATCTTGAATCTTGAACTAAACTAAACATAGAACAGTACAGCATGGGAACGGACCCTTCGGCCCACAATGTTTGTGCTGAATAAGATGCCACGTTAAACTGGTTTCATCTGCCTGTACATGATCCATATCCCTCTATTCCATGTGCCTGTCTAAAAGCCTCTTAAACATCACTATCGTATCTGCCTTCACCACCACCCCTGGCAACGCGTTCCAGGCCCCCACTACGCTCTGCGTAAAGAACTTTGCCCCGCACACCTCCATTAAACTTTCCCCCATCTCACCTTATAGCTGTGCCCTCCATGTTTAGACATTTCAAACCTGGGAAGAAGGTTCTGACTGTCTACACTCTCTATGCCTCTCATAATTTCATATACATGAGTCCAAGTCTTCCCTCAAACCCCCGACGTTCCGGAGAAAATGGTCCAAGCCTCTCCCACCTCTCACTGTAGTTGAAACCCTCTAATCCAGGCAACATTCTGGTAAACTGGTAATTCAGACGAATCTCCTCTGCACCCACTTCAAACCCTCCACCTCCATCCTGTCATGGGATGACCAGAACTGCATGCAATAGTCCAAATGTGGCCTAACCAAAGTCCTCCACAGCTGCATCATCTTCAATAAATGCTTTCTAACACGAGGAAAGGCCGACCATTTTTGTGCATGCAAGTATATTTAGCAATGTTACAACATTTTGAGATTTTAAAAATCAAGTCTGCAATTTATCCCATCAGATAAAGCATCTTCAGTATTAAAAAAGTTGCCATTTTCATACTCGGAAATTAGCATCTTGTTCCCTATTGCTTTTCCGTTGACTTAACTCAAAAGCTGTGATCGAGGACAGTCAAAAGCCCATAACTTTCTTAAAAATTAAGAGAACTGAATGAAATTTTCAGTTATTATAGATTGAAGCATTCTGAAACAAATATGAAACAATCTTACTTAGATGACCTGAAAATAAAGCATATAATTAGTTAGTTACCTAATTTTAGCTAATTAAAAAATTCAATTACTAGATCTAAACATCTATCCATTTCTTAAGAAAAGGTTAACATGTTTAAAAAGCCTAAGTGTCCAAATAACATTCACACAATAATTCACAATATAACATGATTTTTAAATCTAACTGGACTAAGTGGGACCCGTTGGGTCCCATGTTCACACGGGAGGGCTGGTCCCCCAACGCAATATTCCACCTCTCCACCAATTCCAATATTGGTGGCCAGTGCGGGGGCTTTCTGGAGCGCTGGTATGGGTTCTTGGGGTGGCAGCTCAGTCCCTCAAGCCTGATGTGCTGGCAGCTCACTCACGGCTGGTGGGCTGGCAGTTGACTCATGGCTATTCCTTGAAATTCCACTTCAAGCAGGGTGCAAGACCACCAAATTCAAGTGCAGTTTCATGCCACTTCAAGCAGGGTGCAAGGCCACCAAATTCAAATGCAGCTTCATACCATTTCATGCAGGGTGCAATGCCACCACATTCAAATGCAATTTCATACCATTTCAAGCAGGGTGAAACCACCATAAAACTACACAAAACACATAACACAGTTCAGTAGACATTCAGTGTGTTCAGTTTATTCACATCTCAGACAGATTTGTGACCTCTCCATCCCCCATCATGAAGAGACTGAGCCACACCCACACTACCGGTTTTAATAACCCCTCCCCCTCCCACCGGAAAAGGTGTGGACTTCATGACAGGAGAAAGATTCTCAACATTTTTTAAACACTAATAACCCTTTTATTTTTCATTGATGGGAAGAATCCTCTGCACCTGGACTTCCGGTGGCGCTATGGAGGGCTAGAGGTTAACGCCAGCCAGCTCCTCATAAAAAACGGGAAAAAATCGGGGATTAACGGACCTACCTGCTGCCTGCTGCCTGCTGTCTCTACACCGATTGCTGTGAGTGACGTAATCAGGCGCGCGACTTGTTATGTCTACACAGCGCAGCCCACCCGAAAAATCGAAAAATCGAACTACCAGGCTGAGACCAGGGGAAGGCCTGACTGAAGCCTCGGACTCAGGTAGGACGTTATCCCAGGAAGATGTGATGAAAAAACAATGAAAAAATCGGAAAGTGAAGAACTTAAAACTTTTATTGCACGTGAAATTGCTGGTTTAAAGGAGGAAATAAACCAGATGAATACGGAAATGAAAGAATTGAAACTTGAAATTAATACCAATATTAATACTAAGACTATGAAAATATCGGAAGATTTGAAGAAAGAAATCGCAGAAATGATGATTGAAATGTCAAAGGAGATGAATGATAAGATTAAAAATGTGAAAACTGATTTTGAAGAAAGGCTGAATCCTGTGGAGAAAGCACTGGACCAACAGACGGCTGGCCTATCACAGAAAATGGACGTCTAATGGATTTATTGACCAAAATAACCGAGAAATGTACTGAACTAGAAGGTCGCCAGAGAAAACAAAAACTAAGAATTGCGGGTATTCCTGAAGGGGGAGAGAAAGATAAAGATCCCCGAGAATTTACTGCGAATTTAATGCAAAATGTTTTATCTCTGGAACAAAAGCCTTTGCTAGCCCGAGCACATAGAGTGATGAGACGTCAGACAAGACCAAATGCTCCCCCAAGACAAATGATAATAAAGGTACAATACGACTATGTCTTGGAGGAGATAATGCAAAAAACATCGAGAAACAGAAACCTTACATTTGAAGGACACAAGATCAGCATCTATCGAGATTATCCAGCAGAAGTCTCCAGGAAACGAAAAGCGTTTAATGAGACTAAAAGTCTCCTGAGGGGGGTGGAAAACTTGAAATATGGCCTGAATTACCCAGCTACTCTAAGAGTCACTTTCAACAAGAAGGAATATTTCTTCTCCAACCCTGTGGAAGCGCTGGACTTTGCCCGGAAGATTAAGACTTGAGAAGGCCTCAACATTGAATACACTGACTTTGCAGGACTTTGCAGGACTGGATGGAACTGGATAGTACCGGATGGAAGCTGGAGAAAGATGTGGATCGGAAACCCTCCCATGGATACTAATAATTAGTATAACTACACTACTAATACAAATAACTAATAAATACTAAAATTATACCGTGGTATTTTCACTAATCAGAGTTAATCATTATGACACTAACTACACTACTAATATAATAACTAATAAATATTAAAATTATACCATGGTATTTTTACTAATCAGAATTAATCATTATTACTAATGACTAATGTTTACTTATATTGGAATGATTAGATCAAATATAGAGTCTGACTTCATTTGTCCTCTTTGGAAACCTTTCTTTTGTACCAGTAATTATCATTTATATTTTTTATTTTATTTTTCGTGTGTTTTTTTTATAATTAGATTTTCAAATAAGTTTTAAATATATGTATTCTCACATTTTCGACTATTATAACCCGAATATTTTAAATTTAATATCCCCGGTAAAATACCATTATGGAATAATAATTCCAAAAAAACAGGGAGCTGGTTAAGTTAGTACGGAAGTCTACGTACGGAAGTACGGAAAATCAACTACGGAAGTCGGTAGATGGTTAGCCATGCTAGTATGGCTAGCACTAACTACACCAATACTAGATGTAGTTTTTTCCTCCTTTGTGCACTATACTAATTTCTTAATCTATCCTCTCTTCTTTTCTATTATAAACTATTATTGTTATTTTCAGTTTGAATGGAGTTTATATATTGGATCAAAGAAGATATACACGTGAGAGACATTCAAGGGACTTAAAATTTGTCTATTCGGTGTTCGGGTGTAAGGTCGGGTCTGTCGAACTGAACCATTGGCTCTATTACAGACCCCCATAGACAAAAGATGCAAGACTTAAAAACAAATACGGGAATGAAGGAATAACGTTTTGCAGCTGGAATGTTAAAGGTATCAATGAACCAATTAAGAGAGGTAAAGTATTAGCACATTTAAAAGGCAATTAAAGCTGATGTAATTTTCATTCAAGAAACTCATTTAAAAAAAGATGCTGAGCAGAGGCTGAACGCTAAATGGATAGATAAAACGTATCATTCTTCTTTTACACACAAATCAAGAGGTGTAGCAATATTATTTCGTAAAGACATTTTATTCAAACATACATCAACTATAACTGATAATGATGGCAGATACATTATTGTAATAGGAGAATTAAATGCACAAAAGATGATTTTGGTTCATGTATATGAACCAAACTTTGATAGTCCATTGTTTTTCAAGAAAATATTTAACAACATCCCGGAAATAACACAACATAACTTAATAATTGGAGGAGATTTAAATTGTACATTAGATTCTTACTTAGACAGATCTACAAGACAAAGGAAAATTAAATCCCATTCCTGTGATTTATTGAATGCATATATGGAAACTACTAATATTAAAGATGTTTGGAGAGTAGAAAATCCAACTGGACGAGAATATTCCTTTCATTCACCTGTACATAATACTTACTCAAGAATAGATTACTTTTTGGTCGATGCCAAACTTATCTCACTCACTTATAATTCAAAATACCATAATATTATAATCTCAGATCACGCACCTTTAACATTTAAGATTAAAATAAATGGTAAAATGGAAAAATGGGGACAATGGAGATTTAATCCACAAATTTTAAAAAAACAAAGCAACTCAGGAATATATTACAGAACAGATCAAGATTTTCTTTGAAATAAATGATAAACCGGAAATATCTTCTTCCTTATTATGGGAAACTTTTAAAGCATATCTCCGTGGAATTATGATTTCCTCTCAAGCATTTTATTAATAAAAAGAATTGGAGGGATCAACAGAACTGGAAAAGGAGATTAAACAACTAGATACAGAGAATGCAGCTAATCCATCCATAACAATACATAATAAAATCGCAGCACTGAAATATAAATTAAGTAAAATATATTCAGATCAAGTTGTAAAACTCTATCAATACACTAAACAATTACAGTTTGAATTTGGAGATAAACCTCAAAAATTATTGGCTTGCCAATTAAGGAAGATGGAGGGAGAAAAAATAATCCATAGGATTAAATCACATAATGGCGAACTCTTAGTACAACCTAAAGATATTAATGAGAGATTTTTGCAATATTACAAAAACTTATACTCTGCTAAAATGACGGAAAACAGGATAGGAATAGAAGCATTTAAAAAAAATGTAATCTGAATGGGCTGATTCACAAAATAGGGAATCATTAAATGCTGAAATTTCAGTAAAAGAAATCCAAGAATCTATCAGATCATTAAAAAATGGTAAAACAACACCGGGACCAGATGGTATTGGCTCGGAATTTCATAAAACATTTTATGATCTGATTGCACCACGCTTGAAGACACTCTATGAATATATTTATACCCAGCAGAAACTACCAGAAACTTTAAAATGAATCTATTATAACACTTATACCTAAAATAGACAAAGATCTGGATGACCCAGGATCATTTAGAGCTATAGCTCTTTTAAATACTGATCAAAAGATATTAACTAAAATATTAGCACAAAGGCTAAGTACAGTTATTAATGAATTAATTCATCCCGATCAAACAGGATTTATACCAAAACGATATTCCTCCTATAACCTGAGACGTTTATTCAATATTATATACTCGAAAAGAGGTATTAATAAAGATCTAGTAGTTATTTTGTTAGATGCGGTGAAAGCCTTCGACCAGGCGGAATGGTCTTGCTTGTTTTCGGTTATGGAAACTTTTTAAATTGGGAGAGAAGTTTTATTACTGGGTCAAATTATTATACACTAACCCAACAGCCAGAATAATAACAAATCAAACGCTATCAACTAAATTCAGTCTATCTCGAGGCTGTAGACAAGGTTGCCCTTTATCCCCATTCCTATTTGCACTTGCAATAGAACCATTAGCTCAACGTGTGAGATCACATCCTGAAATATATGGGTATGATACCAGAGATACTGAAAATAAAATCTCCTTATATGCGGATGATGTATTACTTTATATTACAAAACCAGAAATTAGTATCCAAAATTTATTAAAATTAATAATTGAATTTGGATCTTTTTCAGGATATAGTATTAATTGGAATAAAAGTGAACTCATGCCAATAATGGTAAATAACATATATATTACAACAATTTCCTTTTAAGATAACAAACAAAAACTAAATATCTTGGAATTTATGTAACAAAAAGATTTGATTCTTTATTTAAATCCAACTTCCCACTCTTATTGAATAAATTAAATAAGAACATTTTATATTGGAAAACTCTACCCATCTAAATGCTAGGTAAAATTAATGTAATAAAAATGATTTTTCTTCCGCAATTACTATATCTTTTCCAATTAATTCCAATATATCTTCCTAAAAATTTCTTTAGGAAGGTGGACTCTTTAGTTACCAACTTTATCTGGGATTATAAGAGCCACAGAATAAATAAAAAAACATTTATGTAAATCAAAAATAAATGGAAGTTTAGCACTACCAAACTTTATGTTTTATTACTGGGCAGTTAATATTAAAAATATGAATTTTTGGTTAGTAGAGACAGATAAACAACCAATTTGGTTAAAAATGGAAAAAGAAGATTGTTCGCCTTTTGAAATTAGTTCGATAATATTTGCCAATATTAATTTAGGTAAGAAAACCTATAGTGAAAACCCTATAATAGAAAGTGGAATACGTATCTGGAAACAAATAAAGAAAACATTAAAATTGGAATCTATACCACTAGCCCTTACCATTGTAAATAATGTTACATTTAAACCTTCAATGATGGATAAAAGCTTTTTACAATGGAAAAATAAGGGAATTAATAAGACGAGAGATCTCTACAGGGAAAATTCTTTCCTTTCATTTCAAGAATTACACAAATTTATGGATTACATTCAAAAGATTATTTTAGATACTTACAAATTAGAGACTATGTAAAAGCAAACACACAGGAAATTAGAAATAGAAAGACAGAAATTTTAGATGAATGTCTAAATAAACATCCAAACACAGAAAAATTGATATCATACATTCATTATATCCTATTGGAAAATGATGTCCCATTGACAGAAATATATAGACAATCATGGGAATACGAATTAGGTCAAATTATTAGACCAGAAGTATGGGATGAAAGTTTACAACACATGCACCACTGTTCGTTAAATGCTAGACACTCTCTTATGCAATTTAAAATATTACATTAATATTAATACTACATTACTCAAAATCCAAACTCCATAACATTTTTTCAAATGTATCTGCCATATGTGATAAATGTCAGCACTTATAAGCTAACTTGACACACTCATTTACAAATTGTGTAAAAATTACAAAATTTTGGATAGAAATATTTAGGATAATTTTGAATGTTGTTAATATGAATCTGACTCCTGACTCAAAGTTAATAATACTGGGAATACTGGAAACAGATTAATTAATAACAATGAATCAAATAATTTTTATTGATTATAGTTTAATAAATGGGAAAAAAATAATATTAAAATTCTGGAAAGGTCCTACATCCCCCACAATCAAAATGTGGATTTCAGGAATGTCGGAGACACTCCATCTGGAAAGATTGAGGCTCGTCCTAATGGACAGGTTGGATCTTTTCAGATGAATATGGTCTCCATACATTGAATATTTAAATGGTCAAAATGGCTCGGTGCGAGAGCCTGACTGAAACCTGAATAATGGAATAGATGAAGAAATGTATAACAAATCATGGATTTATCTCCAACGATGGATAACTTTTTAATACTCCATTCACTTCTTTATTTTTGATTTTTTATCTCTATATTATTTTTCTCTATCTTTTCTTACTTATTAAAAAAAATGTATAGAACTATAAATAAGTCTTAAATGTTAATATTAATAATATTACGAATGTATGTATGAAGTATTGTCTATTAATATGTATTTACAACTAATAAAAAATATTCATCAAAAAGAATCCTCTGCACCTGAAGTGCGGATGGGGGGCTGAGTAAGATGGCCAAATATCACAGCCGTAAGTGGTAGTGTTTTATCTAAAATCAATATACAGTGCAAACAGGAAGTTACCCAAAGCACCCAAGCCACCATTTGCAGTAGTGCCTTTTTTACTTCAAACCAACCATATTTTCATTTTCAAACCACATTAAGGGCACTCACAGTTGAGTAGACATGTGTTCAGTACTATTCAGAGCTCAGAGAGACATGACCCTTTGGCTTGCTCCATCTTGCAGAGACTGAGTGAGGCACAGCAGGGGCAGCAGAGAGAATGGGGAATTAAAAACAAAACATTAATATCTTTCTGGCCAGAAATGACGGCCGTAGGTGGCGGCGTTCTCTCGGAAATCACAGCACAGCGAGTTAAAAGCGGTCAAGATCAGACTTTTAGTAATATAAGATTGTCATGAATTTATAGGCCAAATTGAATGAATGTAATGTCTAATTCCCGTAAATTAATGGCCATTTAAATCATCTTGCGAGTGCGTTTTTGTGGAATGCGATCGTTTGGAACATTGCGGTTTGCGGTGAATTTAACCCCCAGTCGGCAGGAAACATACTGCCGGTTCGTATATTTTCTAAGTCACCTTTTCGCAACATGAAATTTTGATTAAAGGCATCCTAAGAAACAAGTTTTATATGTAAAAATAGTAAGATTAAATGAGAACTTACTAGTTTGAAGTTTGATCTTTATTTCATGAGGAGTTAGGATGAGGGATTACATGAAGACCCCGCCAGCACGGCATTCTTCAAAGTAGTGGTGTGAAATCACAGATACCAGAGTAGACTAATATAGTAAGGTAAGAGAGAACTTCCATACCAGTTGAACTTTATAATAGAGGGTTTTGGGAGCGGAGGGCACGTAATCTCTCATCGTAACTCCTCATAAAATAAAGATCAAACTTCAAACTGGTAAGTTCTCATTTAATCTTACTATTTTACTTCGGAGTCACGTGAGTCAAAGCTCTGTGATTTCATGCCCTGGAACGAGTCCATGCTCACACACTGCCATTCTGGGAAGGAGGATGAACATATTTCAGACACGACACTGTGCTGAAAAACAAGAAAGGTATTATTCATACCTAAAATAATATTCCCCACATTGGGTAATTTATTTTACAGAACTTAAATTTTCCCTGCAAATGTCTCAGGAGCGGCCATGGGCTTATTATAAAGCGTTGAAATTTGTCCATTGCTCCAACCCGCTCTGGCAAGGATGTGGTCCATTGGAACTCCCATCATCCTAGCCGCCGATGTAGATGCAGCCCTGGTGGAGTGAGATTTGAAAACATTAGTATCCACCACTGCACGTAGTTTAGGTACTAGTGGGTGTGATCCTATAGCCAGGTGATCACTCCCTCTGCCCAGATATTAGATAGGGCACTCCTTGCACAATAAAGGCACTGTAACTAAATCCTTCATCGAAATGAAGGGTGGCCAGAACTCCAGCACTTCAGTGATAGTGGCTGAGTCATATGTAGTGCTCGTCCTGGTGCAGAACACTTCCCATTTCCTGACATATGTCAGGTACTGTCTTCTCGTGGACTCCCTGCACGACGCTGAGATGGCATTGATCGTCCTGTCGGAGAGTCCGTCCCAGAAATGGCCTGTTCAGAATCTGCAAATCAACAAGTTATAAGGTCATGGCACTGATGACTTCCCCCTGTCACGGGGAGTACCAACAAATTCAGCCGTTTGTTGATCCAGATGCAGGGTTCTGAGGCCATCTTTGTACTGTTGGGAACCATGGTACCCGTTGCGGAGTCTTGTTTAATTTTTGTAAGACCCGCCTGATGAGGCAGAAGGGGAGAATGCATAGCAAAACAAATCCCCCCAATGCAACGAGAAAGTGTCCATCGCTGCTGCCCCGGGTCTGGTTCCCAAGCAACATATGTTGGTAGTTGGTGAATTAGTCTGGATGGAAAAAGGTCGATATCAGATGTCCCATACCGTTCTATAATATCTGTAAACACTTTCCGATCCAACATCCATTCAATGTTGTCGTTGAATATACGTGACCTGGTGTCTGCCACTGTATTTAGCCTACCTGGAAGGTAAGTGGCTGAGATCCAAATCTCTCTCCCAAATACCAGTGCCAGATATTATTAGCCAATTCATCACATGATATCGACTTTATTCCACCCAAATGATTAATATAGGCCACCACTGTGGTACCAGACCGTACATGCAACTGGTGCATATCTGAGCAGTAGGCCCTGAGTCCATGAAATGCTCCCAGCATTTCTAGATAATTAATCCCTACTGCTTTAAACAGGGTTAATTTTTGTGCACTCCATCTGCCACAACAACTTGTGGTGGTATTAGTTGCTCCCCAACCTTTAGCACTGGCATCAGTCTGTAATGTAACCGAGGGATATATGATAGTGATGGGGTTAGAACAATGCTGAGAATTTCTATCCACCAGTTTACTTCTGATTTTGCTTTCCCTGGTAGTTCCATAGGCCTATCAAAATGGCCTGCATGATTTTTGAGAGCTAAAATTTTGCTCTTACAGGTTTTGATAATGGAGTGGTCCAAATTGTGCTGCTGGGAACACAGCCACCAATTTCCCAATCACTCTGGCTCCTTGCCGAATGGATGGTTCCCTGCTGCCAGTGAGGCTGTTGCCCATCAAGTCTGTCACTTTGTTTGGTGGCAAGGTGATAGACATATGAACATAATCAATAGTGAACCCCAAATAATCCAAGGTAGTGGAGGGTTCCAATTTTGATTTATCTGGATGTATGATAAATCCCAGCTTTTGAAAAAAAATGTTTTGTGGCTGATACTGCCAATGTAGCCATCTCCAAATTCTCACCTATAATGAGAATATCATCAAGGTAAGCCATGACGATATGGTTATCTTTCCTTAAGTATGCTAAAGCTGGTTTTAATAATTTTGTAAACAGCCTGGGTGCTGATGACAACCCATTGGGTAAGGCCTTATACTGCCATAGCTGTCCCATCCAGATAAATTTCAGGTATTTACGATGATCCTTGTGTG
Source organism: Okamejei kenojei (assembly GCA_035221665.1). Lineage (NCBI taxonomy): Eukaryota > Metazoa > Chordata > Chondrichthyes > Rajiformes > Rajidae > Okamejei > Okamejei kenojei. Next base: position 12,028,597 of record CM069136.1, read on the forward strand.
TTCAAACGTGTCCATTTTGAAATGGGCATACTGAACAGAAGTATTTAGCTCAGTCAAATCTATAATGATGCGGCAATCGCCATCTTTTTTGTTTTTTGTAAATATATTTGATACGACTCTTGAGATTCTCTGATTGTCTTCTCAATTACCCCTTTTGTCTTAACAGTTCAGCATGGCCTGCTGTTCTCTCTTTTTGTGAAAGTATGAACTTCCGGCTAGGCGTATGCTGAACTGGGAAGGGGAGTCCGTATACAATTCAATTTTGTAACCCTGAATACTTCCAAGTATGTAAAGGATCAGAGGTAAAAGTGCTGCACACATGATGAAACAAGTGCAACCGTCTGCCAACTTTTGATGAATCGGACATGCAATGTTTTTGAGGCAACCAGACCCACCTACCTCCATGGTTACCGCCGGTGTTGTGTGGGTTGTCTCTGCCCTTGTTTGCTCTGGTATTGTGTTGCTGCATTGTGGGGTTGGCGCATTTTCCATGAAGGCCGGGGTGGACCATGGTCTAAAAGACCGTTGTGCAGATGGGCCGGCCTTCGAGCTTTCACCACCAGATGGTCTTCCATAGTACCGATGTCTGGTGGGTGTGTAGGGTAGCTGCTGCTGCTGATAGTGTGTTTTAGAGGTGTTGGCACCTTGATCAGGCCTATAGCCTTGGCCTCCTCATCCAGGTATTTCACCTGCTTCGGGAGGTGTCCCCAACGGCAAACTTGGGATTAAGTGCAGGCTTGATGATGCTCTTCCTGTAACTGTTAATCTCGAACTGAGTATTACACAGTAATGCTAGAACATCTTGTAGCTCTTCAGCCAAATCAACCCCATCAGTTGTCCTGGTTACTGCTGTGATCCCAGCAGCCAGCAGTTTAAGGATTCTCTGGAGAGGGGTGTGGTGGGGGTGGGGGGGGGGGGGTGGAGTGGTGGGGGGGTGGAGAGGGAGTGGAGGGGTGGGGCATTGGGGGTGGAGAGGAGGGGGGGTGGGGCGGTGGGGGGGGTGGAGAGGGGGTGGAGGTGGGTGGAGGGAGGGTGTAGAGGGGGGGGTGGAGGGTGGATGGGGGGTGGAGGAGGGTGTAGAGGGGGGCTGGAGGGAGGGTGGATGGGGGGTGGAGAGGGGGTGGGGGGTGGAGAGGCGGTAGAGAGTGGAGGGGGGTGAGGGAGTGGAGGGGGGGGGGGAGTGGAGGGAGTGGAGGGGAGTGGATGGGTGGGTGGAGGGGGGGTTCATGGAGGATGGAAGGGGGTGTGGAGGGTGGTGGAGAGGGGGTGGAGGAGGAGTTGGAGGGGGATGGAGGGGGTGGTGGGGGTGGAGGGTGTGGAGAGGGTGTGAGGGAGTGGAGGGGGGGGGTGAGGGGGTGGAGGGGGGGTGCTTTCCTCCTCGGAGATGCCACTTTTTCCGTGTCGTATCTCCGTCCGCGCTGCGGCCTAACATCGTGCAGCTGGCAGCCTCTTGCTGGGGATCGCCGTGGGAGCCTGCGGTCTTTAACACCGTGGAGCTTGCAGTCCCTTGGTTAGGGACCGACTTTGGGGGCTCCAACCGCAGGAGCTTCGATTTCCCCGATCACGGGGGCTTCAATCGCCCCGACTGTGGTTGGTTCAACTCCCCCGACCGGTGGAGAAAAAGGAGGAAAGAAGATAAGACTTTATTGCCTTCCATCACAGTGGGGAATGTGGAGGAGCCACTGTGGTGGAAGTTTATGTTAGGGTGAATGTTTATGTTACATATTTCTGTGATTGTGTGTTTCGTTGCTTTTTTGGTATGACCGTATGACAAATCAAATTCCTCGTATGATTTACATATTTGTTTTGTTTCAATACTTGGCTAATAAAATCAATTACAATTGCAATTAGTGTGTGTTGAGTAGTGTTGATGTGCGGGGATCGCTGGTTGGTGCAGACCCGGTGGGCAGAAGGGCCTGTTTCTATGCTGCATCTCTAAACTAAACTAAACTAAACTAAACTAAACTATATTAAACATAGAACAGTAGTGCACAGGAACGAGCCCTTCGGACCACAATGTTTGTGATGATCGTCACGCCAAATGAAACTGGTTTCATCTGCTTGTACATGATCCATATCCCTCTATTCCCTGCACTTCCATATGCAAATCTAAAAGCTTAAACCCCACTATCGTATAACCATATAACAATTACAGCACGGAGGCAGGCCATTTTGGCCCTTGTAGTCCGTGCCGAACACTTAATCTCACCATCTACCTGCATTCAGACCATAACCCTCCATTCCTTTCCCGTCCATATACCTATCCACTTTATTTTTAAATGATAAAATCGATCCTGCCTCCACCACATCCACTGGAAGCTAATTCCACACAGCCACCACTCTCTGAGTAAAGAAGTTCCCACTCATGTTACCCCGAAGCTTTTGTCCCTTATCTGCCTCCACCACCACCACCCCTGGCAGTGCGTTCCAGGCCCCCGCCGCTCTCTGTGTAAAAAAAAAATCGCTGGTCGGGGTGGGCTGAAGGGCCTGCTTCTCAAAACTTAAAATCCAAACTAAACTAAAACAGATTGCAAGTCATGTTGCAGAATCGCGCAGGTAGGTGGCGTGTTTATAATTGCACAGTTTTTGAACCCCCCCCCCCCCCCAAGTGCTGAAAGTATTCCCATCTCCTTGACAGCAGAACAGTTGCCTGACCGGGCGTCCGTGGCCCTGGGAGGTTATATTGTTGCTGCCTGCGGAGACGGCAATATTAGCCACGTGTGGAGGTGATTAAAGGAGATCGGGTTTTGCTGTACTCTGACGAGAAGGCCAGGGGACCAGCCAACCCCAGTGCCTGTGTCAGCCTTAATATAAATTTGGAGGTCCAGAGGTTAAACTTTTCAATCCTAAGCTGTTCCAGATGCTGTCCCGTGTGCAGGTTTGTGCAACAAGGGCCATTTCTTTTCCGTCAGGATGGTGAGTGGAACCGGCAATGATCAGATGCAATTTATTCATCGCCAAGGAGATTTTTGCCAGCTGCAGCTCTGAGACGTCATCGGAATAACATACTTTCCACAAAACCAAGTGCAGAGAGGGGGATGAAATGGCTGTGATGTTTTCGAGGCATAAACAATTTACTTTGGCCATTGGTACAGTTTGATGAACTTCTTTGTCACTTACTGAATAGTGAAGGACCTGGAGAGAGCGGACGTGGGAGAGTCCAGGACTAACGGTCATAGCCTCAGAATTAAAGGGCGTTCCTTTATGAAGGAGATGAGGAGGAATTTATTTTGTCAGAGGGTGGTGAATCTGTGGAATTCTTTGCCACAGAAGGCTGTGGAGGCCAAGTCAATGGATATTTTTAAGGCGGAGATTGATAGAACAGCACGGGTGTCAGAGGTTATGGGGAGAAGGCAGGAGAATGGCGTTAGGTGAGAGAGATAGATCAGCCATGATTGAATAGTCCGAATGTCCTAATTCTGCTCCCAATACTTATGAATAACATGCTTTCACTGAAACCAGGTGCAGAGAAGGAGAAGAAATGGTTGTGATGTTTTCGAGGCATAAGCCGGTCTTGTTGAGTCCTCTGTTTCCGTGGGCCTATTTCATTTTTTATGTTTTCCACTCAAATCTCCAGGTTTTTTTCCAAATTGGAAAGAGGAATTGGCGTAAGGACTGCCCAGTCAAACCGCTTTACATTTCAGAGATGGAATTCGCTTTTGCTATTGGTACAGTTTGACACACTTCCCTATCACTTACCGAATAATGAAAGCCTGGATAGAGTGGATGTGGAGAGGATGTTTCCACCAGTGGGAGAGTCTAGGACCAGAGGGTCATAGCCTTAGAATAAAAGGATGTTCCTTGAGGAACGAGGTGAGGATGACATTTCTTTAGTCAGAGGGTGGTGAATCTGTGGAATTCATCGCCACAGAGGTTCGTGGAAGCCAAGTCAATGGATAATTTAATGGATATTTTAAAGGCGGAGATTGCTAGATTCTTGATTAGTACGGGTGTCAGGGATTGTTTTAGAGAAGGCAGGAGAGTGGGATTAGGAGGGAGAGACAGATCAGCCATGATTGAATGGCGGAGCAGATTTGAAGGGCAGAATGGCCTAAGTCTGCTCCTATCGCTTCTGAATAACATACTTTCCACAAACCCAGGTGCAGAGAGGGAGAAGAAATGGTTGTGATGTTTTCGAGTGATAACCCAGTCTTGTTGAGTCTTCCTGCATCCACTTTCTGCACATTGCCAGGCTTTGTCCCGCACACATCTCTCTTCCAGCTTTCTCTCACCCACTAAAATCAGTCTGGTGCAGGGTCCCGATCCAAACCATCGCCTATCCATGTCCTCCATAATGGATTGGAACGGAATACTTCATTGCCACATGTGACAAGGCACAGTGAAATGATTTACCTGCACGCCCAAGGTATACAAATAGTCGCCTATAAAGGGCGCTGACACAGTTACAAAATATCCCACGCCGGGTCCTCCTCAGATGCTGAAACAAGCAACTGCAGATGCTGGTTTATACCAAAGATAGACGCAAAGTGCTGGAGAAACTCAGCGGGTCAGGCAGCACCGCTGGAGAAAAAGGCTGTGTGACATTTCAGGTCAGGGCTCAACTTCAGAACCTCTTCTGTTTGAAGAAGGGTCCCAACTCCAAACGTCACCCAGCCTTTTCCTCCAGAGCTGCTGCCATACCGGCGGAGTGACTCCAGCACCTTATGTCTATCTTGGTTTAGTCTAGTTTAGTTTAGCTTAGCTTAAGTCTGATTTAAGTGCTTTGTATCTTTCCTTCATAGACGCTGCCTGACCTGCTGAGCTACTCCAGCACTTGTGTTCTTAGCACACTTATATCAGGCAAGGTATCAGAGAAGTCTGAAGAAGGGTGTCGACACGAAACGTCACCTATTCCTTTTCTCCGGAGATTGTGCCTGACCCGCTGAGTTACTCCAGTTTTTTGGGTCTATCTTCGGTGTAACCCAGCATCTGCAGTTCCTTGACCCTCCCCTAACATCGGTCTGAAGAAGGGTCTCGTCCCGAAACATCACCCATTCCTTTTCTCCGCAGATGCTGCCTGACCGTGCTGAGTTACTCCAGCATTTTGCGCCTTTCTGCAGTGTAAACCGGCATCTGCAGTTCCTTCCGACACATAGAACAAGCATGTCAGTGGCTTGTTCCATCATCCCAACTTGCCATTTGTTCCACGCGACATTAAATGGAAAGGAGCTCATTAAATGTGCGCACGTTATCCTGTTGCAAGCTGACGTGGGAGTGAGAGCTGGAGCCATGTGTGGAGTTTATTACAACAGGCAGTGCAAAGTGCCAGCTCGCCGACTGAATCGTGAATGGACTTCTGTTCCGTTCAAGTGTTACTGATGCAAGGTGAAAAGTGGGCAAGGGAAACGGATGGAAATGTTTCCGTCAGTCCCTCAGCCACACTTTCCCCTTTCAAAACCACTCCATTGCCTGCAAAAAAAAAAAAAAAAAGACTCGTTATCCCAGATGCAACGGCGGTGAACAAGGCCAAGTTCGGTTAAGTGAAAAGAATGATCCCGAGTGATTTAAGATGACAATAAAGCGGAGAGTTGGCGAGAATTGTTTTCAGGGACAGTTTCTTCACAGCTGTTATCAGCCAACGGAGCCGTCCTATCACCAACCGGAGAGCGGTCCTGACCTACCATCTATCTCATTGCAAACCTTCAAACTATCTTTAATTGGACTTTATCCTGCACTAACTGTGATATCCATTATCCTGTGGACGATTGTAATCATGTATTGTCTTTTCGCTTACTGGATGGCACGCAACAAAAATGGTTTTCACTGTACCTCGGTGCACGTGACAATAATAAACTAAACTAGTTTAAACTCGACCCGAAACGTTACCCATTCCTTCTCTCCAGAGATGCTGCCTGGCCCTCGGAGTTGCTCCAGCATTTTGTGTCTACCTGCGATTTAAACCAGCATCTGCAGTTCTTTCTCAAACTAAACTGAACAGGGACACAAAGTGCTGGAGTAACTCAGCGGGTCAGGCGGTATCTCTGGAGAAAAAGGATGCGTGATGTTTTGGGTTGGGACCCTTCTTCAGATTCCTGATCAGCAACATCACCCATCCTTTTCCTCTAGATACAAGATACAAGTTACAAGATGCAAGATACATTTATTTGTCACGTGTGCCAGTTGGCACAGTGAAATGTGATCACCGTACAGCCATACAATAAAATAAAGAACACAACACACGATAGAGATCAACGTAAAACATCCCCGCACAGCAGAATCCAAAGTTTCCCACTGTGAGGGTGGGCACCAAAGTCAGTCAACTTCCTCGATGTTCCTGATGTTCACCCGTGGTCGGGGCCTCCCGAGCCCTCCGCAGTCGCCGCTACGGGCAGCCCGCCGCTCAGGCCTGCTCGTCGGATTGTTGGGACTCCGACGTCGGAACGGGAGGCCAACCTCAGCGGCTTGGACATCCGAATCGGCCGCTTCCCACCAGAGTCCGCGGCTCCTGACGTCGCCAGGCCGCGCCGGGCGGAGGTTCACGCTGGCGGCCCTCGGCAAAGGGCCCCAGGGACTCCGCGATGTCGGACATCGCTCCGCGATTAATCCAGCGCCGCGTCGCCTCTGCCGAAGCTCTGGTCTGTTCCCCGGTCTCCGGTAGGAAAGGCCGCTCCGATCCAGCTGGTAGGCCGCGAGGAGGGGGGCGAGGACACGACTTGGAGAAATAGTCGCATCCCCGCCAGGAAGTGACTGGGAAGCAGTTTCCCCCTTACCCTACCCCCCCCCCCCCCCCACATAGAAAAACAACAGTATCCCCAAAACAAACTGGTTAGACCAACTAAAATTAAAAAAGATGGGGAAAAACAGACAGACTGTAGGCAGTCTGCCTGAGATGCTGCCTGAACCCCTGAGTTACTCCAGCACTTTGTGTCTGTCTTTGGTATAAACCAGCATCTGCAGTTCTTTGTTTCCAAACTAACCTAAAGTAATCTAAATTAAATTAAAGTAAACAAAACTAAACTGTAAACTAAACTGTAAACTAAACTAAACTAAATTAAACTCATCTACACTCTATAATGTTCTAACGAGCAAAGGCTACTTGACCATTTTTTAAACGGAGTAATAATCTTTTGGATGCAATTACTGAGAAATCGATTGTAAAGACTGGACAACTCAGCTCATTATGTTCCAATGCCGTTATATGGCTCCACAAACAATGGATCAGTGTTCTTGTAGACATTCTAAGTATAACAAGCCTGGTGAGCAACGGTACGCCTCAGAGTCCCAAGAGCAGTTACCTTACTCGCTGGTGGAAACTGATCCAACATGGTAGATCAAATCCAATGAGAATTTTCGTCACTTTGCATTTAAAGCAACAAACTATAGACGGTGCGGATAAATTGAACATAGAGGATGTTGCCAGGATTATAGAGGGCCTGAGCTATAGCAAGGGGTTAAGCGGGCTACAGCATTATTGCTTGGAATGCAGGGGATGGCTTTGTGTAAGTATAAATTGTCCCTAGTGTGTGTAGGATAATGTTAATGTGTGAGGATCGTCGGTCGGCGCAGACTCGGTGGGCCGAAGGGCCTGTTTCCGCGCTGTATCTCTAAACTACACTACACTAAACAAAGATATAATCTGTGGGAAGGAACTGCAGAAGTTAATTTAGACTGAAGATAGACACAAAATGCTGGAGTAACTCAGCAGGACAGGAAGTCTGAAGAAGGGTCTTGACCCAAAACGTCACCCATTCCTTCTCTCCAGAGATGCTGCCTGTCCCGCTGAGTTGCTCCAGCATTTTGTGTCTATTAACGATGTGATGAGGTCATAGGTAATAGGAGCAGAATGATGCCATTTGGCCCATTGTCTACTCTGCTACTCATGGCTGATCTATCTCTCCCTCCAAACCCCATTCTCCTTCCTTCTCCCCATAACCCTTGACATCCATACCTAGTCAAGAATATATCTATCTCTGCCTTAAAAATATCCATTGACTTGGCCTCCACAGCCTTCGGTGGCAAAGAATTCCTCAGATTCACCACCCTCTGACTAAAGAAATTCCTCCTCATCTCCTTTGTAACAAAATGTCCTTTAATTCTGCGGCTATAACCTCTGGTCCTAGACTCTCCCACTAGTGGAAACATCCTCTCCACATCCACTCTAACCAGGCCTTTTGCTATTTGGAATGTTTCAACGAGGTTCCCCCCTCATCCTTCTAAACTCGAGCGAGTACAAGCCCAGTGCCATCAAACGCTCATCTCGAGCGTTTCAAGAAATGTAATCTCTTGAATTCTGCTTCTGAAATTGAACCCAACCAAAGGCAGTTTCGGAAGCAAAGTTTATTACAAACATTTCCAATGCGCCTAGTGCACTTCCTATTTTTGACAAGGTGGTCAAATTTACCAAGCCGCAAAGCAAATAATTGACTACTTCTGTTGCAATTAAAGTAATGCTACACCAGTAAATCATCAGGGCATTTCAAAGAATGAAAGAGAAGGCCTTCGGAAAGTTGGGCAGAGTGTTAAAGGACTGGGGGAAATATGCAGGCAACTTGGAATTAAATATTTAAACTTCAATGGGAGGTGGGAGGTCAGGAATTCACCACATCCCGGATGATAATAACAGACCAATGGATCATAGCCAGTTGAATAACAGGATTTCACTTTTGGCAAATACTGAATCCACCATATAATGACAATGCAAGGAGGTGAGGTAGACAAAAATGCTGGAGAAACTCAGCGGGTGAGGAAGCATCTACGGTAATAACGAAACCTGTACTAATCAAGAATCTATCAATCTCCACCTTAAAAAAATGTCTGAAGAAGGTTCTCTCCATAGATGCTGCCTCACCCGCTGAGTTTTTCCAGCATATTTGCCTACCTTCGATTTTAACAGCATCTGCAGTTCTTTCTTAAACACGCAAGGATGGGAGGTTTGTTTTAATCATTATTCACAAAAACGTCACCCGCTTTATGCTTCAAGAGAACTGTGGGCACAAGGGTAACTGAAGCAAGCTTTACCCAGTCAATGCAAAGTTCTGGAATAACTCAGTGGGACAGGCAACATCTCAAGACCTTTCATCAGACCAAAAATGTCCTCTCTCCCATCGGGCAAAAGGTATAGGAGTGTGAAAACGCACACCTCCAGATTCATGGACAGTTTCCTCCCAGCTGTTACCAGGCAACTGAATCATCTTACCACAACCAGAAGAACTACTATCTACCTCTTTGGTGACCCTCAGACTACCCTTGATCGGACTTAGCTGGCTTCACCTTGCACTAAACATTATTCCCTTATCACATCCCTTACCATACACTATAGATGGCTCGATTGAGATTCTTGCTATTGAGGGAGTGCAGTGTAGGTTTACAAGGTTAATTCCCGGGATGGCGGGACTGTCATATGCTGATAGAATGGAGCAGCTGGGCTTGGACACTCTGGAGTTTAGAAGGATGAGAGGGGATCTCATTGAAATATATAAGATTGTTAAGGGCTTGAACACGCTAGAGGGAGGAAACATGTTCCCGATGTTGGGGGAGTCCAGAACCAGGGGCCACCGTTTAAGAATAAGGAGTAAGCCATTTAGAACGGAAGAAACACGTCTTCTCACAGAGTGGTGAGTCTGTGGAATTCTCTGCCTCAGAGGGCGGTGGAGGCAGGATCTCTGGATGCTTTCAAGAGAGAGCTAGATAGGGCTCTTAAAAATAGCGGAGTCAGGGGATATGGGGAGAAGGCAGGAACGGGAATGGATTGGGGATGATCAGCCATGATCACATTGAATGGTGGAGCTGGCTCGAAGGGCCAAATGGCCTACCCCTGCACCTATTGTCTATTGTCTATTATCTATTGTCTATTGACATTCGACCCAACTTGTCCATGCTGCCCCCACTTGCCCTATATCCGTCTACATTCATAGTAGTCTAATCCATGTAATTGTTTAAGTGCCTTTTACATGTTGCTATTGCATCTGCCTCCACTGGCAGCTCTTTCCATATACCCCCCACCCACCGATCGCAAAAGGTTGCACCTCAGGTTCCTATCAAGTAGCATGGTTTGGGAACAGCTCCATCCAAAACCCATAAGAAATTGCAGAGAATTGCAGAGAACAGCCCAGACCACCACACAAACCAACATCCCTTCCATTGACTCCATCTACACTTCAGGCTGCCTCAGCAAGGCCACCAGCATAATCAAGGACGAGTCTCACCTCCAGTCGCCCCCTCTGCTTCCCTCTCCCATCAGCAAGAGGTACAGAAGTGTGAAAGCGTACACCTCCAGTTTGAGGGACAGTTTCTTCCCAGCTGCTATCAGGCATCAGCACCATCCTATTAACAACTCGAGAGCGGTCCTGAGCTGCCATCTACCTCATTGGAGACCCTCGGACTATCTTTAATTGGACTTTACTGGACTTTACCTTGCACTAAACATTATTCCCATTATCCTGTATCTATACACTGTGGGCCACTTGATTGCATTTATCTAGAGTCTTTCCACTGACTGGATAGCACGCAACAAAAGAAGCTTTTCACTGTACCTCAGTACACATGGCAATGAACTAAGCTAAACTAAACTAGACTAAATCTTCCCCCCCCCCCCCCCCCCCTCACTTTAAACCTATGTCCTTTGGTTCTTTACTCCCTTAGTTTGGGCGAAAGACTGTGCATTGAAAATTCCTGGTGTCTGCCATTCAATGGAAGGGAATATAATTGAGCTGATTTGATTTGAGACCATACCACTGGTTTGTACTGAGTTGCATATCAATGTATGCAAGGGCTCTGTCTATTATATGATATACTGTATGTTTGGACTGACACACAGTGCTTGTATTGAAATGTGAGCAAGTGTCTATATTGAGATACAACGTTTTGCAAACTATAGATTGAAAGGATGGAAATGAGCCAAGTGAATGGACAGGAAAGAGAATAAGGCTCTATTTGTTTGAGTTTATTGGGATGGAACGGAAGTCAACCCTGTTCGTAGAAGCCATCCGATGCTGTTGAACCTGGACAAAGAAGTCTTAGAGAAGAAACAAGGAACTGTTTCAGATTCAGGGACAGTTCCTTCCCAGATGTTATCAGCCAACTGAATCATCCTATGACCAACTAGAGACCGGTCCCGACCTGTCATCTACCTCATTGGAGACCTTTGGGCTTTCTTTAATTGGACTTTACAGGGCTTTATCTTGCGCGAAACATTATTCCCTTTATCTTGTATCTTTACACTGTGGATGGCTTGATTAGATAGAAACATTCGGCCCTTCGAGCCAGCACCGCCATTCATTGTGATCATGGCTGATCATCCACAATCAGTAACCCATGCATGCCTTCTCCCCATATCCCTTGATTCCGCTAGCCCCATCTAACTCTCTTTTAAATTCATCCAGTGAATTGGCCTCCACTGCCTTCTGTGGCGGAATTCCACAAATTCACAACTCTCTGGGTGAAAACTTTTTTTCTCATCTCAGTTTTAAATGGCCTCTCCATTATTCTTAGACTGTGACCCCTGGCTCTGGATTGCCTCAACGTTGGGAACATTTTTCCTGCATCTAGCCTGTCCAGTCCTTTTATTATCTTATATGTTTCTATAAGATCCCCTCTCATCCTTCTAAACTCCAGTGAATACAAGCCTAGTCTTTCCAATCTTTCCTCATATGACAGTCCCGCCATCCTGGGGATTAACCTCGTGAATCTACCCTGCACTGCCTCAATAGCAAGGATGTCCTTCCTCAAATTAGGAGACCAAAACTGCACACAATACTCCAGATGTGGTCTCACCAGAGCCCTATACAACAGCAGAAGGACCTCTATACTCCTTTACTCAAATCCTATCATTATGAAGGCCAACATGCCATTAGCTTTCTTCACTGCCTGCTGTACCTGCATGATTACTTTCAGTGGTAGAGGAATCTTTACTCGGGGGTGGGGGTGGTTTGGGTGGGAAGGGACGGATAGGCCAGGGAGTTGTGGAGGGAATGTTCTTTGTGGAAAGCGGAAAGGGGTGGAGATGGGAAGATGTGGCTAGTAGTGGGATCCCGTTGAAGGTGGCGAAAATGTCAGAGGATTATGTACTAGTATGCGATGGCTGATCGGGTGGATCTTAAGGACTAGGGGGACTCTGTCCCTGTTATGATTGGGGGGAAGGGGAGCTAGCGCAGAGCAGACCCTAATGAGGGCCCCATCTATGGGCCTCATGCAGGCGGAGGGCCTCATCCATTCCCTAAACTTTACTGACGTCCTAGTATGGAACACCTCATCTTGGGCGCAGATGCGGCATGGACGGAGGATTGGGAGTAGGGGATAGAGTCTTTACAAGAAGCAGGGTGGGATGGTCTAGTCTAGATAGTTTTAGGAGTCAGTGTGTTTATAATAGATTTGAGAATCTACCACTGCACCACCATGCCTTCCTGGGTAAAAACTGTCCCTGAATCTGGAGGTGTGTATTTTCACACTTATGTACCCCTTGCCCGATGGGAGAGGGGAGAAGGGGGATGAAGACCCTCGCTGCTAATTTTAAATATATCTCAGGATTCAGTACAGCCTGCAGCTACTGTTTACAAAGGGCGACAGACCATTGTGAGGAGAGAACAGGAGAAAGTGTAAAATAAACCATAGACTTTTATGGGAGTATAAATTGAAAACAACCACAATATGTACGGAGAATTCCAAGTAAAGGGCCTGTCCCACTGTATGAGGTAATTCAAGAGCTCTCCCGAGTTTAAAAAAAATCAAACTCACGGTAAGCACGTAGAATGTATGTAGCGGGTACGTCGGAGCTCGAGACGTCTCTTAGCGGCTCGTAACGCTAACGGCAGGTACTCGTGAAATGTGGTAGGTTTGTGAAGACTCGTGAGTATTTTTCAGCATGTTGAAAAATGTTTTCACACTTCTGTTGAAAAATGTCCACGAGAGCCCCGAGTATCGACGGGCGGCTATTACCTTAATTCTCCGAGTTCGAATCGGGGGAAACTCGGGGGAACTCTTGAATTAGCTCGTACAGTGGGACAGGCCCTTTAGCTGCACGTCTGCCAAGTGTTTGTTTCACGACCCACCCTGACTACGGATGCTGTCTGGCACGGTGGCGCAGCGGCAGAGTTGCTGCCTCACAACACCGGAGACCCGGGTTCGATCTTGACAATGGAGTTTGTACATTCTCCCCAGGACCTGCATGGGTTTTCCCCGAGATCTTTGGTTTCCTCCCACACTCTAAAGATGTTCAGGTTTGTAGGTTAATTGGCTCGGTGCCAATGTAAATTGTCCCTAGTGTGTGTAGGATAGTGTTAATGTGCGGGGATCGCTGGTCGGTGCGGACTCAGTGGGACATTGGGCCTCTTTTAGGGCTGTCTCTCTCAACTAGTGAGTCTCCCACACTCACAAGCACATGCAGGAAAAAACATCCCGTCTCAGTGACTTTGCACAACAAATTGACCTGAAGATAAACCAGAAAAAATCTGAAGCAATGAAACTTAACATCCAAAACCACTTGACAATCCAAGTGAATAGAAACGATCTTCCTAAAACTGAGGAGTTTAACTATCTTGATAGCAAAGTCAGACACGATGACGGAGCACACATTGACATTGTTAGGTACTTCCCCCCCCTGTACCTAACAATGTCATAACAACTCTGAAGCTTTGGAGTCGCTTCGCTTGCGGTTGTCTCATTTGTCGGGAAGCCAGCGGGATGATCTGCTTGCTTTGGTGGGGTCAAATGGGTCACTGTTCTCGGATGTGCCTTCTCAAACGTCTGTGCTGCAGCATGACATTGACGTGGCCGGTGCTGCGCCAATTAAACAGCATCCGTATCGGGTCAACCCTGACAAGCGTCAACGTCTAAGAGGTCAGGTTGACTATTTGCTGCAGCATGCATTGCTGAACCTAGTTGTAGTCCGTGGAGTTCTCCGTGTCTACTGGCTACGAAGGCTAATGGGGAGGACAGGTTTTGCACGGACTTTCGGAAGAACATGAAGAATAAGAACAGGCGGTTAATGAGCTGGAGTTTGCAGCTGCAGGAATACAACCTGGAGTTCAGGCACATCCGGGGCAAGGATAATATCTTGGCTGACGCCTTGTCGCGCCAGTAGTGTTTTAGTACTGAATAGTTTCTTCCGAAGCTTATTCAGTATCTTTGGGTGGGGGGGTTAGGTACTTCCCCCCCCTCTGGTGAATGCTATGTACTTAACTCTTCTGTTTCTCTCCTGAGTGCAGGCCCCGTGGCTGGGTGTCAGGAATCAAGGGGTTAAGGGCTCCTGTACCCGATTGGCCAAGCTGCGTCAGGTGATGGATGACTCATCGAAAGCTTAAATACCAGAATCTCCCAGAACTCTCTCTCTCTTCGTCGACCCTGGCTCATGAACAGACTGTGGTTTGAACTGCAGGAGGCCTGGCCACATGGCATAGAACTTTGTGTATTATTACCTACATTTGTCAGTTAATATTGAATTGGGACAGATAAGGGCTGACCTGGGGGTTTTCGTGTATTTTGTTTCAGGGTTATTTCCATTTAGGCAGGTTAGAGACTCTAGTTCGACGGCCCATTGCGAGGCTGGCTGGAGCACTGTTATCTTTGTTTATTAGTTTATTCTTGTCCTTGACTGGGTTGTTTGAATCAGGTTTGCGTTTTAACAAAATAGAAGACTATTTTCTTGAACTTGAGCCTGGTTTTTGACTATGTCACGCGGCTCTGAAGTACCTGCATTCGGGAGTCGTAACAGACATCAAGAACCGGCTAAACAAGGCTAGGAATGTGTTCAGAATGCTAAACAATGTATGGAGGTCCCAGCAATATAGCACCAAGACAAAGCTGAAATTATACCAGAGCAGTGTCCTCTCCACCCTCCTATAAGTCTCGGAATGCTGGAGAATGGCAGCGAGCGACATCAACCAGCTGTCAGTCTTCCATAGTAAGAACCTGAAAAGAATCTTTCGAATATTTTCCGGACACAATTGGAGGCTTTCCCCTTTGTCCCCAGGTACTGAGTTTACTGTACCTGCTGTTTCTGCGGACCTGCGCTGGAACGGGGATTCCTTCACAGACGGCAGCTCCAGCTCCGTAACGAACGGGAGTACCTTCAAAGTCGGCAGCTCCAGCTCCGTGGTTCCTGGAAGGTCCGGCTCGTCGGCTCTGGAGGTCACCCCGGAGCTCCTCCGTCGGGTTGGGTGTTTTCCCGCGAGCAAGGGAAAGTTTAAAGTCCGGGGCTCCCGCAGCTGCGGGAGATCGCGAAATCGCAAGAGCCTGCAGTTGCCCAAGCAGCTTAACTGATACGCCGCTGATTTCTGCTGTTTCGCTGATGCGGGTGAGTTGTTGGAAGTAATAGGTAAACCTTTTCTGTTCTGGTGCTTTTGGCCAAACACCATATCCAACCAAGATCTCCTTGCTCAATGCCAACAAGGGAGCATGGACACCATCATCATGCGAAGGTGCTGGAACTGGGTTGACCATTTACTAAATTTACTTACTTACGAATAAATTTCAAGATCCTCCTCTATGTCTACAAAGCCCATAATGGGCTTGCCCCCACCTACATCAAAAGTCTGCTCACCCACCACTCCACCTCCAGGTCCCTCAGATCGGCCGACTTGGGGCTACTGACCATCCTGCGGTCCAGGCATAAGCTCAGGGGCGACCGCGCCTTTGCGGTTGCAGCTCTTAGACTGTGGAACAGCATCCCTCTCCCCATCAGAACCGCCCCCTCCATCGACTCCTTTAAGTCGAGACTAAAAACCCATCTCTACTCCCAAGCCTTTCTTGACGTCCTCTGAGCGAGGGCTATATGTATGTAGTGATGTATGTTTGTATTTAATCTATGAACCACTGTTGTATAACGTTAGTACCTCCACCAATGTAAAGCACTTTGGCCAACGAGAGTTGTTTTTTAAATGTGCTATGGAAATAAAAGTGACCTGACTTGACTTGATACTGAGAAGAGAACCAGATAGCATCCCAAGAATAGCCCTGCACTGGACACCGGAAGGGAAAAGGAAAAGAGGGAGACCCAAAACCACCTGGCGTCAAACTGGAGAGGAGGAAATGAAAACAATGGACCTGACCTGGGGTAGTGTCCAGAAGCTAGCCCAGAACAGACAGGAGTGGAGGACCTTTGTTGCTGCTCTACATGCCAGGAGGCATAATAGGCAGTAAGTAAGTAAGTACGTCTAAACTAAAGTAAACTAAGAATGACAGAACATTTACAGGTGGAAACTCTTAACTTTGTTTCGTGAATTTGAGTGATCCTGACAATAGAAAATGCAAGTCAGATCACCTAAGCTCCCGCAGGGAACACGTTATCATTAAACGTGACCTGATTTGGAATGCAATGCACCTGGGGTTCAGTATCCAATTATACAACTTTATAAAGGATAACTGTAGAACTTCAGAGGAACAAAGCTAATGGCAAGGTGAGGAGGAAATGTCAACACCCCAGTTCCTTAGGAGAAACATCTTTACGGATAGGGCAAGATGGAGCGACAAATACTGTACAAGCTCAAAGAACTCCTTTGGCACAGTGTAACAATAAGGAACATATTCTGGTTTTACAAATGATGGGCTTGCTATTGCACAGGTGAGTTTGCAGATGGGCGAAGTGAAATAGATAAAAGAGAGAGAGGGGGGGAGAGAAACGGAGAGAGAGGAGAGAACAGAGAGGAGAGAAAGAGTGAGGGAGAAAGAGTGAGGGAGAAAGAGTGAGGGAGAAAGAGTGGAGGGAAACAGAGCGAGAACAGTAATATAGAGGGTGAGAGATAAGCGAGGGAGAGAAAATGCAGAGGAGAAAGAGAGAGAGAAAGAGAGAGGGAGAGAAACAGGCAGGAGTAGGAGAGGGGGCAAGACAGAGGGAAAGATGGAAAGGAGTGAAAGAGGGAAATAGAGAGAGAGAGATGGAGAGAAAGAAAGTGACAGAGAGAGGTAAGGGAGAGAGAGAGAGTATTTTAAGTTGAATAAACATGTCAAGGAAATCGTAAGATGTACAGCTTTGGACTAACATCAGGAAGTTATTGCCATGCCAGAGCACACTGGTATATTCGTAGTGAAATCACATCAAAAGGTTAAAAAGGAAACCTTCACTTTGATATCTGGATGAAAGCGGAATTGGTCACCGCAAAGAATTGTTGAACAGAATTTTACAAAGCCCTTCTTCAAACAGAAGATAATTGCCCGGAAGAGATAAATGGTAACTGGAATGAAATGGGGAACAAGATTGGAGCGAGTGATTTACCTGGAGAGCAGACTTGATGAGTTCAATGCCCCTTTTCTGCTCTGCTACATTCGGTGATGTTCCTACGTAAGGAGTCAGAAAATGAAGAAATATCAGGAGAGATGATCTTGAGTTTGACCGTGGAAATGCTGGCACATCACTGAGGCCTTCATTAGACTTTAAACTCTAGAGATGCAGCGAGGAAACAGGCCCTTCAGCCCACCGCGTCCAGCGATCGCCCCGTACACTAGCACTATTCTACACAATGAGGACAATTATTTACCAAAGTAACAACAGATAAACCTGTACGTCATAGAAACATAGAAACATAGGTGCAGGAGGAAGCCATTCGGCCCCTCGAGCCAGCACCGCCATTCATGGCTGATCGTCCCCAATCAATAACCCGTGCCTGCCTTCTCCCCATATCCCTTGATTCCCCTAGAGCTCTATCCAACTCTCTCTTAAATCCATCCAGTGATTTGGCCTCCGCTGCCCTCTGTGGCAGGGAATTCCACAACTTCACAACTCTCTGGGTGAAAAAGTTTTTTCCCTCACCTCAGTCTTAAAATGTCCTTTATTCCCTGTGGCCCCTGGTTCTGGACTCGCCCAACATTGGGAACATTTTTCCTGCATCTAGCTTGTCCAGTCCTCTTAGGAGTTTCTTTGGAGTGTGGCTGGATGCCGGAGCACGGGTGATCGCTGGTCGGTGTGGACTCAGTGGGCTGAAGGGCCTGCTTCCATGCTGTATCTCTAAACTCTAAACCTGGACTTACCCAGGTGAGTTTTACTCCTTGGTACCAGGGAGCACGTCTTCGGAGTGTGGGAGGAAACCGGAGCACCGGGAGAAATCCCACCTGGTCAGGGGGAGCAGGTGCAAATTTCATCCAGACAGCACCCGTGGTCAGGATTGAACCCGGGACTCTGGTGCTGCGAGGCAGCAACTCTGTCGCATGTGCCACTGTGCCACCCAACTGCCAGTGGACAGAGCTGGGATTGGCTACCCCCTACAGTTACAGTTTAGTTTAACGTCACGTGTACCGAGGTACAGTGAAGTGCGTTTGTTGCGTGCTAACCAGTCAGCGGGAAGACAATACATGGTTACAATCGATCTATTTACAGTGTACAGCAGGGGTCGGCAACCTATGGCCCCCGGGCCAAATCCGGCCCGTAACCTGACACCATCCGGCCCGCAGGCGTCCGTCATCTCCGGTACGTGGAATGTTTAAGAAAGAACTGCAGGACGCTGGAAAAATCGATGGTAGATAAAAATGCTGGAGTGAGTTTCTCCAGCATTTTTTCTCCCTCCGGTACCTGGAAGGTGATTTGGCTGGACCGCATCCTGCGCAAAGCCGCCAGCACGGCCTCCCGTGCACCTTCTGTGTCTGAGCTTCACTGTCGGGATCGGGGTAGACCGGGGATGAGTGAGTATTATATGCTGAGAGAATGGAGCAGCTGGGATAGTACACTCTGGAGTTTAGAAGGATGAGAGGGTTTCTCATTGAAACATATAAGATTGTTAAGGGTTTGGACGCGCTGGAAGCAGGAAACATGTTCCCGATGTTGGGGGAGTCCAGAACCAGGGGCACAGTTTAAGAATAAGGAGTAAGCCGTTTAGAACGGTGACGAGGAAACACTTTTTCTCCCAGAGAGTGGTGAGTCTGTGGAATTCTCTGCGTCAGAGGGCGGTGGAGGCAGGTTCTCTGGATGCTTTCAAGAGAGAGCTAGATAGGGCTCTTAGAAATAGCGGAGTCTGGGGATATGGGGAGAAGGCAGGAACGGGGTACTGATTGGGGATTGAACGGTGGTGCTGGCTCGAAGGGCCAAATGGTCCACTCCTGCACCGATTGTCTATTGTCTCTTGTCTACTTCAGCTCAGTGCTTTGGGTGGCCTCCTTGAAGGGGCAGGATCCATGTGAACACGTGATTTGATGCCTGCCATCCGGGGTGGGATGGGGGCAGGATCCATATGTACACGGGATAGATGTGGCCCGCCATCCGCTCACAGACATGCGTTCTGGCCCCTTGGCAGAAAAGGTTGCCAACCCAAGATAAGGGAATAACGCTTAGTGCAAGATAAAGCCAGCAAAGTCCGATGAAGGATAGTCCGAGGGTCACCACTCAGGTAGATAGTAGTTCAGCACTGCTCTCTGGTCGTGGTGGGATGGGTGAGTTGCCTGATAACAGTTGTTATCCCTCAGAAAACCCTCACGCTGAGATCAAGCAAATGGGTTAAGGCATCGCTCGCATGGAAAATGCCAGTCATTCCAGACAAAATTAACACATTTTCCTCTGTTGGGAATACCAGCTCCTGCCAAGAACTTTAGCAATTTGTTCGCTGTTGCTGTGATAATGTGCCAGGATTCAACTTTGCAATAAAAGCAATGCTACCAGAACCTGATTCCACATTGCCCGTACCTCTGGCGTTCATCATTTCGTGACCATTATGGACCTCAGAGCTCTGGATTTTAGTTTTTTTATAGTTTAGTTTAGTTTAGTTAAACGTCACCCATTCCTTCTCTCCAGGGATGCTGCCTGTCTTGCTGAGTTACTCCAGCTTTCTGTGTCTGAACCTTCTGAATTGTGTAGTCGGCAGGGCAGTACTCTGCATATCGCCAACTTGGACAATTTGACATTTATCCCAAGCCAATTAACCTACAAACCTGTATGTCTTTGGAGCGTGGGAGGAAACCGAAGATCTCGGAGAAAACCCACGCAGGTCACGGGGAGAACGTGCAAACTCCATACGGACAGCACGAGTAGTCGGGATCAAACCCGGGTCTGTGGCGCTGCAAACGCTGAAGGCGCCGTGTCTATCTTCGGTTCGGGGAAGGCGTCGGGGGGGGGGGGGGGGAATGGGGGATTTATCCCCCCCACTTTTTGAGGTGGGGGATGGCCTGTATTATTATCCCCCAGTTTTTGGAGGTCAAGCAATAACAAAAATGATAATCACCTGCTCCTGTCTCTCATGTAGGCCCTATATTATCTTAAAAATACTTCAAACAAAATACATTGAAATCATTCTTCTACAATGCACTAAAACGTTATTTTAATACATCAAATTTTAACGTCCTTAACTTGGGACGGGGGGCACCCCCATCCCACACCCTCCCCACACTCAGTCGCTCCACTCCCTCGCCTGGTACCCCCAAGGCCAGTGATCAGTGATCGCTGAGCCCCCACCCCCACTTTCAAAAACGCCCCGCGGCCCTGATTAACCAGCATCTGCAATGCCTTCCTACACATTTAATTTTGTTTAGTCTAGTTTAGAAGGATGAGAGGGTGTTCTTATAGAAACATATAAAATTATTAAGGGATTAGACAGGCTAGATGCTGGGGGAGTCCAGAACCAGGGGTCACAGTTTAAGAATAAGGGGTAGGTCATTTAGGAATGAGATGAGGAAAGACCTTTTCCACCCAGAGAGTTATGAATCTGTGGAAATCTCTGCCACAGAAGAGATTATTCTTGTATTCAAGAGAGAGTTAGATATAGTTCTTAGGGCTAACGGAATCAAGGGATATGGGGAAAAAGCAGGAGCGGGCTACTGATTGTGGATGATCAGCCGTGATCATATTGAATTAATTTGCTGGCTAGAAGGATCGACGGGCCTTCTCCTGCACCTATGTTCTATGTTTTTATGTTTCTAGTATAGAGATACTTCTGGAGACTTTTCTGATACATCGTTCATAAGATGATAAGTGATAGGATCAGAAATGCTTAAGATTTTCTTTCCGAGAGAGAGGGGGAGAGTGGAAGGAGAGAGGGAGAGTGGAAGGAGAGAGGGGGAGGGAGGGAGAGAGGGAGAGTGGAAAGGGAGAGTGGAAGGAGAGAGGGAGAGTGGAAGGAGAGAGGGGGAGGGAGTGAGACACACACACAGGAGACTCGACTGAAATACACAGAGGGGCGTGTGAGTTATTTTGTGTTTGTTTATTGATAGTTGATAGTTGTTTGTGTTTTACTTGTACCTTGCATGAATAAATAGTTATTTGTGCTCATCAAAAGAAAGAGAGAGAGAGAGAGAGAGAGAGAGAGAGAGAGAGAGAGAAAGAGAGACACTGCAGACTCTGAAATCTGGAGATGTTTTTCATGTTTGTGAGTGATAGGAGCAGAACTAGGCCATTCGCCCATCAAGTCCACTCCGCCATTCAATCATGGCTGACCTATCTCTCCCTCTCAACCCCATTCTCCTGCCTTCTCCCCATAACCCCTGACACCCGCACTAATCAAGAATCTATTTATCTCTGCCTTAAAAATATCCATTGACTTGGCCTCCACAGCCTTCTGCGGCAATGAATCCCACAGATTCAACACCCTCTGACTGAAGAAATTCCTCCTCATGTCCTTCCTAAAAGAACGTCCTCTAATTCTGAGGCTGCGCCCTCTAGTCCGAGACGCTCCACATCCTCTCCACATCCAGGCCTTTCACTGCGACTTCCTGGAGATGGAAGAGAGGGAGCAGTCACAGTGGAATGTTCCTGACCCACAACCTATTAAAATTAATGATGGAAAATATACATTTATGCTCCGTGAGGTTCAAAGCTCTCAAAGCGGCGAATGCCATTGGCAATTTGCAGCTGAAAGCATGAGGCTCAGCAAAACAATGAACAACCTTTGGCTTCCAAGCAAAATATGAGGTACTGTTCCTCTAATTTGGCAGCTTACAACCCAGCGGTATGAATAGCGTGGCATGGTGTTAGGCGGTAGAGCTATACTGCCTTGCAGCGCCAGAGACCCAGGTTCGATTCCTGCTACGGGTGCTGTCTGTACGGAGTTTGTGCGTTCTCCCCGTGACCTGCGTTGGTTTTCTCCGAGATCTTTGGTTTCCTCCCACACTCCAAAGACGTGCAGGTTTGTAGGTTAATTGGCTTTGTATTAAATGTAAAAACTGTCCCTAGTGTGTGTGGGATAATGGTAGTGTGCGGAGATCGCTGGTCGGTGTGGAGTTGGTGGGCCGAAGGGCCTGTTTCCGTGCTGTATCTCTAAACTAAATTTTGATTTCTCTAATTTCAAGTAGCCCTTGCATTCCCTCTCGCTTCATCCTTCCCCCACCCTAGTCGTCTTGATTCCCTTCGTTGTCACCTCGTCACCAGCCAACAATGGACCATTGTGGGCTCCTCCTTTCCCGAGTCATCGTTGCCGGCTCTGATCTCTTTCATACCTTTTCATTCCTCTAGTTTCCCTCGCCCCTGACACACAGTCTGAAGCAGGCTCTCGACCCGAAAACCTCATCTATTCCTTTTCTCCAATAATGCGGCCTGACCCTTCTGAGTTACTGTCTTTCACTTCCAAGTATGGTACTTACAGAGGCAATACGTTAGTCCATGTATCGCTCAAACCTATTCCAACCCAGGCAACCTGTATCTCATCTCGTTGTCAACACAAAACGCTGGAGTGACTCGGCGGGACAGGCAGCATCTCTGGAGAGAAAGAAAGAATCTCATCTCATTGTGCCTGTTTCCACATCCACCTTGTTAATAACCCTGTCCCACGGTACGAGTTCATTCCAAGAGCTCTCCCGAGTTTGCCCTGAATCGAACTCGGAGATTTACGGTAATGGCCGCTCGTCGGTACTCGGGGCTCTCGTGGACATGTTGAAAAATCTTCACGAGTCTCCCCGTGCTTACCTGCCGTTAGCAAGTCTTCCCGAGTAACTGCCGTTAGCGTTACGAGCCGCTAAGACACGTTCCCGAGCTCCAACGTACCCGCTACGTTCATTCTCCATGCTTACCACGAGTTTTTTTTTAACTCAGGAGAGCTCTTGGAATGAACTCGTACCGTGGGACAGGGCTTTAAACTTGCCACAGAAAAAGATACATGTGAATAAAACACAAAGTGCTGGAATAACTCAACGGATCAGGCATCATCTGTGGAGGGAATGGACGTTTTGGTGACGTTTCAGATTGTGATCCTTCTGCAGACTGATACAGTTGGGTGCGGGGCGGGTAAAACGTTTGAAAAAAGAGGTTCGCTCAGGGCAAAAGGTTGTCAGATAAGGGGACAGGAGGTGTGAAATGAGCCAGAGGAAGGGATAAAGGTGGAAAGGGAGGTTTGTACATTAATTGGCTTCGGTAAAATTATAAATTGTCCCTCATGTGTAGCATAGTGCTCATGAACGGGGTGATCACCGGTCGGCACGGACTCCACGTTTCCACACTGTATCTCTAAAGTCTAAAGTAAAGATGACTCCTCATCCTCCTGCGCTCCAACGAATAAGGTCAAGTTCTGTCGATAGCTCATGCCCTCGAGTCCTGGCAACATCCCAGTCCGTTAGGTTGGACAACCACATCTCTTCAAGCCTCACCCTGAACACTGGCGTTCCACACGGCTGTGTGCTGAGCCCCCTCCTCTACTCCCTCTTCACCTACGACTGCACACCTGTACGTGGTTCTAACACCATCATCAAGAATGCAGATGATACAACGGTGATTGGCCTCATCAGTGACAACGATGAGTCGGCCTATAGGGAGGAGGTCCAGCTCCTAGCAGCATGGTGCGCCGACAACAACCTGGCCCTTAACACCAAGAAGACTAAGGAGCTCATTGTGGACTACAGAAGGTCTAGGGGCTGCACGCACACCCCCATCCATATTAACGGGACGGAGGTGGAGTGTGTTTCCAGCTTCAGGTTTCTGGGGGTCAACATCTCTGATGACCTCTCTTGGATCTACAATACCTCAACCCCTGTCAAGCAGGCTCACCAGCATCTCTTCTTCCTGAGGAGACTAAAGAAGGTCCACCTGTCTCCTCAGATTCTGGTGAACTACTACGGCTGCACCCATCGAGAGCATCCTTACCAACTGTATCACAGTATGGTACGGCAACTGCTCTGTCTCCGACCGGAAAGCACTGCAGAGGGTGGTGAAAACTGCCCAACGCATCACCGGTTCCTCACTCCCCTCCCTTGAGTCCGTCCAGAGCAAGCGATGTCTGCGAAGGGAGCGCAGCATCGTCAAGGACTGGTCTCACCCCAGCCGCATCTGGGAGGGGCTACAGGTCATTCCGTTGCCGGACCAGCAGGTTCAGGAACAGCTTCTTCCCTGCGGCTGTTACCCTACTTAATTCTACACCTCGGTGATTGCCAGTCATCCCTCCCCCCCCCCCCCCCCTCGGATACTCCTTCCCCCATTGACTGATCTCCCCCCCACGACTGCTACTGTATATCCACATATATATTTTACTGTTCCATTATTCTGCGTTCGCACTTCTGGGTGAGATGCTAACCAGAGATGCCAGAGGAGCTCCTCTAGTATCTTTGATGCTAACTGCATTTCATTGTCTCTGTCCTTGTACACTGCACACTGGCAATAAAGTCTGAATCTGAATCTGGCCCTCGTAAATCTGACATTGAGAGATTTCATGTGGGAAGGAAGTGGCTGTTGCTGGTCTACACCGAAGATAGACGCAAAATGCCGGAGTAACTCAGCGGGATCTCCGGGCAGCATCTCCTGAGCGAAGGAATGGGTTGGGGGGGGGGGGAAAGAGGGAGACTGGAGATGTGGAAGGGTAAGGTGTGAAAACGGCAGACCACAGCAGACGGTGATGAAAGAAAAATACAGAACGGTTAATTGTTAAAACAGGTTTCGTTTGACATTCTGTCACATCGCACTGAACCTTGGGATTCCCGCTGAGCTCAGGGCATTCTTGTTTCCCCATCCTGCCGTGTGAGGTAATGTCTTGTTTGAACAGGTTGTGAGATTGTTTTGGTAACAAGCGTTTACTGGCCCCGATGATGTACACTCCACACCACATGTTTGCCCAGCAGTCTCTTCACACTGTGTGTTCACTGTGTTACACTCTGCCTTGAACAGCTCAAACCTCTCCTCCATCCTTCCACAGCGGTAGAGTTGCTGCCTAATGCCCCTGTCCCACTTAGGAAACCTGAACGGAAACCTGTACGGAAACCTCTGGAGACTTTGCGCCCCACCCAAGGTTTTCGTGTGGATCCCGGAGGTTCCCGGAGGTTTTTTGTCAGTCTCCCTAATGGTCGAAAGTGGTTTCCGTTTTAAAAATCGGTCATTTTTTAGTCGAAGCCGGTTGCGATGCTAGTTGAAGGTGGTTGCCGGAGGACAAAAACCTCCGGGAACCGCACGGAAACCTTGGGTGGGACGCAAAGTCTCCAGAGGTTTCCGTTCAGGTTTCCTAAGTGGGACAGGGGCATAACAGCGCTTGCAACATTGGAGACCCGGGTTCGATCCCGACCACGGGTGCTTGTCTGTACGGAGTTTGTACGTTCTCCCCGTGACCGTGTGGGTTTTCTCAGAGATCTTCGGTTTCCTCCCACACTCCAAAGACGTACAGGTTTGTAGGTTAATTGGCTTGGTGTGAATGAAAATTGTCCCTAGTGGGTACTGGGTAATGTTAATATGTGGGGATCGTTGGTCAGTTTGGACTCGGTGGGCCGAAGGGCCTGTTTCTGCACTGTATCTCAAAACTAAACTGTTCAAGGCTCATTGTCAAACTACACTCTGACCTCTCAGTGACCTGACCCTCATCAATCATGCCACCCTTTACATCTTCCCTCAACCTGACTGAAAATGCAAGGATATTATTCTTAGATAGTTTAGTTTCAAACTGCTCGTACTTTCCTTGTAACCTTGCCCCCTCTCGTGCCTCGTTTAGACTTTATACTTAGACACAGCGTGGAAACGGGCTCCTTCGGCCCACTGAGTCCGCCATCGACCAGCGACCGCCCCGTACACTAACGCCATCCAATGCACACACAAGGGACAAAATGACAATTTTGTACCAAACCGCTTCACCTACAACCCTGTACATCTTTGGAGTGTGGGAGGAAACCGGAGCACCCGGAGGAAACCCACGCGGTCACGGGGAGAACGTGCAAACTCCGTGCAGACAGCACCCGTAGTGAGGATCGAAACCTGGCGCTGTAAGACAGTGACTCTATCGCTCTGCCAACCTCGTTTTAGTTTAGAGATACAGAGCGGGAACAGTCCCTTCGGCCCACTGAGTCTAACCCTACTCTAGCTCCATCCAACAGACTAGGGACAATTCACCTTGGCCAATTAACCGACAAACCTGCATGCCTTTGGAATGTGGGAGGAAACCAGAACACCAGGTGAAAACGCACGCGGTAACAGTGCCACCCTTTTGATAGGGACACTGGGCTTTGAATCTTAGGAATCTTCTTCCGAGTTGCTGCCTGACCCGCTGAGTTACTGCAGCACTTTGTGCCTATCCTGCAGCCAGAGGTGTAATTGGAGAATTGAATGAGACGAGCTTTGTTAGCAGTCCTGGTTACAGAAGCTACTTGCTGAGAGACCAGCTGCTGGGAACGCGAGTCCCAGAGATAGCTTCAATAAACACCACATTGCACTGCTCCGGCAGGTTGTTGAGTGCACGGCACATTGCTGGAGTGGAATGTACGACAAAGGTGGCGTGGCAAGCTACGGCAAGCGACCGACAACCGGCGACCCATTAGGACGACCACACCTACAACAACCGACGTCCACCCGCGACAAGCGACTTCAAGCAACGACCCAAGATAATTCAGTCGCGGGTGCCTGGCGCCGGTTGACGTAGGCAGTCGCCGATGGAATTCACCGAAGTCAGCACCCGGCGACAACCAACGTCACCTGGCGACAACCTGCGCCGTCCTGGCGACAACACGCGACAACAGGAGAGGACAAGCTATGTCAAGCCACAGTCGCCGAAAATGTTGAACATTTCAAAATACAGCGGCGACCCAAAAATCCAACATTCCGACTTTTTAGGTGACTTGAGGAGACTATTCGTCCCGTGACCATGTGACGCCTGCCATGTCGCTGAACAAACCTCCTAAGTGGGACAGGGGTTTTAATTGCTGATTACAAAACTTGTCGATAACGGCAGCAAGAACGGGTTTCATTCTCATCTCACATCTCCAAGTTTGGGGATGACACAAGACTGGGTGGCAGAGTGAGCTGGAGGAGGATGAGGCTGCAGGGTGACTCGGATATGTTGGATGAATGGGCAGATGCATGACGGATGCAGTGTAATATGGATAAATGTGAGGTTATCAACTTTGTTAGCAGGCAGATTATTATCTAAATGGTGTCAAATTAGGAAAAGAGGAGGCTGCACAGCAGAAGCGTCCACGTCGCGGGGGCTGGGAACTGGACGTATCCCGAGCTAATTCTGCTGCCACCATCATCTACTGCGACAAGTGATGGCTTCCCTGGTTCTGGACTTTTCATGACGGATGATGACAGCGAGGCCAACATTTGTAACAAGTTGGACACAAAAAGACGAAGAAGAGGGGAGATGCAACGAGACCTGGGTGTGCTTGTACATCAGTCACTGAAAGTAAGCCGCGATCATATTGAATGGAGGTGCTGGCTCGAACGACCGAATGGCCTTCTCCTGCACATAGTTTCTATGTTTCATTGTCCAGTACTCCACTTATTCACTTACTGAAGCACCACCTCTCAGTAAACCCATTCAATGTGACAGCCTCTACTGGGAGAAGGTCATTCAATCCCTTAGGCCTGTCCTACCACTCCATATGATCAGGACTGTGGACAACATCATGAGAGAAATAGATCGGGTAGACCCACATATTCTCTTGCCCAGAGCATGCGAATCAATAATCAGAGGACAGAGGTTTAAGGTGAGGGGGGAAAGATTTAATAAGAACTGGAGGGGTAACTTTTTCACACAAAGGGTGGTGGGTTTATGAAACGACCTGCAAGGGGAGGTAGTTGAGGCCGGTACTATCGCAACGTTTAAGAAACATTTAGACAGCTATGTTTAAGAAAGAACTGCAAATGCTTGAAAAATCGAAGGTAGACAAAAATGCTGGAGAAACACAGCGGGTGAGGCAGCATCTATGGAGTGAAGGAATAGGCAATAGACAATGGGTGCAGGAGTCGGCCATTCGGCCCTTCAAGCCAGCTCCACCATTCAATGTGATCATGGCTGATCATCCCCAAACAGTACCCCGTTCCTGCCTTCTCCCCATATCCCCTGACTCCGCTATCTTTAAGAGCTCTATCAAGCTCTCTCTTGAAAGCATCCAGAGAACCGGCCTCCACCGCCCACTGAGGCAGAGAATTCCACAGACTCACAACTCTCTGTGTGAAAAAGTGTTTCCTCATCTCCGTTCTAAATGGCTTACCCCTTATTCTTAAACTGTGGCCCCTGGTTCTGGACTCCCCCAACATTTGGGAACGTGTCTCCTGCCTCTAGTGTGTCCAAACCCTTAATAATTTTCTACGTTTCAATAAGATCCCCTCTCATCCGTCTAAACTCCAGTGTGTGCAAGCCCAGCTGCTCCATTCTCTCAGCATGTGACAGTCCCGCCATCCTGGGAATTAACCTTGCATACCTACGCTGCACTCCCTCAAGAGCAATAATGCCCAATAGGTGACGTTTCGGGTCGAGACCCTTCTTAGACAGCTACATGCACAGGGGTTTTAGAGGGATGTGGGCCAAGTGCAGGCAGGTGGGGCCAGTGTAGATGGGACATGTTGGCCAGTGTGGGCAAGTTGAGCTGCAGGGCCTGCTTCCACACTGTATCACTCTATGACTCTCTATGATCGATTTTCCCTAGACCTTTAAATTTTTAGACTTTAGAGATACAGCACCAGAAACACCGTGACCACGTGGGTTTTCTCCGGGCGCCCCGGTTTCCTCCCACACTCCAAAGACGTACAGGTTTGTGGGTTAATTGGCTTTGGTAAAATTGTAAAATTGTGCAGAGGATAGTGTTAGTGTGCAGGGTCTACTTCATCTTGCGTATGGCGTGCGCAGCCTAAAGTTGTCGGACAACTTGTTCTATTTGATCTTATTTGATTGTACACGCCGGGTTGATTGCATTCGTCGAAACAGGGCGGACCCACGTGGAGGTTGCAATCTCCCACCCCAGTGTGCAGGGTGATCACTGCTCAGTGTCGACTTGGTGGGCCAAAGGGCCTGTTTCGGTGCTGCATCTCTAACGAATAAAGTCCAAAGCAGACCACGGCAAATGGAACTAGCTTGGATGAGGCATGGAGTTGTGCCATAGGGCCTGCCTCCCTGCTGTATGATTATATGACTATTCGTAAAAAGAAAGAATATATCGTAACTATCACTGTACGTCATGTTGTTACTTGCGGGCGGAGCAGCAAGGCAAATTCCTTGTATGTGAATACTTGGCCAATAAACTTACTTATTTATATTTTGCAATGTATTAATTACTGTAAAGCTGAAAACAGAATGTCTGATTCTTGATTAGTGCGGGTGCCAAGGGTTATGGGGAGAAAGCAGGAGAATGGGGTTAGGAGGGAGAGATAGATCAGCCATGATTGAATGGCGCAGTAGACTTGATGGGCCGAATGGCCTAATTCTACTCCTATTCCTTATGACCTTATGCACGGCAAGCTCAACATGGCAGCGGCAAGATCATCTGTTCTGGTGAATGATAAATGAATGAATGAATGAATGAATGAATGATAAATGTTGGCCTGGGAAACTGAGACAACTCGCCCTGGAGAGAGCGGTGGTTTTAATATTTCATCCAGAATTTGCAGATGTTGAAAAGGATGATATTCCCTGCAGTAACTCTGAGGAAATTGCAAATTCTGCAACATCAGCGCTTCGTCAGAATTTTTTTTGGCCCAGACTGCAGATCTTGTGCAGAACACCGAGTGCTGGAGTAACTCAGCGGGTCTGGCAAAGTCTCAGAAGAACACGGATAGGCGACGTTTCGGGTCAGGGGCCTTCTTCAGACTTTTTGATGCCCTGTGTCCAGTCTGAAGAAGTGCCCCTGGACACCGGACACACTGGACAGAAGGAAGAAGCCTGAAGAAATGTCCACGTCTTCCATTGATTTTGTGTCTATACTGAGTCCTCCTCTCTTGCTCATCATTAAATCCCCTGTCCCAACCTCTGGTGACCTTGCCCACCACCCAAGGTTTCCATGAGGTCACCGGAGGTTTTGGTCACTCTCCCTAATGGTCAAAAGTGGTTTCCGCGTGGTCGAGGCTTCATCTAGTTTGTTGCTATTTTTTCATCTTGATTAAAACCGGCCACGACTAAAAATAGGTTGCCGTTTTGAAAATCGAGAATGTTTTAGTCGCAGGTCTAGGGGAAGCCGGTTTTCTTCATAGTCGAGGAAGGTTTTCAACATGTGCGTGGGAGGTGGTAGGAGGTTGCAGGTCACCCCGACCTTGATTTTCTTTGGGTGGCGGGAAAAGTCACCAGAGGTTGCGGATTAGGTCTCCTAAGTGGGACAGGGGCTTTACTCGTCTGGGAGGTTTGCAATCAAGACGGAGGGAGAGATTGATAGAGAGCAGATGGTACCCAGACAGGACGTCGAAGGATGAGAAGCCAAGGCCAAGAAGTGGTAGCCAAGATGCCGAAAGTACATCACGCCGAAAAGGATACGAACCCGAACGGACACCATGCAGAAAGGACAAGACGCAGAACAGACATGACGTCGAAAAGCCACCGAACGGACATGACGTCTCCGGGAACGGGATTGGTCCGACACCTTGTCAGTCATCGACAAAGGTTCAGCGATTGGTCCAGATCCCCCCCCCCCCCCCCGTGTCCTTTCGGGTTCGTGTCCTTTCGGCGTCATGTGCGTTCGGTATCCTGGCTACCACCTCTTGGCTTCGGCTTCTCGTCCTTCGAAGTCCCGTCCACGCACGATGCAGATACCCTACTTATCCAAATGCCTATCCAGAAGTCTTCTCAATGCCACTAACATTTAATCTTCAACCACCACCCCAGCAGTGTGTTCCAGCCACTCACCACCTTCTGTGTGAAGAAAACCTGCCTTGCAGAACTCCTTTCAACTTTGCCCCTCTCACCTTAAAGCTACTCCTTCTGTTCTTTGATTTTTCTCCATCCTGGGAAAAGGATTCTAAATGTCCACCTTTAGAACATTATGTACAAAAATTCTTTATCACCTTTGTTTCAAGAGTTAACCGTTGAAGATATTGCAGAGGGATTTGTTGGATAAAATTGCTGAGAATGGGATAGCTGGGATTAACTTGAATCTCTCATGACTTTCTACTTTCCATCCTGGTGAGTTAGCCAGAAAGAAGCACCTTCAGGCAATGTTTGGTGTGATTAGTTATAAACTGTTCAGAAATCTGTTGTATGAGTTTCTACCTTCCATTATCAGCAAGGAGGAGCAGCAGTAGAGCTGCCGCCTTTCCGTTCCAGAGACCAGGGTTCGATCCTGACTGCGGGTGCTTGTCGGTACGATGTTTGTACTTTCCCCCCGTCACCTGCGTGGGTTTAGTCCGAAATCTTCAGTTTCCTCTGGAACTCCAAAGACGTACAGGTTTGTAGGCAAAGTGGCTTGGTATCAAAATGGTAAAATTGTCGCTAGTGTGTGGGATAGAGTTAATGTGCAGGGATTGCTGGTCGGCGCGGACTCGGTTGTTTTACCTTAACCGTCGCTTTAGGTAAAGCAAGCTTTAACCATTAGAGATTCTCTCAGAGAGAGAGAGAGAGATTCCGAGCGTGGCCTCAGCTGGTTAGAGATTTAGTGACCATAGTTTAGTTTAGTTTAGTTTAGAGATACAGCGTGGAAACAGGCCCATCGGCCCATCGAGTCCGCCCTGACCAGCGAGCCCCGCACACTCACACTATCCCACACATTAGGCACAATTTACAGAAGGCAGTGAACCTACAAACCTTCACATCTTTGAAATGTGGGAGGAAACGGAGCACCAGGAGAAAACCTACGCGGTCAGAAGGATAAGATAATGTACAAGCTCCGTACAGACAGCACCCACAGTCAGGATCGAACCCGGGTCCCCGGGGCAGGCAGTAACTCTACCGCTGCGCCACCGTGCTGCACCAATATTTCCAGCCCTGCTTATGGCAAGGTGTCTGCCCATCGAGGTTGGCTGCGGAGGTTTTGCAGGGCAATCGCTCTACAGAGCCTCGAGTGCACTGGGCATCAACGGAGTGGCGAGGAGAAGAGCCATCGAGAACACCACAGAAGCAGAGGAGAAGGCCTCGAGACGGCTCTGGATCAGGAGCGGAGGTCCATGGGGAGGAGCGAATGCCACCTGAACACAGGCCGTGGTCTGATCAACCACGGCTGGGTCGCCTGGGCGAGGGTGTCTGATGTTGAAAGACCCGAAACTCCCAATGACCCCAGGTTACATCACTGATGACGTGTTCAGGAGCATCTGTAGATGTATTTTTTTTTATCGAAAGTGAAATATGAGCAAAACACAAAATGCTGGTGCAACAGCAGTTAGGCAGCAGGCTAGAGGGCATGGATAGGCGTAATTTCGGGTCACGACCCCCCCCCCCCTTGATGCCCTGTGCCTAGAGCCTGAACAAGGGTCCTTCAGTCTAACAGAGGCCTGACCTAATACGTCATCTGTCCCTGTCCTCCAAAGATGCTGCCTGAGCCGCTGAGTTCCTCCGGCACATTGTGTTTTGACCAAGACTCCAGCATTTCCAGTTCCTTGTATCTCCATGCAGTGAAATATGACTGAGACTGTCTAATCTCATTCCACATGTGCAACGCACGGCAACTCAACGGTAGAGTCGCTGCTTTACAGCGCTTACAGCGCCGGAGACCTGGGTTCGATCCCGACTACAGGTGCTGTCTGTATCGGAGTTTGTACGTTCTCCCGTGACCGTGTGGTGTTTCTCCGAGATCTTCGGTTTCCTCCCACTCTCCAAAGACGTACAGGTTTGTAGGTTAATTGGCTTGGTGTAAATATAAAATGTCCCAAGTGTGTGTAGGGTAGTGGTAATAGAAACATAGAAAACATGTGCAGGAGGAGGCCATTTGGCCCTTCGAGCCAGCACCGCCATTCATTGTGATCATGGCTATAGTCCATGCCTGCCTTCTCCCCATATCCCTTGATTCCGCTAGTCCTTACAGCTCTATCTAACTCTCTTTTAAATTCATCCAGTGAATTGGCCTCCACTGCCTTCTGTGGCAGAGAATTCCACAAATTCACAACTCTCTGAGGTGAATGAGCAGGAATCGCTGGTCGGCGGCAGACTCGATGGGCCGAAGGGCCTGTTTCTGTGTTGCATCTCGAAAACTAAACTGGACTAAACTGAAGATGGACCCAAAATGCCTGAGTAACTCAGCGGCACTGGCAGCATCTCTGGATAGAAGGAATGGGTGAGATCGAGACCCTTCTTCAGACTGAGAGTCAGGGGAGAGGGAGACACAGAGATAAGGAAGTGTGATGTGTGAAAACGAGACATCAAAGGGGATGCAGATCAAGGAAAATGCAGAATGGAGCGAGTCAATGTCTTTTCAGAGATGATCATTATTGTCAGTGTCAAGACAGGACTCCATTGAACCTCAAGTGAATAAGTCCATGCCACATTATCACCCCACATCGTTGACCCTGTCACTATAATGTGAGAAACTACATCTAGTTTAATGGTTAAGATATTGTTAAGACCAGCCATGTTTATCATGGTGTTATGGGCATTACACTGCTGACTGAAGGTGTTTGTCTTAATGGATTCCATTTGGAAGCTTGTCATTAAATATAAAACAGAATATGGATGAACTCACCTTGAACCAGCTCGAAAAAAACTTTTGTAAAGTAATATGAAGCAGGATAGTAAAAGCTTCTTTAGGTATGTGAAGAGGAAAACATTATTTAAGGCCAAAGTTGGACCCTTGAAGACCGAAAAAGGCGAATTTATTACGGGGAACAAGGAAATGGCAGATGAGTTGAACAGGTACTTTGGATCTGTCTTCACTAAGGAGGACGCAGACAATCTTCCTGATATATTAGTGGCCAGAGGATCTGGGGTGACAGAGGAACTGAAGGAAATCCACATTAGGCCGGAAATGGTGTTGGGTAGACTGATGGGACTGAAGGCTGATAAATCCCCAGGGCCTGATGGTCTTCAGACTGAAGAAGGGTCTCGACCCGAAATGTTGCCCGATCCTTCTCTCCAGAGATGCTGCCTCACCCGCTGAGTTACTCTATCATTTTGTGTCTCCCTTCGATTTAAACCAGCATCTGCAGTTATTTCTTACACTTATTGTCACCCAGTGTACTTTCTGCTAACATTTGACTCCATCTTCATAATATGTACAATGCTCTCTCCTCTGAGTTCATAGAAATCATAGAAAATAGGTGCAGGAGTAGGCCATTTGGCCCTTCGAGCCTGCACCGCCATTCAATATGATCATGGCTGATCATCCAACTCAGTATCCCGTACCTGCCTTCTCTCCATAACCCCTGATCCCCTTAGCCACAAGGGCCACATCTAACTCCCTCTTAAATATAGCCAATGAACCGGCCTCAACTACCTTCTGTGGCAGAGAATTCCACAGACTCACCACTCTCTGTGTGTGAAAAAAGATCTTCTCATCTCGGTCTTAAAAGACTTCCCCCTTATCCTTAAACTGTGACCCCTTGTTCTGGAGTTCCCCAACATCGGGAACAATCTTCCTGCATCTAGCCTGTCCAACCCCTTAAGAATTTTGTAAGTCTCTATGAGATCCCCCCTCAATCTTCTAAATTCCAGCGAGTTTAGTTTATAAGTCTTAGGAGCAGAATTAGGTCATTCAGCCCATTGAGTCTACTCCATCATTCAATCATGGCTGATCTACGTTTCTGAACCTCATTCTCCTGACTTCACCCCATAACCTTTGACACCCGTACTAATCAAGAACCTGTCCATCTTTGCTTCAAAAAACTTGCCCACAGCGGCTAAAATGTCCCAGCTACACTAGTCCCACCTGTCCGTGTTTGTTCCATGCTGTGCCTCTTCAAACCTGTCCTATCCATGTACCTGTCTAACTGTTTCTTAAACGTTGGGATAGTCCCAGCCTCAACTACCTCCGCTGGCAGCTTGGTGCCCTCTGGTCCTAGACTCACCCACTAGAAAATGTCCACTCCACATCCACTCTAACTAGGCCTTTCACTTTTCGATAAGTTTCAATGAGGTCTCCTCTTACCTTTTGTCTCTCTGTCAATGTCATCTTATCTCTTAGGACACATAAGGATCAGAAGTAAAAGGTATTAATCTTCCCCCAAGTTTAGTTTAGAGATACTGTGTGAAAACAGTACCACATTCACCCCACCAAAAGATGGCCCAGGCAAAAATGGTAAACAGTTCACGTCTAAAAAATGGTAAACAGTTCACGTCTAAAAAATAGTAAACAGTTCACGTCTAAATAGAAATAAATAATGAATCTAGTCTACATTTTCTTTGATCTGCATCTCTTTTGATGACTCATATTCACACCTTACCCTTCCTTATCTATCTCCCAGTTGCTAAACACTTTAACTCCACCTCCCATTCCCACATTGACCTTTCTGTCCTGGGCCTCTCCTTATTTCAACTCAGAGCTCCCGTGGATTTTGAAGCAACAGCAACAAAGAGAAGCAGGAGAAAGCACTGATTGGCTCTAGCCCGAGTGGGAGGAGAGTTAGAAGTGAGTCAGAGGGGAAAAACAGTACCACGTGCAAGTGAGGACAGGGACAGGGAGATAGGGGATCTGAATGTGTGGCTGAGGGGCTGGTGCAGGGAGCAAGAATTTAGATTTATAGACCACTGGAAAATTCAGGACATTCTTGCTATTGAGGGAGTGCTACGTAGGTTTACAAGGTTAATTCCCGGGATGGCGTGACTGTCATATGCTGAGAGAATGGAGCAGCTGGGCTTGTACAGGAGGATGAGAGGACACCTCATTGAAACATACAAGATTGTTAAGGGCTTGGACACGCAAGAGGCAGGAAACATGTTCCCGATGTTGGGGGAGTCCAGAACCAGGGGCCACAGTTTAAGAATAAGGAGTGAGCTATTTAGAACGGAGACGAGGAAACACTTTTTCTCACAGAGGGTGAGTCTGTGGAATTCTCTGCCTCAGAGGGCGGTGGAGGCAGGTTCTCTGGATGCTTTCAAGAGAGAACTAGATAGGGCTCTTAAAAATAGCGGAGTCAGGGGATATGGGGAGAAGGCAGGAACGGGGTACTGATTGGGGATGGTCAGCCATGATCACATTGAAGGCGGTGCTGGCTCGAAGGGCCAAATGGCCTACTCCTGCACCTTTTGTCTATTGTCTATCATCTATTGCCTCCTCCATTCTCAGAGTGAGCCCCAGCGCAAATTGGAGGAACAGAACCTCATATTTCGCTTGGGCAGCTTTCACCCCAGCGGTATGAACATTAACTTCTCTAACTTCAAGTAACCCTTGCTTTCCATCTCTCTGCATCCCTCCCCCTTCCTAGTTCCCTGACCAGTCTGACTGTCCCCGATTACATTCCATCTCTGTTTGCTGTGTTGTCGCATTCTCCTAGCTAACAATTCTACATTTTTCTTGACCGCATCTCATTTGATGTCTCGTTTTAGCACCTTATCCATCCTTATCTCTGTGTCTTCCTCTCTCCTGACTCTCATCTGAAGTAGTGTCTCGACCCAAAACGTTGCCCATTCCTTCTATCCAGAGATGCTGCGTGTCCCGCTGAGTTACTCCACCATTTTGAGTCTATCTCAGAAACAATGAATTATCTAAAGTTGAATCTTTCCAGCGCCGAGCCCTGACGTTTAGTTCAGGTTTAGTTTATTTCTTCTTTAACTTAGTTTAGTTTAGAGATACAGGCCCTTCGGCCCACCGGGTCTGCGCCGACCAGCGTTCCCTGTTCATTAAGACCTACTAGGGACAAATTTTCCATTTACTAAGCCAATTAACCTAGAAACCTGTACATCTTTGGAGTGTGGGAGGAAACCGAAGTATCTCGGAGAAAACCTACTCAGGTCAGGGGGAGAACGTACAAACTCCGTACAGACAGCACCCATAGTCGGGATCGAGCCCGGGTCTCCGGCGCTGCATTTGATGTAAGGCAGCAACTCTACCGCTGCGCCACCGTGACCGCCCGTTTTTTTGTGAATGCTCAGACTACACACCATTACATACGGACATGACTATTTCACTCACTCAGAGTAAAGCAACAAGGAGGAATTTCTAAGCAACTTGCGAATATCATGTTTGTGGGATCTTTGCTGTGGTCAGCTTGGCTGCCCTGTTTCCTGCGTTACCATGGTGTCTACACATGAAGCAACATGCCTTCAGATCTGCAAGGCTTTGAGGCAGCATCTAGCCAGGAATGGTGCCACACAAATGCTCAGATATTTGCGTAACTCTGTTGAAAAGGAACTGCAGCAATATTTGGTGATCTTCTATGCCAATGTTGCGGGGAAAAGTTCCTCCAGGCTCTGTTTCCGTTCGAAGCAGATATTCATCTTTTGCTGTTAGTTTAGTTTAGCTTCGAGAAGCAGCGCGGATATAAGCCCTTCGGCCCACCGAGTCCGCGTTGGCCAGCGGTCCCCGCACATTAACGCGATCCCACACTAGGGACAATTTACATTTCAGCCA
Organism: Okamejei kenojei; assembly: GCA_035221665.1. Taxonomy (NCBI): domain Eukaryota; kingdom Metazoa; phylum Chordata; class Chondrichthyes; order Rajiformes; family Rajidae; genus Okamejei; species Okamejei kenojei. Next base: position 12,066,034 of record CM069136.1, read on the forward strand.
ATTTACTGCACACCTGTACATCTTTGGACAGCGGGAGGAAACCGAAGATCTCGGAGAAAACCCACACAGGTCATGGGGAGAATGTACAAACCCCGTGCAGACAAGAACCTTAACCAGGATCGATCCTGGGTCTCTAGTACTGTAGGCAATGTAAGGCAGCAAATGTACCACTGTGCCACCATTCCCTCATTCTGTTGATGATCTTCCAGCTGCACTTGATAGACAATAGACAATAGGTGCAGGAGTAGGCCATTCGGCCCTTCGAGCCAGCAACGCCATTCAATGTGATCATGGCTGATCATCCCCAATCAGTACCCCGTTCCTGCCTTCTCCCCATATCCCCTGACTCCGCTATTTTTAAGAGCCCTATCTAGCTCTCTCTCAAAAGCATCCAGAGAACCGGCCTCCACCGCCCCCTGAGGCAGAGAATTCCACAGACTCACCACTCTCTGTGAGAAAAAGTGTTTCCTCATCTCCGTTCTAAATGGCTTATTCCTTATTCTTAAACTGTGGCCCCTGCGTCTGGACTCCCTGAACATCGGGAACATGTTTCCTGCCTCTAGCGTGTCCAAACCCTTAACAATCTGATATGTTTCAATGAGATCCCCTCTCGTCCTTCTAAACTCCAGAGTGTACAAGCCCAGCTGCTCCATTCTCTCAGCATACGACAGTCCCGCCATCCCGGGAATTAACCTTGTGGGAATTAACCGTGATGTCCATCTCATATTCATAAGTAATCGGAGCAGAATTAGGCCATTTGGCCCATCGTCTACTCCGCCATTCAACCATGCTGATCTACCCATCCCTCTCAACCCCATTCTCCTGCCTACAACCCATAACCCTTGACACATTTCCTAAATAGTTTAGTTTAGTTTAAGAAGTAGAGACATCAGCGAGCTTTCTTCACCATGGCTTTGATGCCGCTGGTCCAAGACAAATTGATGGCGATATTTAATCCAAAGAACTGGAAGCTTTCGACCAATCCACAGGCAAAGTTCATTATTTTATTTTAGCCAGATGGTGATGAATCTGTGTAATTCATTACCACAGGTGGCTGTAGAGCCCAAGTCATTGACCATATATTAAAGCGGAGATTGATAGTTCATAAGGTTCATAGGTGTGACCTTATGTGTCATTCAATCATGGCTGATCTATCTCTCCCTCCCAACCCCATTCTCCTGCCTTCGTCCCATAACCTCTGACACAAAAGTCAAAGTCAAAAGAGTTTATTGTCATTGTCATGTGTCCCTGACAGGACAATGAAATTCTTGGCTTCAGCACAACAGAACATAGTAGGCATTGACTACAAAACAGATCAGTGTGTCCATATACCATTACATACGTAAATACACACATGAATAAATAAATTGATAAAGTGCAAATAACAGATAAAGGGGTATTAATGTTCAGAGTTTTGTCTGAGCCAAGTTTAATAGCCTGATGGCTGTGGGGAAGTAGCTATTCCTGAACCGGGTCGTTGCAGTCCTCAGGCTCCTGTACCTTCTACCTGAAGGTAGCAGGGAGATGAGTGTGTGGCCAGGGTGGTGTGGGTCCTTGATGATGCTGCCAGCCTTTTTGAGGCAGCGACTGCGATAGATCCCCTCGATGGAAGGGAGGTCAGAGCCGATGATGGACTGGGCAGTGTTTACTACTTTTTGTATTCTTTTCCTCTTCAGGGCGCTCAAGTTGCCGAACCAAGCCACGATGCAACTGGTCAGCAAGCTCTCTACTGTGCACCTGTAGAAGTTAGAGAGAGTCCTCCTTGACAGACCGACTCTCCGTAATCTTCTCAGGAAGTAGAGGCGCTGATGAGCTTTCTTAATAATTGCATCGGTGTTCTCGGACCAGGAAAGATCTGGTCCGAGAACCTGTACTAATCGAGTATAAATCTATCTCTGCTTTATAAAATATCGACTGACTTGGCCTCCACAGCCTTCTGTGGCAAAGAATTCCACAGATTCACCACCCTCTGACCATATATTTCTCCTCATCTCCTTCCTAAAAGAACGTCCATTAATCCTGAGGCTATGACCTTGAGTCCTAGACTCTCTCTAGTGGAAACATCCTCTCCACATCCACTCTATTCAGGCCTTTCACTATTCTGTTTCAATGAGGTCCCCCCTCATTCTTCAAAACTCCAGCGGGTGCAGGCCCAGTGCCTACAAACGCCTGGTCATAGGTTAACCTGCTCAATCCTGGGACCACTCTTGTAAACCTTCTCTGGACCCTCTCCAGAGCCAGCACATCCTTCCTCAATATTCCAAATGCAGCCTTACCAGTGCCTTATAGAGCACAGCATTACATCCCTGTTTTTTCTATACAAGCCCTCTTGAAATAAAGTTCTTGATTAGTAAGGGCCTCAAAGATTATGGGGAAAAGGCAGGAGAATGGAGCTGAAGGGGAAAAATAGATCAGCCATGGTCGAATGTCTGTCGGAGCAAACCTGATGAGCCAAATGGCCTACTTTTGCTCATAGTTCTTATATTTCAGGTAGACCTCATCTCTTAGATAGACACAAAGTGCCGGAGTAACTCAGCAGATCAGGCAGCATCTCTGGAAGAAAAAGATGGGTGACTTTTCAGTTCGGGACCCTTCTTCAGACCTGAAACAACACCCCTCCTTTTTCTCCAGAGATGCTGCCTGACAGGCTGAGTTACTCCAGCACTTTGTACCTGTCTTCGACATATGCTGGCATCTGCAGTTCCTTCCTACACAACCCTTATCTCTTGTTCCCCTTTCCCTCTCTTTCTCTCTCCTCATGACCCACTTCTGGTCCTCCCATACTCTCTCTTGCCCCCAAAAAACCCATCATTCCCCTTCCTCTCCTGGTTCCATCCACCAACCACCTACACACCACTCGACAGGGGCAGCACGGTGGCCAAGGGGTATAGTTGCTGCCTTACAGCGCCGGAGACCCAGGTTCGATCCTGACCATGGGTGCTGTCAGTTCGGAGTTTCTACGCTCTCCCCGTGACCTGCGTGGGTTTTCACCGAGATCTTCGGTTTCCTCCCACATTCAAAGACATACAGGTTTGTAGGTTAATTGGCTTGGTAGAAATATAAATTGTCCCTAGTGTGTGTAGGATAGTGTTTGTGTGCGGGGATCGCTGGTCAGCACAGGGCCTGTTTCCGTGCTGTATCTCTAAACTAAACTAAACTAAACTTTCCTTGCTTGTCAGCTTCCAGCACTTGTGACCTTTGTGTCCCACATCACCTCCAGAAGTTGTCTCCACTCCCTCCTTCATTTGACTGTGGAATTCTCTGCCACAGAAGGTAGTTGAGGCCAGTTCATTGGCTATATTTAAGAGGGAGTTAGATGTGGCCCTTGTGGCTAAAGGGATCAGGGGGTATGGAGAGAAGGCAGGTACGGGATACTGAGTTGGATGATCAGCCATGATCATATTGAATGGCGGTGCAGGCTCGAAGGGCCGAATGGCCTACTCCTGCACCTATTTTCTATGTTTCTATGACTCTTAGATATCACACTCCTCAGATATCTTAGATATCTCAGATATCACACTACTTTAGTTGGCAGGTTTGACCAGTATTTCTATGATAGTGGCTTGCAGCACTCCTCTCCATTATACCAATATGTGCTTTCCTTGTCACTTCTGAACACCAATCCGAAGAGCGACATGAATTCTAACTCTGAGCAGAGGGATCTAGGAGTACAGGTGCAAGGACCATAGACTATAGAAGTTGGGAGGTCATGTTGCAGTTGTACAGTATAAGATGTTTGTGAGTCCGCATTAAGAGTATTGTGTTCATTTCTGGGCACCATGTTATAGGAAAGATATTGAAAGGGTTCAGAGACGATTTACGAGGATGTTGCCAGGACTAGAGGGTGTGAGCTACAGCGAGAGGTTGTGTGGGCTGGGACACTATTCCTTCGAGCGCAGGAAGATGAGGGGTGATCTTATAGAGGCGTATAAAATCACGAGAGGAATCGATCGGGTAGACGCACAGTCTCTTGCCCAGAGTAGGAGAATCGAGGACCAGAGGACATAGGTTCAAGGTGAAGGGGAAAAGAGTTAATAGGAATCTGAGCGGTAATGTTTTCACACAAATGGTGGTGGGTGCATGGAACAAGCTGCCAGAGGAGGTAGTTGAGGCTGGGACTATCCCAACATTTAAGAAACAGTTAGAGAAAGTACATGGATAGGACAGGTTTAGAGGGATATGGGTCAAATGCTGGCAGGTGGGACTAGTGTAGCTGGGACATGTTGGGCTGAAGGGCCTGTTTCCATGCTGTATCACTCTATGACTCTGACATGGCAAGTACAGTGGCGTTAAGTTAATAATATTTTCATATGGAACCAATCACCCAGTAGACCAATTTATCTTTCTTCATCTATTTAATTCCCCCCTTCATTCTCCAAATGTCAATGCAGCACATTAAATAGCAAACACTTTGAAAGGCCACACCAGCATTAGGTGTTGTTTTAGAATTGAGCCTCACAAACCCGTGAGACTGGGAAGAGGTCAGCAACATTTCAGAGAGATTGACCTACCTACTAAAGTGCCTTTCATAAGTCAATAGCCAATTTTACCCCATGGGTTTGCTAGATTCCTCAGAACATACCACCTTGTTGATTTAACCTTGAGGTTCATATTTCTATGCGTAGCTGTTGGGATCTCGTGTGAAGGTAAGCATCTCTGCATGACAGCTCCTACTTTCACATCTTAGTCTTTCTTTCATTTAGAAGCCAGTTTGTATAGAGTTTAATTTAGTTTAGAGACGCAGTGTGGAAGCAGGCACTTCGTCCCAGCGAGTCCGCTTCCACCAGCGATCCCCCGCGCAGTGACACCATCCAACAAACGCTAGGGACAATTTACAATTGCACACCACAATACAATACAATAATACTTTATTAACCAAGAATGTTTTGCAACATACGAGGAATTTCATTTGCTAAGTCAGTCATACAACTAAAAAGCAACGGAGCGCACAAAATGCATTTTAACATAAACATCCACCACAGTGACTCCTCCACATTCCTCACTGTGATGGAAGGCGAAAAAAAAGTTCAATCTCTTCCTTTGTTCTCCGCAGTCGGGAAGCCTCAAGCCTTCCATTGACTCTTATTCCCTGGTGGTCGAGCCATTTGGGGGGGGGGGGGGGAATCTCAGCTCCATCTCTGGTCAACCTTGTGCATCGTTTGCCCGACATCTACGGTCTCTATTGGACGATCCCAGGCAAGGGATCGGCTCCGATGGTAAGTCCATGGTGAGACTCAAAGTCAGTCCCGAGCAAGGCCTCCAGCTCTACGATGTTAGGTTGCAGAGCGACCGCGATACGAAAAAACAATCGCAAGAGTAAGAGATTGAAAAAAAAAGTTGACCCTGACCCCTTCCCCCTCCCTACATAAAACAAACCAGAGAACATTTACACATAAACTTACACACACCAAGCCAATTAACCTATAAACTTGTACATCTTTGGAGTGTGGGATGAAACTGGAGCTCCCGGAGAAAACCCACACAGGTCACGGGGAGAACGTACAAACCCCATACAAACAGCACCTGTAGTCAGGATCAAACCTAGGTCTCTGGCGCTGCAAGGCAGCAGGTCTATCGTGCCACCTTGCCGCCCTATATATATTGCATCGTTCAGAGGTTAAGGGAAGAAGGATTTTTCACGGCACAGAGTCATAGAGTCCTACGACGTGGAAACAGGCCCACCGGCTCAACTTTCCCACACTGGCCAACATGCCCCATCTACACGTCCCACCTGCCTGTGTTTGGTCCATATCCCTCTAAACCTGTCCTATCCATGTACCTGTCTAAATGATTCTTAAACGTTGCGATAGTATCTGCTTCAGCTACCACCTCCGGCAGCTCGTTCCGTGTACCCACCACCCTTTGTGTGAAACGTTACCCCTCAGGTTCCTATTCAATCTTTTCCCTCCCCTCACAAACCTATGTTCTCTGGTCCTCGATTCACCTACTCTGGGCAAGAGAATCTGTGCGTCTACCCGATCTATTCCTCTCATGATGTTTGTACAAATGTTTTCATGAAATCAGAATACCCAAAACTGGTTTACAATGAAAAAAGTTTAAAGAGTAGTTACTAATTCAGTGCAGGAAGTGAATTTGCATAGAGTCGCATCTCACAACCAACTTAGTTAATCAGCTGAAGACACAAAGAGTTGGAGTAACTCAATGGGTCAGGCAGTATCTCTGGAAGCGATTATGGATCCTACCCTTGTTCTCCAGAGATCCTGCCAAACCTAATAAGTTACTCCATCACTTTATGTCATTTATTTAAACCAGCATATGGAGTTTATTGTGCTTGCATTTGAGTTTATAATATAATGGGCCTTTATTTTCATGTCCAATGAAGGGTAGATTTTGACCAAAATTCTACAAACATTGTTTTACTCTTCAAAAGAGTAGGATGCAGTTGTTTGTATACACTGGAATTTAGAAGGATGAGATGGAATCTTATTGAAACATAGAAGATTATTAAGGGATTGGGCAAACTAGAGGCAGGAAACATGTTCCCGATGTTTGGGGAGTCCAGAACCAGGGGCCACAGTTTACGAATAAGGGGTAAGCCATTTAGAACAGAGATGAGGAAACACTTTTTCAACCAGAGTGTTGTGAATCTGTGGAATTCTCGGCCTCAGAGGCAGTGGAGGACAATTCTCTGGATGCTTTAGAGAGAGCTCTTAAAGACAGCAGAGTCATGGGATATGGGGAGAAGGCAGGAACGGGGAACTGATTGTGGATGATCAGCCATGATCACGGTGAATGGCGGTGTTGGCTCGAAGGGCCGAATGGTCTACTCCTGCACCTATTGTCTATTGTCTATTGTTTGTGCTGGAGGAGCACATGGAAAGGCCAAGTGGAGTTGGTGTTCAAAGTAACCAGCAGATTATCCATTAGGTGGTGGTGACAGTGAAGTTCACAGAAAGACTTAATTAGGTAACATACCAGGTCTTGAATACAGAATAAAATGATTATCTACAAGTCTTACTCAGTTGACAATATTGTATGTTTGTTTTTTGTGTGTATGTGTGTGTGTATATGTGTGTATATATATATATATATATATATATATATATATATATATATATATATATATATATATATATATATGTATATATATAATATATATATATATATATATATATATATATGTATGCATGTGTGTATATATATATATATATATATATATATATATATATATATATATATATATATATGTATGCATGTGTATATATATATATATATATATATATATATATATATATATATATATATATATATATATATATATATATATATATATTAGACTAAGTGGGACCTGTTGGGTCCCAGCATCACACGGGAAGACTGGTCACCAACGCTATATTCCACCTCTCCACCAATTCCAATATTGCTCGCCAGTGGGGGGGGCTATCTGTTGCGCTAGTATGGGTGTTTCGTGCTGAAGGTACTGGTTTCCAGGGGCTAGTATAGACATTGTGGGCCAAATGGATTCTTGGGCTGGAAGCCAACCGTTGCAACGATTTTAAAAGCCAAGCCAAGGCAAACAATTTGGTCGCAGCCACCTGACAACCAAAATCCATTTTCTGAACACAAACTCTTTAATAAGGCAACGCAATCAATTGGGCCCCAGCCACCTGACAACCAAAATCCATTTTGTGAGCACAAACTCTTCAAAAAGGCGAGGCAAACAATTGGGCTGCATCCACCTGACAACCAAAATCCATTTTGTGAATACAAACTCTTCAAAAAGGCGAGGCAAACAATTGGGCAGCAAGCAGCCACCTGACAACCAAAATCCATTTTGTGAACACAAACTTTTTAAAAAGGCGAGGCAAACAATTGGGCCGCAGCCGCCTGACAACCAAAATTCATTTTGTGAACACAAACTTTTAAAAAAGTAAACAATTTGGCAGCAGCCACATCAAGGGGACTCACCGTGGAGTAGACATCCACTCAGTGTTATTCACAGCTCAGACAGCCGTGACTCTCTCGCTTCCTGGGTCTGGCAGAGACTGAGGCACAACACTTTCCGGGCTTTATAGTCCCTCCCCCCTCCCCCCTGCCCGCCAGCGGGGGCAGCAGAGAGAACAGAGAGAATGAGGAATTTTTTTTAAACATTAATATCTCTCTCATTTTTCAGCGATGGGGAAAATCCACTGGTCCCGGAAGGCGGAGGGGGGCACTGAGTGAGGTGGCCAAAAATGATAGAGGAAATCACAGCACAGTTGGCCAAAAGCAGTCAAGATCAGACTTTTAGTAATATAGATAGACATATATATATATACAGGGTGACGCCAGCAATGGCTGCCTCACCAACAGTCTGTCTGTCCTTTCCTACTCTGTTGTTTTATACGTTAAATGTATGTTTTCAATGTTCTTTATGGTTTTATGATTGCGGATGGTTCGATTGCCCCGACCGCGGGAGAAAAAGGAGGAAAGAAGATAAGACTTTATTGCCTTCCATCACAGTGAGGAATGTGGGGAATCCGCTGTGGTGGATGTTTATGTTAACTTTTATGTAGTTGTGTGTCTTGTTGCTTTTTTTTTCGTATTGCTGTATGGTAATTCGAGTTTCACTGCATATTAATTAGTACACATGATAATAAAAGACCTTTTATGAGTCTGAAGAAGGGTCTCGACATGAAACGTCACCTATTCCTTCACTCCATAGATGCTGCCTCACCCGCTGAGTTTTTCCAGCATTTTTGTCTATCTTCGATTTTTCCAGCATCTGCAGTTCTTTCTGAAATAAAAGACCTTTAAAACTTTTGAAACCTTTACGCACATACTGAACCTTTTTCTCTCTCTCGTTTATTATATTGTAAACATCATGTAGGAAGGAACTGATTGCTGGTTTACAATACACTGTAAACAATATAATAAACAAGAAAAAAAATCAGTGTGTGTATATAATATATATATAAATATACACACACACACACACACACACACACACATATTTTGATGCTAATTTATTATGCGTCGCCGTGCGTCAACGTCCGTAACCATGCGCCACACATACGTCATAGGCGCGCCATTTGCGCGCCGCACCACGTGACAACCCGGGTATAAAGCGCGCGTAGTTTTGAAATTTTTTCACTGTGAAAATCCTGGCCACAGAGATCGGACTAATTACAAACGACATCGCAAATGGCTCCCAAAAGAAGCACTTGGCGCGCGACTGTCGTACTGCTAGACGTTTTGTGCGCGACAGTCACTACCGGCCTGTCGCGTAAATGACGCGCAAATGACGCCGAAATGGGACAGGCCCTTTACAGCTCATGCAGCGCCAGAGACCCGGGTTCGATCCTGACTACGGGTGCTGTCTGTACGGAGTTTGTACGTTCTCCCCGTGACCACGTGGGTTTTCTCCCAGATCTTTGGTATCATCCCACACTCCAAAGATGTAGGTTAATTGGCTTGCTAGAAGTATAATTTATGGGTTCAGGAGATGTGCAGGGATCGCTGTTGGGTGCAGACACAACGGGCCGAAGGGCCTGTTTCTGTGCTATATCACTAAACTAAACAAAAGTAAACTAACAGTCTGAAGAAGTGTTTCGGCCCGAAACGTTGCCTATTTCCTTCGCTCCATAGATGTTGCTGCCCTCACTGGGTTTCTCCAGCATTTTTGTCTACCCTAAACTAAACTAAACTGTGCAAAAAATTATTCCGACATTCTTAGAGGCTGTACATACATGGAATAGTGTTTATATAAATCACACAATGTTACCCCACACCCTTGCTACTCATGTGAGCCCCTGGTGCGATAGCCCTTCCCTTATCTTGAGGGGCGTCACCCCCACACTCTGCTCCCCATTGTCCATCAGTGGAAGCATCTTGGACTGTGGTCCTCCCCCGCAGAACCTTGGCGTTGGCTGCTCCATGCTTCAGTGTTCATCCCTCAGAGCGTACTCCTGCACTCTGGAGCGGGCCGGTCGGCAACGTTCCCCGACCGACTCTGCTCTGCTGGGAGGTCAACAAAGCTCAGGCAGACCGAAGAGCGTCTTTCCCCTCTAATGCTCAATTCCACAACTCTGCTATCCTCCCCGACTCTCTCTCTCTCCTCTATTGCTCACTCCACAACTGTGCTATCTCTCTCTCTCTCTCTCTCCCTCTTTCCCTCTCTCCCTTTATTTTCCTTTCCAAAAACTTTATTTGACACAGTCATATGATACAACACATCAAAACATAATTAGAAATTACACTGTAACAAATAATCATTATAGTACAACAGTGCATTAATTGGTTGCAATACTCTCAACCCCACGCGGTGACCAGCGCCCACGGTAGGCCTCCAGAGTCCCCGTGGACACCGCGTGTTCCCACTCCAGGGACACACGTGCACGGATGTAGGCCCGAAAGAGCCTACTCTAGCCTGACCATCGACCCGCGAATGGTCATCTTTCCCTCACTTTTTTTTTCAAAAACTTTATTTGACACAATCATATAATACAACACATCAAACCATAATCAAAAATGGCACTATATAAACCATTATAGTACAACAATACAATCATTGTTCACAATACACTGAACCCCACGTGGTGACCAGCGCCATCTTTCCCTCCCTCTCTCCCTCTCTCTCTCTCTCTCTCTCTCTCTTTTTTTTTTAAAGTTTCAAAAACATTTTGACACAATCATGTAATACAACACATCAAACCATAATCAAAAATGGCACTATATACAACCAATATAGTAACAACAATACAATCATTGTTCACAATACACTGAACCCCACGCGGTGACCAGTCGCCATCTTTCCCCTCTCTCCTCTCCTCTCCTCTCTCCCTCTCTCTTTTTTTTTTTTTTTTTTTTCAAAAACTTTATTGACACAATCATATAATACAACACATCAAACCATAATCAAAAATGGCACTATATACAACCATTATAGTACAACAATACAATCATTGTTCACAATACACTGAACCCCACGCGGTGACCAGCGCCATCTTTCCCTCCCTCTCTCCCTCTCTCTCTCTCTCTCTCTCTCTCTCTCTCTCTCTTCTCTCTCTCTCTCTCTCTCTCTCTCTCTCCACATCATTCCTCTCCACTGCCAGCTCTGCTTCCTTCACTCTCTCCTCCACCTTTACCCCTCCCTCCGGACTACATTCCACAACACACACACCAAAAGAATCAGATCACTGATTGCCAAGCTTGTAAAAATAACTCGACGTCTAGACTCGCTATCGATAGTAGAGACACAATACGCATTGATATTTCTGCAAAAGGTGCAAAGTATCACAGCAGCAGGTTCAGACGGAAGAAAGGCTCCCCTTTTCATCATATCCCCATAATAATTCTCAGAACTTATCCAACTTCTTCCTGAAATTCCTTAAAATGTTTTTGTTTCTACTTTCCCTGAGCCTTCCTGTGTCAGTGGGTTCATGAGAAAACCACAAGAGTTAGTTTTCTCCCTAAATGCTGACTTGGAAATATATTCCTTCGTAGAAACAAAGAGCTGCAGAAGCAGGTTTATACGCAAAAGGATACAAAGTGCTGGAGTAACTCAGCAGGTCAGGCAGCTCGGATGGGTCGAGACCCTTCTTCTGACTTGACCTTATAATGTCGCCTATCCACGTTCTCCAGAGATGCTGCCTGACCCGCTGAGATACTCCAACACTTTGTGTCTATTCCTCCACCAATCGCTGTCAAATTCCCAACAAAACAGTCCTGTGAGAATTGAAGATAAAGATGACGGTCACTGCAAGAATCAGGAATAAGGAACAGAATACTGGTACAGCAGGCAGTGAAGAAAGCCAATGGCATGTTGGCCTTTAGAACAAGAGGAATCGAATATAGGAGCAAAGAGGTCCTTCTGCTGTTGTACAGGGCCCTAGTGAGACCACACCTGGAGTATTGTGTGCAGTTTTGGCCCCCTAATTTGAGGAAGACATTCCTTGCTTCATTCAGAGGTCAGTGCAGCGTATGTTTTACAAGGTTAATTCCGGAAAGGCGGGAACTGTCATCTGCTGAAGAATGGAGCAGCTGGGCTGTACACTCTGGAGTTTAGAAGGATGAGAGGATCTCATTGAAACATATAAGATGTTAAGGGCTTAGGACACACTCGAGCAGGAAACATGTTCCCGATGTTGGGGAGTCCAGAACCAGGGGCCACAGTTTAAGAATAAGGAGTAAGCCCTTTTAAACCGGAGATCGAGGAAACACTTTTTCCTCACAGAGAGTGGTGAGTCTGTGGAACATTCTCTGCCTCAGAGGCGATGGAGCAGGTTCTCATGGACATCTTTCAAAGGAGAGCTAGGGGCTTCCTTAAAAAATAGCGGAGTCATAGGGATATGGGAGAAGGCAGAACGGGGTACTGATTGAGCGGGGATGATCAGCACATGACTCACATTGAATGTGGTGCTTGGCTCAAAGGGCCAAATGGCCTACTCCCTCTGCACCCTATTGTCTATTGACTATTTTGGGTCCCCCCCTAAAAAATTTTAACTCAGCAGGTCAAGCAAAATGTGTGGTGGCAAATGGTGTAAGATAATGATTCGGGCCGAGAAATTGCATCAGGATTGAGAATAAAGAGGAAAGATTGCCTGTATTATTTGGATTATTTTCTCTGGAGTGTTGGAGGTTAAGGAATGTATTCGATAGGTCAATAAACTTATGAAAGGCAGAGACAGGGTAGATCGAGTTCTGATGAAACGTCACCTATTCCTTTTCTCCAGAGATGCTGAGGTAACCCTAGCAATCCCTCTCTCTTCATCACTCCCCATAGCTATATTCTCGTTTCCCTCTACTCCCCTCTGAATCTCATCCTCTGAAGAAACGACCTATTCCTCTGACCTGAAACGTCACCTTATACTTAATTCTCCAGAGATGCTGCCTGACTTGCTCCGGAGTTATGGCCTGTCCCTACTTAAGCGATTTTTTTAGGCAACTACACGTGACTAGTAAGATTAAATGAGCTTACCAGTTTGAAGTTTGATCATTATTTTATGAGGAGTTGCGATGAGGGATTTCGTGAAACCCCCCGCCAGCACGCATGCGCGACACCTTCCTTCAGTATTCTAGCAGTGTGTGGAATCACAGAATTAAACCACAACAATGACTATTAATATAGTAAGATTGAAGAGACACTAATACACCAGTTGACCTTATAGTAGAGGATTGGGAGCGGAGGGCACAAAATCCCTCATCGAAACTCCTCATAAAATAAAGATCAAACTGCAATCACTGGTAAGGTTCTCATTTAATTTTACTATTTCATTTCGGAGTCACGTGAGTGACTATATCGTGAAGATTTCAAAGCTCTGTGATAACATGCCCTGGATCACGTCCATAGCTCGCGGGGGCACACGACTGCCGCAATTCTGATGGAAGGCAGAATATGTTAACGTATTTCAGACCTGACAAGCTGAAAAATAAAGTAGTATTTAATATAACACAAATCAAAAAAAAAAAAAAAACCCCCCTCACTCGGGTGATAAACACTTAGCTTGGTGACCAGTACTTAATCACTGTCTCCGCAAAGGCTGGCGAGTAGCAAGGAGCGCCCACAGGTTTAATATAAAACCGCTGGAACGTAGCTTCGCTGGCCCAGCATCCGCTGTAGCGAGGATATGGTCCATGGGAACCTCCATGGTCCTCGCCGCTGATGTGGATGCAGCCCTGGTAGAATGGGATTTAAAGATATTAGTATCAATACCTGCTGCATCCAATACCACCCTGAGCCACCTGGAGATCGTCTGCACCGTCACCCTGTGATGGGGTTTCTTATGGCTGATCAGCAATCCTTTCTCCATTTTCCTGATGGTAATGCGTCACTTTTATATAGTGACGTATTAGGTGGCTATGCAAGTCTCACGTCAACGGGGGTATGCTGGAAATATTAATTGCAGCAGCCCTGTAGACCCAGGTCTGTGCTGCTTGAGTAACTCATCAATAAGAATCAGTTACTCTCTCAGGGGTTGAGACCATGTTATCCCAATTTTTATCTTTTGCAAAGTCTGGACCCCGCTGAGCCGATGTTGGCGCCATTAACATCACCATCTTCAGGGTGAGTTTATCCAGCGGTAATCCAATCATTGGCGACCAACTCCTGAGTAGGGTCAATACTACCCCCATGTCCCAGGTGATGTTGTATCGTGGTCGGGGAGGGTTCGAATTGAAGATACCCCTCATCAATTTGGACACGAGCTGGTGAGATCCTACTCCTATACAAAGGTAGGATGACAGTGCGCTCCTGGCACTGTTGATGGCGCTGTAGCTGAAGCCCTCATCATAATGCAGCCTCGCGAGGAATTCCAGCACATGGGGAATCGTAGCAGAGTCATACGTGATGTTAATCCGGCTGCAGTAGGCCTCCCATTTCCTGATTTGGGTGAGGTACTGTCGTCTAGTGGATACTCTGCACGATGCTGCAATGGTGTCCATGGTCCTTGGTGTTAGTCCATATTGCAGGAGTGGCCTCTTCAGAACCAACAGGTTCAGATGACCATGGCATGGATGGGATTCCCCTGTAGTGGGGTAGTCACCAAATCCGGGCACTTGTTAATATGTGCCCATGGTTCTTTGATCATCTCAAGGACCACCGGATACCATGGTTGTGTAGGCCAGTCAGGTATTATTAAGATGCCTGTTGCAGAATCTGATTTTATTTTCTGCAACACCCGACTGATGAGGCAAAATGGAGGAAATGCATAGAAAAACCATATCCCCCAGTGCAGCGAGAAAGCGTCCATCGCTACTGCCCCAGGATCTGGTTCCCAAGATATATATGTTGGTATCAGATGGTTCAATCTGGGCGCAAAAAGGTCGATATCTGGTGTTCCAAATTTGGCAATAATTTTAGCAAATATTTGGGGATTCAACATCCACTCAATGTTATCATTGAACACACGTGACCTGGTGTCCGCCACTGTATTGAGCTTACCTGGAAGGTAGGTAGCTGATATCCAAATATTTCTTTCTATGCACCAGAGCCAGATTGAGTTTGCCAATTCATCACAAGATATTGACTTGATACCACCCATATGATTTAAGTATGCCACCACAGTGGTGTTATCTATTTGAAGACGGACATGCGTATGACGTAAATTCATGCAATAAGCTCGTAGTCCGTGAAATGCACCTAGCATCTCCAAATAGTTTATCCCTTGTGATAATAGAAGGGTAGATTTGTGTAAATCCCATCTACCGCCACAACTGGAAGGAGTGTCGGTAGCTCCCCAACCTTGGGCGCTTGCGTCGGTTTGTACCACGACTGACGGGTTTGGTATAATAATGGGATTGAATGAGTCACGAATATTATCAATCCACAATTGTAGCTCAACTTTTGCCTTGATTGGCAGCTGCATAGGTCTATCAAAATGTCCAGCATTTGTTTTTAATGCTGAAATTTTTGATCTTTGCAAATTTTGATAGTATAGAGGGTCAAATCGTGCAGCTGGAAATGTAGCTACTAATTTCCCAATTACCTTAGCAGCATGTCTGATTGTTGGTTTCCTGGCTCAAACAAGGTTGTTACATGCTTCAATAACATCCATTGCCTTGTTATCTGGGATGGTTACAATCATTTGATTGGTGTTAATTGTGAGCCCCAGATAGTTCATGACCTGTGAAGGGTAGAACTTAGATTTTTCTGGATGGATGACAAACCCTAATTTTTGAAACAATGCCTTAGTAGCTGTTACTGCTAAATTTGTCGATTCCATGGTCTTCCCCACAATCAAGATGTCATCTAAATATGCCATGACAATATGGTTTTGTTTCCTCAGGGATGCCAATACTGGTTTCAACATTTCTGTAAATAACCTAGGGGCTGTAGTAAGTCATTAGGTAGGGCTCTATATTGCCATAGCTGATCCATCCAAACAAACTTCAAGAACTTTCGGTGATGTTTCCGTCTGGATACTGAATAGTATGCATCTTTTAAATCAATGCATGCCATAAAGCACCCTTTGAAAATCAGTGATTTAGCTGTTTCAAATGTGTCCATTTTAAAATGGGTGTATTTTTCACAAGTATTCAAATGGGTTAAATCAATAATAATCCGACATCCACCATCTTTTTTAGTTTTGGTAAAGATGTTGGATCCGAACTCAAGAGGTTCGTGCATCGTTTACTCTATCACCCCTTTTGCATGTAGCCTCAAAATTTCCTCACGTCCTTCGCAATTTCCTTATGAGAAAGCACAAATTTCCGGTCTGGTACATGTTGAGGCGGGGGAAGTTGATCATTTATGAATTCAATTTCATACCCCTGAATACTTTGTAAAATAAACGAGTCTGAAGTCATAGAGCTCCATGCATCCCAGAATAGACGTAACCTCCCACCAACGTGTGAGGTTAAACATGCAGCACTTGCATGAGAACTAGACCCCCTTACCTCCATGGTTACCGGCCAGGGCCTGACGTTCTGGGTTTTGGCGGTCCGTTGTGTTGCTGGATTGTGGGGTTGGCGCATCTTCCACGCCGGTCGCTGTTGGCCCTGCCCTAAAAAAGGCTTTTGTTGTTGGGGTGGCGGCCGGCGTGTAGGTCCTTGCTGGTCTTTCAGGTGGCCCCCGAGGTCTTACATATGGTGTTTTTGTCCTGCGCGCTGGCCACCTGCTGGAGGGAGGTGGTTTCATCAAACCGACTGCCTTCGCCTCCTCGTCCAGTCCTTGACCTGTTTTGGTCAGGTCCTCACCGAACAGCTGTCTCGATGGTGGTATCGCAGATGCCTTGCACAACCCCGCGAACTTGGGGTTGAGAGTCAGCTTGATGGCGATTTTCCGGAAAGCGTTTGATTTCGTATTGTGTGTTACACAATAGCGCAAGAGCATCTTCCTGCTCCTCCGTCATCTCCGTACCGTCAACCGATCTGGCAAAGGCAGTGATCCCCGACGTCAGTAGTTTCAGGATCTTCTGTAATTTAAGTTCCTGTGCCCTTGTTCCTGGACTGATGTTGCCCCAGATGGACGTGTTGACTGTCGGTACATTCAATGATACACAGTTGTTTGGGGCCTTGTACTTGTTCATAGCCTCGGTTAGGACCTGATCCTGCAGCTGGTGTGTGGTGAGGAAGTCAATGCTAGTCGCTAGTTTGGGCTGCAATGGCTGTCCTGAGTGCTTTGGCTGGGCAAATTTGGAGACCACATCCAGCAGTTCCTCTTGGGGTTTCTCTGGTGCTGCAGGTCCCTGGCGCCAACCCTTCTTCCATGTCACCCAGCCGCTGATCTCTGGCACTCCACACTGATGACGGGGACATGCCGGGTGGGCCCAGTAGCATGTCTCCTGGAGCTGGAGGACTTCGGTCTGCTGCAGGAGATTCTGCTCCAGGAGAACGTTCCACCATGCGCTCCATGCGGGCCATGCGACCGCCCGCCGCTATCTGCGGACAACAGGTCGACTTCCTCAGGTTCCCCTGAACTACTGAGGCTTCTGCCATCGGCCCGCCTTCGTTGAGGTGATGTCTAGGGTGCCTAGGCAGGATGGTGCCGCCTGCCGCTCCAGTGGGGCTTAGCGACTCCCGCGCGGACCTGCCGCTAGTCCGCAGTCTTCCGGGAACGGTGGCGGCCCGCCTGTCTGGAAAGATCATGAGCGGTGAGGAGTCGGTTGCAGCATGCCGACGCGGGGTACACCGACGTCCGCGCGGGCTTACCGCCTGTCCTCCCCCAGACAAAGGCGACGATTCGGTCACGTCCAGCCGTTAACGTGGGGTGCGGTGACCGAGATGATATACCACCGGCCCGCGATCTGGCAGGCTCCTCCGGTGGTGAGTCTGTGCCGACCGCACCTGCGGGGCTCCCAGACTCAGGCCTCGAACCCTCACCGGCCCAACGATTCTGGCGGACTGCTCCGGTGGCAAGTCGACGCCGGCCGCTGCAGCGGGGCTCTCCGACTTTCGTGTGGTCCTTCCTCTGGTCCGCCCTCTGGTGACCTGTATAGTAGGTGAGACAGAACGTACCGCAGAGAGGGTAACACGTTTACGCACCTTTTTCCCACTGTCCCTATGCTTAGGTGACAGTGGTAGGGAGTCAGGGTCTTCCCTACCCTGCTCCCGTGCGGTTCTCCTACCACTGGTGCAGCTCCATGAACAGCCGTGGGTGTGTGAGAGTCGGGTCCTGATTTCGTCGGGCCCCCCGACTTCCGCGTCCTTTTCCCGGCCCGGCGAGCGGGTGCTTGCCCGTTGTAGCGGGCAGCTCCGGGGAATGCAGACCGCTGACCCCTGGTTCGGAAGTCCTGCGGCTGGAGGTGTATTTCGAACTCCCTTCCATCGTCCCTGTGAACAAAAAAATTCATTCACGGAAACTAACCAACTCAAGGTTAGTTCCTCTTAACCTGAGCGGTCCTTTTTGAAGGGCTGATGGAGGAGCGCACTTCCCCGCCCCCCCCCCCCCCATGCAACTGTGAGCGACGCTATGTCGCGCATGCGTACTGGCGGGGGTCTTCACGAAGTCACTCACGTGACTCCGAAATGAAATAGGCTGGCGGCACATGGTCACCGGGGTGTCTGTCGCCTGCATGGTCGTGAGTCGTCTCCTCAGTCGCCCAGAGTCGTAGCGTCTTTCTGGTCGCCGCTGGATTTTCAACGTTGAACATTTTTCGGAGACAGTCGGCGACAGTGGGCTTGACGCCAATGAGCGTAGCGTGACTTCTCCTGGCGTAGGTGCTGTCGTAGTTGTCGCCAGGTTAACGTAGGTTGCCGCCCAGGTTAACGTAGGTTGCCGCCGTTGCTGACTTCATCTTTGCTTTGTTGTTAAAGTAATGATTCTATTTCAAATTTTATGTCGAAGGGGGGGTCCAGTCGCCGGTTTTTCGGCGACCTGCTATGACTGTGACAGTCGCCGGCAGTCGCCTAAATATAGCCTAAGTGGGACAGGCCCATTAATTACTCCATCATTTTGTGTCTATCTTCGGTGTAAAGCAGCATCTGCAGTTCTTACACAGGGAACCTTTGGCCCTGGGTGTAAGTGTTAAAGACCAGAGGGTAGACCTTGAAGATCAGAAGGGCAAAGTTTAGAGGGAATGTGAGGGGCAGGTTTTTTACACACAGCCTGGAAAACGCGGCCAGGGGTGGTGGTGAAAGCAGGTACGATAGTGGCATTTTAAAGGCTTTTACAGAGGCAGATGGATATGAAGGGATATGGGTCACATGCAGGCGGAGGAGAATAATTTAATATGGCATCACATTCTGCTCAGATATTGGTGGGCTGAATGGCTTGTTCCTGCACTGTGCCATTCTGTGTTCGATATAGCAGTATTTACAGTTTACAGTTTAGTTTATTGTCACGTGTACCGAGGAACAGTATAAAAGCGTTTGGTTTTCACACTTCTATGCCTTCTGCCCGTTATGGGAGAGGGTGAGAGATGAGAGGAGTGGCCGGGATGCGACTGGTCCTTGATGATGCTGCTGGCCTTGCCGAGGTAGTGTGAGGTGTAAATGGAGTCAATGGAAGGGAGGTTGGTTTGTGTGATGGTCTGGACTGCGTCCACAATTCGCTACAATTTGGGTGGTCGGGCATTGAGAGGGTTTGGTGTTAGAGAGATGACTGGGAGATGATAGGTGGTATGAAGGTCATAAGTGATAGGAGCAGAATAAGGCCATTCATCCCATCCAGTCTACTCCAGCATCCAATCATGGCTGGTCAATATCTCACTCCGAGCCCTATTCTCTTGCCTTCTCCCCATAACCTGACACCCCTAATAATCAAGAATTGATCTATCTCTTCCATAAAAATATCCATTAACTTGGCCTCCACAGCCTGCTGTGGCAAAGAATTTTACAGATTCACCACCCAATGACTAAAGAAATTCCTCCTCATCTCCCTCCTAAAGGAACGTCCTTTAATTCTGAGGCTATGACCTCTAGTCCTAGACTCTCCCACCAGTGGAAACATCCTAACATACTAACGTCAACAGAAAATCTGAAATGGTGGAGAAGCAACATTAATACAACGTTTAAATCTGACAAAATATTGGCCCAAAGAGACACATTCCTGCTGGGGGCTCACTCTGTCAATTTCATCCCAGACCTAGTAAACCTGAAAACTGCCTGAAAATTGAACCATCCTACCAACGACCAGTGCAGTGCTGAACTACTATCTACCTCATGGTGGACCCTCGGGACTATCCTTGATCAGAATTTTCTGGCGTTACCTTGCACTAAACGTTATTCCACATCATGTATCTGTACACTGTAAATGGCTCGATGGTAATCATGTATTGTCTTTCCGCTGGCTAGTTTGCACGCAACAAAAGCTTTACGCTGTAACCTTGGTACACGTGACAAAAGACTTCCAGAGCGACTATATCATTACAGTTAAGGGCCTGTCCCACTTTCAAGACCTAATTCACGACCCTCTGGCCGAGTTTGTTTGCCCTTGACTCATACTCGCAGCATGGTCGTCACGAGGTCGTAGGAGGTCGCAGGAGGAGGTCGTAGGTAGGGCCATAGGTAGGCCGTGACGCTAGTCGGAGGTACTCGTGGCAATCAAGTGGGTCGGGCGGTTTTTCTAGCACGATGGAAATTGTCCACAAGTAAAAAAGGTCCGTGAATTAGGTCGTGAAAGTGGGAAGGTCCTTTACTAATGGACGCTTGACTGCATTAATCCGGTGGGAGACGGTCCCTCTGCAAGAAATTTCGTTCTCATAAACTACTGCAGAGAAAAAAGCCTAATTGTACCAGCCTGAGGGTATTGTTAGAGTGATTAAACACACTGATTCAAAGTTAATGCGACTTTAAAAAAATAACACAAAAGTATCAAGTTTGATATCAAGTATCAGGGGTGCAACGGTAGAGATACTGCCTTACAGCGCTTGTCAGTACGGAGTTTGTACGTTTCTCCCCGTGACCACGTGAATTTCTCCGGGATCTTTGGTTTTCCTCCCACACTCCAAAGACAATACACAATAGACAATAACAATAGGTGCAGGAGTCCGCCATTCGGCCCCTTCGAGCCAGCACCGCCGTTCAATGTGATCATGGCTGGATCATCCACAATCAGTACCCGGGGCGTTCCTGCCTTCTCCCCATATCCCCTGACTCCCCTATCTTTAAGAGCTCTATCTAACTCTCTCTTGAAAGCATCCAGAGAATTGTCCTCCACTGCCTTCTGAGGCAGAGAATTCCACAGATTCACAACCCTCTGTGTAAAAAATGTTTTCCTCATCTCCATTCTATACGGCTTACCCCTTATTCTTATTCTGGTGGCCCCAGGTTCTGGACTCCCCCAACATCTGGAACATGTTTCCTGCCTCTAGCGTGTCCAAACCCTTAATAATCTTATATGTTTCAATAAGATATCCTCTCATCCTTCTAAACTCCAGAGTATACAAGCCCAGTCGCTCCATTCTATCAACATATGACAGATAGGACGTACAGGTTTGTAGGTTAATTGGCTTGGTATAAATGTAAAATGTCCCCAGTGTGTGTAGGATAGTGTTAATGTGCAGGGCTCACTGGTTGGCGCAGACTCGGTGGGCCGAAGGGCCTGATTCTGCTCTGTATCTCTAAACTAATCTAAACTAAAGTTTCATTGTTGTATTAATGTTGCTTCACTACAATTTTATCTGCCACTCACTCTGTCTACAACATCACCTCTCCCATCCTAGGTCTGCTTTCACCACGGAGGGACCTTCAGTAGGCTCGCCAACTTTCTCACTCCCAAATAGGGGACAAAAGGTCAGAATACGGGGCACATTCCCAACGGCAATTCGTTGACCGACTCGGCCGTGGCTGGGTGAATGATGAGTCGGCCCCGGGTGCTGGACTGCACACAAAGCCCAGCCGGCGGGCCAGCTGATTAGTTTTGCCCATGGCGCCGGACTTTGCGCAAAGTCCGGTACCCCATCCAACTCATGAACCGTTGATCAGCCATGAGAAAGAGGGGTGGTGGTATCGGCGACAAATGACGGTTCGAAGGTTGGACAGCTGGCCGGGCAACTGATTGACGGGGCCACGAGCGAGGCGCTGCTGCTGCGCTCCACGGCCTGCACTACATCGGGACGGGTGTGGCGGGTCCGGACGCGGCGCTCCGACCCGACAGTCCCACTCGACCCGAGTGGTAGCAGTCAAATACGGGACAAGGGCGGTCCCGTATGGGGCTGGGGCTGGGGGGTCACAAAGGCACCAATTTTGCCCAATATACGGGATGTCCCAGCTAATACTGGACAGTTGGCAAAACCAACTTTTAGTCCCCACCACAGTGACTCTGTCCCTGCTGACAGAGAGAGTGGTCCGGATACACTGAATGTGGAGAGGATGTTTCCATGTGTGAGACAGTCTGGGACTAGAGGCCATATCCTCAGAATAAAATGATGTACCTTTAGGAAGGAGGTGAGCAGGAGTTTCTTTAGCCAGAGGATGAGTCTGTGAAATTCATTGCCACAGAAGTAAGTAAGTAAGTAAGTAAGTAAGTTAATTGGCCAAGTATTCACATACAAGGAATTTGCCTTGGTGCTCCGCCCACAAGTAACAACATGACATACAGTGAAAGTTACGAATGACTCAGAAAACATTAAACATTAATAATAATAAAACATTAATGATAAAACACCATTGATCAAGCATGTGAACCAACAAAATACCAGATCAAAGGGAGGCTACAGATTTTTGGCTGTTGAGTAGGGCAACTACTCGTGGATAAAAACTGTTTTTATGTCTGGCTGTGGCAGCTTTGACAGTCCGGAGTCGCCTTCCAGAGGGAAGTGATTCAAAGAGTTTGTGGCCAGGGCGAGAGGGGTCAGAGATGATCTTGCCCGCTCGCTTCCTGGCCCTTGCAGTGTACAGTTCATCAATGGAGGGAAGGTTGCAGCCAATAACCTTCTCTGCTGATCGGACGATTCGCTGCAGCCTCCAGGTGTCGTGCTTGGTGGCTGAGCCAAACCAGACCATGATGGAGAAGGTGAGGACAGACTCTACGATGGCCGTGTAGAATTGGACCATCATTGCCTGTGGCAGATTGTGCTTCCTCAGCTGCCGTAGGAAGTACATCCTCTGTTGTGCCTTTTTGACTGTGGAGTCGATGGTCACCCCCCACTTAAGGTCCTTGGAGATGATGGTTCCCAGGAACTTAAAAGACTCCGCAGATGTGACTGTGGTGTTGTTGATGGTGAGTGGGGTGAGGGGAGGGGGAGCTCTCCTAAAGTCTACAATCAATTTCACTGTTGTAAGAGCATTGAGCTCTAGTTTGTTGAGAAGGCTGTGGAGGCTAGCATTATGGATATTTTTTAGGCCGAGATTGATAGATTCTTGTTCAGTATGGGTGTTTGTGGTTATGGGGTGAAGGCAGGAGAATACAGAATAGAGGTGTATAAAATCATGAGAGGAATAGATTGGGCAGATGCACAGAGTCTCTTGCCCAGAGTAGGGAAATCGAGGACCAGAGGACGTAGGTTCAAGGTGAAGGGGAAAGGATTGTATAGGAATCTGAGAGGTATCTTTTTCACACAAAGGGGGGTGGGTGTAGGGAACAAGCTGCCAGAGGAGGTAGTTGAGGCTGGGACTATCCCATCGTTTAAGAAACAGTTGGACAGGTACATGGATTAGACAGGTTTGGAGGGTAATGGACCAAGCGCAGGCAAGTGGGACTAGTGTAGCTGGGACATAATTGGCCATTGTGGGCGAGTTGGGCCGAAGGGCCTGTTTCCACACTGTATCACTCTATGCCTCTAGGACTCTATCTAATGGGGTTGAGAGGGAAAAAGCCATGGTTGAATCTCCGCCCTCAAAAATATCCATTGACTTGGCCTCCACAGCCTTCTGTGGCAATGAATTCCACAGATTCACAACCCTCTGATAATTCAATCATGTCTGATTCAGTCATCTGTTCTAATATTTCGTTCTATGCCCCATTGTTTGAATAAAGCTCCTCTAATTGCTCTGGCATATTTTGCTCATTAATGTCATTATATAAATTTGTTACTTAAGTTATTTCCTGCATCATGTTCGTTTCAGCATCCGAAACACTGGCTATTGGACTGCTAACGCGATTTGATCAGTAATGAGGGAGTCTGAAACCTACTGTTTCTCCCAGTCTCCACAATAGATAATATTGTTTTAATTGCATACACATTAAACTATCTTGGAACTGAACATAAATCAGCCCCTCATATTTCGCTTGGGCAGCTTACAACCCAGGGGAATGAAGGGCCTCAACCCGGAACATCACCCATTCCTTCTCTCCGGAGATGCTGCCTGTCCCGCTGAATTACTCCAGCATTTTGAGTCTACCAGCGGTATGAATATTGACTTCTCTAACTTCAAGTATTCCTTGCAACCCCTCTCTCTCTCCATTCCTCTCCCACCCAAGTCATTGTACCAGTTTCAAAGTCGCCTTAGAAACATAGAAAATAGGTGCAGGAGCAGGCCATTCTGGCCCTTCGAGCCAGCACCGCCATTCATTGTGATCATGGCCTTGTTGAATCTCATTGTCTGTAACTTGTTTTCACCTAGCCCACAGCTAACAATGGCCTGTTTCCTTTATCACCGTTACCTTTTTTTTTGCATATCTTTCAAATTCATTTGTCCTATATCACCGTCTATATCACTTGTTTCCCTCTCCCCTGACTCTCAGTCTGAAGAAGGGTCTCGACCTGAAACGTCACATATTCCTATTCTCCAGAGATGCTGCCTGGCCCGCTACTCCAGCTTTTGTGTCTATAAATCATGTTAACCTGGTTCCTTAATATAAGCAATCCTCGACATCCCGCATCTGGCTGCAAGTCAGTCTTATTCTCTTCTTGTTCCTCTCTTTGGATGCTTTCCAGGTAACTGATGCTATTTCCCTATCTTCCTATTACGTCATAAACAGGCGAGTCCGATAACTACAGGCAGGCAGCTTGCCTTGGGACATCAACTGTTTGATCTGTTCAATTAAAAACTTATGCCTCCCTTCTCAAGGAAAGGTGGCGCAGAAGAAAGACATAGATGCTGGAGTAACTCAGCGGGTCAGGCAGCATCTCTAGTAGTAAGAATAAGGGGTAAGCCGTTTAGAACGGAGATGAGGAAACACTTTTTCACACAGGGAGTTGTGAGTCTGTGGAATTCTCTGCCTCAGAGAACGGTCGAGGCCAGTTCTCTGGATACTTTCAAGAGATGGCTTTTGAAGATAGCGGAGTCAGGGGATATGGGGAGAAGGCAGGAACGGGGTACTGATTGGGGATGATCAGCCACAATCACATTGAATGGCGGTGCTGGCTTGAAGGGCGAATGGCTTACTCCTGCTGTCTATTGTCTATTAAGTCAGTATTATGGTCGCAGATGTTCCGAAAGTCCTGACATGTATGATGTTAGACAAATCTCCCAGGCCTGATCAGATATATTAGAGGACATTGTGAGAAGCTAGAGAGGAAATTGCAGGAGCCCTTGCTGAGATTTACCAGTTGTTTGAGTTTTTCAGTCTCAGTTTAGTTTATTGTCACGTGTACAGAGATACGGTGAAAACCTTTTGTTGTGTGCTATCCAGTCAGCGGAAAGACAGTACACGTGATTACAATCGCGTCATTTACAGTGTATAGATACATCATAAGGGAATAAACTTTAGTGCAAGGTAAAGCCAGCAAGCTTCGATCAAGGATAGTCCGAGGGTCACCAAAGAGGTAGATAGTAGTTCAGCACTGCTCTCTGGTTGTGGTAGGATGATTCACCTGCCTGATAACAGCTGGGAAGAAACTGCCCCTGAATCTGGAGGTGTGCAAAATAGAGTAGGGGAATCAAGAACCAACGGGGCAGGCAGCATCTTTGAAGAAGAGGAATGGGTGATGTTTCGGGTCGAGACCATTCATCGGACACAACTGTTCAACTGTTGTCAGGCATCTAAACAGAACCATCCTCCCAAAAAATAGAGGGTGGTCCTGAACTGCTATCCACCTCATTGGTGACCCTCGGACTATCTTTGATTAGACTTTACTGGCTCTATCTTGCATTACACATTATTCCTTTAACATATGTAAATGTGTACATGTCCTTTAACACTATAAATGGCCCAATTGTAATCATGTATTGTCTTTAGAACTGAACTATCCTAATGTGTGCAAGTGGGATTAGTGTAGAAAGGGGAAAGGGTAAGCAGAGACATAGTGGGCCAAAGGGCCTGTTTCTGCACTCTAGATCTTTATGTCTCCATATGAGTAGGAAGGAACTGCAGATCAAAGACAGACATAAAATGCTGGAGTAACTCAGCGGGACAGGCAAGCATCTTTGAAGAGAAGGAATAGGTGATGTTTTGGGTTGAGACCCTTCTTCAGACTGATCTCAACTCAATCAGAGGAAATCCTTCTTGAACTTTAACACATGCTTAACTAATCTTCATTGGGCAGTGGGCAGGTGCTATAGACCTGCATGGGAAGGTAGACGCTCCCGCCCCCACGAGTCTCAGGCAGATGGGGCTCGTCAGCCTGGGAAGGCAGTCCATCTAGGAGAGGGAAAACTCTGATTTACAACCTCCACTGCCTTGTGGCCATATCCAGTCATGGAAGGCTCCTGAAACCTCAAGAAAATCGAGAGTCGGAGCCCCTAAGGCAGTTCGTCGTTGTCTACAACCTCGCTCCGGCAGGTCCTGCGACGGCGCTGGTGCCAGACTGTAATGGCCCTGCTGTTCCTTTGGATCGATCAGCGACGTGGAGAGGGGGGGACGTGTGCATGGGCACCAGCCTGTCCTCCATATGACATCGCCCAGGCTTGCATCTGACCAGGATGCATCACCCATGGTCAGTCATGACCGAGGGGGGCCTACTAACTAATCTTCTGGAACTTTGTGAGGATGTAACAAGTAGAATGGATAAGGGAGAGCCAGTGGACGTGGTACATCTGGACAAGGTCCCACACAAGAGATTAGTGTGCAAAATTAGAGCACATGGTATTGGGCGTAAGGTATTGACATGGATAGAGAACTGGTTGGCAGACAGGAAGCAAAGAGTAGGAATTAACAGGTCCTTTCAAGAATGGCAGGCAGTGACTTGGGGTGCCTCAAGACTCGGTGCTGGAACCCCGGTTATTTACAATATATATTAACGATTTAGATGAGGGAAATAAATGTAATATCTCTAAGTTTGCGGATGACACAAAGCTGGGTGGCAGTGTGAGCTGCAATGAGGATGCTAGGAGGCTGCAAGGTGACTTGGATGGGTTGGGTGAGTGGGCAGATGCTTGGCAGATGCAGTATAATGTGGATAAATGTGAGCTTACCCACTTTGGTGGCAACAGGAAGGCAGATTATTATCTGAATGGTGTCAGATGAGGAAAAGGGGAGGTGCAGCGAGACCTGGGTGTGCATGTACATCAGTCACTGAAAATAAGCATGCAGGTTCAGCAGGCAGTGAAGAAAGCTAATGGCATGTTGGCCTTCATTGCGAGAGGAATTGAGTTTAGGAGCAAGGAGGTCCTACTGCAGTTGTACAGGGCCCTGGTGAGACCGCAACAGGAGTATTGTGTGCTATTTTAGTCTCCTAATTTTGAGGAAGGGCATTATTGTTATTGAGGGAGTGCAGATAGGTTAACCAGGTTAATTCCCGGGATGGCGGAACTGACATATGATGAAAGAATGGGTCGACTGGGCTTGTATCACTGGAATTGATAAGGGTGAGAGGATATATTAGATAAACATATACAATTCTTAAATGATTGGACAGGCAACATGCAGGAAAAATGTTCCTGATGTTGGGCCAGTCCAGAACCAGGGGTCACAGTTTAAGGGGTGGCCATTTAGGATTGAGATAAGAAAAAACTTCTTCACCCAGAGAGTTGTGAATCTGTGGAATTCTCTGCCACAGAAGGCAGTGGAGGCCAATTCACTGGATGTTTTCGAGAGAGAGTTAGATTTAGCTCTTAGGGCTAAAGGCATCACGGGATGTGGGGAGAAAGCAGAAATGGGGTACTGATTTTAGATGATCGGCCATGATCATATTGAATGGCGGCGCTGGCTCGAAGGGCCGAATGGCCTACTGCGCCTATTTTTTATGTTTCTATGTCTTTATACAGCGTGGAGATAGGCCCTTCGGCCCAACTTGCCCACACCAACCAATATGTCCCATTTACACTAGATCCACCTGCCTACGTTTGGCTGATATAATCTATGGAAAACAAGTAGAATTAGCCTGAAGAAAGGTCCCAACCTGAAAAGTCACCTATCCGTGTTCTACCAGTGATACTTCCTGAGGCACTGTATGTTGTATACTCTTTTATCTTGCGGATAATTACAGTCATTGATGTTTTAGGAGTTACTGCCTCACAGCGCCAGTGACCCGAGTTTGATCCTGACCACGGGTGCTGTCTGCACAGAGTTTGTACCTTCTCCCCGTGACCTGCGTGGGTTTTCTCCGGGTGCTCCGGTTTCCTCCCACACTCCAAAGACGCGCAGGTTTGTGGGCTAATTGGCTTGGTAGAACTGTAAATTGTCCCTCATGTCTGCAGGGTAGTGTTAGTGTTCGGGGATCACTGGTCGGCATGGACACAGTGGGACAAAGGACCTGTTTCCGCGCTGTGTCTCTAAACCAAACGGAACTGGATCAAAGGTTACGACAAGAAGGCAGGAGATTGGCTTTGAGAGGGAAAAATGGATCCGCCATGATAGAATGGAAAAGTAGACTCTTTAGACTTCAGACTATGGTGATAGAAACATAGAAAAATAGCAGCAGGAGTAGGCCATTCGGCCCTTCGATCCAGCACTGCCATTCAATATGATCATGGCTGATCATCCAAAATCAATACCCTGTTCCAGCTTTTTCCCCGATATCCCTTGATTCACTTAGCCCCAAGAGCTAAATTGAACTCTTTATAACTGGACTATTTTGCACTAAAACGTTACATCCTTTATCCTGTATCTGTACACTGTGGCTCGGGCGCGATTGTCATCATGTACAGTCTTTCCGCTGACCGGAGAGCTTGCAACAAAAAAACATTTCACTGTACCTGGGTACACGTGACAATAATAAACTAAACTAAACTAACTTAACATAAACCAAACCAACCCAAACTAAACAAATCTAATGATGGCATCCAAAGGATCAGAATTGAGATGGTGACGAAGGATAAACTGGTGAAAATCTTCCTTCCACCTCTGCAACCCCATCTCAGTATTTCAGAGAGAACCAGCACTCGTTAATATTTGGCATCTGGTTACACTTTCCAGTGCGCCATGTCCAATTTGGAATTATTATTAAAACAGTACTTTTCACGGGCTTGGGTGAACAAGTTTAAGGAGGTTGTTAAAAATTGCTACTGCAATGTGTAACAGTCAAAGACATCAAACGCGTTCTTTTGAGTTTGGGGGGAGATTTATTCCAAATTACACCCGGCACGGCGACACAGTGGTAAAGCTGCTGCCAAACCGCGCCAGAGACCCGGGTTCCATCCAAACCAAGGAGTTTGTACCTTTTCCCGTGAACCGCGTGGGTTTTCTCCGGGTGCTCCGGTTTCCTCCCACGTTCCAAAGATGTGCAGGTTTGCAGGTTACTTGGCTTCGGTAAAATTGTAAATTGTCTCTCGTGTATGTAAGATGGTGTTGCTGTGCGGGGATCACCGGTCGGCGAGGACCCGGTGGGCCCAAGGGCTTGTTTCCGCGCCGTATCTCTAAACCAAACTAAACTAAACTGAACCAAACTAAACTAAACGTGCAAGGTTTCAAGTTCATTGGCTCTGCAAATTGTTCCCAATGTGTAGATTACGGGCAGACAAAAAATGCTGGAGAAACTCAGTGGGCAAGGCAGCATCTCTGGAGAGAAGGAATAGGCGACGCTTTGGGTCGAGACCCTTCTTCAGACTGATGTTAGGGGAGGGACAAAGATAGAATTTAGGTGGAGACAGTAACTGGTGGGAGAACTGGGAAGGGGAAGGGGATGGAGAGGGAAACTATCTGAAGTTAGAGAAGTCAATGTTCATACCGCTGGGGTGCAAACTACCCAAGCGAAATACGAGGTGCTGTTCCTCCAATTTGCGCTGGGCCTCACTCTGACAATGGAGGAGGCCCAGGACAGAAAGGTCAGATTGGGAATGGGATGGGGAGATGAAGTGGGAGGGGGAGATTAAGGGTGATCACTGGTCGGCGCAGGCTACGGGCCTGTTTCCACGATGTATGTGTAACCTAAACTAAAACTAATAATAGCTGGATCCTTCATTTGGGAAAAATGAGGGCAATAAAAAAATATTACGGGATCCACAAAGAGTGAAGTATTTTTTAATGGTGTTTTGTAGCCACTCTGCACCCATGTTCTTTTATGTTCTCCATGTGTAAGAGACGCCGCACAGTCTCTGTGTCAGAGGCTACACGTGTCCCTCCAGGGGGGATATTAATGGCAAAGACAGCTGCCCGCTGGCATGCGTACATTTTTAGTTGAGGAAGGGACTGCAGATGCTGGTTTAAACCGAAGATAGGCACAAAAATGCTGGAGTGGTTCAGGCGTCGGCTTTGGAGAAAAGGAATGGGTGGCGTTTTGGCTCGAGAGCCACGGGGAGAGGGAAACTAGAGGTATGAAAAGGTGCAGAACAGATCAGAGTTGGCCCTGATGGCCAAGGAGCCCACAATGGTCCGTTGTTGGCTGTGGAGGAGGTGATAACGAAGGGATGTGCTATAGTGAAACGTGCAGGACAACTAGGGTAGGGGAAGGGATGGAGGGAGAGGGATTGCAAGGGTTACTTCTCAGCATCTCTGGAGATAAGGAACATGTGACGTTTCAGGTCAAGACACATCATCAGACCTCTAGCTAGTCTATCACTGCCATTTATAATGTAATGTACTTTATCAAATCTGTCCCTCAATCTCCAACACTCCAGAGAAAATAATCCAAATAATCCTGGCAATCTTCACTCTCAATCCTGGTGCAATTTCCCAGCCCAAGTTTAGGAAGGAACTGCATATTCTGGTTTAAACCACAAATAGTCGCAAAAATGCTGGAGTGGGACAGGCAACATCTCTGGGGAAAAGGAATAGGTGATGTTTCGGTTCAAGAACCTCCATAAGACTGAGAGCCAGGGAGGGGGGGGGGGGGGGGGGGGGTGGGGGGGGGGTCACTGGCGGTGTGGGAAAGAACAGAACGAAGCAGAGCCTGCATTCATGAATCAGGAAATGTGGAGCCCACAATGGTCCATTGTTGACTGGGGAGGAGATGATAATGAAGGAAAGCAATTGGTGGAACTAGCAGGATGACTAGGGTGGGGGGAGGGACGGAGAGAGAGGTGATGCAAGGATTAGTTTAAGTTAGAGTAAATCAATATTCATACTGCCGGGCTGTAAGCTGCCCAAGCGAAATATGAGGTGAGGTTCCTCTAATTTACATTTAGCCTCGCTCTGACAATGGTGGAGGCCCAGGACAGAAAGGTCAGATTGGGAATGGGAGGGGGAGTTGAAATGTTTGGCAAATGGGAGATCGCATAGACCAAGGCCGACTAACCGTAGATACTCAGCGAAACGATCGCCCAGCCTGCCCTCGGTCTCACCGATATACAGGAGCCCACACCTAGAACACTGAGACTGAGCTCAGTCTGAAGAAGGGTCTCCACCCAAAACATCACCCGTTCCTTCTCTCCAGAGATGCTGCCTGTCCCGCTGAGTTACTCCAGCATTTTTTTGTCTTCCTTTCCTTTTTAGTTTAGTTTAGTAGAGACATTAGGCCAATACTTTTGCCAATCCCTCATTCCCCTTGAGAGGCGATGGCGAACACCTCACTGTCTTTTAATTTACTTCATCTCAATAAATTATTGATAATCCTTCCAGTTTAGCATGGTTTAGTTCAGAGATGCAGCACGGAAACAGGACCTTCGGCCCACCAAGTCCGCACCGACCAGCCATCCCTGCACATTAACACTACCCTGCACACACTGGGGGAAATTTACAACTATACCAGGCAAATTAACCCACAAACCTGGACGTCTTTTGGAGTGTGGTTGGAAACCGGTGATCCCACGGAGAACCGGCGCAGGTCACGGGGAGAACGTACAAACTCTGTACCGACAGCACCCGTTGTCAGGATCTACCGCTGCGCCACTGTGATCGCCCTGCTCCAGTCCCAGCTGCTGTATAATCTGGTGTATAGTCTTAATCGGAACAATCGCCCAGTCGATGTTTGGTCTCGCTGATGTATAAGAGTCCACATCTTGGAACAACGGATACGGTGGATGAGGTTGGAGGAGGTGCAAGTGGCATGAAATGTGGATGGATGGCAAACAATTATTGTATGGGATCATTATGCCTAAAAGACCTGTTCCTCCGCTGTAATATTCCATGTTCTATCTTGTCGGGAGGTTCAGATCCCGTCTTGAGTGTAGAGTGGATTACACACCTCCTTCTGATCTTGCCTCTGAGAATAGGTCTAAGGGCAGGAATTGGCTATGGTTTATTCTTAGATCCATGCCTGAGAATTCTTACATTTCAGAGACAAACTCCTTCGCCACCTGTGTTCGCAATTCTTCATTACATGATGCCCACTCTGTGGCTTCATTACTCTGTACAGGGAGGCTGCGCCTCATCATGACTGTTTGGGCAGCACGTTGGCGCAGCGGTAGCGTTGCTGCCTTACAGCGCCAGGGACCCGGGTTCCATCCCGACTACGGGTGCCGTCTGTGGGGAGTTTGTACGTTCTCCCCGTGACCTGCGTGGGTTTTCCCCGGTTTCCTCCCACACTCCAAAGACGTACGGGTTTGTAGGTTTAATTGGCTTGGTAAAATTGAAAACTGTCCCCAATGTGCGTGTAGAATAGTGGATTGCTGATCCGTGCGGATTCTGTGGGCTGAAGGACCTGTTTCCGCGCTGTCTCTCTCAAATAAACCTAAAAACTAATGCACTGCGGATGGGGAAAGTAGGAATTGTGTTGAAAACTCCACTGACAGGAAAACTTTGATCTTTCTTTCATGTTTTCCATCATAGATTATCCCCCTTTGGATATTTCCCAGGTTTCAACTGATGTTCAGTGGTGATGAGCCGGTAGAGTTGCTGCCTCATGGCACCAGAGACCCGGGTGCGATCCTGACCTCGGGTGCTGCCTGCGCGTGGGGTTTGTGCCGTCTCCCTCGGACCGCACGGGTTTTCCTCTGGGCGCTCCGGTCTCCTCGCACGTCCCGCAGACACACACAGGTTTGTAGGTTAACTGGACCCTTCAGCCCAGCAAGCCCATGCCAACCATCGATCACCAGTTCACACTAGCTCCAGGTTACGGCACTCTCTCATCTGCCCCTTTCCACACGTTGGACAATTTACAGAGGCCCGTTATCTGCCAACCCTCACGTCTCTGGGATCGTTAGACTAAAATTGGCATTCATGTGGCAAAATGGATCCCTGGCAACTATTCACTGCTTGGTTTAGTATAGAGATACAGCGCAGAAACAGGTCCTTCAGCCCACGCTGACCAGCGATCCCCGCACATTAACACTTTCCTGCACACACTTGGGACAATTGACATTTGTGCCAAGCCAACAAACCTACAAAACTGTACATCTTTTGGAGTGTGGGAGGAAACCGGAGCACCCGGGAAAAAAACCCACACAGGTCACAGGGAGAACGTACAAATTCCGTGCAGACAGCACCCGTAGTCAGGATCGAACCCCTGGTCTCTGGCGCTATACCATTTAGAACGGAGACGAGGAAACACTTTTTCTCACAGAGAGTGGTGAGTCTGCGGAATTCTCTGCCTCGGAGGGCGGTGGAGGCGGTTCTCTGGATGCTTTCAAGAGAGAGCTTGATAGAGCTCTTAAAAATAGCGTAGTCAGGGGATGTGGGGAGAAGGCAGGAACGGGCTACTGATTGGGGATGATCAGCCACGATCACATTGAATGGCGGTGCTGGCTCGAAGGGCCAAATGGCCTCCTCCTGCGCCTATTGTCTATTGTCTATACGGCAGCACTTGTGGCGCATTTGTATCAGCTAAACCATTTGAATCAATCAGGGTGTCTGGATATATGGGGGAAGGCAGGAGAATGGGGTTAGGAGGGAGAGATAGATCAGCCATGATTGAATGGCGGAGTAGACTTGATGGGCCGAGTGGCCCGATTCTGCTCCTATCGCCTACCACCTTAAGAATCTGCATAATACTACTCATGCATTTTGTGGTAAAATATTCTTTATTACAAGATGTACAGTAAATTGAATTAACATTATAAACATAACTATACATCAGTGGGTCTGCTTCATATGTGCTATTAGCTCCAGTACTACCTTGGCAGTGCCTCCTTACGTTTAAGTGCAACTTTTATTCTCTTAGCATTTTTTCCCCATTGTCATTTTCATTACCACTCTAACATCCGAATAGATGGAGGTGTGACAAGACTCAGATGAGACAACCCATGGGTCCATTTTATCCAGCTAGGATGTGGTGGAAATCTCCTATAAAGATAAGGGTGACATCCATGCTCTCTGTTGTATCCTTCAGCCTCTGCAAGAGATTTTGCACCTCAAGCCTCACCAAACGATCACACACAGAGCCTAGTGTTTCCCAAACCCGTGCATCCCGCATTCCTTGCATTATCTGAAGCCACAAGAGACTGCAGATGCTGGAACTCTAGAACAGAAAAAAACAAACAAAGCGCTGGAGGAACTCAGCGGGACAGGCAGCATTTGTGGAGGGAATGGACAGATGACGTTTCTGGTCAGGACCCTCCTTCAGTTTGTATCTGAGGAGGATGAGCTAGGGTACAGTCCGATTCACCTCTACCCCAATGAGAACAGAACCATGGAACTGATGCGCTACACTGGTCAACCCGAGGAGCACCATCAGCAACAGACTGGTTCCACCAAGATGCAGCGCAGAACGCCACAGGAGATCCTTCTCCCCTGTGGCTATCAAACTGCACAACTCCTCCCCCTTCTGTCGTGGGGTAGACTGACTCCTCTCCCCCCCCCCCCCCCCCCTCCCCAGACCCCCTCTCCCCAATCTTTGCACATCCCCTATCCTGGACTTTCCACTTGTCACTTTAATTTCATGTTCCATGTATTTTGTTGTGTTTCATGACTGTGGCAGACCAACTTCCCTCCTGGGATAATTAAAGTTCTATCGAATCCTATGATGCGTTGCGATGCTGAGAACTGTATTCTGCACTCTGTACCTTCCCCTTTGCTGTATCGATTGCACTTGTGTATGACTTGACTGTATGTATCAATGCATGGTATGTTTGATCTGTTTGGATAGCATGCAAAACAAAGTGTTTTACTGTACCTTGGTACAAGTGACGACAGTTATCTTAAACCTAAACCGACCCGAAACATTGCCTATCCATTCCCTCCACAGATGCTGCCTGACCAGCTGAGTGAGTTCTGGCTACATGCACTTTGCACTTTGTAACATTGTCTGCGCCCTTTGCATGGCACCTCTTTGCATACACTGTGTAAGGTATGCCTTACAAGGAATTTCACTGTGACATGTCACATGCGAAAATAAACTATCATTTATTCATTCATTCATTCCCCCAGCATTTGTTTTTTTTTTGCTCTTTGCATTGTCTGGCTGTCAGTAGGTTTTGTGTGTGTATGTGTGTGTGTGCGCACGTGTGTGATCTTTAGGTCATAAGTGATAGGGGCAGAATTGGGCCATTCGGCCCATCCCGTCTACTCCGCCATTCAATCACTCTATCCATCCTAACCCCATTCCTCTGCCTTCTCCCCATAACCCCTGACACCCGTACTGTTCAGGAGTGTGTTTGTAGCTTTGTATGCCAGAATTCTGTGATCAACTGCATACAATATACACTATTGTGCACTCACACATGCAAACAGCACATGTGTACTGATGGCGCATTCCACACGTATGTGCAGATTACATATTGCATGCAGTTGAACACAGAACTAAACATACAAAGTTACAAACACATGCTTGATTAGTATGGGTGTCAGGGGTTATGGGAAGAAGGCAGCTGAATGGGGTAAGGAGGGAGATAGATCAGCCATGATTGAATGCCGGAGTAGAGCAGATGGGCCGAATGGCCAAATTCTGCTCCTGTCACTGATGAACTTATGAAGCACGGAAATAACCTCCATCAACAGGTGCTCTGCTTGACTTCTTTATGTTTTTAACCTCATACTTGGGAAGAGACTATGCTGACCAGGGTGAGATTTAGTGGTGATTCCTTGTGGCCTGAGTATGTTGTTTTGGGACTTCCTCAGGAAGTCACGATGCAGCTCTATAAGATGTGGTTAGACTGCGTTTGGAGTGGTGAGGGCCTGGAATGCACTGCCTGGGGCAGTGCTGGAGGCACGTACAACATTTGCATTTAAGAGACTTTTGGATAGGCAGCTGGATATGCAGAGAATGGAGGAATATAGAGATACAGCATGTAAACAAGCCCTTCAACCCAACTTGTCCTCACCGACCAACATGTCCCATTTACACTAGTCCCACCAGCCCACATTTGGCCCATATCCCTCCAAACCTGTTCTATCCATATACCTGTCAAACTGTTTCTTAAACGTTGGGATAGTCCCAGCCTCAACTACCTCCTTTGGCAGATCGTTCCATACGCCCACTTTTCACACTTTGTGGGAAAAAGTTACCCTTAAGATTCCTATTAAATCTTTTCCCCTTCACCTTAAACCCATGTCCTCTGGTCCTCGATTCACCTACTCTTCGCAAGACACGGTGGGGCGTCTGTCTGCCCGGTCTATTCCTCACATGATTTCATACCCCTCTATAACATCACCCTTCATCCTCCTGCGCGCCATGGAATAGAGTCCCGGCCTATTCATCCTCTTCCTATAGCTCAAACCCTCTAGTCCTGGTAACACCCTCGTAAATCTTCTCTGTACCATTTCCAACTTGACACCATCTTTCCCATAGCATGGTGCCCAGAACTCAACACAATACTCTAAATGCGGCCTCACCTACGCCTTGTACAACTGCAATAAGACCTCCCAATCTCTATACTCATATGGAACATGTGCAGGCACTAGAGATTTAGTTGAACTTGGATTGATGCCTGGCACGGATATTGTGGGTTGATGAGCCTGTTCCTGTGCTGTGCTGTTTGGTTTGAGATTGGAGCTACTGCATGGAAACATGGTCTTCAGCCCACTGACCCACCAATAATGATCAATAATTGCAGGCAACTTTATGAACAAAATCAACCTTAATAGGAGAATTCATGGCCAAGGCATTCACTGCCGGCGGGCGCAGCGGCAGAGTTGCTGCCGTACAGCGCCAGTGACCCGGGTTCGATCCTGACCACAGGTGCTGTCTGTACGGAGTTTGTACGTTCTCCCCGTGACCGCGTGGGTATCCGGGTGCTCCAGTTTCCTCCCACATTCCAAAGTTGTCCAGGTTTGTAGGTTAATTGGCTTCTGTAAAATTCTCCCTGGGACGAGGGATAAAACTGGTGTGAACGGCTTATTCTTGGTTAGTGAGGTTTTGGTGGGCCGAAGGTGCATCTCTAAATGAAGACTGTCTTAGATTAGTTTAGTTTAGAGAAACAGCATGGAAACAGGCCCTTCGGCCCAACGAGTCCGCACCGACCAGCGATCCCCACACATTAACACTGAGGGACAATTTTACATTTACATAGGTATGTTACAATACCTACCTTTAGCGACGCTGCAGTTCTGCCGCTCCCCGTGTGCGTGACTTTGGTGCCTTTCAGAGGGGGGCGGGATTAAAATGCCGTTTTTCCCCAGACAGTCCAAATCGATCTATGTCGGGCGATTTCGTCGCTAAAGAGAAATGGCTCCGACATTTCATTCATGAAGTCATTTTTAAACTACACTAGATTATTTATTAACTAGAGTAGTTTAAAAATCATCTTCTAAAGCTCTGAACACCGACTGCAGAACGGACCTAACGTAGGCAATAAAAGAAGCTACACAGTTTATTTTTACATAAAAACTTGGTTTTTAGGAAGCACTTAATCACATTTTCATGTTGCGAGAAGGGGACAAAAAAAAAGGAAGAACCGGCTGTATTTTTCCTGCCGACTTCAGCGCAAACCGCAACGTTCCAATCCACCGCGTTCCACTAAAACCCACTCGCAAGTTGATTTAAATGGCCATTAATTTACGGGCATTAAACACTAAATTACTTCCATTTGGCCTAAAAATTCATGAAAATGAGATTTAAAAATCATGTTATATTGTGGATTATTGTGTGAATGTTATTTGGACACTTAGGCAATTTAAATGTTTTTATCATTTTTTAAGAAATTGATAGATGTTTAGATCTAGTAATTGAATTTTGTAATTAGCTACAATTAGACAACTAACTAATTATATGCTTTAATTTCAGGTCATCCAAGTAATATTGTTTCATATTTGTTTCAGAATGCTTCAAACTATAATAACTGAACATTTCATTGAGTTCTCTTACTTTTTAAGAAAGTTATGGGCTTTTGACTGTTCTAGATCACAGCTTTTGTGTTAAGTCAATGGAAAAGCAATGGGGAACAAGAAGCTAATTTCCAAGTATGAAAGTGGGCATAACATTTTTAATACTGAAGATATGAAAGTGAGTTAGGTGTCAAATTAAACTTCTTTTTATGCTTTATCTGATGGGATAAATTGCAGACTTGATTTTTAAAATCTAAAAATTTTGTAAGATTGCTAATTTACACCAAGCCAATTAACATACAAACATAGAAACATAGAAAATAGGTGCAGGAGGAGGCCATTCGGCCCTTCGAGCCAACACCGCCATTCATTCTGATCATGGCTGATCGTCCCCTATCAATAACCCGTGCCTGCCTTCTCCCCATATCCCTTCAGACCTTCAAACCTGTACGTCTTTGGAGTGTGGGAGGAAACCAAGGATCTCGGAGAAAACCCACGCAGGTCACGGGGAGAACGTAAATCTTCATACAGACAACACCAGTGGTCAGGATCGAACTGGGGCCTCTGGCGCTGTGAGGCAGCAACTCTACCGCTACGCCACCGTGTTAAGTTATGACTTTCCCGTAAACGGCGATGATTTTAGAGGCAAACATTGTGTGCTTGCTACTTTGACCGAACCCCCTTTGGCTGACACTACGCTGGACTGCTTCTGACAATAGTGCGTCACTTTTCAGATCAATCTCCCTCCTGGGATAAATAAAGTTCTACCATATCGTATTGTATCTGTAGACTGATACTTCTAAGGCTGTGGTTCTGAAGACATTCAAATGCTTGAAATTATCCAAATATTTTAATTTTACACAGATTTTTTAAAATCAAACATTCCCATCCCATGCCCCATCTTTTAAGGCATAAGTTAGTAAGTGCAAATGGTCTCTAAAACAAATTTCAGACTGAAATCACTTGAAAGAACATGAAAGCAAAATCTTGTGCATTTTCCATTAAACTCATGAAGTCATATCTCGACTGACAGTGTGAACTGTGAATGAGAGGCAGGTAATCGGTCATTTCATTGGGAAACAATCTGGTAAGAAACATTCCTTTTAGGAACATGGAAACACAAGGAACCGCCCAAAGGGCTTGAATCTTCCGTCAAAACACAAAGTGCTGGAATAACTCAACGGGTCCAGGCGATACCAGTGGAGAGAGTGGATGGGTGACGTTTTGGGTGGGGACCAGAGGCGGCACAGTGGCCGAGCGGTCGAGCTTCTTGCGGCAGAGTTGCTGCCTTACAGCGCCAGAGATCCGGGTTCGATCCTGACCTCGGGTGCCATCTGTGCTGAGTTTGTACGATCTCCCCGTGACCCGCGTGGGTTTCCTCCTGGGAGCCCCGGTTTCCTCCCACACTCCAAAGACGTACAGGTTTATAGGTTAATTGTCTCCTGGTAATTATTCCCAGAGTATAGGGTAGTGCTAGAGTACGGGGTGATCGCTGGTTTAGCACGGACTCTGTGGGCCAAAGGGCCTGTTTCACTGCTGTGTCTCTAAAATCTAATGTCTCTCTCTATTGCGGTTATTAATGTAAAATTGTAAATTGGCCCTGTTTTTTGGGGGATAATGCTGGTGTACGGGTTGCTTGTCGGTCGGGTGGGTGGGTCGAAGGGGACCTGTTTCCGCAGCGTATCTGTGCCTCTAAACTACACCGGCCAAGTCATAATAAGTTCATAATGGAAACAGTAGAATTACGCCATTCGGCCCATCGAGTCCTTTCAATCGTGGCTGAAATGATATCTCCCTCCTAACCCCATTCTCCTGCCTTTCTCCCCATAGCCCCTTCTGACACACTGTACTAATCGAGAAGCTACCCTATCTCTGCCTTCAACAAAGAAAATCTCACAGTGGGCGATTCTCTCCAGCGCTTTGTGTTTCGTTTACAAATCATTATCCTACAGACCTGTACGTCTTTGGAGTGTGGGAGGAAACAGGAGCACCCAGAGAAAACCCACGCAGGTCACGGGGAGAACGTTCAAATTCCGTACAGACAGCGCCCGTAGTCGGGATCGAACCCGGATCTCCGGCGCAGTCAGGCAGCAACTCTACCGCTGCTCCACCATGTCTCCCCAATTGTGCCTGTCCTGTTGTACATAAATACATAGACAATAGGTGCAGGAGTAGGCCATTCGGCCCTTCGAGCCAGCGCCGCCATTCAATGTGATCATGGCCGATCATCCACATGTCTTGTTGTCTCAAGATATTCACCCATTTTCAACCAGAGAGTTGTGAATCAGTGGAATTCTCTGCCACAGAAGGCAGTGGAGGCCAATTCACTGGATGTATTCAAGAGAGAGTTGGATTTAGCTCTTAGGGCTAACGGAATCAAGGGATATGGGGAGAAAGCAGGAACGGGCTACTGATTCTGTATGTTCAGCCATGATCACATTGAATGGCGGTGCTGGCTCGAGGGGCTGAATGGCCTACTCCTGCATCTACTGTCTATGTTTCGATGTTCCTTTAGTAAACATGCACATAGGTGGTTTTGGAGTCACTGCCCAGCAGGTTGCGTGCGGTGCATTTGTAGAAGCCAGTGTCTCTGTTGGTCGGGTTCTGGAGGACAAGCGAGCCTTGTGGGTGGAGGAACTTGTTGCCGATGAGCCGGGCTTGAGACGCAGTGGTGGTGAGCCGTGAGCGGTCGGGCAGCTCCCAAGAGATCTCAGCTCTGGGAATCGCCAAGGCCATGCAGTTGAGCTGCACCGAGGCGCCGTGCCGGGCGTAGGTGACGGGCGCGGGTCCGCTGGTGATGCGGGGAGGGTAAGAGATGACTATCACCGCCACGCTCGTCAGGGTGGTGCCCAGCTCGCTGGCCGCCCGGCACGAGTAGGTGCCCCGGTCGTACACCGACGCCTCGCGTACCGACAGGCTCCCGTTGAGCAGGAGGGAGAAGCGGCCGAGGGTCTGCGGCTTGCTCAAGACCGTGCCGCCGGGCAAAACCCACGAGAGCCGCGGCGAGGGAGACGGCGATCCACCGCTGACCAGGCAGTCGAGACGCATGCTCTCGCCCGGCAGGATCTTGACCAGGCTGGTGTGGCCGCTGCGGATCTCCGGCTTGTGGCTGATCTCCAGGGTGACCAGCCTCTCCACCGAGCCCAGCGTGTTGCGGGCGATGCAGCGGTAAGTGCCGGCCTCAGCGGCGGTGGGACCGCTGATGTGCAGCGTGCCGTCCCGCCGGTGGAACATCCTGGGCAGCTGCTGCCCGCTCGGCAGCCTCCTGCCGTTGGGCAAGACCCAAGTCACCTCCGGGGCCGGGTTGCCCTTGGTGGAGCAGTTGAGGTTGACGCCGTTGCCGGTCACCACGGCCACTGCTGCGCTAAGCGGGTGGGTGAACGAGGGCTTCTCTAAGTCATTCCTCACCTCCAGCTGCACGGTCAGCCGAGCCTCTCCCCCTTCGTTGTGGGCGATGCAGACGAACTGGATGCCGTCCGACTGCTTCAGGCTCTTGATGTCCAGGGTGCCGTTGCGATGCACCTTGATCCTGTCTCCGTAATAAGGAGCGGTCAGGATAATGTTCTCGTGCAACACCCACATGATCCGGGGAGTGGGCACGCCTTCAGCCTGGCAGTCGATGAGTTTGCGGGTCTCCCTGGTGGCCGTCTCTTTCACCACCGTGTTGGTGCTCCTCTGCCCGTTGATGCTGGGCGCTTCGACCACCACTCGCACGGCGACGACCCTGGCGCTCTCCCCCGCCGTGTTGCTGGCCGTGCAGGTGTAGTTGCCGCCGTCCGCCCTCTGCGCCTTCTGGATGAGCAGGGTGCCGTCGCTGCTGAGCTGGTACTTGGAGGATGGCGAGATCAACCTGTTGGCCGGGGAGTGCCAGGCGATGCGAGGGGTGGGCTCGCCCTTGGCCCGGCACCTGATGGAGACGGAGCCGCCATGCGCCACGTCCACCAGCGCCGGCGACTGGTCCCAGAAGGTCGGCGGTTCCGCCAGCACCTTCACCTTCACCTTCATCTCGTCCTTGCCGATCCGGTTGACCGCGTAGCAGGTGTAGTCGCCTTCGTCCTTCAGGCCCACCTCGTTGAAGTACAAGGTGCCGTTGCCAAAGACGGTGTACCGACGCGTCCTCGCCCCGCTGTCGTCCGACTGCCGCACGGCTCGGTTGACCATGGTGCCGTCCGGCAAGGCCCAGGAGATCTCCGGGTCCGGCAGCCCCGACGCCACGCAGTCCACCTTGAGGTCTTTGCCGGACATCACCTTGTGGTTGCCCTCTTGCTTGTGTTCAATCCTGGCCGGCTTCATCATCACGTGGACCTCCAGCACCTTGAAGTCATCCCCCTTGCCGTTTCTGGCCACGCACAGGTAGTTCCCAGCATCGCCCTCCGTCACCGAGAGAATCACAAGGGTCCCGTTGTCATGCACTTTGATCCTCTTGCTGTAGCTGCAAAAAGGCAAGACAGTTCGAGTTCAATGACAAACAATTGAGTTTAGACACTAGACAATAGACAATAGACAATAGACAATAGGTGCAGGAGTAGGCCATTTGGCCCTTCGAGCCAGCACCGCCATTCAATGTGATCATGGCTGATCATCCC
Source organism: Okamejei kenojei (assembly GCA_035221665.1). Lineage (NCBI taxonomy): Eukaryota > Metazoa > Chordata > Chondrichthyes > Rajiformes > Rajidae > Okamejei > Okamejei kenojei. The sequence continues at coordinate 12,108,778 of CM069136.1, forward strand.
CAATCAGTACCCCGTTCCTGCCTTCTCCCCATATCCCCTGACCGCTATTTTTAAGAGCCCTATCTAGTTCTCTCTTGAAAGCATCCAGATAACCCGCCTCCACCGCCCTCTGAGGCAGAGAATTCCACAGACTCACCACTCTCTGTAAGAAAAAGTGTTTCCTCGGCTCCGTTCTAAATGGCTTACTCCTTACTCTTCTAGTCTTTCCCACTGACTGGTTAGCACGCATCAAAAGCTTTTCACCGTACCTCAGTACACGTGACGATAAACTATGCGAATTAACTAATGATGCTATCACTGCAGGTCTGTAAACTAGGCACGGAAGGCTGATCATCCCCAATCAGTACCAATTAGTCCCCAATCAGTTTAGAGTTTAGAGACATAGAAACATAGAAAATAGGCGAGGGAGTAGGCCATTCAGCCCTACGAGCCAGCACAGCTATTCAATGTGATCTTGGCGGATCATCCAAAATCAGTACCCCTTCCTGCTCTTTCACCCCCCATATCCCTTGATTCCGTTAGCCCCAAGAGTTAAATCTAACTCTCTCTTGACAACGTCCAGTGAATTGCCCTCCACTGCCTTCTGTGGCAGACAATTCCACAGATTCAAACAGGCCCTTCGGCCCACCGTCTCTGCACCGACCAGCGATCCCCACACATTAACACTATCCTACACACACTAGGGACAATTTTACATTTGCACCAAGCCAATTAACCTTCAAACCTGTATTTCTTTGGAGTGTGGGAGGAAACCGGAGATTTCGGGGGAAACCCACTCAGGTCACGGGAATAACGTACAAACTCCGTACAGACAGCACGCGGAGTCAGGATCGTACCCGGGTCTCTGGCGCTGTGAGGCGGTAACTCTACCGCTGTGCCGCCGTGCCACACGCCCAGTTAAAAAGATTGAAATTCAAAATTTGACCATTTGACAATTAGAGTCATACAGCGTGGAAACAGGCCCTTCGGCCCAACTTACCTGCACCAACCAACATGTCCCGTCCACACTAGTCCCACCTGCCTGCTTTTGGCCCAGATCCCTCCAAACGTGTCCTATCCATGTACCTTCATAGTTTCTTAAACCTTGCAATTAGGACATCACATTAGCACAGTTAGTAGAGCTGCTGTGTCGTGATGCCTGAGACCTGGGCTCCATCCTAGGGACAATTTACAATTTCGCCAAAGCCAATTAACCTACAATCTCTTACGTTTTTGGAGTGTGGGAAGAAACCGGAGCATCCGGAGAAAACCCATGCAGGTCACAAGGAGAACATACAAGCTCTGAGCAGGCACTGCCCGTAGTCAGGATCGGACCCCGATCCGTCGGCCAATTGGCCTACATGAATTGCACCTAGTGTGTGGGGACTGGGTGAGAAAGTGAGCTAATGTAGAACTAGCGTGAGCGGGTGATTAAGAAAGAACTGCAGATGCAGGAAAAATTGAAGGTAGACAAAAAATGCTGGGGAAACTCAGCGGACCTCAGATCTCCCTGCGACCATGTGGATTTTCTTCGGCTGCTCCAGTTTCCTCCCACACTCCTAAGACGGTTTGTAGGTTAATTGGCTTCGATAAGATTGTAAATTGTTAATAGTGTATGGGATAATACTAGTCTGCCAGATGATCGCTGGTTGGTGGGCCAAGGGGCTTGTTTCCATCCTATATCTCTAAAGTGTAAGGTAGACAAAAGTGCTGGAGAAACTCAGCGGGTGCGGCAGCATCTGCGGAGCAAAGGAAATGGGCAACGTTTCGGGCCGAAACCCTTCTTCAGTCTGATGCAGGGTGGGGGGCGGGAAGAAGAAAGGAAGAGGAGGAGCCAGAGGGCTGAGGGAGAGCTGAGAAGGGGAGGAGACAGCAAGGGCTACCGGAAATTAGAGAAGTCAATGTTTATGCCACTAGGGTGCAGACTGCCCAAGCGGAATATGAGGTGCTGCTCCTCCAGTTTCCGGTGGTGCTCACTCTGGCAATGGAGGAGGCCCAGGACAGAAAGGTCGGATTCGGAATGGGAGGGGGAGTTAAAGTGCTGAGCCACCGGGAGATCAGGTTGGTTAATGCGGACCGAGCGGAGGTGTTCGGCGAAACGATCGCCAAGCCTGCGCTTGGTCTCACCGATGTAGATCAGCTGACAGTGTAAAGTGTGAAGTCGGGGGAATGGATGAGAAAGTGAGAAAAAGTAGAACTAGTGTGAACGGGTGATCGATGGTCAGTTGAATGAGCTACCAGGGGAGGTGATTGAAGCAAGTACTCTAACAACATTTACTAGATATTTGGACAGGCACAGGGATAAGAAAGGTTTAGAAGGATATGAGCCAAATGCAGGCAGGTGAAACTAGTGTAGATGGGGCACCTTGGTTGGCAAGGGCAAGTTGAGCTGAAGAGCCTATTTCCACGCTGTATGACTCTATGACGCTATGATATCGCAGCCACCTCATATGCCTCTTTATCTGCTTCATAAAGTCATGATTGATGGGAGCAGAATTAGGCCATTCGGCCCATCAAGTCTACTTCGCCATTCAACCATGGGTGATCAACCTTTCCCTCTCAATCCCATTCTCCTGCCTTATCCCCATAACCCCAGACACCTGTACTAATCAAGCATCTATCTATCTCTGCCTTAAAAACACCCAATGACCGGGCCTCCACATCCTTCTGCGGCAATGAATGCCACGGACTCACCGCCCTCTGACTAAAGAAATTCCTCCTGCTCTCTTTTCTAAAGGATCGTCCTTTAATTCTGAGCTATGGCCTCTGGTGCTGGACTTTCCCACACGTTTCTGTCGCCACGCTGCCCCGTACCTGTAGCGCGAGTCCACGAGCACTTTGGAAGGCAGCCTCCAGAGCACCCTGGGCCCTGGCTCTCCCGCAGCCTGGCAGTCCAGTTGCAGGAGGCTGCCGTAGCCGATGTCCACCTTTTGGGGGGACAAGGGTGTGATCTTGGCCACGGCCGGAGTCCTGTGGATGGCGATGCCCACCGTCCTCCTGGCAATGCCGACCACGTTGGTGGCCAGGCACTCGTAGGTGCCCACCTCGCGGGCGGACAGGCTGCGGACGTACAGCGTCCCGTTGGGGAAGACGAAGAGGTTGCCGTTGATGAACTGGGAGGGCCGGATCTGCATGCCGTCGGACAGGACCCACCGTATGTTGGCCGGGGGCGCGGCCCGGGCGGTGCAGTGGGCGTGGACCCCTTTGCCCGCTGCCGCCGAGATGTTCTCCGACCGCTGCTCCAGGATGCGTGGCGGCAGGGCCAGGACGTGGAGCCGGACGGTGACGGTGTCTGCCCCCACCGCGTTGCCCGCCACGCACTTGTACACCCCCCGGTCGGAGAAGACGGTCTGCCGGATGGCCAGGGTGCCGTTGGCGGAGAGGGTGACCCCGCGGCCGGCGTCGCCCGGCGCCCGCAGCATCCCCCGTCCCGGCAGGATCCAGGCCACCTGCGGGCCGGGCATCCCCTGTGCCCGGCAGTCGGCCGCGAAGGGTTCGCCCAGGTAGCTGGTGGCCTCCCGGTAACGGGCACCGACGATCCGGGGCTGCTGGGCCAGCACGACCAGCGTGACCAGGATCCTGTCCATGCCGTGAGCGTTCTGCGCCTCGCACATGTACTGCCCGCGGTCCTGAACCTCTGCGCTGTGGATACCGAGCGTCCCGCTGGGCAGGACTTCGAACCTCCTGGATTTACTGCTTGCGGTCACCACTGCACCTGCAAGAAGCACAAAGCGTTTAGCCTTTGAACCACTTTGCCCTAGTCAGAGTACAGACCTCACTGGGATTAAGTACAGTCACAGAGTCAAAGAGTGTGGAAACAGGCCCGTCCACCCAACTTGCCCACACCGACCAACGTGCCCCATCGACACTAGTCCCAGCTGCCTGCGTTTGGTCCAAACCTGCCCTATCCACATACCTGTCTAGATGTTTCTTAAACGTTGCTCTTGAGGCAGTTCAGCGTAGAGGAAGGACATCCTTTTATTGAATCAGTGCAGTGTAGGTTCACGAGGTTAATCCCCGGGATGGGGGGACTGTCATATGAGGAAAGATTGGAATGACTGAGCTTGTATTTACTGGAATTTAGGATGCGAGGGATTCTTATAGAAACATTAAAAAATTATAAAAGGACTGGACAAGCTAGAGGCAGGGAAAATGTTCCCAATGATGGGGGAGTCCAGAACCAGGGACCACAGTCCAAGAATAAAGGGAAGGCTGAGATGAGAAAAAACTTTTTCACCCAAGGAGTTGAGAATTTGAGGAATTTTCTGCCGCAGAAGGCAGTAGAGGCTAATTCACTGGATGAATTTAAAAGAGAGTTAGATAGAGCTCTAGGGGCTTGTGGAGTCAAGGGATATGTGGAGAAGGCAGGCACGGGTTATTGATTGGGGATGATCAGCCATGATCGCAATGGGGTGGGAGATTGCAACCTTCACGTGGTCCACTCTGTTTCAACGAATGCAATCAACCTGGCGTGCACAATTAAATAAGATCAAATAGAACAGGTTGTCCCACAAATTTAGGCTGTGCACGCCATACGCAAGAAGAAGAAGATCACAATGAATGACAGTGCAAGGTCGAAGGGCCAAATGGCCTCCTCCTGCACCTGTTTTCTATGTTTCTATGTAATATCAGCCTCAACTACCTCCTCCGGCAGCTCGTTCCATACACCCACCACAATTTGCGTCACCATACACCCTTCTGATTCCTATGAAATCTTTCCCCCCCTCACCTTAAACCCACGGCCTCTGGTTCTCAATTCCTCTACTCTGGGCAAGAGACTCTATGCATCTACCCAATCTATTCCTCTCATGAATTTATGCACCTCTATCAGATCACCCCGCATTCTCATAGACACTTACAACATTGAATCCTAATCCTACCTTGACAACTTTAGACTTCAGAGACACAGCATGGAAACAGGCCAACTGATCAGCGATCCGCATACACGAGCACTCTCCTACACAAGTAGGGACAATTTACAATTTACAGAAGCCAATTAGCCTACAAACCTGTACATCTTTGGAGTGTTGGAGGAAACCGGAGCATGCAGAAAAAAACCCATGCGGTCACAAGGAGAAGGCAAACAAAACTCCATCCACACAGCAGCCATGGTCAGGATTGAACCCGGGCCTCTGCAACTGTAAGGTAGGAACTCCACCGCTGCACCACTGCTTAGGGATACAACAGGGAAACAGGCCCTCCGGCCCACTGAGCCCATGCCAGCCATCGATCACTCCTTCAACCTAGTTCTACGTTATCCTCCTTTCTCTCCACACCCAACGCACTATGGGCAATTTGCCAGAGGGCCAATTAATCGACCAAGCCATCGCTTGCGCCAATTGTGTTTGTACCAATGACTTTTTTTGCGTAGACCTTCCTACTTCTCAAAATGATTTGTATGATGTATACAGCCCCTTTATCATGGTTTTGCCATTTTTTCTTCATTTGATTTTTATCATCTGTTTCATAAGTTCTTGGGGGCAGAAGTAGGCCATTTGGCCCATCAGGTACACTCTGCCATTCAATCATAGCTGGTCTATCTTTCCCTCCCAACCCCATTCTCCTGCCTTCTCCACACAGCCTCTGACACCCGTACTAATCAAGAACCTATCAATCTCTGGCTTAAAATTATCCATCGACTTGGCCTTCAAAGCCTATAAATGGGAGTCATTGGCAGGGAGGTTATAACGAATAGGAGTAGAATTAGGCCATTCGGCCCATAAAGACTACTCCGCCATTCAATCATGGCTAATCTACCTCACCATCCTAACCCTATTCTCCTGCCTTCTCCCCATAACCTCTGACACCTGCACTAATCAAGAATCTATCTATCTCTGCCTTAAATATATCCACTGACGGCCTCCACACCCTTCTGTGGCAGGGAATTCCACAGATTCACCAAAATAAATTAATCCTCATCTTTCTAAAGGTTTTATTCTGAGGCTGTGTCCTCTGGTCCTAGACTCTCCCACAAGTGGAAACATCCTATACACATCCACTCTATCCAGGCCATTCACTATTAAGTAAGTTTCAATGAGGTCCCCCCTCATCCTTCTGAACTCCAGCGAGTACAGGCTCAATACCATCAAATGCTCATCATACATTATTAACTCAATCATTCCTGGGATCATCCCGTAAGTCTCCACTGGACCGTCCCCAATGCCAGCACATCCTTTCTCGGATATAGGGCCCAAAACTGCTCACAATATTCCAAATGCGTTCTGACCAGTTAATTTCCCTCTTGGAAGGAACCTGCCACCACCACACCTAGATCGGGTAGGGTAGACCTTTAGCTGACTGGATAGAGAATTGACATCATGGAAGGAAGCAGAGGTTGACGGTAGAAGGTTGTTTTTCAGACTAGAGGCCTGTGACTAGTGGTGTACCTCAGGGATCGGTGGTGGGCCCATTGCTGATTATGGTTTATATCAACAATCTGGAGAACCTGTGCCTCATCCAGGTAACACATCCATTTGTCCCTCAATCCCACCGCCCCTTTCCACCTGTATCCTCTGCCTTCACATCTCCCTCCTCCTTGCTCCTTATCTTGCACCTTTCTTTCTCCTTTTAATCTCTAGCCTTCATCCACCCGTCTGCCAATTCACCTATATCCAACTATTACTTGCCAGGATTTGTCCCACCCTCTCTGAATTTCCAGCTTTCTCTTCCCACTCAGTCTGAAGAAGGGTGCTGACCCAAGACGCCACTGATCCATGTCTTCCTGTTTCCTGGCTAGCTGAGTTACTCCTTTGTACAACTTGTGTTTTTGTTTTGTATACTGGCATCTGCAGTCCCTTGTGTAAACAGTACAGCTTCAGGCTATCCATGTCTTCGAGATATGCTGCCTGATCTGCAGAGTTAAGGGCCTGTCCCACTTGGGCATCATTTGCCCGTCATTTACACAATATCATTTACGTGTCACGATGCACGCATGATGCGCATTTCGTGCGCATGGTGCGCATTACGCGCGCATGGTGCATAATGACGTAGACAGTGATGCGCTGTCGCGCGCGCCGCCCCAGGATTTTGGGATGTACAAAATCTTTGCGCGCCATCTGCGTGACTCGCTAATGACGCACAAGTGGGACAGGCTCTTAACTCTAGCACTTTGCGCTTTACGCACAATAATATTATGGACAACATTTTTGCAAAGTTGTATCGAAGGCCAGCACACCGACCACGGGTGCTTGTCAGTACGGAGTTTGTACGTTCTCCCCGTGACCGCGTGGGTTTTCTCCGAGATCTTCGGTTTCCTCCCACACTCCAAAGACGTACAGGTTTCTAGGCAAATTGGCTTGGAGTATCTGTAAATTGTCCCTAGTGTGTAGGATAGTGTTAGTGTGCAGGGATCACCGGTCGGTGCGGATTCAGTGTGCCTCGCCGCTGCTATCAGGCAACTGATTCATCCAACCACAACCAGAGAGCAGCCCTGAACTACTATCTACCTCTTTGATGACCCTCTGACTATCCGTGATCAGACTTTGCTGGCTTTACCTTGCACTAAACGTTATTCCCTTATCATGTATCTTTACACTGTAAACGGCTCGATGAACATCATGTATTGTCTTTCTGCTGACTGGATAGCACGCAACAAAAGCTTTTCACTAGAACCTCGGTACATGTGACAATAAACTAAACTGAAACTGTTTCCGCGCTGTATCTCTAAACTTGACTAAACTAAGATGGAAGAAATAGTTGACCTTTTTTCAGAGCGAAAAGCTCTGGAATGAGCAGAGCATTAGCTTGCCACAGCATGGTAAGGATTGGGTGATTGAAAGACCATAAACATTATAGGTACTTCCTAGGTTTATAGCCTTGTAATTTATAGCAATTCCAAAGCAAGTTATAAAATGGCTTATAATGAAACCAGCAATTGTTTTAAATCCACTATTACCCAACGGTGTCTCTTATAACACCAGCACTGCAGACCAAGCACCAATTTGAGTCAGAGTCACACAGCATGGAAACATGACCTTCGGCCCATCTCGTTCATGATGACCAAGATAACCAAGTTACATGGGCAAGAGGGATATGGGCCAAACGCAGGCAGGTGGGACAAGTGTAGATGGGACATGTTGGCCAGTGTGGGCAAGTTGAGCTGAAGGGCCAGTTTGTATGCTGTAAGACTCCAAGACTCTGTGACTCTATCCAAGCTAAGATCATCCCATATGCATGTGTTTGGCCCTTATCCCTTTAAACCTTTCCTATCCATGTGCCAAATGCAATAAAAATAACTGAAAATTCCACAACTGCTGCGGTTAGATTTGAACTCAGGTTTAGGTCTCTAGATTACTAGTCCAGCAACTTAACCATTGCACTAACTGCGTACCTAATGATGTAAATTGTTATTCTTTATGCTTCATGTTAGATAGCATTTTATCGAGATGCATTACAGCATGGTTTGGGAACAGCTCCATTCAATTGCAGTGAAATTGAGAATTTGCAGTGAAATCACACAAACAGACCTCCTTTCCATTAACTGCACCTCAATCTGCCTCAGTATGATCAATGACAGGTCTCACTCCCTCTTCTCCCCTCCCATCAGGCAAGAGGTACAGAGGTATGAAAACGCACAGCTCCCGATTCAGGGACAGTTTCTTCCCAGCTGTTTTTCCCATCAGGCAACCAAACCATCCTATCAACAACTAGAAAGTAGTTCTCAGCTACTAGTTACCTCATTGGAGACCCTTGGAATATCTTTAATCAGATTTTACCTTGCACTAGATGTTATCCCCTTTATTCTGTAACTGTACACTGTGGAGCAGAATTAGGCCATTTGGTCTACTCTCCCATTCTATCATGGCTGATCTATCTCTCCCTCCTAACCCTATTCTCCTGCCTTCTCCCCATAACCCTTGGCAGCCATACTAATCAAGAAACTATCTAACTCTGCCTTAAAAATATCCAGTGACTTGGCCTCCTCAGCCTTCTGAGTAAAATAATTCCACAGATTCACCACCATCTGACTAAATGCAGATGCAGGAATATTGTTCCCGATGTTGGCGAAGTCCAGAACATGGGGTCACAGTTTAAGGATAAAGGGGAAGTCTTTTAGGACCGAGATGAGAAAAACATTTTTCACACAGAGTGTGGTGAATCTGTGGAATTCTCTGCCACAGAAGGTAGTAGAGGCCAGTTCATTGACTATATTTAAGAGGGAGTTGGATGTGGCCCTTGTGGCTAAAGGGATCAGGGGGTATGGAGAGAAGGCAGGTACAGGATACTGAGTTGGATGATCAGCCATGATCATATTGAATGACGGTGCAGGCTCGAAGGGCCGAATGGCCTACTCCTGCACCTATTTTCTATGTTTCTATGTAATTACGCATATAGTCTTTCCCACTAAAGGGCCTGTCCCACTAACGTGACCTTTACAGGCGACTGCCGGCACCTGTGATAGGTCACCAAAAGTTTCAACATGTTGAAAATTCAGTGCTACAACTCTTTGTAAAGGTCGCGTAAGTAGGACAGGCCCTTTAGCACGCAACAAAAGCTTTTTCATCGTACCTCAGTGCAGGTGACGATAAACTGTGCGTGTTAACTAATTATGCTACAACTGCAGGTCTGTAAACCAGGCACGGAATCTCTCTTACCTGTTGATATCTTTGACCAAGTAATAACAGGCTTGGGTTCCCCATTCGCTTCACAGGGAAGATATGCATCCATCTCAGCTTTCACCGACACGGTCAGGGAGTTACTGGTGAGTATTTTCGGTTTGATTTTTGTAGCTCTGAAGCTGGGAGTTGGCAGGGTAACTCCGGCCGAGCTTTTCCCCACCCCGCTGGAGTCCAGCGAGTAATAATCCCTTCTGTTCACCGAAGTGTTACTAAACGGCTGGCCGGTGGTGGCCGGCGTGGGTGTTGTTGCCTCGGTGGGTGCAGCCACCAGCCCACCGGTCACCTTGGAGGTGGTCGCCGAGCCTTTGACGTTAGTAAACTGCACGGGAATCTGCATGTAACTGAACTTTTGGTTGCCCCGGTTCACTTTGGACCTCTGGACGACCTTCAAGGGTGGTAAGTGGTTCACTTCCTTAGTCGCCCTTGAAATGCTGCCTGGATCGGTGACCATTTTATTGCCGGGTTTGTTAAATACCACTGGGATGGTTCTCACTGGCGGTGGCAAGGTGGTGGCGGGCGGTGTGGCGTAGGTCTCCCTAGGCTTGGACGTGTTCTGCAGCATCTTTGGGACAAACGCATGGGGATACATCTGTCTGCTATTGACCACAGACTCTCCACTGGGCGAGGGAGAAGGACTGTCCATCGCCGTCTGGGTGTGGTATTTTTGTGACATTTCCACACGCACGTATTTGGGAGATTTGCGGCGTGCGTCGGTGGTGGAAATGGGCACCGTCCGGAGGCGGACCCTCCCCCCCTTTGCCATCCACGTTGAGTTGCTGGCCGGCAGGGCTTGCTTCCCCTGCAGTCGCTGCCAGCCCTTGGTGTAGTGTTTGGGAACGATCCTCTGCGGGACAGCATTACTCTCCGGTGTTTTCACCGCCTCCACCCTGTCTCCTTCCCGCTCCTTCTTCCCGACACTCAGCTTAGTGGGCGAGGAAGGGGTTTCTCCCTCAGAGGTCACTCCACCCGGCTTACCGGCCGGAGACGGAGTTGGAGTCGGTTTGCCCTCCGTTGAGGTAGAGTGGCGGAGCAAAGCAGGAGCGTTGGCCGGGGTGCCAATAGTCGGTGGCTTTCCCGGGACTATATTTTCCTTCCCCGATCCCTTGCTCACAACGGCGACGGGCAGCGAAGCGAGAGTATTGCCATGGGGAGAAGGGGGTATCCTTCCTGGGACGTCAACTCCGTGGTCCTGAGCTCCAGAATTCCCACCAGCAGGAATTGGTAATTGAGGACGCATCCCCAAAGCTGTTGTCGTTGGCACTTTTAACCCAGTGCTCGATGCTGGAGTACTCCTGGGTACCTTTATTATAGAAGCAATGATTGATGTCGCACTGTTATGCTGCTGAACTGGTGTCGTTGGCACTTTTACCACAGTGCTCGGTGCTGGAGTGCTCCTTGGTAGCTTTATATTAGCAGTTGTTGATGCCACACTGTTATGCTGCTGAACTGGTGTAATTGGCACTTTTACCACAGTGCTCGGTGCTTGAGTACTCTTTGAGCCCTTTATATTAGAAGCAGTTGTTGATGCCACACTGTTATGCTGCTGAACTGGTGTAATTGGCACTTTTACCACAGTGCTCGGTGCTGGAGTGCTCCTTGGGCCCTTTATATTAGAAGCAGTGGTCGATGCTACAATGTACGTTGTTGCAGAGTTTGAGGTGAATGGGACTCTTGTGGTAACGGGACGTTCTGTAAATGGGAGAGGTGGACTTAGGTTAACGATTGATGATTTCCCGCTGGTGTCTTCTGCACCTTTGGGCTGTCCAGGCCTAACGGGACCGTGGACAGCTGAGGTTGCTGTGCTCGATGTTGGTACGTGACTCGACCCCGGAGTAGCTGGTGGTTTAGCAGTGGGCTTGATGATCAGAGGTGACGCGGGGGCCGTGGTGGCTGCGTATTTCGGGCCGTAGCGCAGTTCGTAGCGGCTTTGAATGAGCAGGGTTTTGGACAGGTGGAGGTGGTGCGTGGGGTTGGCGGCCTTGGGTGTCTGCACGGTTGGAGATACGTTGAGCCCCGGCAGCGTCGGGCGGGAAGGCGAGGTCGGAGGCTTGCCCGGGCGTTTGGGCTTCACACCGGCCTGGACCTTCGCCGGTTGCTCCGTGGTCAGTCGCTGCCCGGCAGATACCTTGTGGTACTCCGCCGTGGTCGGCTTCGGAACGGTCTCGTCTCCCGTCGTAGCCTTGGCCTTCCTGGTCGGAGCTGCTTTCACAGCCGGCCCAGCCGTTGAGGTCTCGTTGGCCTTTTCGGCCTTCGGTTGTAAGCTCTGCCTGAACCTATGGAGGCGGTACCTCCTGCCAGGGCGCCTTCTCTTGCCGTACCTCCGAAGCGGCAGACGTCTTCTCTCTGGCATCTGTGCGTTGGAGTTGGCCGCAGTTGTCGTGGTGGTGGTCGTCGTAGTCGTAGCGTTGGACCCCAACGGCCTCTCTGTGGACGCTCCGGCTGAAGAGGTGGGGACCGTGACCGGAGTTGTCCCAACGTTATCAGCTTGGTTTGCAGTGCTGATGGGAGCGGCGGTCGTACCAGCTGTGGTGGTCGAAGGCGGCGCGGCCGTGCTGGTCGTCGTGTTGGCGTCCGCGCTCGCTTCAGGAGTGACCGCCGTTGCGGTGGCGTTGCTCGCCGCACCGAGGCTCTCCCTGATGGATGTAGCGGCGTCTTTGCCACCGGTCGCAGCCGGGGTGTCAAGTATCGTCCTCACGGGGTGGTCGAGACTCTTGGCCACCCAACTCTTCACGATGTACTCGTCCCTGTTCAATTTGTGAAGAAATCCTTGCTTGGCGTCGATCCCAACTTCGCCGAGCGTCAGGTTGAAGTTGATAAACATCCCCGTGGCCTCGCTGGGACGCTCCTCGACCGGTGGGTGAGGAGTGGGGGCCGTACTCAAGACCTCGGGGTCTTCGCTGGATGGCTCGGAAGGGGACGCTGGCGCGGGGGCATCAGTCGATATGGACCACTCTTCCGAAGTGACCAGATCTGGTTGGATCTGCGGCGTTTGGACATCCAGGCGGGCCGTGGGCGTGCTGACGTGAATTAACTCGTCCGCGGTGAAATTCGGATCTCCGTTCCCCGAGGAGTCTTCCTGGTCCAGGTCGTCGATGGGGTCGGGGCTGCCCGGCTGCGTCGCCTCCTCCCCCACCGCCGGAGCCGGGCCGGTGGTCGGGTGGCTTTGGCCGGGGGCTGGCGCCGCCGCCACTTTTGGAGCCGACTTGCCCCTCACTTTGGCCAGGATGTCCGCCCACTTGCGCGGGTCGATCTTCCTGTTGCTCACATTGATCCGCCGGTGGGAGTCCAGGCGCCTCCTGCCCTCGGCCGCCAACATCCCGCGGCCCCTCTTCACGGCCTTCTTCCTCAGGTGAGCTCTCCCGGGGCTGTGGTGGGCCCCGTCGGCGTGGAGCTTCCTCCTCCTGCTGAACGGCCGGCCCGTGTACGAGTCGTAGCTCACCTGTCCCCGACTCTGGAACGGCGGAGCCTCGAACCCCGAGCCCACCTCCTCCCGCTCCGCTTCCTTCTGGAAGCCGGGCTTGAAGTAGAACTTGGGAGAAGGTCTCACCTTCTTCACCTTGTTCTGGCCGGGCAGCTTCTTGATGACCGCCACGTTGACGGTCAACACGTCCAGGCCGTACCTGTTGGCGGCCACGCACCTGTAGTGGCCGCTGTTGCCGTCCTGGCCGCCAGCGATCACCAACGTCCCGTTGGCCATGACCGAGCCGGCCTTGGTGACCTTCGGCGAGACGAGAACGCTGCTGTTGGGGAGGATCCAGCTCAGCTGGGCGTCCGGGACGGAGGTGGCCGCGCAGGGGAGGGAGATGGTGTCGCCGAAGGGCACCGTGACGCCCTTGTCCCCAACCTGAGACTTGTCCACTTGAGCCGGCTGGACCACCACCCGGTGGGTGACCGTGTCCGAGTCTTCCCTGACGGCCGCTGCGCACCGGTACAAGCCCGAGTCGTGGACCTCCACCGCCTTGACCACCAGCCGCCCGGTATTGGACACCGAGACGCGGTTGTCCTCGCTGGTGTAGGGCGCAGTCACCTGGCTCCCGCCGGGCAGCACCCACCTGATGGACGGCCTCTCGGAGGCGATCACCTGGCACTTGATCTGCAACATGCTCCCCGCCACCAGCACGTGGACCACCTTGGTCCTGTCGTTGGTTTTGATCAACACCCAGTTGGTCTTCTCCTTGGTGGCGTTGAGCACCGAGATCTGCTGGGACAGCTGCAAGGAGAACTCCAGGACCACATTGTTGGCGATGGTGAGCTTCCTATCCAACTGGATGTTGACATCGTCCTGCATCAGCCAAGAGGGGACGGCCGTGATGTTGGCCCTCACGTCGGTGTAATAGTATGAACTGTTGTCCGCCGCTTGCCGGTACTCGAAGCACGGCGGCCCGTTCGACACCACCAGGGTCTTCTTCAGTTTCACCGGGGTCTCGCTGTAGTAGGCGATCAGCTTCCAGAGCTTCTCCATGCTGTCCTGGTTCATGGAGCAGGTGAGTTGCACGGCGCAGCTGACGTTGACTCCAATGTCTTGGTCGGACAGCCGACCAAACTGCCTGTGCCCGTCGCTACGCAGGCCGTGGACCTGGCACAGGACGTTGTTTTGGTTGCCGTGCTGGTCGGTTAGGTTCAGGCTCATCCGCCCCAGAGGTTTCTGGTGGTCTTCCGGCCAATCGTCCTCCCCGTCGTCCGCGTCCCACTGGTCCCCGCCACCCTTACTCAGCGAGGATCTGATGGTCGGCTTCGCGCAGGCCATCTCGCTGGAGCTCATGGTGAACAGCTCCCGCTTGCTCAGCAGCTTGGGGTCGGAGCAGACGGGGCACACCCGACCTCTGGGATTCGAGCGATCCTTCTTACACTTCACCACGTCTGTGGAGGAAAAAGAACGGATTTAAGACAAGTCAAGTCAAGTCAAGTCACTTTTATTTCTATAGCACATTTAAAAAACCAACTCTCGTTGGCCAAAGTGCTTTACATTGGAATAAGAGTTGTTATATGGTTTATATGGTTATATGGTTTAATAGTATAACAAACAACAGTGGTTCATAGATTAAATACAAACATCACTACCATACATATAGCCCTCGCTCAGAGGACGTCAGGAAAGGCTTGGGAGTAGAGATGGGTTTTTAGTCTCGACTTAAAGGAGTCGATGGAGGGGGCAGTTCTGATGGGAAGAGGGATGCTGTTCCGCAGTCTAGGAGCTGCAACCGCAAAGGCGCGGTCGCCCCTGAGCTTATGCCTAGACCGCGGGATGTTCAGCAACCCCATGTCGGCCGATCTGAAGGACCTGGAGGTGGTGTGGTGGGTAATGCCCCTGTCCCACTTAGGAAACCTGAACGGGAACCTCTGGAGACTTTGCGCCCCACCCAAGGTTTCCGTGCGGTTGCCGGAGGTTTTTGTCAGTCTCCCTAATGGTCGAAAGTGGTTTCCGTTTTAAAAATCGGTAATTTTTTTTTGTCAAAGCCAGTTGCGATGCTAGTTGAAGGTGGTTGCCGGAGGACGAAAACCTCAGGGAACCGCACGGAAACCTTGGGGGGGGGGGGGGGGGCACAAAGTCTCCAGAGGTTTCCGTTCAGGTTTCCTAAGTGGGACAGGGGCATAAGCAGATTTTTGATGTAGGTGGGGGCAAGTCCATTGAGGGCTTTGTAGACAAGGGCAGCCGGGATGAAGACAGGGTCATCGAGTCATACAGCGTGGAAACTGGCCCTTCAGCTCAAGTAAACCCAGCTCCCCCCCCCCTCTCTCTCCCACCCAAGTCACACCCAACAAACAGCTGACAATGTGTCGGAAGGAACTGCTGGTTTAAACACAAAATGCTGGAGTAACTCAGCGGGTTCAGGCAGCATCTCTGGAGAGAAGGAATGGGTGACGTTTCGGGTCGAGACCCTTCTTCAGACTGCCAAACAGCTAACAATGGCCTGTTTCCTTTATCATCGTTACTTCTTTGCATGTTTTCATTCTTTGTTCTTCAACTCTGCATATCATCATCTACATCTCTTGTTCCCATTTTCCCTAAAGGCCCTGTCCCACTTTCCCGAGTTGCTCACGAACTCTCCCAGAGATTTCCCCTTGATTCGAACTCAGGGAATGTCGGGGAATGTAGGTAGCGAGTCCGTAGATGTTTCGTAGCGGCTCCTAATGCCAGCCGTAGGAACTCGGGGCAAAAAAGTCGTGACGTTTTCTCAACATGTTGAAAAATTTCCACAAATTTAAAAAATAGCCCAGAGTACCTACGAATGGCTATTACCGTAATTCTCCGAGTTCGACATAAAGGGGAAAACTCGAGAGAGTTCATGAGTAACTTGGGAAAGTGGGACAGGGGCTTAACTAGTCCAAAGAAGGGTGTCGACCTGAAACTTCACCCATTCCTTCTCTCCAGAGATGCTGCCTGTCCCGCTGAGTAACTCCAGCTTTTTGTGTCTACCTTCGACTCATACTTGCCCGCTCCGACCAACATGTCCTTTCTACACCAGCCCTACCTGCCTTTCCTTTTTTTTTTTAGATAGACAAGCGAGTAGAAACAGAAAACAAAAGAAATAAAGGACAGAGATGAGAAGTTAAAAGATTGAAAGAAAAGGAAAAAGTAAAAATAAGAGAGATTAGGAGAGATCTCCCTATCTCATATTTTTACCCATCCGTCACCCAGTTCTAAACCATTTAATTCCTAAGGTTATGTTATGTTGCACCATATGCTTGTAAAAAGTTGATAAACGGAGACCAAATCTTTAAGAATTGGTCTACTTTGCCTAGTAGGAGGAATCTCATTTCTTCAAGATGTAGCGTTTCAGACATGTTTGAGATCCACATTTTGAATGTTGGCGTAGGTGCGTTTTTCCAAAATGTAAGTATAAGTTTTTTCGCTATCATTAGACCATAATTAAGAAAAGCATCTTGGAATATAGTTAGTTTACTTCCCTCTTCCATTGATCCAAAGATAATCAATTCGATATTGGGGTTCAATTTTGTGTTAAATAGTTTTGTAAAAATTCCAAAAATGTCATTCCAAAATGTATACAGTTTTGTACAAGAGACAAAGGAATGTGCTATAGTGGCATTTTGAGTTAGACATTTGTCGCAGATGGGGGAAACATTTGAAAATATTTTATTCAGTCTTGTTTTCGAATAATATAATTTATGTAAAATTTTAAATTGAATTAGGTTATGTCTTACATTCATTGAACATTTGTTTACATATAATACATTTTTATCCCATCTATCGTTTGGAATTTTTATCAATAACTCTTGTTCCCAGTCTCTTCTAATTGCCTCTGTCGTTGGTGTTTCTATATTTAGAATTATATTATATAAGTAAGATATTAAATTGCTTGATTCTGCCTTTCTATTCATTCCTTCCTCCAATAGATCTGGGGTTAAAGTTTGATATCCTTGTATATACTTTTTCAAATAATCTTGAATTTGAAGGTATTTGAAATATTGATTACTTTTCAAATTATATTTGTTGTAATTGTTGGAATGATAAAAAAATTCCCATTTTATACATATCTCCCATTGTTTTAATTCCTATTCTTTCCCAATGGATAAACGTTTTATCAATACTGGATGGTTTGAATGAAGGATTATTAGCTATTGGAGAAAGAAGCGATAATTTTCTTAAATTTAAAGTTAATTTTATTTGTTTCCAAATTCGTATTATACTATGAATAATTGGATTCTTCTTGTATATTACATTGTTCAGTTTTATCGGGAAAAGAAGGATCGCTCCGATATTATAAGGGGAACAATCCTCTTTCTCCATTCTTATCCAATCTACCTGTTGGGCAGAACTGTCCAACCAGTAGATTATATTTTTAATATTCACTGCACAATAATAATATAATAAGTTAGGGAGCGTCAGTCCCCCTGATTCTTGAGATTTACACATGCTTTTTTTTAATTCTGTGTGATTTATAATCCCATATGAAGTTTATAATATCAGATTCTAATTTTTTGAAGAATTTTTTTAGGTAAGTATATTGGTATTGATTGAAATAGGTACAATATTTGTGGTAAGAAGATCATTTTTATCGCGTTTATTCTGCCTATTAAAGACATCAGCAGTGTCTTCCAAAATTTAATCAACCCATTTAATTTAGTTAATAAGGGCATATAGTTTGCGTTGAGCAATGATTTATAGTTCCTAGTAATTTGGATGCCCAAATACTTAAATTTTTCTGTTGCAATTCTAAAAGGGAATTTCAACAGATGTGTCGACTCTTGAGGTTTTATCGTCATAATTTCGCTTTTGTTCCAATTCATTCTATATCCTGAAAAAGAACCAAATTCCTCTATTAAATTTAGTATATTTGGTATGCTAATTTGCGAATTTGTAATATATAATAATATGTCGTCGGCATATAATGAAATTTTATTATTTGAGTGTTTAGTAATATACCCATGAATATTCGGATGGCTTCTTATACTTTCATACTTTCCTTTTGAACATAAGCTACCCTATTTGCGAATAGGCACAACTTCCAACATGTTGGCCCTTGCGTTGGTGTCTGATGTTTTAAGAAAGGGAGATAATTAATCTCAGACAGAAGCAATTACTTCATAATTAATGTCTTACAGCGTGGAAACAGGACCTTCAGCCCAACTTGCCCAAACTGACCAATATGTCCCAGTTATGCTAGTCCCACCTGCCTGTGCTTTGCCCATATCCCTCCAAACCTGTCCTGTCCATGGTTTCTTAAACATTGCAATAGTCCCTGTCTCAACTACCTCCTCTGGCAGCTTGTTACATACGCCCCCACCCTGTGTGTGAAAAAATTACCTATTAAATCTTTCCCCCCTCACGTTGAACCTATATCCTCTGCTTCTCGATTCCCCTACTCTGTGCAAGAGATTCTGTGCATCTAGTAGATCCAGTCCACTCATGTTTTTGTACACTTCGATAGGATCACCCCTCATCCTCCTTCGCTCCAAGGAAGAGTCCTAGCCTGCTCAACCTCTCAATAGCTCAGTCTAGAGTTAGGGAGCTCGAGGAGTCTGTGAGATCAAGTCCTCGGATGCTGCAAAGCACCAAGACACATCGACCCTGGGGTCTGCTCCACTAAGTCAATAAATCAATGAAGAGCTGGAGGAACTCAGTCGGTCAGGCAGCATCTGTGGAGGGAAATGGACAGGCAGTCAAAGTTTTGTGTCGAGATTCTTCTTCATACAAGTGAAGGATTCCGGCCTGAAAGGTTGCCTGTACATTTCCCTCAATAGTATAGGAGTAGAGAGATTCTTCTGCAGTTGTATAGGGCTCTGGTAAGACCACATCTGGAGTATTGCGTACAGTTTTGGTCTCCTAATTTGAGGAAGGGCATTCTTGTGATTGAGGCAGTGCAGCGTAGGTTCACGAGATTGATCCCTGGGATGGCGGGACTGTCATATGAGGAAAAATTGAAAAGACTAGGCTTGTATTCACTGGAGTTTAGAAGGATGAGGGGGGATCTTATAGAAACATATAAAATTATAAAAGAACTGGACAAGCTAGATGCAGGAAAAGTGTTCCCAATGTTGGGCGAGTCCAGAACCAGGGGCCACAGTCTTAGAATAAAGGGGAGGCGATTTAAGACTGAGGTGAGAAAAAGCTTTTTCACCCAGAGAGTTGTGAATTTGTGAAATTCATTGCAACAGAGGGCAGAGGAGGCCAAATCACTGGATGGATTTAAGAGAGAGTTAGATAGAGCTCTAGGGGCTAGTGGAGTCAAGGGATATGGGGAGAAGGCAGGCACGGGTTATTGATTGGGGACGATCAGCCATGATCGCAATGAATGGCGGTGCTGGCTCGAAGGGGCGAATGGCCTCCTCCTGCACCTATTTTCTATGTTTTTATAGATGCTACCTGACCCACTGAGTTTCTCCAGCACTCTGTTTTTAGCTCAGCATTCCAGCATCTATATTTCCTTGTGTCTCCCCTTTTCAATAAGATCAGCACCTATCTCTATTTTAAACCCATTCAGTTTAAATGGAGAGGTTCAGCTTGCTTTAAGACCTTTCTTTGCCTTGCTTAAACATAATTAACATCAACTGAGTCAAAAGGCTGCAGATGCTGGAGACAGCAGGAAAAAAAAAGCGAACTGCTGGATGAACAGCAGTTCCAAGCTTCCGTGGGGAAAATAAATTTAGTTTTTACTTTTGGAAATACAACGTGGAAACAGGCCCTTCGGCCCACCGAGTCCACGCCAACACGTGATCACCCGTGCGCCAGTTCTATCCTACGCACTGGGGCCAATTAACCAACAAACCTGCACGTCTTTGGAATGTTAACATAGAAAATAGGTGCAAGAGCAGGCCATTCGGCCCTTCGAGCCTGCACCGCCCTCAATATGATCATGGCTGATCATCCAACTCAGTATCCTGTACCTGCCTTCTCTCCATACCCCCTGATCCCTTTAGCCACAAGGGCCACATCTAACTCCCTCTTAAATATAGCCAATGAACTGGCCTCAACTACCTTCTGTGGCAGAGAATTCCAGAGACTCACCACTCTCTGTGTGAAAAGTGTTTTTCTCATCTCGGTCCAAAAAGACTTCCCCGTTATCCTTAAACTGTGACCCCTTGTTCTGGACTTCCCCAACATCGGGAACAATCTTCCTGCATCTAGCCTGTCCAACCCCTTAAGAATTTTGTAAGTTTCTATAAGATCCCCCCTCAATCTTCTAAATTCTAGCAAGTACAAGCCGAGTCTATCCAGTCTTTCTTCATATGGAAGTCCTGACATCCCAGGATTCAGTCTGGTGAACCTTCTCTGTACTCCCTCTATGGCTGGAATGTCTTTCCTCAGATTAGGAGACCAGAACTGTACGCAATACTCCAGGTGTGGCCTCACCAAGACCCTGTACAACTGCAGTAGAACCTCCCTGCTCCGATACTCAAATCCTTTTGCTATGAAACCGGAGCACCCGGAGAAACCCACATGGTCACGGGGAGAAGGTACAAATCCGTGTGGACAAACACTCGTAGTCGGGATCCAACCTGGGTGTTTGACGCTGTAAGACAGCAACTCTACCGCTGCGCCGCCGTGCCGCCCGTCTTGTGCAATGGTACACTCTCAAACAATGTAACATACAGTATTTCATATTTTTAGTATGCATTAACCAAACAAACCTTATGCCTATTAACAAGGATTTTTGAAAATCTTGGGGCCAATGTATTTTGTTATTGCGAGTCAGAAACCTTTGAATTCTCATGTTCATAAGTGATAGGAGCAGAATTAGGCCATTCAGCCCATCAAGTCTACTCTGCCAATCAATCATGGCTGATCCAACTTACCCTCATAACCCCATTCTCCTACCTTCGCCCCATAACCCCTGACACCCACTCTAATTCTATTGATCTCTGCCTTACGAATTCCACTGACTTGGCCTCCACAGCCTACCATGGCAAAGAATTCCACAGATTCACTGCCCTCTTGACTAAAGAAACTCCTCCTCATCTCTATCCGAAAGGAACGTCCTTTAATTCTGAGGCGATGACCTCTAGTCCTAGACTCTCCCCTTGTGGAAACATCCTCTCCACAGCCACTCTATCCAGGCCGTTCGCTATTCAGTAAGTTTCAATGAGGTCCCCCCCCCCCCCCATCCTATAGATGTTGTACTACATCTAGTCACAGTGCAAATACATCAACACCAGTAATAATACCGGAAAGATGCTGCTTCAAAACGTAGACTGGAGTAACTCAACGGGTCAGGCAAGCATCAAACTGGGTCCCGACCTGATTTTCTCCAGAGATGCTGCCTGACCCGCTGAGTTACTCCAGCACTTAGCTTCTATCTTTGGTATAAACCTCCATCTGGTAATTCTTTAGTTGAGTTTAGTTTAGAGATACTGCGCAGAAACAGGCCCTTCAGCCCACTGACTCCGCGCCGACCAGCGATCCCTGTACACTAGCACTACCCTACACCCTCTAGGGACAATTTACACTTTTACCAAGCCAATGAACTTACAAGCCTGTACGTCTTTGGAGTGTGGGAGGAAACCGGAGCTCCTCGAGAAAACTCACACAGGTCACGGGGAGAACGTACAAACTCCACACAGACAGGATCGATCCCGGGTCTCTGGCGCTATAAGGCGACAGCTCTACCGCTGCGCCAACGTGCCACCCTAACAGCACGTATTCCAGGTCCTTCTCTCACTTTATGCTTCATCTGCCCACCACCCTCATGTGGTTCTGTTTTATGATCGCGATGTGGAACTGGTGTGTGGAAGTTGGGAGGTCACGTTGCAGTTGTGTAAGGCTTGGATAGAGTGGGTGTGGAGAGGATGTTTCCACTGGCGGGAGGAGAGTCTAGGACTAGAGGTCGTAGCCTGAGAGAAAACCCATGGGGAGAACGTACAAACTCCACACAGACAGCACCCGAGGTCAGGATCGAACCCGGGCCTCTGGCTCTCTGAGGCGAGCAACTCTATCCGTGGCATCCCCACCTTTCTACATCCTTGCTTCACAAGGCTCAGTGATTACCTCCAGCCTCCTTCCCCCAGTTCAGCAGCCACTGTAGTCTGCAGTCACACGACCACGGGTTATCGTGCAGGTAGATGCTGTCCAGCTGCAGTAGCTGACTCAGCATTTTCGCGGGCAGCGTGTGGATGGAATTATCAGCCAGGTAGAGGTGCTTTATTGACGAGAACTTAAAATGCTGCAGGAACGAGAAGGTCACAAACGTATTGGGGTGGATCTGTTGCAATTGGTTCCCTTCCAGGTGCACGAGGGCCAGCGACGTCATTCCGTAGAACGCGCCGGGCTGAATGAATACAATCTTGTTGTGGTCCAAGTGTAACCTTTGCAGGTTCACCAGTCCCTGAAACGTCGTTCCCGTTATGGCAGTCATTTTATTGTAGCTCATTTTCAGCGCCTGGAAGAGAAGACAAAATTACATTGACTAAAACGAGGCAATTGCAAAGCGAACACTAAATCAGTTCAAGATGCTTCGTAAGGCTTCGACCAAATTGCCACGGCTTTACATTAACAAGCAACACATGCGCAACTATTCACAGATTATTGAGGTGATTAGTCTTGTGTTCCCCACAGGGAATTGTTGGATTTTATTGAACAATCTTGGGAGGTTTGAGGGAAATATTGGAGATGGAGGTCATAAGGTCATATGTAATTAAGCTCAGAGTAGAATTAAGCCATTCGGCCCATCAAGTCTACTCCGCCCTTCAATCGTGGCTGATCTATCTCTCCCTCCTAACTCCCTCCATTCTCCTGCCTTCTCCCCATAACCTCTAATACATGTACTAATCAAGAAAGGAGGACAAATGGACAGAGAACTAGACCAGGATCCAATGGATTATTTACTTTGGAGAGATGGAATGGGTGATGTTTCGGGTCAAGACCCCTCTTCAGACCTGACCAGAAACGTTACCCATTTCCTTCCCTCCAGAGATACCGCATGTCATGCTGAATTACTCCAGCTTTTCTTCTACGGGATAAGTTCATAGGTTCATAAGTGATAAGCCATTTGGCCCATCAAGTCTACTCCGACATTCAATCATAGCTGATCTATCTTTCCCTCTCAACCCCATTTTCCTGCCTTCTCCCCTTAACCCCTGACATGCATACTAATCAAAAATCTATCTGTCTTTGGCTTAAAAATATCCATTGACTTGGCCTCCACAGCCTTCCGTGGCAATGAAGTCCACAGATTCACCACCCTCATACTAAAGAAATTCCTTCTCATCTCTTTCCTAAAGGGCCGTCTTTTAATTCTGAGGCTATGACATGTAGTCCTAGACTGGCCCACTAGTGGAAACATCTTCTCCTCATCCACTCTATCCAGGCATCTGGATATCTGGAGGCAGAAGTGAACCAGCACCTGCATTTCCTATCAATGCAGCTTTTTAATTATTATTATCACGTGTCCCGAGATACAGCGAAAAGCTTTCTTTGTAGCGTGCTGTCCAGTCAGTGAAAAGGATCAGATTCAAGCCATCCACAGCGCACAGAAATAAAGGTTCTAGCGTGTGGAGCGACTGTAATGAATGATTGGGACCAGCTGTAATGCATCGCCTGGCTTCTGCTCCATCTTGGAACTGTGCAACCTTATCCATGTAGAAGAATAGAGTCATAGATTCGTAGAGTGACACCGCGTGGAAACAGGCCCCTCACCCCAACTCGCCCACACCGGCCAACATGCCCCAGCTACACTAGTCCCACCTCAGTTCAGTTTTATTTGTCATATGTAGGTTAACACAGGGTCAACGGTGCAATGAAATGTGTTTGACAAGACAACGTGTCACCTCAGCAACAATAGTACAAAGATAAAAATAAGATAAAACAGGATAAGATAAAAGTGACATTGGTAGTAAAAGGCAATAATAAATAAAATAATCAACATATATGATGTGTTTATGAGTTCAGAAGCCTGATGGACTTATGGTAAAAACTGTTTGCGTTTGGCCCAAATCCCTCCAAATCTGTCCTATCCATGTGCCCGTCTAACTGTTCCTTAACCATTGGGATAGTCCCGGCCTCAACAACCTCCTCTGGCAGCTCGTTCCATACACCCACCACCCTCTGTGCGAAAACATAGGGAACAAAGATTATATTGTAGAATCATCGAGTCATACAGCATGGGAACAGATCCAACATCCCACCATGGTGCCCCATCTACGCTTGTCCCACCTGCCTGAGTTTCACCCATTTCCCTCAAAAACGTTCCTTTCCATGTACCTGTCCTAGTCTCTTTTAGATGCTGATATTGTACCTTCTTCAACTAGTTCCTTTGGCAAGGATAGGCTGGTGTAACTCAGCGGGCCAGTCAGAAAAAGGATAGGTGGCGTTTCGGGTCGAGACCCTTCTGTCTGTAGAACGGTCCTGACCCGAAATGTCACCTATTCTGTCTCTCCAGAGATGCTGCCTGACTCACTGAGTTACTCCAGCACTTTTTTGTGCCTCTTTGGTATAAACCAGGATCTGCAGTTCTTTGTGTCTACCTCCTCTGGCGGGTTGTCCCATACACGCACCATCCTCTGAGTGAAAAGGTTTCCCCTCAGGTTCCAATAGACAATAGACAATAGACAATAGACAATAGGTGCAGGGGTAGGCCATTCGGCCCTTCGAGCCAGCACCGCCATTCAATGTGATCATGGCTGATCATCCCCAATCAGTACCCTGTTCCTGCCTTCTCCCCATATCCCCTGACTGCTATTTTTAAGAGCCCTATCTAGCTCTCTCTTGAAAGCATCCAGAGAACCGGCCTCCACCGCCCTCTGAGAGGCAGAGAATTCCACAGACTCACCACTCTCTGTCAGAAAAAGTGTTCCCTCGTTCCCATTAATTTTTTTCCCCTCTCGCCTTAAACCTGATGTCGGGAAGAATGAAGCACTTGGATCACTAAATTATCCAAAATTGCATCCAATAAACTTGATAATTTATTCACAGCAATGTGATGTGAGCCAAATATTATAGTTCAGACAAGGGCATGTTTCCACGCTTTATCACTCTATGACTATAACGGCATCAATAAAAGTAGGCATGAAATAAAGGTCAACCTCCCTTCCATTGACTCCATTTATACCTCACGCTGCCTCGGCAAGGCCAGCAGCATAATCAAGGACGAGTCGCACCCCGGCCACTCCCTCATCTCCCCCCTCCCATCAGGGCAAAAGGTACAGACGTGTGAAGACGCGCACCTCCAGATTCGGGGACAGTTTCTTCCCAGCTGTTATCAGGCAACTGGATCATCCTACCACAACCAGAGAGCAGTCGCCAAACTAGTATCCACCTCATTGATGACCCTTGGACTATCCTTGATCGGACTCTGCTGGCTTTACCTTGCGCTAAACCTTATTCCCTTATCATGTATCTGTACGCAGTAAATGTCTCGATTGTAATCATGTATTGTCTTTCCGCTGACTGGCTCGCACGCAACAAATGCTTTTCACTGCACCTCCGCACACGTGACAATAAACTAAACTGGAAATGAAATGTAATAGTTACAAGACTACTGTGGGAACCATCTACTAAAGTAAGGAACTACTGTGGGAACCATCTGCTAAAGTAAGGATATTTTTATCTTTAAAGTATTTTCTCGTTGCAGTTATCGAATTAGCCACAAATGGGATTCCTCCTCTGACAAACTTGAATGAAGGAGTTCTGAAGCCACTGTGTTTGCAAAACGGTAGAGGTGATGCCCCACAGTGCCAAAGACCCTGGGTTCAATCCCGATAATGGACAGCGTTTGCATCTTTTCCCCGCGTCCGCATGGGTTTTCTCCAAATGCTGCAGTTTACCCCCTCACTCCAAAGAAGTAAAGGTTTTGTGGGTTAATTGGCTTCTGTAAATTGTAATTCAGCCCTGGTGTGCAGGATAGTGCTAGTGCTGGCGTGGAGCGAAGAGGCTGTTTCCGCGCTGTTTCTCCAAAGTCTAATGCTCGTAAGTCAAGATGTTTTGTCAACTTTATGCAGTCTCTTAAAGTGGTTGACGTAAAAACAACCCATTCGAAGAAGCCTAGCAAGTCATTCCAGAGTCGGAATAGGTTTTATCACCATTTCTCAAGAGAAATAATGAGCAAGGTTTGATGATTTGTGGCTGAATAGTTTTTTTTTAAATTTCAAACTGACAGCTTGATAGCGTGGATGTGGGGAGGATGTTCCCACTAGTGGGAGAGTCTCGGACCAGCGCTCATAGCCTCAGAATTAAAGGACGTTCCATTGGGAAGGAGATGAGGAGGGATTTCTTGAGTCAGAGGGAGGTGAATTTGTGGAATTCATTGCCACAGAAGAACGTGGAGGCCAAGTCAGTCGATATTTTTAAAGCAGAGATAGATAGATTTGTGATTACTACCGGTGTCGGAGGTTATGGGGAGAAGGCAGTTAAGAGGAAGAGATAGATCAGCCATGATTGAATGGCAGAGTAGACCACGGCCTAATTCTGCTCCTATCGCTTATGAACCTGAGAGCTAAACTTACCTTCAAGAAGGACGTGAAGGTCCTGGAAAGGGAACAGTAAATGATGACTAAATTCATCGGACAATTGAACAATTTTAGCCTCAGGGTTAAATTAAAGAAGCTAGGGTTGTTTTCTTTGGAGCAGAGAAGTTTGAAAGGAGATTTGATGGAGGTGAATAAAATAGATAAGTACTGTAGAGGTAAACGGTGCCCTTTAGCTAGGGACAGGGAGAACTGATTTATTCTGATTTATTCATTCTGCACAGAAGATACAGGAAGAATATGAGTTAAATCTATTTTTTGTTTAGTTTAGTTTAGTTTATTGTCACGTGTACTGAGGAACAGAAAAAAGCTTTTATTGCGTGCTATCCAGTCAGTGGAAAAACTATATATGATGCTTTCAAGAGAGAGTTAGATATAGCTTTTGTGGCTAAAGCAATCAAGGGATATGGGGCAAAAGCAGGAATGGGGTACTGATTGGGGATGATCACATTGAATGGCGGTGCTGGCTCAAAGGGCCGAATGGCCTACTCCTGCACCTATTGTCTATGTTTCTATACGTGATTACAATTGAGCCTTCCACAGCGTACAGAATCATTATAGTGGGAATAACATTTAGTGCCAGATAAAGTCCGGTAAAGTCTAATTGTAAATTGTCCCAAGTGAGTAGGATGGTGTTAGCGGGATGGTCGCTGGTCAGCATGGACTTGGTGGGCCAAAGGGCCTGCATCTGCGCTGTATCTCGAACGTCTCTTGAGTCTAAAATCTAATCAAGAATCTGTCAACCTCCGCTTTAAACATAGCCAATGACACGACCTCCACAGGTCTTCTGTGGCAATGCATTCCACAAATTCACCACCCGCTGACTAAAGAAATTCCTCCTCATCTCCTTTCTAAAGGCAAGTCTTTTTATTCTGGGGTCCTAGACTCTCCCACTAGTGGAAACATCCTCCCCAAATCCACCCTATCCAGGCCTTTCACCATTCGGTAAGTTTCAACGAGATGTCCCCTCACCTTCTAAACTCCAGCGAGTACAGGCCCTGTGCCGTCAAATGTGCGTCACCCAGAGAGTTGTGAATCGGTGGAATTCTCTGCCTCAGAAGGCAGTCGGAGGCCGATTCTCTGGATGCATTCAAGAGAGAGTTAGACGGAGCTCTTAAAGATAGCAGGGTCAGGGGATATGGGGAGAAGGCAGGAATGGGGTACTGATTGTGGATGATCAGCCATGATCACAGTGAATGGCGGTGCTGGCTCGAAGGGCCAAAAGGCCTGCTCCTGCACCTATTGTCTATTGTCCACTGTCTCAATGCTCATCATTAAACATTACATTCATTCTTTTGCAAAAGTAAACATAAATGCAGTTTTAAACAGCTTATATGATATAAAGGTACTACCTGCAGTGAACTCAGGTTTTTGAAGACTTTATCTGGAAGATTTTGAATGTCGTTGCCGTGAAGCATCAGAAGTTCCAGTCGCTGCAGACCATCGAAGAATTCCTTGCGCACGCTCTGTATGTTGTTGAAGCTATACAATACAGAAGAGTATCACTCCTATGATCCATGTGGAAAATCCAACTAATGCAGCGCTTTATAGGGTGAAGGGCCTGTACCACTGTACGAGCTAATTCATGAGCTCTCCCCAGTTTAAAAAAAAAATCAAACTCGTGGCAAACACGTAGAATGTACGTGGCGGGAACGTCGGAGCTCGGGACGTCTGTTAGCGGCTCGTAACGCCAGCGGCAGGTGTTCGGGAAACGCGGTAGGCTCGTGAAGACGCGTGAAGATTTTTCAACATGTTGAAAAATGTCCACGAGAGCCCCGAGTACCTACGAGCGGCTATTACCGTAATTCTCCGAGTTCGAACCCGGGGAAACTCGGGAGAAACTCTTGAATTAGCTCGTACAGTAGGACAGCCCCTTAAGGAGGGAGAGATAGATCATCCATGATTGAATGGCGGTGTAGACTTGACGGGCCGAATGGCCTAATTCTACTCCTATTCCTTATGACCTTCTGACCTTTATCTCTCTTTCTCTCTCTCTCTTCTAGTTTAGTTTTGTTTAGAGATACAAGCGAGGAAACAGGCCCTTCGGCCCACCTGGTCCGCGTCGACCAGCGATCCCCGCACACCAGCATTACCCTACACACACTAGGGTCAATTTACATTTATACCAAGCCAATTAACCTAAAAAACGGTCATTCTTTGGAGTGTGGGAGGAAACCAAAGATCTCGGAGAAAACCCACGCAGGTCACGGGGAGAACGTACAAACTCTGTACAGACAGCGCCCTTAGTCAGGATTGAACCCGGGTCTCTGGCGCTGTGAGGCAGCCAGCGTGTCGCCCTCAATCTATACCAGACATTTTACGTGTCGGAAAGATTTCTTTCTTTTCGTCGCATTTTTACTTCTTATACGATTTGAACATTGACTTATTAGGGAATTTATTGTACAGAAATACAGCGATGCATTTTAACAATACCTTGCCTGTCACAAAACACAAACAGTGGTGTTTTGAAGAAAGGACGGCACGGTGGCGCAGCGGTAGAGTCGCTGCCTCACAGCGCCGGAGGCCCGGGTTCCATCCTGTCTGCGGGTGCTGTCTGTACGGAGTTTGTACATTCTCCCCGTGACCGCGTGGGTTTTCTCTGGGATCTCCGGTTTCCTCCCACACTCAAAGGACGTACAGGTTTGAAGGTTAATCGGCTTCGGTAAAGATTGTAAATTGTCCCAAGTGTATAGGATCATGCTATAGAGTTTAGAAGGATGAGGGGGGGGTTTCTTATAGAAACATATACAATTATAAAAGGACTGGACAAGCTAGATGCAGGAAAAATGTTCCCAATGTTGGACTATTTCAGCGCTGGAGTAAAATAAAAATGAGCTCCTAATGTCGTGAACGCCAACAACGGGGACGGATTTTACGTAGGGGACAGGTAAGTGAAAGCTGTTTATTTTTACATATAAACTTGCTTTTTTAGATGACCTTAATCAACATTTCATGTTGCGAAACGGTGATTTATTCCCCATATGAACCGGCAGTATTTTTCCTGCCGATATTGGGTTTAAATTCACCGCAACCACAACGTTCCAATACATCGCGTTCCATAAAATCCCACTCGCAAGCTCATTTTAATGGCCATTAATTTATGGGCATTAAACACTAAATTCCTTCATTTGGCCTATAAATTAATGACAATTAGATTTAAAAATCATGTTATATTGTGAATTCTTGTGTGAATGTTAATTGGACACTTAGGATTTAAATGTTTTCATTTTTTTTTCTTAAGAAATGGATCTAGTAATTGAATTTTGTAATTAGCTACAATTGGGTAACTAACTAATTATATGCTTTAATTTCAGGTCAACCAAGTAATATTGTTTCATATTCGTTTCAGAATGCTTCAATCTATAATAACTGAACATTTCTTTCAGTTCTCTTAGAAACTGTTTCTCTAAGAAAGTTATGGGCTTTTGACTGTCCTCGAACACAACTTTTGTGATAAGTCAAAAGAATAGCAATAGGGAACAAGTTGCTAATGTCCGAGTATGAAAATGGTCATAAATCTTTTAATACTGAAGATATGAAAGTGAATTAGGTGTCAAATTAAACTTCTTTTTATGCTTTATCTGATGGGATAAATTGCAGACTTGATTTTTAAAATCTCAACATTTTGTAACATTGCTACATTAAGTTTATTCATTCATTCATTCATTCATTCCTTCAATTCATTCATTCCTTCATTCATTCATTCATTCATTCATTCATTCATTGATAAAACACTCTTGACTTTCTTATCTCGGTGCATTGATCCTATCATTTCCTCTCATGATCTCATACACATTGCCCAGCAAAATTTAAAATACTAGCAGCTTGGTAGATACTCCTGCTATGGAGTAACCATGCCTTATGGATTGAATGATGGAACCAAGCACTTACCCAAAATTGATCCTCTCCACCAGCTTCGGTATTCCTGATGGCACAGCTGTCAGAGATCGAAAAGTGCAGTGGACTTCAGTGGAGAAATAGCAGGCACAGGGCTGTGGACAGGAGAGGGTGAGGCTTGGATACCCCAGAGAAAACATCAGTACCATGGAGAGAGTTACCACGGGGGCCAGGTGGGATGATGCCTCAGGCATCTTTGCCTTCCTTCAGTAAGAGTTCCCAGATCAGGAATGGTGCGGGTGGCAGAGCGAGGGACGGCGCTGTCTTGTTGTAAGCTCCTCGAGTGATGTATAATCTACCCAGCTTTCCTCCGGGATTATCTTCGTGTCGTAGCTTCGGCAAACGGCGAGCGTTTCATCAAGACGGGTGCATTTTAAAAAGTGTTAATTCCGGCTCATTCTGTCGAGAAAGAAAGAAGAAACCAATTACCCACTGATCAACTGTTATCCATAATCATGAGGCACAGTTGAAGTAAAGGACCTTTCATTGTCCATTCCCTGATTCCATACAATCTGACCCGACCATGAACCGAATGATCCATTTATTGCTTCACATAAAGGTTGACTTTTCGCTGCTCAGGGACTAAATCCAGGAAACTTCCAAGAACCACGGATGATCATAGATTATAATTTGTTATCAAATATTTATAATTTATCTCTCATAGTTCCGTGTTCTGTCTTAAGAAAGCTAATTGGGTTTTTTTTTTAATGAAAATATATCTATTCAATTGTTTGCAATAATAATATTTCCAAAACAGACAATACCAAGACAGCTCTGGGGTAGTGTTGTAGAGCAGAGGGGTCTAGGAGTGCAGGTGCATGGTTTCTTGAAGGTGGAGTCGCAGGCAGATAAGGTGGTCAAAAAGGCGTTTTGGCACACTGGCCTTCATCAGTCAGAGTATTGAGTATAGAAGTTGGGAGGTCATGTTGGAGTTGTATAAGACGTTGGTGAGGCCGCATTTGGAGTATTGTGCACAGTTCTGGGCAACGTGTTATAGGAAAGATGTCGTCAAGCTGGAAAGGGTACAGAGAAGATTTACAAGGATGTTGCCGGGCCAAGAGGGTCTGAGCCATAGGGAGAGGTTGGGGCAGGCTGGGACTCTATTCCTTGGTGTGCAGGAGGAAGGGGGGTGATCTTATTGAGGTGTACAAAATAATGAGAGGAATTGATCGGGTAGATTCACAGACTCCCTTGCCCAGAGTAGGTGAATCAAGGACAAGAGCACAAAGGTTTAAGGTGAGGGATAAAAGATTTAATAGGAACCTGAATAGGTATGTTTTGCACACAACGGGTGGTGGGTGTATGGAACAAGCTGCCAGAGGAAGTAGTTGAGGCTGGGACTATCCCAAAATTTGAGAAACAGTTAGTCAGGTACGTGGATAGGACAGGTTTGGAGGGATATGGACCAAACACGGGCAGATGGGACTAGTGTAGCTGGGACATGTTGGCCAGTGTGGGCAAGTTGGACTCTATGACCACCATAAAACAAAGTTACAAAATATTCGTAATACAAAATATTAAATGACTATGTTACAGGCCAGTCCTACTTACACGACTTTTTCGGCATGTTAAACATGTTTTCAACATGTTAAAAATTCAGCGGTGACCAGAAAGACGCTACGACGCTTTGGGCGACTGAGGAGACTACTCACGACAATACAGGCGACACCCTGGCGACATGTCGCGGGGTGAAGCCCGTACGGCCGTGAGCGGTCGCCCAAAGAGTCGTACCTTGTTCTGGTCACCGCTGGATTTTCAACATGTTGAAAATTTTCGGCGACCTGCTGCGACTATGACGGGTGCCGGCAGTCGCCAAAAAAAATCGCGTAAGTGGGACAGGCCCATTACAATTCTGGTCCAGGTTGCATTTAACACAGTGCCCATCGGTCCCGGAAATCCCCCACTGTGCCGGTGGACAATGGAATCAAGGGATATTGGATGATCAGCCATGATCATATTGAATGGCGGTGCAGGCTCGAAGGGCCTAATGGCCTACTCCAGCACCTATTTTCTATGTTTCTATGTTTCTATGATATGGGGAAAAAGCAGGAACGGGATGCTGATTTTGGATGATGAGCCTTGATCATATTGAATGGCAGTGCCGGCTCCGAGGGCCTGCACCTATTCTCTATGTTTCTAGGGTACCGCGTGGTCCTTTTCGAGGCACGGACGTAACCCCGGTAAAGGGGCAGGCAGTCGGCTTGGAAGAAAGCTAGTTGTTGGCAAAATGGAGGAGTTGGGAAGGTGGGGAGGGACGGGGAACAGCAGAAGCAAGATTCCATTATCCATCGCTATATTAAACTATGGATGTGCCACTTTGTCACATTTTGTCTGTTGTTCATATTTGATAAAAGTGACAATGCCAGGCATAATTAAGAATCATTCTCAAAGCTACACCACGTCAAAAGCTCTCATAAGCACTGAAATATTTGTAATGTGATTTCATTACTTAAGATTTAAAACATTTTTTTTTTAGTTTTAGAGATAGAACGTGGGGAAACGGGCCCTTCGGCCCACCAAGTGCATGCTGACCAACGATCACCCGTACATTAATTCTATCCCACACACAAGTGACAATTTATAGGAGCCAATCAACCTACAAACCTGCATGTCTTCAGAATGGGGGAGGAAACAGGAGCACCCGGAGAAAACCCACGAGGTCGCAGGGAGAATGTGCCAACTCTGTGCAGACATCACCCGAGGTCAGGATCAAACCTGGTTCTATGGTGCTGTAAGGCAGTAACTCTATCGCTGCGCTGCTGTGATCTTGCCTTGTTGGCACAATGCAGTTCAAACCAACTCTACACTATCCGGTTTAGCAACACCGCAAGTTGGAGGAACAGCACCTCATATTCCGCTTGGGGAGTCTGCATCCTCTGGGCTTGAACATTGAATTTTCTCAATTCTGTTAACCCTTGCTGTCTCCTCCCCTTCCCACCTCTCCCTCAGCCCTCGGGCCCTGGCATTCCCACTCTCTCTATCTCTCTCCCCCACCCTAGTCGCACTAGCTTCTCATTTTCACACCACAAACAGCTTACAATGGCTTATTTCCTTTATCATCGATACTTTTTTGCATATCTTTCATTCATTATTCTTTATCTCTCCACCTCACCGTCTATATCTCTCGTTTCCCTGATCCCTGACCAGTCTGAAGAAGGGTCTCGACCCGAAACGTTGCCTATCTCCTTCGCTCCTTAGATGCTGCTGCACCCGCTGAGTTTCTCCATCTTTTTGTGTACCCTTATCTTCTCACTATCTCTGTTTCATTGTTTTACTCTCAGACTTCCCGCTCTCGTTTGCCTCTTGCTTGTTTTGATTGAGGGTGCCGCGATACTGCCCTGACGGTGCCACTAATGTCAGTTTATTTTAGTTTAGTTCAGCGATTAGTTTAGTAGCCCTTTGGCCCACCGTGCTGACCAGGGATCCCCGCACACTAACACTATCCTACAGACACTGGGGACACTATTCACATTTATACCAAGCCAAGTAACCTATAAGCCTGTACGTCTTTGGAGTGTGGGAGGAAACAGGAGCACCCGGAGAAAACCCACGCAGGTCACGGGGAGAACGTACAAACTCTGTACGGACAGAACCCGTAGTCGGGATCAAACCCGGGTCTCTGGCGTTGTAAGCGCTGTAAGGCAGCGACTACCGCTCTGCCACTGTGCTGCCTACACTGTGCCATTGCTGCCTGCTTGGACAAATGACAGCTTGTGGCATTTTTGTGGTGGAATTTGGACAGCAGCTGTATGTTATATTGCATGACCTTGCCGGAGATGCGAGTGTTTTCCGGATGGTATCTCCGGCCGCTCTGCGGCCTAACATCATGGAGCTGGAGGCCTTGCTTGGGACTGACTTTGAGCCCCACCCTGGGCTGTGGACTTACCATCGGAGCCGATCCCTTGCCTGGGATCGACGCTCCAACCGCGGCCTGCGGATTTCACCGTCGAGGAGCTCGCAGTCTCGGGTCGAGACCGATGTCGGAGAGCTCCAGTCGCAGAAGGTTTCGTCCAGCCCCGACCTGGGGTCCGATCGCCTGGCGCGGTGGAGCTGAGATCCTCCCCCCCTTATGCAGGAGCTTGACCGCCCCGACGCGGAGGGCCCAAACGCCGCCGGCTACGGGAGTCAAGATCATCCCGTCAACGGAAGGCTCGAGGCCCCCGACCGCGGGAGAACAAAGAAGGGAAGAGATTGAACTTTTTTTTGCCTTCCATCACAGTGAGGAATGTGGAGGAGTCACTGTGGTGGATGTTCATGTTAAAATGTATTTTGTGTGTTTTGTGGCTTTTTATTGGTTTGACTGTGTGGCAAATGAAATTCCTCGTATGTTGCGAAACTTACTTGGCTAATATGGTACGATTATGATTAAGATTATGATGTTACATGGCATAATGCCTAACCTAGTAGCACGAGCAATGCTGAAGGATATGCTGGGGAATGAAGATGTCGGAACCTTGAGCAACAAACAAAACGCTGGAGGACATCAGGAGGTTTCATGGATGGGTCTCACCCTGGACACTTCTTCTTCGACCCGCTCCGATCGGGCAAGAGTTACAGCAGGGTGTTAACGCACACCTCCAGACTCAGGGACAGTTTCCTCCCAGCTGTTATCAGGGGAATATACCATCACCATCCTATCATCAACTACAGAGCAGTCCTGAACTACCATCTACCTCGTTAGAGACCTTCGGACTATATTTAATCGGACTTTACTGGGCTTTATCTTGGACTAAACTTTATTCCCTTTATCCTGTGGATGTACACTGTGGCTGGCTCGATTGTAATCATGCATAGTATTTCCACTGACTTGATTTCACAAAATGAAAAAGCTTTTCACCGTACCTCAGTACATGTGACAGCAA
This sequence comes from Okamejei kenojei, assembly GCA_035221665.1. Lineage (NCBI taxonomy): Eukaryota > Metazoa > Chordata > Chondrichthyes > Rajiformes > Rajidae > Okamejei > Okamejei kenojei. The sequence goes on from CM069136.1 coordinate 12,144,050, forward strand.
CCTAAGCGAAACTAGAAGGGAGAAAATTGGAACATGTACATGAGGGGTAGGTGTGAGGCAAACACTACCCATTCCATTCACCTCTCTTCGACAACTTTCTCACATCTAATACAGCAGTCTAAAGAAGGGTCCAGACTCGAAATGTCGTCTGTCCAATGCTAAAGGAGACCCTTGATTAGAAAGAATGTCAAGGGTTATAGGGTGATGGCAGAAGAATGGGGTTGAGAAGGAAAGATAGGTAAGCCGTGATTGAATGGCGGAGTAGACTTTAGTTTAGTTTAGTTTAGAGATGCAGCACGGGAACAGGCCCTCGGCCCAACGGGTCCGCGCCGACCAGCGATCCCCGCACATTAACATTATCCTACACCCACTAGGGACAGTTTTTACATTCACACCATGCCAATTAACCTACAAACTTGGGATGTGGGAGGAAACCGAAGATCTCGGAGAAAACCCACGCAGGTCACGGGGAGAACGTGCGAACTCCATACAGACAGCGCCCATAGTCGGGGTCGAACCCGGGTCTCCGGCGCGGCACTCGCTGCATGACAACTACTCTACTGTTGCGCCACCCGTTACCTGATGGGACGAATGGCCTACTTCTGCTCCTAGAACCCATGAACTTACAAAGTAACTTTCTCAATACACATCTGCAACATTTCAGGAACATAAATGACAGTCTACCTAAGATTCTGGCTGTAGAAGTCCATGAAAAGGGAAGACATTTGGAAAAAAAATCAGTTGCATGTGCAGGGGAGAATAATGGAAATCTGTTTGTGATTATTCAAGAGTAATTTAGTAAAGGGTCAGTTATTTTGGAGTAATCATAGTAATAATCCAATCAAAGTATTTGGATGCAGAAGTCTGAATTAAGATATTATTCATCAGTATCCAGAGTGTGTAATTGAGATTAGCAACAGTTCCAATGTCCTAATTTTTAAACTAACTTTCTCAGCAGAGTCTCTGCCAAATCCATTCAGGAAATATTACTCTGAAACAAGTTTGCTTCCTTACTACCCATCTGGCTCTGACACCACTAATGAAGGATGACAGCCTCCAGGCCGCTTTACTCTGATTTTTATAGGAGATTTTCCCTCTTAATTTCAAAGTAGTGCCATTTATTAATGGGAAATAGATAATGATGTAACGTTGGGGACGGCACGTTGACCGCGTGGGTTTTCCCCAGGAGCCCCGGCTCCCCCCCCCCCCCCCCCCCCCCCCCCGCCCCCCCCCCCCACACTCCAAGAGACGAACAGGCTTGTAGGCCCATCTTCTTCTTGCGTATGGCGTGCACAGCCTAAAGTTGTCGGACAACTTGTTCATTAGATCTTATTTGATTGATACGTGAAGGTTGCAATCTCCCACCCCGGCTTGCAGGCTAATTGGCCTGGTATAATTGTGAATTATCCCTTGTGTGTGTAGGATAGTGTTAATGTGCCGGGATCGCTGGTCGGCGCGGACCCGGTGGGCCGAAGGGCCTGTCTCCGCGCTGTGTCTCTGAACTAAACTAAACTATGAAGGATCTCAGTGTCGAAACAATCAATTGCCATCTACTGCATCCGCTGCTCCAGATGCCAGATGATCTATATCGGTGAGACCAAGCGGAGGCTTGGCGATCGTTTCGCTGAACACCTCCGCTCGGTCCGCAATAACCAACCCGACCTCCCGGTGGCTCAGCACTTCAACTCCCCCTCCCATTCCGTATCCGACCTCTCGGTCCTGGGCCTCCTCCACGGCCAGAGTGAGCAACACCGCAAGTTGGAGGAACAGCACCTCATATTCCGCTCGGGGAGTCTGCATCCTTTGGGCTTGAACATTGAATTTTCTCAATTCTGTTAACCCTTGCTGTCTCCTCCCCTTCCCACCTCTCCCTCAGCCCTCGGGCCCTGGCATTCCCTCTATCTCTATCTCCCTCCCCCACCCTAGTCGCACCAGCTTCTCATTTTCACACCACAAACAGCTTACAATGGCTTGTTCCCTTTATCATCGATACTTTTTTGCATATCTTTCATTCATTGTTCTTTATCTCTCCACATCACCGTCTATATCTCTCGTTTCCCTGATCCCTGACCAGTCTGAAGAAGGGTCTCGACCCGAAACGTCGCCTATCTCCTTCGCTCCTTAGATGCTGAGTTTCTCCAGCCTTTTGTGTAACAATCAATTACAGAAACTGGTTTACACAAAAGAGCACAGAGTGCTGGAGTAACTCAGCGGGCCAGGCAGCGTCTCCAGAGAACACGGACAAGGTGATTTTCAATTCAAATTCAGACTTTAGAAATACAGCGTAGAAAGAGGACCATTGGCTCATCCTGTCAGCATCGATCAACAAACCCCCCCTTACACCAGTACCATCCCATGCACAAGGGACAATATGCAGAATCCAATTAACCTACAAACCTGCACGTCTTTGGAATGTGGGGGGAAACCGGAGCACCCGGAGAAAGCCCACGCCATCAAGGGGAGAACGTACACATTCCATATGGACAGCATCCATAGTCAGGACTGAACCTGGGTCTCTACGCTGTAATGCCCCTGTCCCACTTAGGAAACCTGAACGGAAACCTCTGGAGACTTTGCGCCCCACCCAAGGTTTCCGAGCGGTTCCCGGAGGTTTTTGTCAGTCTATAATGGTCGAAAGTGGTTCCCGCTTCTTCTATGTTCCGGCGATTATTTCAAAAGGTTCAAAACCGGCCGCGACTAAAAATAGGTTGCCGTTTTAAAAATCGGTAATTTTTTAGTCGAAGCCGGTTGCGATGCTAGTTGAAGGTGGTTGCCGGAGGTTGCAGGTATTGGAAGGCAAGACCTCCCTGGTGGAATAAAACTGGGTGAAAAAAAAGGTCTTACCTTCCACTACCTGCAACCTCCGGCAACCACCTTCAACTAGCATCGCAACCGGCTTCGACTAAAAAAATTACCGATTTTTAAAACGGCAACCTATTTTTAGTCGCCGGAACATAGAACAATATTTGCCGGAACATGGAAGAAGCGGAAACAACTTTCGACCATTAGGGAGACTGACGAAAACCTCCGGGAACCGCACGGAAACCTTGGGTGGGGCGCAAGGTCTCCAGAGGTTTCCGTTCAGGTTTCCTAAGTGGGACAGGGGCATAAGGCAGCAACTCCACCACTGCGCTGACCATGACGTTTTGGATTGGGACCTTCTTCAGACTCTATGTCTCAGTGTTGGAAACAATGGGATACAGCTGAGTTATCAACATATACTGTTCTACTGCTTTGTCTGAGTGTTAATGGTGAATGGGTTCAGTATGCAAAGGCCCATTGTACGATACGATGCAATAGAACTTTATCCATCCCAGCAGGGAAGTTGGTTTGCCACAGTCATAAAATTACAACAAGACACATGAAACGTGAAATTAAAGTGATGAGTGGAAAGTCCAGGATAGGGGATGTGTAAAGATTGGGGAGGAGGGGGGGGGGGGGGAGTCAGTCTACCTCACGACAGAAGGGGGAGGTGTTGTACAGTTTGACAGCCACAGAGGAAAAGGATCTCCTGTGGCGTCCCAGTGTGGTAATGGAGGATAAGAGAGTTGACCTATGTAGAGAGCTAAATATTTAAGAAGCAATAGACAATAGACAATAGGTGCAGGAGTAGGCCATTCGGCCCTTCGAGCCAGCACCGCCATTCACTGTGATCATGGCTGATCATCCACAATCAGTCCCCTGTTCCTGCCTTCTCCTGATATCCCCTGACTCCGCTATCTTTAAGACCTCTATCTAACTCTCTCTTGAAAGCATCCAGAGAATTGGCCTCCACTGCCTTGTGAGGCAGAGAATTCCGCAGACTCACCACTCTCTGCGTGAAAATGTTTTTCCTCATCTCCGTTCTAAATGGCCTACCCCTTTTTCTTAAAATGTGGCCCCTGGCACACTCCCCCAACATCGGGAACATGTTTCCTGCCTCTAGCGTGTCCAAACCCTTAATAATCTTATAAGTTTCAATAAGATCCCCTCTCATCATTCTAAACTCCAGAGTACACAAGCCCAGCCGCTCCATTCTATCAACATATGACAGTCCCGCCATCTCGGGAATTAACCTTGTGAACCTAGGCTGCATTCTTGCAACCTAGCAAGAATGTCCTTCCTCAAATTTGGAGGTCAAAACTGTACGCAATACTCCAGGTGCGGTCTCACGAGGGCCCTGTACAGGCAATCTGAGCAGGTTAATAAAAGCATAGAATGACACAGTATGGAAACAGGCCCTTTGGCCCAACACATCCATGCCAACATGACACCCATATACATAGGTCAATTTTCCTGTGTTTGACTGATATTTCTCTAAACGTTTCCTACCCATGTTTCTGTCCAAATGTCCTTTAAATGTCATTACTGTACCTCGCTCAACTATTTCCTTTGGCAGCTCATCACATATATCCGCCACTTGCCCTCTAAGTCCCTATTAAATCTTTACCCTCCAAAAATCTGTGCCTTCTCAGTTCCCCCAACCTTGGGAAATATGGTCTATGCATATATGCCCCTCATGACTTTATACGTCTCTTTAAAATTACCCCTCAGTCTACTCATCTCCAAAGAATAAAGTCCTAGCCTGCCCGACCTCTCTCTGTAGCTCAGGCCCTCGAATCTTGGTAACATCCGCGTAAATCTTCTTTGCCCTCTTTCCAGCCTATTGCTATCTTCCCTATAGCAGAGGCAGCAGGGTGGCACAGCAGTAGAGTTGCTGGCCCTATAGCAGAAGCGTCCACGTCGCGGGGGCTGGAAGCTGGAAGTATCCCCAGCTAATTCAGCCACCACCGTCCACCACCGCGACAAGTGGTGGCTCCCACTGATTGGCGCCGGAAGCCTGCGTCCTTTTCAGGACGGACGATGACAGCGAGGCCAACATTTGAAACATGGAAGACGGACACGGAGGACGCAGAAGCTAGAGTTGCTGCAAGAGCGGCAGAGAACCGGGTTCGATCCTGACTATGGGTGCTGCCCCAGTGGAGTTTGCACCTACTCCCTGTGACCTGCGTGGGTTTTCTCCGGGTGCTCCGCTTTCCTCGCACACTCCAAGTTTGTAGGTTAATTGGCTTCGGTAAAATTGAAAATTGTCCCTCATGTGTGGGGTAGTGCCAGTGACCGTTGGTTGGCATGGGCTCGGTGGGGCGGGGGGCCAGTTTCCGTGATGTATCTCTAAAGTCTAAATTCTAAAGGGTGACAAAAACTGAACAAAATACTCCGAGTACGGCCTCACCCAGTAGTTGCACTGCAAGAGCAAAGAGCAACAGAACCTGATGCAGGTGAACGGGATTAGTGAAAGTGGGCAGCATGGACATGGCGGGCCGAACGGCCTGTTTCAATTCTGAGCGACTTGTGATTCTAGGATATCAACGGAGTCTGTCCTTGTGAAAGATAAAGTGACCCATCTCTCTCTGTGCCATGATCTTTGATGCGACAACTGAACGGAAAAAGGGTAAAATATGTTTTAGTTTTAGTTCTAGTTTTAGAGATACAGCACGGGAACAGGCTCTTCGGTCCACGGAGTCCGCGCCGACCAGCGATCCCCGCACACTAACACTATCCGACACACACCAGGGACAATTTACAATTTTGTCAAGCCTGCAAACCTGTACATCTTTGGAGCGTGGATGAAAACTGGAGCGCCCGGAGAAAACCCACGCGTTCACAGGGAGAGCGTGCAAACACCGTACAGGGAGCGCCCGCAGTTAGGATCGAACCCGGGTCCCTGGCGCTGTAACTCTACCCCTGCGCTACCATGCCGCCTGTGTGAAAACAATTCTACCGAGGAGAAATTGGCTGCCGTTATGCCTGGGGCTCTTCAGAAAGAATGGCAGCATGGTCGAAAGAGAGCTTTAACAGAGGTAATGAACAGAGGTAATAAGCAAAACCTCCTTCCAGCTGCAGGGAAGCTGAAATCCAGATGTTACCACTTTGGAATGAATGGAGAAAGAACCAGGAGGGAAATGAAGATAATGTTTTAATGCTGTGAGGCACTGCATTCATTGTCTGAAATGTTCATGGAAACTAGACACAGAATGCTGGAGCAACTCAGCAGGTCAGTCAGCATCTCTGGATGGTTAATTCCCGGGACTGTCATATGCTGAGAGAATGGAGCAGCTGGGCTTATACACTCTGGAGTTTAGAAGGATGAGAGGGGATCTTATTGAAACATATACGATTGTTAAGGGTTTGGACGCGCTAGAGGCAGGAAACATGCTCCCGATGTTGGGGGAGTCCAGAACCAGGGGCCACAGTTTATGAATAAGGGGTAAGCCATTTAGAACGGAGATGAGGAGAACACTTTTTTCTCACAGAGAGTTGTGAGTCTGTGGGCGGTGGAGGCAGGTTCTCTGGATGCTTTCAAGAGAGAGCTAGATAGGGCTCTTAAAGATAGCGGAGTCAGGGGATATGGGGAGAAGGCAGGAACGGGGTACTGATTGGGGATGATCAGCCATGATCACATTGAATGCCGGTGCTGGTTCGAAGGGCTGAATGGCCTACTCCTGCCCCTATTGTCTATTGTCTATTGATAGGAATGGGTGATGTTTTGGATTGAGGCACTTCTGCAGACTGAGAGTCAGGGGAAAGGGAAACGAGAGATATGGAAGGGTAACGTGTGAAAACGAGAGATCAAAGAGGACCAATTTCCCGGGAAATGTAGAATAGATAATTGTTGGCTTGGGGGAGCTGACCACAAGCATACAAAGTAGAATGTAATCAGGAGGATAGTCAAATTAGCCAGAGAACTAGGGTAGGGGAGGGACAGAGAGAGGAGAGGGGAGTTAAGGCTTACTTGAAGTTAAATAAGTCAATATTCATACTGCTGGGTTGTACGTTGCCCAAGCTAAATATGAGTTGCTGTTCATCCAATTGCCATTTGATCTCACTCGGACACATATCCACAGCAACTATTACAATGAAAACCAAAACTGGCTCAAAAAAGATAGATGCAAGTTTCCATGGATAATGAAGGTAGTTTTTTCCAAACGTGTAGGAAGGATCTGCAAGGGCGGCTCGGTGGCGCAGCGGTAGAGTTGCTGCCTCACAGCACCAGAGACCCAGGTTCAATCCCGACTACGGGTGCTGTCTGTACGGAGTTTGTACGTTCTCCCCGCGACCTGCGTGGGTTTTCTCCGGGTGCTCCGGTTTCCTCCCACACTCCAAAGATGTACAGGTTTGTAGGGCAACTGGCTTGGTATAATTGTAAATTCTCCCTAGTGTGTGTAGGATGGTGTTAGTGTGCAGCGATCGCTGGTCGGCGCGGACTGGGTGGGCCGAAAGGCCTGTTTCCACGCTGTATCACCGAAGGTACACTCTCCTTACACTGAAGAAGGGTCCCCACCCAAAACGTCACCTATTCCTTTTCTCCAGAGATGCTGCCTGACACGCTGCGTTACTCCAGCACTTTGTGTCTATCAGTCGAAGTTGTTTAAACGAGTTTGACGGGTCGGTTGGCCAGCTGCTTTTCATAAATGGTTCCTCTGCCAATGATTGATGGGCACACTGCCATATCCTGACTACATTTGACATGCTTGGCACCAGCATCATCCACTACGTTCATCCTTGTAGGTCCCAAAACCAGCCTCCTGCGGAATCTGTGGAATTCTTTGCCACAGAGGTGCTGTGGAGGCCAAGTCAGTGGATATTTTGAAGGCAGAGATAGATACAGTACAATGTCAGAGGTTACGGGGAGAAGGCAGGAGAATGGGGTTAGGAGGGAGAGATAGATCAGCCATGATAAAATGGCAGAGTAGACTTGAGTGGCCGAATTCTACTCCTATCACTTATGATCTTATGATAACCGATATACAGAATAGAGTGTTGCAACATTATTTGTTTAGTTTAGTTTAGTTTGAAGATACAGCACGGAAACAGGCCCTTCGGCCCACCGGGTCCGTGCCAACCAGCGATCCCCGCACACTAACACTATCCTACACACACACTAGGGACAATTTTACGCTTATACCAAGCCAAGTAACCCACAAACCTGCGCGTCTTTGGAGTGGGGGAGGAAACCGAAGATCCCGGAGAAAACCCACGCAGGTCACGGGGAGAACGTACGAACTCCGCGCAGACAAGCACCTGTAGTCGGGATCGTAGCCGGGGGGTGGGGGGGGGGGTCTCTTGCTGTAAGGCAGCACCTCTATAGCTGCACCACCATGCTGTTCTTACACTGACAGTTACATACTGTACACATAAGAACATTAGATAATGCAAAAGAAAAAAACGGAGTGAAAAATATACTGTAGTGTAGGAAGGAACTGCAGGTAGGCACAAAATGCTGGACTTGCTCAGCGGGTCAGACAAAGTCTCTGGAGAAAAGGAATAGGTGATGTTTTGGGTCGAGACCCTTCTTCAGACTGGCACAACCCATGCTCCGTTCCATACAGAAACCAATGCATTTCTAATGCTCATAAGCGGATAGCAGGGAATGATATAGTTGATATACTGCATCTATAAACAGAAAAAAAACACTCGAAAATGCAACGATTAGTATCTGAATTAAGACTTTAGATCAATGGGAGGCACGGTGGCGCATCGGGAAAGTTGCTGCCTCACAGCGCCAGAGATCCGTGCTCGATCCTGACTACGGGTGCTGTCTGTACGGAGTCTGTACGTTCTCCCTGTGACATGCGTGGGTCTTTCTCTGAGATCTTCAGTTTCCTCCAACACTCCAAAGACGTGCAGGTTTGTAGGTTAATTGGCTTCGGTAAAATTGAGAACTGTCTCTCGTGTGTAGGGTAGTGCCAGTGATCGTTGGTTGGCATGGACTCGGCGGGGCGGGGGTCCAGTTTCCGTGATGTAGTTCTAAACTAAACTAAACTAATTTTCTAGTGTAAGAATTCAGAATTGTCCCCAGTTCGTGTAGAATAGTGTTGATGCACGGGGATCGCTAGTCGAAACGGACCCGGTGGGCCAAAGGGCCTGTTTCCGCGCTGTAGTTCCAAACTAAACTAAACTAATTTTCTAGTGTAAGAATGCAGAATAATGGATCTAAGGTCGACACAAAAAACTGGAGTAACTCAGCATCTCCGGAGAGAAGGAATGGGTGACGTTTTGGGTCCAGACCCTTCTTCAGATGAAAGGCACAAGAAAGGGAAACAAGAGATATAGGCAATGATGTAAAGGCAACAGTCCGTTGTTAGCTGTCCGTTGGTTGAAAACGAGAAGCTGGTGCGACTTGGGTGGGGGAGGGATGGAGAGAGAGGGAATGCCGGGGGTTACTTGAAGTGAGAGAAATCAGTATTCATACCACTGTCCTGTAAGCTGCCCAAGCGAAATATGAGATGCTGTTCCTCCAATTTGAGTTTTGCCACACTTTGACAAGAAAGGTCTGTGTGGGAATGGGAAGGAGAATTAAAGTGTTGGAACTGGGAGGTCAGGTAGGTCCCGGCGGATTGAGCGGAGGATCTAAGGGAGATTCATACCCAAAGAGAGCTGCAAACCCTGAAAGATGATGCATTTTGTTTTTCACAGAGCAGCCCTGACGAAAAAGCCAGATGGGAGAGGAGTTTACTTTTAATGCAGTGTCTTGAATTGATATGGAATTCACAGCCTGAGATGGAGGGGGGAGATGTTGCAGAAACGTCTCGATCTGGTTTGGCGACTGCTCTGCCCAGGACAGGAAGGCTCTGCAGGGAGTGGACCGATACACCAGGAGGTGCAGATCCAGAGCCAGCAAGATCATGAAGGACCCCTACCCCCCCGGCAACGGGCTGTTCCAGCTGCTACGGTGTCAGGCGAGCGCCTCCGCTGTCACGCTACGAAAACAGAGAGGATGAGACAGAGTTTCTTCCCACACGCCATCAGAACTGTAAACTCTGATCTCACCAGGGAGTAATTACTGTGGGGTCTTTTTATTTAATGTAAATACTGGTTCTGTTCTGTTGTTCTGTTGTTCTGCACAATCCCGCAAGCGTTGCCACTTTCATTTCGCTGTACATCTTGTATGTGTATGTGACAAACAAAGTTGACTTGAGTAGCAACACTCTGGAGGAGGCTACTTTGAAAAGGAAACATTTGCAGAACAAAGAAGGAGTGGGAAGTGTGGAACGAGCTGGCACGGGTACGATGGGACGAATGGCCTTCTTCTGCTCTGTGTGATTTTACAGGGTAGATATCTTCCATGGTTGCAGATTCCACTGAATGAAGAGTATAAGTGGAAAGGTAGACCTCAGCGGGCTATGGGCCAAATACAAGCACATGGCCCTTTTCAGTGCTGTACTGAAAATGCAACTCGGTTGGCTCCAATGGGACAAGAAGGGCCGAAGGGCCCTTTTCAGTGCTGTACAACTCTAGGGCTCCAATGGGACTGCACACTGTTGTTCACCTCTGTAGTTTAGTTAATCCCTTTAGGTCATTGTTCATATTAACAGTGTATAACAATATGTGTAGGAAGGAACTGCAGATGCTGGTTTAAACCGAAGACAGACACAAAATACTGGAGTAACTCAGCGGGACAGGCAGCATCTCTGGAGAGAAGGAATGGGTGACGTTTCAGATTGAGTCCCTTCTTCAGACTTCAGACCAAGGCTACTTCATTACCAAGGCTACGCTTGGCCAGGCCAGCCCTGCGACACCTTCCAGCGATCCCCGCACACTAACACTGTCCTACACACACTAGGGACAATTTACATTCATACCTGGCCAATTAACCTACAAACCTGAACGTCTTTGGAGTGTGGGAGGAAACTGAAGATCTCGGAGAAAACCCGTGCAGGTCACGGGGAGAACGTACAAACTCCGTACAGACAGCACCCGTAGTCGGGATCGAACCCGGGTCTTTGCCGCTGCAAGCGCTGTAAGGCAGCGACTCTACCGCTGCGCCACCTCTGCAGTTCCTTGTTTCTACATATTGAATGCGCTGTACTAACTTCGCAGAAGCACAAGTGAATTACATTTCCAGCATCTGAAGTATTTTACTTCTGATTTGGAATGCTTGATGGGCGCCTGGCAGTGATTTAGTTTGTTGACTGAATTTAGCTCCAAGGTATTTCTCAATCTCTAAGAGAGATTTTAAATGCATGCTCTAAGAGAGATTTTAACAGTCTCAAAGAGAGATTTTAAATGCATGCTTGTTAAATCCTGATGTAATGGACATTAATGAACCAATGTACATGAAGGGGTGTGGGAGAAATGTGTAGGAAGGAATTTTACTCAGATGCTGGTTTAAACCCTAAAGATAGATACAAAAAGCTGGGGTAGACAAAAGTGCTGGACAAACTCAGCGCGTGCAGCAGCATCTGTGGAGCGAAGGAAATAGGTAACGTTTCAGGCAGAAACCCTTCCGGGGTAAGCGTTTATCCTACTTCAGATTTCCAAAAGTGTGAAGGAATGATGGTAGAGAGAAGCGACAGCTGAAGGGACAACAACAGCTAAAGTGGTTGGCGAACATTGGCCGTGCAGATGTCGAGATTGAAAATATTGGGAATTATCGCGTTTTCTCGCTGCATTTCATCAGCAGTAAGGCATTATATAGTTTTTTTTCTTAATTCCTTTGGAATCTAAAAAGTTGCAGAAGTGATAAGTGAATAAATCTGGCTTTAAATTTTTAAATCGCCCATGGTTCTGAAGTGGGCTTTTACATGCGAAAAGAAAACGCTTATGAAGCAAATGTTATCATTTTAAAAATTCGCAAACCATACGTGAGTTTTGAATTACATTTTACTCAGATGCAAGATAAGGAATGGCATAATTGTTAGCTGTTAATTGGACATAACCAACCTCAGCAAATTGCCAAAATCTTTGAAAGGGTGTTTAAGCTGTCAAGACATTTTCTTATTTGCCAAAATATATCTCCATAGCATAATGATAGAAAACTTACTTTTCCACACACCACTCGTATGTCTGGAGATTTTTTTAATGATAAATTTAGCTTCAGAGGAGTTTTCTTTTTGCATGTAAAAACCCACCTCAGAACCACGGGCGATTTAAAAAATTTTACAGCCGGATTTCTCACTTCTGAAACGTTTTAGATACCAAAGGAATGAAGAAAAACCACAAATAATGCCTTACTGTTGATGAAATGCAGTGAGCAAATGCGATAATTGCCAATATTTTCAATCTTGATATATGCACGGCCAATGTTCGCCAACCACTTTAGCTGTTGTCCTCCTTTGAGCTCTCGCTTCTCTATTTCCCCTCACTTTTGGAATTCTGAAGTAGGATAATTGTCTCTCACGCTTACACCGATTTCCACAATAATTTACAGCGCAAAAAATGACCATTTTGGTGGTTTTTAACGGGTAAGAAAGTACGCGTTTCGTGTACTAACAGTACATGCCGGAAGCTGCCATGTCCTCCACATGGATTGAGCTGCTCCGTGCGTCTCACCCTTTGTCCCGATGACCTTACGTACAACAGCCTCCTCTTGAATGTCAAAAAAACGAAGGAGCTGATCGTGGAACTTTAGGAGGGCACAACATCCGAGGACGTACACACCACTGAAGATAAATGGGGATACTGTGGATAGGGTGAGCTGCTTTAAATACCTGGGAGCCCACATCTCTCAGGATATGACATGGACATCACACGCTGCCGCACTGGTGAGTAAGGCAAGGCAGCGCCTTTACCACCTCAGGCAATTGAGGAAATTCAGAGTGTCTCTGAGGATCCTCCAGTGCTTCCACTCAGCGGCTGTGGAAAGCATCTTGTCCGGAAATATTGCAATCTAGTTTGGGAACTGCTCTTCCCAGGACAAGAAGGCTCTGCAGAGAGTAGTGTGTTCGGCCGATCGCACTATGGGAACTACACTCGCCCCCCCCCCCCCCCTTGCAGGAACTATACATCAGAAGATACAGATCCAGAGCCAACAAGATCATGGGGGACCCCTTCCACCCCAGCAACGGACTGTTCCAGCTGCTACGGTCAGGCAAACGCCTCCGTTGCCATGCTGTGAGAACGGAGAGGATGAGACGGAGTTTCTTCCCAGGGACCATTCGGACTGTAAACTCCTATCTCACCAGGGACTAACTTTACTGTACCAATTTACTGTTGTGTGGGGTCTTTTTTAAATTGCTGTTTTTTTCTTTTTTTTTTCTCCCACAAATATGTAATTACTGATTCTGTTCCATTCTGTTTTGTAGGGTTTCTTTTGCACAATCCGCGAGCATTGCCACTTTTCATTTCACTGCACATCTCGTATGCGTACGTGACCAATAAACTTGACTTGACTTGAACCCCACCTATTCGCTGAGGATTGTGCCCCCTCGATGCCAGCACTGAGCAGGAGATGCAGCACGAAACGGACTGAAGTTACGCACCAGCCTACGCCTGGAAAGCCCGACCAAGAGCCGCCCATCGCAGTAAAGGGGCAGAACCTACTGGCAGCCGACAATTTCACCTATCTCGGCAACACACACCCTCACGAGCAGTGAACATAGACGCGGAGCTGGACAACAGGATGTCCAAGGCAAGCTCTGCCTGGTGAAAATGTTTGGGAGAGGAGAGGACTCTGCGTTCCCACCCAGGTGAAGGTCTACCTTGCAGTAGTTCTCACTGGTAGACAAAAGTGCTGGAGAAACTCAGTGGGTACAGCAGCATCTATGGAGCGAAGGAAATAGGCAACCTTTCGGGCCAAAACCCGGGGAGAAGAAAGGAGAAAGGAAGAGGAGGAGCCCGAGGTCTGAGGGAATGCTGGGAAGGGGAGGAGACAGCAAGGGCTACCGGAAATTGGAGATTCAATGTTCATGCCACTAGGGTGCAGACTGCCCAAGCGGAATATGAGGTGCTGCTCCTCCAATTTCCGGTAGTGCTCACTCTGGCCATGGAGGAGGCCCAGGACAAAAAGGTCGGATTCGGAATGGGAGGGGGAGTTGAAGTGCTGAGCCATCGGGAGATCAGGTTGGTTAATGCGAACCGAGCGGAGGTGTTCGGCGAAAAGATCGCCAGGCCTTCGCTTGGTCTCACCGATGTAGATCAGCCGACACCTAGAGCAGCGGATGCAATAGATGAGGTTGGAGGAGATGCAGGTGAACCTCTGTCGCACCTGGAACGACTGCTTGGGTCCCTGAATGGAGTGGAGGGGGGAGGTAAAGCGACAAGTGTAGCATCTCTTGCGGTTGCAAGGGAAAGTGCCCGGGGAAGGGGTGGAGCGGGAGGGAAGGGAAGAATTGACCAGGGATTTACGGAGGGAGCGGTCTTTGCGGAAAGATAGGGAGATGGGAAGATGTGGCGAGTGGTGGAGTCACGTTGGAGGTGGTGAAAATGACGGAGGATTATTTGTTGTATGTGACGGCTAGTGGGGTGAAAGGTGGGGACCAGGGGGACTCTGCCCTTGTTACGAGTGGGAGGGTGGGGAGGGTGGGGAGAGAGAGCAGTGTTGCGGGGTATGGAAGAGACCCTGGTGAGACCCTGGGGGTTCCCCTCATCTATAGTAGGGGAGGGGAACCCCCAGTTCTCACTGCCCTCCTCTATGCGTGTGAGACCTGGAGTGTCTGCAGAAGATGCGCCGAGCTGTTCAACCACTTACACTCAACCATGTCTCCGCAGACTCCTCCACATCAAACATCCTATAGCAACGGGCTGGTATCCCCAGCGTCTGCACCCTCCTTCGGAAAGCCCAAGGTAGATGGGCTGGCCACGTCAGGCAGAAGAAATGCTTCAAAGACTGCCTCAAAGTGTCCCTCAAAAACCTTAACATCGATCTCAATACTCGGGAGTCGCTTGCTCTGGACCGCCCAATTGAACTGTGGCCCCTGGTTCTGGATAGGCACCGCACACAGGGCTCGAGTCACTTCAACATCCACTGCAGCGCCCACCCACTGTGTCCCATATGCGGGCGAGCTGTCCCGGGGCCCCGGGTCGGTCTCACCAGTCGCCTCCGGACCCACAAACAAAAAATAACCACTGAAGCTATGGTCTCCTTCGACGAACAGCAACAAATTGCAAGGGTATTCATGCTTCACGCCATTTGTCACTAGTAAGATCCCCCCTCATCCTTCTAAACTCCTGTGAATACAAGCCTAGTCTTTTCAATCTTTCCTCATATGACAGTCCCGCCATCCCAGGGATCAATCTCGTGAACCTGCGCTGCACTGCCTCAATCACAAGGATGTCCTTCCTCAAATTGGGAGACCAAAACTGTACACAATCCTCCAGATGTGGTCTCACCAGAGGCCTATACAACTGCAATGTGACATGGTATTCCATTCCACAGAGTGGTGGGAAAATGGAATCAATCAACAAATCAAATCAAACAAACTTTGTTGACATTTAGAAATACATCGATGTATGCAATTCCAAACGAGATTCCGTTGCATTTGGCTCCCCGTGCAACACGAAAGTAAACGGAAGGATAAAATGGATAAAAGGATAAAATGGATAAAAGGATAAAATAGACAATGGTGGCAGCCCATTACATTACATGGCATTCAGGAGTCTGATGGCTCGTGGGAAGAAGCTGTTGCGGAACCTTGATGTTCTGCTCCTTATGCTACGATATCTTTTGCCCGAGGGCAGCAGAGTGAACAGTCCGTGATGGAGGCGTGTGGGGTCCTTTATAATACTGCTGGCCTTAGACACGCAACGTTTGGCCGCAATGTCCCCGATTGAGGGGAGAGAAGTCCCGATGAGTATTGAGCTTCCAGAGGAGGTGGTTGAGGTGGATACTGGTAAAGACATTCAGAAACGTACATGGGCAGGGAGGACTCAGAGGGACATTGGCCAAAGTCAAGCTTATTGCCAGCTGCATGACTTGCATGAGGTACAGGTGCGGCACATATTCCCCGTGAAAAAACGGGAAGAAGCTGTTCAATTGATAATACGAACTCAAATGGAAACAATTAAACAAAACTCCATGATAAGCCTTTTGGAAGTGTTTAGTCTGAATAGGATAAGAAATGTATTTTGGCATGTATTGTGCAACTCATCTCCAGCACTTTGAGGACATTGGGCATTGTCTATGGAACTGATGGGCGACAATGCTGAGAACTATATTCTGCACTCTGTATCTCCCCCTATGCTCCACCTACTTGCGTATGGCGTGCACAGCCTAAGGTTGTCGGACAACTTGTTCTATTTGATCTTATTTGATTGTGCCGGGTTGATTGCATTTATCGAAACAGGGCGGACCACTTGAAGGTTGCAATCTCCCGCCCCTGGATAGCATGCAAATCAACGCTTCTCACTGTACCCCGGTACATGTGACAGGAGTAAACTTAAAAATCGAAGTGAAATTCTGAACTGACATGACCTCTTGCAGCCATAACAAAGAACACACATTTCTGCATTCATAGCATGCTTTGTATCACAAAATGTCTTGCATTTCCATTGCTATCCCGTGTCAAGTTAAGTTCTAGGAGCATATGGATAGGGCAGCACAGTGCAGCACTGGTAGAGTTCCAAAGTTCATGAAGCTCATAAGTTATAGTAGAATTAGGCCATTTGGCCCATCAAGTCTACTTCGCCATTCAATCATTGCTAATCTGTCTCTCCCTCTCAACCCTATTCTCCTGCCGTCTCCCCATAACCCCTGACACCCGTACTAATCAAGAATCTATCAATCTCCGCCTTCAAATTATCCATTGACTTGGCCTCCACAGCTGTCTGTGGCAATGAATTCCACAGGTTCACCACCCTCTGACTAAAGAAATTCCTCCTCATTTTTCTAAAACAACATCCTTTTATTCTGATGCTACGCCCTTTGGTCCTAGACTCTCCCACCAGTGGAAACAGCCTCTCCACATCTACTCTATCCAGGCCTTTCACTATTCTGTATGTTTCAATGAGGTCCCCACTCTCCCTTCTAAACCCCAACGTGTACAGGCCCAGTGCTGTCAAATGCTCATCATATGTTAACCATATGCCATATGTCAATATTTATTATGAAAAGGGACTGAGGAGTTTGTCCCTTTTCCTAATAAATATTGACATATGGCATATGGTTAACATATGAGAAGTTCAACATTTTGAGAAGTTCAACATTTGAATCTTTCTACATCTATTGCAGGGATATTTTGTGTTCCAATTAACTATTCTTACCTACGTCCAAGTTTCATCTTTATACCGCTTGGAGCAAGAACATAATGGTTAAAATAAAACACAAAGTACTGGAGGAACTCAACGGGTTAGGGAATAGACAGGTGGTGGCTTGAGTAGGAAGGAACTGCAGATGCTAGTTTAAACCAAAGATAGACATAAAAAAGCTGTAGTAAATCAGGTGGGACTGGCATCATCTCTGGAGAGAAGGAATGGGTGACGTTTCGGGTCGAGACCCTTCTTCAGAGTTGGGTTCCTTCTTCAGAACCCATCTTAGAAATAGAAATAGGTGCAGGAGTAGGCCATTTGGCCCTTTGAGCCAGCACTGCCATTCAATGTGATCATGGCTGAATCTGAAGAAAGGACCCATCCCGAAATTTTGTCTGTTCATTCTCTCCACAGATGCCCCGCTGAGTTCCTCCGGCACTTTGAGCTTTGTTCAAGGTTCCGGCATCTGCAGTTCCTGAAGTCAACATGATGGTCAGGTTTTGGCGGAAAGCTAAAGCGTTGAGTTCCTGGCAGCCTAGCTCTACAAACTCAGTGGCACAGCAGCAGAGTTGCTGCCTCACAGCACCAGAGACCCGGGTTCGATCCTGATTACGGGTGCTGTCTGTACGGAGTTTGCACGTTTTCCCTGTGAACGCGTGGGTTTTCTCCGGGTGCTCCAGTTTCCTCCCACACTCCAAAGACATACAGGTCTGCAGGTTAATTGGCTTTGGTAAAATTGTAAATTGTCCCTAGTGAGTAGGATTTTGTTGGTGTTAGGAGGGGTGATCGCTGGTCAACGTGGACTCGGTGGGCTGAAGGGCCTGTTTCTAAAGTCTACAGTCTTAAAAGCAAAAGAGAGTGCACCAGCGAGTAAAATGCAGATAAGGAAGCTCATATATGTAACATCGCAAAATAGCTCATATATGTAACATCGCAAAATAGCTGTTCACTTCTATCCTTGTCACCTGCTCCAGTACAATCCCCGGGTCTGAAGAAGGGTCTCGACCTGAAACGTCGCCTATCTCCTTCGCTCCTTAGATGCTGCTGCACCCACTGAGTTTCTCCAGCCTTTTGTGTACCCTCGATTCTCCAGCATCTGCAGTTCCTTCTTTAACACCAGTACAATCCCCTCTAGGATATACATCCCTGCTCTTCCAAATCTATCCTGGGGTGTACACCAAACAAATCAAATCCTCCTTTCAGATGAAATTCCTCCACTAAACTTCTAGCCTGAATATTTATGTGTCTCCTGTGCTGTCCGACGGCTAACATGGACTTTGAAATGGAGACAAAAAGAACTGCAGATGCTGGTTTACAAAAAAAGACACAAAGTGCTGGAGGAACTCAGCATCTCTGGAGAACATGGAGAGGTGACGTTTTGGGTCGAGACACTTCTTCAGATTAATTGAAGAGCTATACGTGTTGTGTAGAGGTGAGGGTGTGTTATAGGAGATTAAGAGGGGATCTTATAGAAACTTACAAAATTCTTAAGGGGTTGGACAGGCTAGATGCAGGAAAGATTGTTCCCGATGTTGGGGAAGTCCAGGACAAGGGGTCACAGTTAAGGATAAGGGGGAAATCCTTTAAGACCGAGATGAGAAAGACTTTCTTCACACAGAGAGTGGTGAGTCTCTGGAATTCTCTGCCACAGAGGGTAGTTGAGGCCAGTTCATTGGCTATATTTAAGAGTGAGTTGGATGTGGCCCTTGTGGCTAAGGGGATCAGAGGGTATGGAGAGAAGGCAGGTACGGGATACTGAGTTGGATGATCAGCCATGATCATATTGAATGGCGGTGCAGGCTCGAAGGGCTGAATGGCCTACTCCTGCACCTAATTTCTATGTTTCTATGTTTCTATGTTTCTATGTATATATGGTGAATACCTTTGTAGTTTGTGCATGTGCGAATGTACATGTTTGCGCGCATTTCTTTTCTGTGTGTTTAGTTTAGTTTACTTTAGAGATACAGCACAGAAACATGCCCTTTGTCCCACCGAGTCCGCACCGACTAGAAATCCCCGTACACCTACACTATCCTGTAATAAGGGGCAAGCCATTTAGAACGGAGATGAGGGCACACTTTTTCACACAGAGAGTTGTGAGTCTGTGGAATTTCCTGCCTCAGAGGCCGGTTCTCTGGATACTTTCAAGAGAGAGCTAGATAGGGCTCTTAAAGATAGGGGAGTCAGGGGATATGGGGAGAAGGCAGGAGCGGGGGGGTACTGATTGTGGATGACCAGCCATGATCATATTGAATGGTGGTGCTGGCTCGAAAAGGGTCCCCGATGTTAAGACTGCTCTCTAGTTATTGATAGTACAGTTACCTGGTTACACCTGAGAAGCCATCCCTGAATCCGGAGGTGTGCATTGTCACACTTCTATACCTTTTGCCCGGTGGGAGAGGGGAGGACGAGGGAGTGGCTGGGTTGTGACTCATTCTTCATTACATAGAAAGGAACTGCAGATGCTGGTTTAAACAGAAGACAGACACAGAAAGCTGGAGTAACCCAGGCAGCATCTCTGGAGAGAAGGAATCGGTGACACTTCGGGTTAAGAATCTGAATAAGTGTCTTGTCCCGAAACACCACCCCATTCTTTCTATCCAGAGATGCTGCCTGTCCCGCTGAGTTACTCCAGCGTTTTGTGTCCATCTTCGGTGGAAACCGGCATCTGCAGTTCCATCCTATGCAGTGAAAAGCCTTTGTTTGAGGCGATCCAGTCAGAGAACAGACTATACATGCATACCATCTTCGGTGTAAACCAGCATCTGCAGTTCCTACACAAACTGAGAGGGTGTTGCATTTTGAGACACTTGTACCAAGGGCGGGTTACAGTTCAGTTTCCATTTAGTTCATTGTCACGTCTGCTGAGGTGCAGCGAAAAGCTTTTGTTGCTTGCCAACCGCTCAGCGGAAAGACAATAAATGATTACAATCGTTCCATTTACAGTGTATAGATACATGATAAGGGACTAATGCTTAGTGCAAGGTAAAGCCAGCAAAGGATAGTCCCATAACGTGGTGCGCAGAACTGAATACGATACTCTAACTGCAGCCTCACCAGTGTCATACAACTGCAACATGACCTCGCATCCTAGAAAGAGTAGCGATGTTTAGTGTAGCTGAGTTTAGTTTTGTTTATTTTCACGTGTACCGAGGTATAATGGAAAGCTTTTGTTGTGTGCCAGTCAGCGGAACGACAACACATGATTACAATCGAGCCATTTACCGTGTACAGATACATGATAAGGGAATAACGCTTTAGTTAGTGCAAGATAAAGCCAGCAAAGTCCGATCAAAGATAGTCCGACGGTCACTGATGAGGTAGATAGCAGTTCAGCACTGCTCTCTGGTTGTGGTAGGATGATTTACTTGCCTGATAACAGCTGGGAAGAAGCTGTCCCTGAATCTGGAGGTGAGCGTTTTCATACTTCTATACCTTTTGCTTGATGGGAGAGGGAAGAAGAGGAGGTGGCCAGGATGCAACTTTTTTTTGATTTCAATAGACAATGGACAATAGGTGCAGGAGGAGGCCATTCGGCCCTTCGAGCCAGCACCACCATTCACTGTGATCATGGCTGATCATCCACAATCAGTACCCCGTTCCTGCCTTCTCCCCATATCCCTTGACTCCGCTATCTTTAAGAGCTCTATCAAACTCTCTCTAAAAAGCATCCAGAGAATTGGCCTCCTCTGCCTTCTGAGGCAGAGAATTCCACAGATTCACAACTCTCTGGGTCAAAACGTTTCTCCTCATTCCCCTTTATAAATGGCCTACCCCTTATTCTTAAACTGTGGCCCCTGGTTCTGGACTCCCCCAACACCGGGAACATGTTTCCTGCCTCTAGCGTGTCCAAACCCTTAATAATAAGGGACTGAAAGGTGCTTAAACCTAATATTCTTATACTCTATCACCTCTGAATGTTTTTCACTGCTCTGTTCAGTTTGCATGTTGATTGCATATCCTTCTTAGGTGGTTTGTGGGGTGCCTCTTCTGCCTGCCAGGACACTCTCATACAAATGCTTTACATAAAATCTATGTACAAATATATGTGGCCCACATAGGTATCAGAATACAACAACTGCATCACAGCTTGTTTTGGGAACAGCTCCATCCAAGACTCGCAGGAAATTGCAGCGAATTGCGGACGCAGCCCAGCCCATCACACAAGCCGACCTCCCTTCCATTGACTCCATCTACACCTCACGCTGCCTCGGCAAGGCCAGCAGCATCATCAAGGACGAGTCGCACACCAGCCACTCCCTCTTCTCCCCTCCTAATAGACAATAGACAATAGGTGCAGGAGTAGGCCATTCGGCCCTTCGAGCCAGCACCGCCATTCAATGTGATCATGGCTGATCATCCCCAATCAGTACCCCGTTCCTGCCTTCTCCCCATCAGGCAAAAGGTACAGAAGTGTGAAAACGCACGCCTCCAGATTCTGGGACAGTTTCTTCCCAGCCGTTATCGGGCAACTAAACCATCCTACCAACAACCAGAGAGCAGTCCTGAACTACTATCTACCTGATTGGTGGCACTCGAACTACCTTTGATCAGACTTTGCTGGCTTTACCTTGCACTAAACGTTATTCCCTTACCATGTATCTGTGCACTGTGAATGGCTCGATTGTAATCATGTATTGTCTTTCTGCTGACTGGTTAGCACGCAACAAAAAAAAAACTTTTCATTGTAGCTGGGTACACGAGACGATGAACTAAACTGATGGAGCAAGCACGAGTGAGTGAGCGAGGCACGGCAAGGTTCAGGAGATACATTCAGCTGGGATATGGGTTCTTATGCACCAATATTTGTTCCCGCGTGAAGTTGCAAGTCTTCAGAGACTTGAGTTGCCGATGTGTCCTGGGTGATTTTTTGGCTTCCACGCAGCCCGTGGAAGACAGATGATTCCCATTTCTCACACACGCACTAGAGAAGAAATCGCTCCCCTCCCTCTGGGGAGCGTGGTGTGAAATTCCCAGCCCTTTTCCTTAAACGACCCCTTTCTCCTGCCATCCAATGTGATTGCAAGATATTTGCAACATTTATGCATTGCCCGCTGCATTGCTGCATAGATTTCAAGCCTTAATCTCGCTAATACACAACGCAGTTCTACATATGTGTAGGAAGGAACTGCAGATGCTGGCTTAAACCGAAGGCAGACACAAAATGCTGGAGTAACTCATGGGGAACAGGCAGCATCTCTGGAGACAAGGAATGGGTGACATTTCGGGTCGAGACCTTTCTTCAGAATAGATTATAATCTAATATACACTTTATATCTTAATATAAATAGGTCAAATCATATTCAAAATCATTTTAAAAAAAAAAAAAAGCATAATAATTTGAAATAGTATTATGTTCTCAATATACCACTTAATTATACATATATAGGGCAGAATGTAAACACAAGCATTTTAAATAATAAACAATGGTTTGTAATGTTATGATCATATTAGTATGGGAACTGGTTACATACCGATAGTTCAAAAATATAAAATGTAAACGGCAGCATTTTTAATAATATTAATTTGAAAAGTTATGTTCATGTCAATATGTAACGTAGGTATAGATCTATATGTCAAATTTTAAATAAAAGCATGTTTTAATAATAAACACTTCAATCGTTTGAAAAGTTGTTCCACATCAATCTGCAATAGGTCGGGATCGGTCAAAATGCATACAGTTTTGGTCTCCAAATCTGAGGAAAGACATTCTTGCCATAGAGGGAGTACAGAGAAGGTTCACCAGACTGATTCCTGTGATGTCAGGACTTTCATATGAGGAAAGACTGGATAGACTTGCCTTGTACTCACTAGAATTTAGAAGACTGAGGGGGGATCTTATAGAAACTTACAAAATTCTTAAGGGGTTGGACAGGCTAGATGCAGGAAGATTGTTCCCGATGTTGGGGAGGTCCAGTACAAGGGGTCACAGTCTAAGGATAAGGGGGGAATTTCTTTAGGACCTAGATGAGGAAAACATTTTTCACACAGAGAGTGGTGAGTCGGTGGAATTCTCTGCCACAGAAGATAGTTGAGGCCAGTTCACTGGCTATATTTAAGAGGGAGTTAGATGTGGTCCTTGTGGCTAAAGTGATCAGGGGGTATGGAGAGAAGGCATGTACAGGATACTGAGTTGGATGATCAGCCATGATCACATTGAATGGCGGTGCAGGCTCGAAGGGCCGAATGGCCTACTCCTGCGCCTATTTTCTATGTTTCTGTGTTTCTAAAATATAAACAAAGGATTTTTTTAAAAATAATAAATAGTTTGCAAAGTTGTGTCCACTTTCATATGCAACATAGTTGCTACAGATCGAAGATAGACACAAAAATCTGGAGTAACTCACCGGGACTGGCAGCATCTCTTCTCTGGAGAGAAGGAATGGGGTCGAGACCCTTCTTCGGACTAGTTAGGGATAAGAGAAGCGAAAGGTATAGAGAGGGTGATGTGGCGAGATAAAGAACAATGAATGAAAGCTATGCAAAAAAAGTAACGGTGGTAGATCGTAAAAGATCGATATGGTCAGAGTGTAGACGGAAGCATTTCAATAATCTCGTTTCACCCGCTGAGTTTCTGCAGTACCTTTGATTTCCTAGCATCTGCAGTCCCTTCTGAAACTCAATAAGTAAAGTCGATAGGTACACAAAAATGCTGGAGAAACTCAGCGGGTGCAGCAGCATCTATGGAGCCAAGGAAATAGGCAATGCACCCGCTGAGTTTCTCCAGCATTTTTGTCCACCTTCGATTTTCCAGCAGCTGCTGTTCCTTCTTAAATAAACTCCACAGTTTAATAAACTACAAAGTTAAATAAACTTTTGAAAAGTTCTACACTGGCATACTAATAAAACACTAATATGCAAGACACAGTTATAGGTCAAGATGCAAAAGGAAACCCAATTAAAAAAAAAAATCATTTAAAAATAGTTTGAAATGTTATTATTTTAGAAGCTTAAATAAACAGCGGATTATAAATTTACCTTGTGAGTGTTTCTCTGTGGGTGCTAGCCTGCTGTTGTGTTCGAAGATGCGACTGGGTCAGTTGGGAGTCAATGTTCTTGTATGCAGGTGGAAGAGAATGATTAACTTTTCGGATGTGGACCAGCGCTGGACATCATGCCTCGGTGCACACAGAAACTTCGCCGCCCCCGTTGGGATTCAAGCGGCGAAACGGCAAGGGCAGGCTTTTATTTTTTCAAGACAACCGCCTCGACTGGGACTCCAGTCGGGCTCCTTCCTTGTTTTCCCTCATAGCAGCAGAGCAGAGAGAGGCTGCGTCGGCTGGGTCCTTTGGCCAGAGACTAGCTTCAGCAACTTTGCTTGGGAGTTGCTTTTTTGTCAGGAGTTGTATGTGGCAAAATAGTGACTGCGGTGTGAAACCAGCGAGGAGGGAGGGGGGGGAGAGAGACACACGGCAGCTGGGAGATCCAAGTCGCTGTTTTAAGCTGCGAGACAGAGTGAGTGATCTGTCAAGCGGTTTCTGAGCATCTGAGTCGCTCGCTTTGCAAGACAGAGTGGGAGCAGGGGGCTCGGGGAGGCTGTTAGACAAGGGGAGTGTTCGCTGCTAGGGGAGGGAGGGGAGGCTGGAGTTGTGTGTGTGTGTGTGTGTGTGTGCATTACACACTCCAGTCTGGGTTGGCTGAAGGGGAAGAATTGGTCGCTGCAGAAGGGGGGGGGGCGGGCAGCGTTATATTACACGTACAGAGACCTCCCTGTATTGTGGGTGGAGACACACACACACACACACTCACTCACACTCACACACTCACACAGATGAGCCCCGTGGGGCGAAGCGGGCAACTCGCCTCGGTTTAACACTGGCTAGACAGAGAGTGTAGATCTAGGAAGGTTTCCACCGAAGACACGGGCTGGAGTCTATTATCTATCAGCGGGTCGGGCAGCACGGAGTCTCTTGGAGAGAAGGAACGGGTGGAGTTTCGGGGTCGAGACCTTCTCTTCAGACTGAGAGTCAGGGCAAGGGGGAGAGGGGAAGGAGAGACGTGGAAGTGTGCAAAGAGCAGGAGAGCAGGAGGAATCTCAGAGGGGGAGCAAGGAGAGAAGGTTTTGCAGAACTCCGGTCGGAGCGAGGAGGGGAACTTCTTCAAAGTAGGCGTGCGTACCGACCTCGCAGTGTAAAACAGAACAAACGACAGCAACATTCTTCAGCAAACTAGCAACCCCTTATTCCTTAACCATGCAGATACAGTAGGAATTGAAACATCTGAATCATTCTTCTGTGCTTTTCACACCTCACATGCTCTCCTGCACCCTTCCATGTCTCTCGTTCCATCTAATACCTTACATGTATGCAGCCAACCCATATAAACGTACAACGGATTAGGGTGAAGAGATAAAATCCAACTGCAGGAGTAACTCAGCGGGAATGGGTGACGTTGTGGGTCGAGACCCTTCTTCAGGCTGAAGACTGAAGAAGGGTCTCGACCCAAAGTCTAGTCTGAAGACGGGTCTCGACTCAAAACGTCACCCGTTCCTTCTCTCCAGAGATGCCGCCTGTCCCGCTGAGTTTAGTGTCTACCTTCGGTCTCAAACCAGCGTCTGCAGCTCCTTCCCACACAGGGTGAAGGGATAGATGAGCCGGGTCGGAGATTGCATTCAACCTTCACTGTTTCAAACGAATGCAACCAACCCGGCGCGCACAAACAGAAGATCAAACAGAACAAGTTGTCTTACAACTCTTAGGCTGTGCACCCCACACGCAAGAAGAAGAAGACAGCTGAGCTATTAAAACACTTTGGTTAGGCCACATTTGGAGGGGATTGTGCTCATTTCTGGTCGCCCCCACTGTAGGAAGGACATGTAGGCTTCCAAGAGGGTGCAAGAGGTGATGTTACCAGAATGCTGCCTGACTTAGACGGTATTAGCTGTAAGGAGAGGTTACTAATTATAAAAAATAACTTACCGAAGTATATAAAATTAAGAAAAAAATAGATAAATAGGTGCAGGAGTAGGCCATTTGGCCCTTCGAGCCAGAACCATCATTCAATTTGATCATGGATGACCATCTAAAATCAGTACCCCGTTCTGACTTTTCCCCCCACATCCCTTGATTCCTTTAGCTCAAAGAGCTAACTCTACAGGGCCTGTCCCACTTAGGTGATTTTTTAGGCAACTGTGGCATCAGTCACTGCCGCGGCGGGACGCCAGGAAAGCGCCCACCCTAGGACAATGTCTACGACAAGCTACCACCTAGTCGACCTCAAGCCACGAAGACCGGCGACACAGTTCCTCGCGGCTCGGGGCGTCCACCTACGACCACACCTACGACAACCTTCGACCACCTTCGACCGCACAGGCGACAACAAACGACAACCGAAGTCAACCTACCTCCGCCACCAACAAGCGACGGCAAGCTACACCCCTGCCCGCGACAAATGAAGACCACTGAAGGCTTCTCTCCACGCCGGAACTGCCGCCGGTTGACGAAGGATGACGTAGGTTGTCGCCAGTGGAATTTCACTGAGGTCGTGACCCGGCGACAACCAATGTCACCTGCCGTCGTCCTGGCAACAATATACGACAGCACCTAGGATTAAAGAAGACAGGCAACGTCAGGCAACGTCAGGCCCACCGTCGAACGTTTCAAAATCCAGCGGCGGCAAGAAATAAGTAACGACACTTGAGGAGGCCGCTCACAATACGGGCATCACCCCGCATCATGCCACGACCATGTGACTATCACCAGAACAATCGCCTCAGCGGGACAGGCCCTTAACTCGCTCTTGGAAACATCCAGTGAATTGGCCTCCACTGCCTTTTACATAGAAAATAGGTGCAGGAGGAGGCCATTCGGCCCTTCAAGCCAGCACCGCCATTCATTGTGATCATGGCTGATCGTCCCCAAATCAATAACCCGTGCCTGCCTTCTCCCCATATCCCTTGACTCCACCCGCCCCTAGAGCTCCATCTAACTCTCTCTTAAATCCATCCAGCGACTTGGCCTCCACTGCCCTCTGTGGCAGGGAATTCCAACCAAGCGTAGCAAGGGTAAATTATTAGAATATTTTTTTGAGGGTGGAAACGATAACTATTCAAGGACACGGCTTTAGGGTGAGAGGGATAAACTTTAAAGGAGATGCACGGATTTCTTTTACAAAGAGGGTGGTGGGTGCCTGGAATGCGCTGCCAGGGGTGGTGGCAGAGGCAGATCCTACAGTGGTGTTTTGGAGGCTTTTAGATAGGCACACGGATATGCCAGAAGTGGACAGGTATGGATCACATGCAGGCAGAAGAGCTAAGTTAACCTTGGCACCATATTTAGCACAAAGATTGTGGGCTAGAAGGCTTGTTCCTGTACTCGACTATCCTGCATTTTATAATCAGAAGCAGCTCACACCTGCAAAACATACGGTGATCAGACACTACACTTGGCACCTTCCTACACTACAACTGCTCAACTCAATGGCAGCGTAAGTAACACAACAGAGAGATTTATCTTTTCAATCTGGATCAGGTAAAAAAATAAAAGTTATAAAATATGGGACAATTACCAGAATTATTTTATTTTAGTATTGAATTTCAAATCAGTTGATTAAATTAAATTCAACAAATTGCTTTTGAAAGGAAGTTTGGATCTATATGTCTGTCTGTCTGTCTGTCTGTCTGTCTATCTGTCTATATGTCTGTCTTTTTGCCATTTTGACTGTCTGTCTATCTATCGATCTATCGATCTCTCATCTCTCATCCATCTATCTATCCATCTATCTATCTATCTATCCATCATCTATCCATGTATCTATCTATCTATCTATCTATCTATCTATCTATCCATCTATCCATCTATCTATCTCAAAGGAGAGAGAGAGACAGGGAGAGAGTGACAGAGAGAGTGAGAATGCCTTTTTTTAGAGATACAGCGTGGAAACAGGCCCTATGGCTCACCGTGTCCGCAAAGACCAGCGATCCACGCACATTAACACTACCCTACGCACACAAGGGACAATTTACACTTACATCAAGCCAATTAACCTACAATTCTGTACTCCTTCAGAGGGTGGGAGGAAACCGGAGATCCTGGAGAAAACCCACGCAGGTCACAGGTAGAACGTACAAACTCCTTACAGACAGCTAGTCGGGATCGCACCCAGGTGTCTGGCGTTGTAAGGCAACCCTATCGCTGCGCCACCCTGCTGCACTCTCGCCTTTGTCCCACCATCTCCCACTCTAAGCCCCCCTCACCTGTATCCATTCCTCAATTGCCAGACATTGTCCTGCTCTCATCTCTCTTCTCTCTTTCTTCAATCCTACTACGATCGGTCTGAAGAAGGGTGACGACTCTCAATGTTTGCTAAGCATGTTCTCCGGGGACGGTACCTGACCCGCTGAATTACTCCAGCACTTTGTGCCTTCTATTTTGAAGTTATTTGAAATTCAAGAGGCAAGAGTGTTTGATTGTCAGGTGTCCCAGATAGAATAATGAAATTCTTACTTGCGGCAGCACAACGGAATATGTAAACACTGTAAACAATATAAATCAGGAAAAGAAAGTTCATTGTGTGTGTGTATATACACACACACACATGCTCACAAATACACATCTACAGTATACAGATCATATATAAATATACACATAAAAAACAAACAGACAATAATAGTGCAATCATAACAACAATAGTCCATGTAGTTTAGAGTTTATTTGGAGGTTGTAGTGTTTAATAGCCTAATGGATGTAGGGAAGAAGCTGTTCCTGAACCTGGATGTTGAAGAAGAAACTGCAGATGCTGGAGAATCGAGGGCACGCAAAAGGCTGGAGAAACTCAGCGGGTGCAGCAGCATCTAAGGATCGAATGAGATAGGCGACGTTTCGGGTCGAGACCCTTCTTCAGACCTGAACCTGGATGTTACAGTTTTCAGGCTGCTGTACCTTCTTGCCGATGGCAGGAGTGAAATGAGTGTGTGGCCAGGGTGGTGTGTGGGTCTCCGAAGATGCTGGCTGCCCTTTTGAGGCAGCGGCTCCGGTAAATCCCTTCGATGGTGGGGAGGCAGGTACCCGTGATGGGACTGGGCAATGTCCACAACTTTTTGGGATGGAGAGAGGCTCTAACACCTTCCCAAAAAGAGTTTGATCCCAATGCTATAGAGCAGGGGTTAATGCTAAAGTGTGGTTGCCGCCACGTTCTGCAGTTGTTTCCTTTAAACAACTTACTGCTGTGAAAACTACTCGAGCTCACTAGGGAGCAGGAGCATAATGAAATGAATTATGTTGGAGAATGAAGCAAAGGTTGAATAAAGCCATTGTGGAGAGACAGCCATTAAAAGGAGGACAATTTATTTTGATTGTACTGTGGTCACAGAGTCTGGATACCAGACCCAGTTTCCCCCATGTGTCCAAAACCTCAGTCAATCCTGTTCAGTGTTTACATTCACTTTCTTGTGCCTGGAGTTTTACTTGGACTTTCCAAATGTTGATTCAATGCAACTATTTTGATTCTGCTCTTTTTTTTTCAGGAGATGTTATAGGGAAGATGTTGGCGAGCTGGAAAGGGAGCAGAGATAGATTTACGAGGACGTGCGTATGAAGGAACTGCAGACGCTGGTTTAAACCAAAGATAGACACAAAATGCTGGAGCAACTCAGCGGGACGGGCAGCATCTCTGGAGAGAAGGAATGGGTGACGTTTCTGGTGAGTTGACAATAGGTGCAGGAGTAGGCCACTCGGCCCTTCGAGCCAGCAACGCCATTCGTGATCATGGCTGATCATCCCCAATCAGTACCCCGTTCCTGCCTTCTCTCCATATCCCTTAACTCCGCTATCCTTAAAAGCTCTATCTAGCTCTCTCTTGAAAGCATCCAGAGAACCGGCCTCCACCGCCCTCTGAGGCAGAGAATTCCACACACTCACAACTCTCTGTGTGAAAAAGTTTTTCCTCATCTCCGTTTTAAATGGCTAACCACTTATTCTTAATATACGTCGAGATCCTTCAGACGAGGATGTTGCCAGGACTAGAGGGCCTGGTACATAGGGAGAGGTTGAGGAGGCTGGGACTCTATTCCTTGGTGCGCAGGAGGATGAGAGGTGATCTTATAGAGGTGTATGAAATCAAGAGAGGAATAGATCGGGTAGATGCACAGTCTCTTGCCCAGAGTGGGTGAATCAAGGACCAGAGGACATTGGTTTAAGGTCAAGGGGAAAAGATTTAATAGGAATCTGAGGGGTAACGTTTTGACACAAAGGGTGGTGGGTGTATGGGACAAGCTGCCA
Organism: Okamejei kenojei; assembly: GCA_035221665.1. Classification (NCBI taxonomy): domain Eukaryota; kingdom Metazoa; phylum Chordata; class Chondrichthyes; order Rajiformes; family Rajidae; genus Okamejei; species Okamejei kenojei. The sequence goes on from CM069136.1 coordinate 12,174,211, forward strand.
GAGGACATAGTTGGGGCAGGGACTATCCGAGCATTTAAGAAACAACTAGACAGGTACATGGATAGGACAGGTTTTGAGGGATATGGGCCAAACGAGGACTGGTGAGATGTGTGTAGCTGGGGCATGTTGGCCGGAGTGGGCAAGCTGGGCTGAAGGGCCTGTTTCCACGCTGGACAGACAGCACCCGCAGCCAGGATCGAACCCAGGTCTCTGGTGCTTGTAAGCGTTGCTAGGCAGCAACTCTGCCGCTGCGCCACCGTTCTGCCAAATCCAGAGTAATTTTTTTAAATGTTAGACACTATTAAACAACAGAGGCAAATGCAGATAGTAGCAAGAACAAGAAATGTGTGCTATTAAAACAATTAATTTTACTAACTCCTGGTTCAGTTCGAAATAAAAAACTCTTGCTAGCTCCCTTGCACGATTTTGTCGTTGTGGTTTATTTTTAGTGTCGTTTCACAGCCCACAAATGTCATGTTCAGCTGAATCGATCGCGGAGTTACCCCGAGATCGCCTCTTGATTAATTTGAGAAGCTTTGGTTAATTAGTCTTAAAACAGTAATGTACACTGTATAAATATACAGAGATGTTCAGCAGTCTATCACTGTCCCCCAAGTACGTCCCAGCATGATTGTAATTAAATTCTATGACTAGCTTCCTCCTGGTTAAGACCAAGCAAGCAGCAAGCAGTTTAGTTTACTTTAGTTTAAACATACAGCATGGAAACATGCCCTTTGGCGCTCTGAGTCCATGCTGACCATCGATCACCAGGGCGGCACGGTGGCGCTGCCTTACAGCGCTTGCAGCGTCGTAGACCCGGGTTCGATCCCGACTACGGGCGCTGTCTGTACGGAGTTTGCACGTTCCCCCCGCGACCTGCGTGGGTTTTCTCCGAGATCTTCGGTTTCCTCCCACACTCCAAAGACGTGCAGGTTTGTAGGTAAGTTGGCTTGGTGTGTGTGTGTGTGTGTGTGTGTGTCGCCCGGAGAAGACCCACGCAGTCACAGGGAGAATGTACAAGACAGCAATCGTAGTCAGGATCGAACTCGGGTCTCTGGTGCTGCAACGCCCCTGCCCCACTTAGGAAACCTGAACGGAAACCTCTGGAGACTTTGTGCCCCCACCCAAGGTTTCCGTGCAGTTCCCGGAGGTTTTTGTCCTCCGGCAACCACCTTCAACTAGCATCGCAACCGGCTTTGACTGAAAAATCACCGATTTCTAAAACGGAAACCACTTTCGACCATTAGGGAGACTGACAAAAACCTCCGGGAACCGCACGGAAACCTTGGGTGGGGCGCAAGGCCTCCAGAGGTTTCCGTTCAGGTGTCCTAAGTGGGACAGGGGCATAAGGCAGCAACTCCACCACTGCGCCACTCAGCTGCCCTACAACCTACTCGCCCCCCAAGTCCTGAAGTTGATAACTAGCGCCTACTAGTAATAACAAGTCTCAAACTACCAGAAACAAGCAACGGCACATGCTGATTAAAACATAAAAGGACACAAAGTGCTGGAGTAATCCAGGCAACATCTCTGGAGAGAAGGAATGGGTGATGTTTCGGGTTAAGACACTTCTTCAACTAGCTCCTTCATCTTGCTGACCTTGAGGAAGATGTTGTTGTCCTGACACTGAAGAAGGGTCTCGACCCGAACATCACCTATTCCTTCTCAGAGTACAGATAGATGATAAAGGAATAATATTTAGCGCAAGGTAAAGCTGGTAAAGTCCGATCAAAGATAGTCCCACGGTCACCATTGAGGTAGACAGTAGTTCAGGACTGCTCTCTAGTTGTGCTAGGATGGTTCAGTTGCCTGATAACAGCTGGGAAGAAACTGTCCCTGAATCTGGAGCTGTGTGTTTTCACACCTGTACCTTTTGCCTGATGGGAGAGGGGAGAAGAGGGAGTGGCCAGGGTGCGACTGGTCCTTGGTTATGCTGCTGGCCTTGCCGAGGTGTAGATGGAGTCAACGGAAGGGGGGTTGGTTTGTGTGATGGTCTGGGCTGCGTCCACAATTCGCTACAATTTCTTGCGGATTTGGATGGAGCTGTTCCCAATTTCGTGCGGACTTGGTGAGTCTTTTGCAGTTGGTTCTGTAAATGCTACATACCATGCTGGCTGCAGAGGTTCTAGATGTTTAGCTTGCTGGGTAGTGTGTTAGTCAACTGGGCTGCTGTGCCCTGGAGAGGAACCTTGACTCATTTGTTGGCTCCTCTTGTGGAATTTGACAAATTAAGGAGTTGACACAAGTTACTGCAAGTCTTTCATTCAAGTTTATTTTTGCACGTTTCTTGTCTACCATCATTTCTCCTCTGGCTTAATTCCTTTAGCTTTAGCTTGGAGATGCAGCGTGGAAACGTGCACTTTGGCCCACCGTGTCCTCGCTGACCAGCGATCACCCCCTCGCCAGTTCTATCCCACACACGAGTGACATTTTACAATTTACAGAAGCCAATTAATCCAACAAACCTGCACGTCCTCGTAGTGTGGGGGGAAACTGGGGCACCCGGAGAAAAACCCACGCGGTCACAGGGAGAATGTACGAATCCCGTGGTCAGGATCGAACCTGGGTCTCTGGCGCTGCGAGGCAGCAACCCTACCGCTGTCGAGTCGCAGCTTAGTTTAGTTTAGAGAAACAGGCCTTTTGGCTCACCGAGTCCGCACCGGCCAGCGACCCCCGCACATTAACACGATCCTACACCCACCAGGGACGAATAACATTTATTCCAAAGCCAATTAGCCTACAAGCCTGTACGTCTTTGGAGTGCGGGAGAAAGCCGGAGCACCCGGAGAAAACGCACGGGGTCACAGGGAGAAGGTACAAACTCTGTACAGACAGCCCCTGCAGCCAGGATCAAACCCAGGTCTTTGGCGCTGTAAGGCAGCAACTCTACTGCTGCGCCACCAAGCCGTCCCATTGCAGTTTGCCTGTGCTCTGTACAAAGAGGGAGATTTCTCAAAATGAGCAACCCCTCCTCTCTGGTGGGGATAGTTCCCACCTTTACTGGTGTTTCTGTCCATTGTTTCCCAAAGCAGGATATTATTTATAAAAACTTCCCCGCCACATGCATTGATTGGAACGTTTCTGGAGCTGAGTGGATCCCAAGGGGACATTTTGCTGCATGCATATCTCCCGCTGGGATTGTTAAACAAATACAACTTTAATGAATGCAGCTCTCATTGCCTGAGGCCGCATTACGCAAAGTTTACAGAAGTTATGGGGATTCGATAATAGTTGCACTCTACTCTTTATGGTTTTCATTGAATAACATTCTCTCACTGTGGTTTAGTTAAACTCTTTAAGATTTCTTGAAACTTTTCATTTGTGCACTACTTAATCACCATTTTCTCTTCGGCTAACCACTGGCTACGTCCCTCGCCTTCATCCGCCTCTCGCTGTGTAACGAACTAGAGAACTTTCTCCTTTAAACTTTAGTTTTGGCTTTAGAGATAGTGAGCGTGGGAGTAGGTCTTTTGGCCCACAGAGTCCACGCCAATATCTGATCGCCCGTACACCACCAGAGAGCTTCGGCCCGAAACGTTGCCGATTTCCTTCGCTCCATAGATGCTGCCTCACCCGCTGAGTTTCTCCGGCATTATTTGTCTACCTGCGATCTACCTCATTGTTGTCCCTCGGGCTATCCTTGATCGGACTTTGCTGGCTTTACCTTGCACTAAACGTTGTTCCCCTATCATGTACTGTATACCTCACGCTGCCTCGGCAAGGCCAGCAGCACAATCAAGGACGAGTCGCACCCCGGCCATTCCCTCTTCTCCCCTCTCCCATCAGGCGAAAACGCACACCTCCAGAATCAGGGACAGTTTCTTCTCAGCTGTTATCAGGCAACTGAGCAATCCTACCACAAAAAGTGAGCAGTGCTGAACTACTATCTACCTCATTGGTGACCCTCGGACTATCTTTGATCGGACGTCACTGGCTTTACCTTGCACTAAACGTTATTCCCTTATCATGTATTTTTACACTGAATGGCTCAATTGTAATCGTGCGTTGTCTTTCTGCTGGCTGGTTAGCATAAAACAAAAGCTTTTCACTGTAGCTCAGTACATGTGACAATAAAGTAAACTAAACCCAACTAAACGAAACTAAACATCGCTACTCTTTATAGGTTGTGAGGTCATGTTGCAGTTGTATAAGACGTTGGTGAGGCCGCATTTAGAATATTGTGTTTAGTTCTGGGCACCATGTTATAGGAAAGATGTTGTCAAGCTGGAAAGGGTAGAGAGAAGATTTACAATGTTGCCAGGAATAGAGGGTCTGAGCCATAGGGAAGGTTGAGCAGGCTGGGTCTCTATTCCTTGGAGCACCGGAGGGATAATCTTATTGAGGTGTATAAAATCATGAGAGGAATAGACCAGGTAGATGCACAGTTTCTTGCCCAAATCGAGGACCAGAGGACATAGGATTTAAGGTGAAGGGGAAAAGATTTAATAGGAATCTGAAAGGTAACTTTTTCACACAAAGGGTGGTGGATGTATGGAACGAGCTGCTAGAGGAGGTTGTTAAGGCTGGGACTAGCCCAGCTTTTAAGAAACAGTTAGACAGGTACATGGACAGGACTGGCTTGGAGGGATCTGGGACAAACACGGGCTGGTGGGACTAGTGTAGCTGGGACATGTGGGCAAGTTAGGCTGAAGGGCCGGTTTCCACCCTGTATCACTCTGCGACTCTCGAGCTCTTTGTGATCTCGGCAGTCTTCCAATTCTGGCAATCGATCTTTTTCCTGTCACCGCTTCATCTGTTGATGCGTTGAACTCCCGTCTCCGTTATGTTTAAATGGAGATGTTAGCCATGATTAGTATAAATGGGCTTGTGGCTCCACCAAACTATTTGCAAAAGGAACGTCTTGAGACAGAAGCAAGTACTTGCATGTTAATCCTTAGTGCATTTGCACGGTACCTATCATGTTAAACGATTGGGTGCCTGTGAATGGAAGTGTTTATCTGAATCCCCTCCGCTCCTCACTTCCCCCGCTTGACGACATTGCTTGCAACGGAATGTCCCGTTGAGGTCACCTCTGCTCCGAAGAGTTCCTCTTTGACTCAGGTTTCCAATTGCCTGGCTACGGGACTATATTATCAACATTTATTTCAGGGTCATTCCAAAGGAGTAAATTCGATGATTTACAAGAGACACAAGAGGCTACAAAAGCAAACTCCTGCTTTGCGTCGAGCAGAGTGTTTTTGGTGATTTACTGCATCATAGAAACATAGAAAGATAGAAAATAGGTGCAGGAGGAGGCCATTCGGCCCTTCGAGGCTGCAACGCTCTTCATGGTGATCATGGCTGATCGTCCAAAATCAGTAACCCGTGCCTGCCTTCTCCCCAAATCCCTTGATTCCGCTCGCCCCTAGAGCTCTATCTAACTCCCTTTAAAATTCATCCAGTGACTTGGCCTCCACTGCCCTCTGTGGCAGAGAATTCCACAAATTCACAACTCTCTGGGTGAAAAACGTTTTTTTCTCATCTCATTTTTAAATGGCCTCCCCTTAATTCTTCCCTTTTATCGAGCTCCTACTACTACTAGAGCGCCCGGAAAAAAAAAAATCGCGGGTCACGGGGAGAACGTACAAACTCCGTACAGACAGGCACCCGTAGTCGGGATCGAACCCGGGTCTCTGGCGCTGTAAAGCAGCAACTCTACCGCTGCGCCACCCTGCCACCGATCTGGGAAATCTGGAAATTTATCCCCAGCATATCAGAGTTTCGGAGAACGATTTTCGCAATTCAGACAGTCTTAAAATGGAGATTTTGTTGGTCTACTCGCGGCCAACACGCAACGAGTTGCCACGCTCCAGCCCAACCTGGGTGGAAGGAATCCAGAATATGTGATGGGGGACCATGTGGCAATGGGGAGAAGATGCTAACTCTACACAAGTCAGGACACTTATAGTTTAGTTTCATAGTTTAGTTTAGTTTAGAGATACAGTGCGGGAACAGGCCCTTTGGCCCACCCAGTCATAAGATTATAAGATCATAAGATCATAAGTGAGCGGAGTAGAATTAGGTGTTTCGACCCATCGAGTTTACTCCGCCATTGTATCATGGCTGATCTATCTCTCCCTCCTAACCCCATTCTCCTGCCTTCTCCCCATAACCTCTGACACCCCTACTAATCAAGAATCTATCTATCTCTGCCTTAAATATATCCACTGACTTAGCCTCCACAGACTTCTGTGGCAAAGAATTCCACAGATTCACCACCCCAACCAACATTCCCACCAATCCGCACCAACCAGCGACCCCCGCACACTAACACTATCGTACGCACACTAGGGACAATTTACAATTATACTACGCCAATTAACCTACAAACCTGTACGTCTTTGGAGTGTGGGTGGAAACAGGAGCACCTGGGGGAAACCCACTCAAGTCATGGGGGGAACGTACAAACTCTGTACAGACAGCACCCGTAGTCAGGATCGAACCCGGCACTGGCAGGCAGCAAGCTAGATAGGGCTCTTAAAAATAGCGGAGTCAGGGGATATGGGGAGAAGGCAGGAATGGGGTACTGATTGGGATGATCAGTCATGATCATATTGAATGGCAGTGCTGGCTCGAAGGGCTGAATGGCCGACTCCTGCACCTATTGTCTATTGTCTTGAAGCTCAACACTAGCCTATCTCCCTGCTCAGCCACTGTGTGACACTTGCCCCTTGCTCAGCCCCTTCTCAAAAATGACTGCAATTCACGAGTCAAGAGTGAAAAGCGTTCAATTCTCATGTGCTGACGACGGAATAATTAAATTCTTACTTGCCGTACAATAACGGCCCGGAAAACACGATACACACAGATCATATACAATGGACAAACATACATAGAGTCATAGAGTGATAGAGTGTGGAAACAGGCCCATCAGCCCAACTTGACCACACCAACCAACATGTCCCATCCACACTAGTCCCACCTGCCTGCGTTTGGCCCATAACCCCTCTAAATTCCCTCATCCATACAATAACATCATAACCCCAATACTAGTGCAAAAATCCCCTCAAAGTTGACACAAACAAAGTCAATAGTTCTTAAAGATATTCCCATAGCAAGCTAGGTATGAGGACCTGAGGAAAGGTCCCAACGCAAAATGTCACCGATCCATGTTCTCCAGAGATGCTGCCTGACCTGTTGAGTTACTCCAGCACATGTTGTGTAAACCAGCATCTGCAAAACCTTATTTCTCCACTCTAGGGCTTGTTGGCTAATTGACATTTGTAAAGCTGCCCCCAGCGTGTAGGGTGTTGGTGATAACATTGGATAAATAAAACTAGTGTGACTGGGCGTTAATATGGGACTCATGTGAATGTGATCAGTGGTTGGCATGGAATCGATGTGCCTCGCTGTACCACTAAACCGAAAAAAAATACAGACAAATAAACTTCAAGCTACCACACCCTACATAACCCTTGCATCCCCCCCTCTCTCCATCCTTCCCCCACCCACGTCGTACCAGGTTCAAAGTCGTCATGTTGAGTCTCATTGTCTGTAACTCATTTTCACCTAGCTCCCAGCTAACAATGGCCTGTTTCCTTTATCATCATTACCTTTTTTGCATATCTTTCATTCATTTGCGCTATATCTCTCCACATCACCGTCTATATCTCTCACTTCCCTTTCCCCTGACTCTCAGTCTGAAGAAGCGTCTCGACCCCGAAATGTCACCCATTCCTGGTCTCCGGCGATGCTGCCTGTCCCGCTGAGTTACCCCAGCTTGTTGCGTCCACACCCGGAATAATATTAGTTGTGGGAAAGGTTTTCTGTCTTGAAACTGTTTGGCTCATGCGTTTTTTTTAATATTGCGGTTGTTCCACACATGTTCATTTGGATTGGATGTCATGAAAATGGTTACAGATGAGGAGATGTCCAGCTGGCATCACATTGCTGCCGTTTTGCTACACACAGGAGGGTCCACAGCTCTGCTCACTGTTTGGCAGCTTTATCAGTGAAATCATTGACATGTTTTCTCCCACCTACTGATCACTCCTGGGCCTTCGTCCAGTTCCGGTCCCAGCTGAGCGCAGCTGCGAACCTCAGGTCTGCACATTGAAAGGGGAAGTATGTCTTGTGAATATGTAGCAATTTGAGAGCACTGGGCATGTGCTCGCTGGAGTTTAGCAGGATGAGAGAAGAGGACCTCATTGAAACTTACCGAGTAGTGAAAGGCCTAAATCGAGTGGATCTAGAGAGGATGTTTCAACGAGAGTCATACAGCTTGGAAACAGGCCCTTCGGCCCAACTTGCCCATACCAGCCAACACATCCCATCTAAACCAGTCACCACCTACCTGTGTTTGGCCCAGGATGTGGGAGGGATTGGAGAGAGAGGGAACGCAAGGTTACTTGAACTTAGAGAAGTCAATGTTCATACCGCTGGGATGTAAGCTGCCCAAATGAAATATGAGGTGCTGTTCCTCCAATTTGCGCTGGGCCTCACTCTGACAATGGAGGAGGCCCAGGACAGAAAAGTCGATGTGAGAATGGGAGGAGGAGTTAAAGTTAGAGTACCTGCCTCAACTACCTCCTTTGGCTCGGTCTGCTGAAGGGTTTCGACCCGAAATGTCACCTATTCCTTTTCTCCAAAGATGCTGCCTGACCCGCTGAGTTGCTCCAGCATTTTGTGTCGACCTCGTTTGGCAACTCATTTCACATGCCTGCCACCCATTATGTGAAAAAGGTTCCGAGGAGAGCAATGGAAAGTATTAAACATAATCCTCTGAAATATACCAATTAGTTCATCATACACTTGTAAGTGGGGTGAAACTAACCCTGTCATGGCCATGCTTAATGGACACCATTATAGCATAGGAAAATTGTTTTCACTGCTGATTCTAGACCAATATTTCTTCAATATTCCTGACAACATTAGTTTAAGGTTAGAGATACCACATAGAAATAAAGCCATCTGTCCACTACGTCCATGGCAACCATTAACCACCGGTTCACACTCGTTATGTTAATCCTACCTTTCCTACACCATTAGCAGCAATTTACAGAGGACAATCGACCTACAAACCTGCACACCACGGCAAGGCCACCAGCATAATCAAGGACCAGCCTCGCTCCAAACAGTCCCTCTTCTCCCCTCTCCCATCAGGCGAGAGATGCAGAAGTGTGAAAATGCACACCTCCAGATTCAGGGACAGTTTCCTCCCAGCTGCTTATCGGGCAACAGAAGCATCTTATCACCAACTAGAGAGTGGTGTTAAACTACCATCTACCTCATTAGAGACCCTCGGGCTACCAAACGTTACTGGACTTTATCTTGCACGAAACATCATTCCCTTTTTTCTGTATCTGTAGACTGTAGATGGCTCGATTGTTATCAAGTATAGTCTTTCCTTTGAATGGAGAGCAATCAACAAAAAAGCTTTTCACTGTTCCACGGTACACGTGACAATAAACTAAACTAAACTAAATTAAACAAAACTAAACTAAACTAAACTAAACTAAACTAAATTAAACTAAACTAAACTAAACTAAACTAAACTAAACTAAATAAACTAAACTAAACTAAACTAAACTAAACTAAACTAACTTAAACTAAACTAAAACTAAACTAAAAACTAAACTAAACTAAACTAAACTAAACTAAACTAAAACTAAACTAACTAAACTAAACTAAACTAAACTTAAACTAAACTAAACTAAACTAAACTAAACTAAACTAAACTAAACTAAACTAAACTAAACTAAACTAACTAAAACTAAACTAAACTAAACTAAACTAAACTAAACTAAAAACTAAACTAAACTAAACTAAAACTAAACTAAACTAACTAAACTAAACTAAAAAACTAACTAAACTAAACTGAAACTAAACTAAACTAAACTAACTTAAACTAAACTAAACTAACTTAAACTAAACTAAATTAAACAAATCTAAACTAACTTAAACTAAACTAAACTAACTTAAACTAAACTAAACTAACTGAATCTAAACTAAACTAAACTAACTTAAACTAAACTAAACTAACTTAAAGTAAACTAAACTAAAGCTTTCCACCTGTTTTATGCCAATTGCAATCTTGGATAAGTTATGTTCTACCTCACCCCTAGGAAATTAATATAAATAATAAATAATTAAGGGCAGGAACTGATCGCTGGATTAATATGCACAGAAACAGGCCCTTCGGCCCAACTCACCCATGCTGACCATCGTGCCTCATGATGGACGATCCATATCCCTCTATATCTTTCCTATCCATGTACCTGTCAAAATTATCGTTTATGCTTGATGTTGTCAGGACTCGCAGGCCTGAGCTATAGGGAGAGGTTGAGGAAGGAATTTATTCCTTGGCGCGTAGGAAGATGAGGGGTAATCTTGTAGAGGTGTACAAGATTGTGAGACGAATAGATGCACAATCTTTCACCCAGAGTAGGTGAAACAAGAACCAGAGGACTTTGGTTTAAGGTGAGGGAGATAAGATATAATAGGAACCAATGGGTGGTGGGTGTATGGTAGGTATGTAGTTGAGGCAGGGACTATCGCAACGTTTAAAAAACATTTAGACAGGTACACGGGTAGGACAGGTTTCGAAGGATGTGGACCAAATGCAGGCAGGGGTGAGACTAGTGTAATTGGGACATGTTGGTCGGTGTGGGCAAGTTGGGCCGAAGGACCTGCTTCCACGCTGTGTGAATCTATGACTCTAAGACTCTATGTTGTTACTGTACCTGCCTCAACCAATTCCTCTGGCAGCTCGTTCCATGTGCCCATCACACTCAGAGTGAAGTTGCTGCCCCCTTAGCCTTACATTCCCACAAAATCTTTCCCCTCACACCTGGACTTAAACGGGACCCAGTTGGATTCACAAGCAACTGCTTGTGATTTGTTACGAACATTGCAGTCTATAAAATGAATCAGTTATAAGAGGGGATAAAAGTACCTTTCGGATTCCCCATCTGTCATAGATCTATTCAAGGAGTTTGGATTGGTACCAAATTTCTGAAGTATTTTGTTCTTTGATCTATTGCTCTCGGTTCATTCTGATATCAATTCAGAGTAGACTCTGAGATTCCTGTTGGCAACCATTCAAAGCACAAGAGGATTTTTGATGTTTGGTGCAACAGCCCTGTAACTTCTGGTAGGTTGGAGGAGGCAGAAGTGGGCACATATGCAGTTGAAAGCCGGTATCATCCATATTATCTTAAACCAGTGGAAAGAATTTAAAGGGTGAACGATATTTTCCATGCAAGGTACGAGCATAAAGTCCCCTTAGAAAACAACCAGAAAATTCTGCCTGTAGCCACAATATTTCACTTTCTGCAATTTTGATACAATGTTCAATGTTTGGGACTGAACAGTAAATAGGTCACAAGTGGTAGGAACAGAATTACGCCATTCAGCTCATCCAGTCTATTCTGCCATTCAATATTCCGCCTGCAGAAGAGCCTCTCTAATCCTATACTAAAATCCTCTTGGCCTTCATAACAAGAGGATTTCAATATAGGAGTAGAGAGGTTCTTCTGCAGTTGTATAGGGCTCTGGTAAGACCATATCTGGAGTATTGCGTACAGTTTTGGTCTCCTAATTTGAGGAAGGACATCCTTGTGATTGAGGCAGTGCAGCGTAGGTTCACGAGATTGGTCCCTGGGATGGCGGGACTGTCATATGAGGAAAGATTGAAAAGACTAGGCTTGTATTCACTGGAGTCTGAAAGGATGAGGGGGAATCTTATAGGAACATATAAAATTATAAAAGGACTGGACAAGCTAGATGCAGGAAAAATGTTCCCAATGTTGGGCGAGTCCAGAATCAGAGGCCACAGTCTTAGAATAAAGGGGAGGCCATTTAAGACTGAGGTGAAAAAAAACTTTTTTCACTCTCTGGGTGAAAAAACCTTTTCACCCAGAGAGTTGTGAATTTGTGGAATTCCCTGCCACAGAGGGCAGTGGAGGCCAAATCACTGGATGGATTTAAGAGAGAGTTAGATAGAGCTCTAGGGGCTAGTGGAATCAAGCAATTTGGGGAGAAGGCAGGCACGGGTTATTGATTGGGGATGATCAGCCATGATCACAGTGAATGGCGGTGCTGGCTCGAAGGGCCGAATGGCCTCCTCCTGCACCTATTTTCTATGTTTATATGTTTCTATGTAATCATGCCTGATCTATCTTTCCCTCCTAACCCAATTCTCTTGCCTTCTCCCCAAAATCCCTGACACCCATACTAATCAATAATTTATCAATCTGCCTTGAAAATATCCATTGAGCTGGCCTTCACAGCATTCTGTGGCAAATAATTCCTCAGATTCACCACCCTCTGACTAAAGAAATTCCTCCTCATCTCCTTCCAAAAGGAACGTTCTTTAATTCTGAGGCAATTTCCAGTCCTACACTCTCCAACTCATAGAAAATCCTCTCCACATCCATTCTATCTCAGCCTTTCACTAATCGGTAAGTTTCAATGAGATCCCCTCTCATCCTTCTAAACACCAGCAATATACTTGGCAAGCAAGTATTTTTCCATGTGTAGGAAGGAACTGCATAGGGAGGTTTATACAGAACATAGACACAAAATGGTGGAATAACTGGGCGCAGCAGCAGAGTCGCTGCCTTACATAGAAACATAGAAACATAGAAAATAGGTGCAGGAGTAGGCCATTCGGCCCTTCGAGCCTGCATCGCCATTCAATATGATCATGGCTGATCATCCAACTCAGTATCCTGTACCTGCCTTCTCTCCATACCCCCTGATCCCTTTAGCCACAAGGGCCACATCTAAGTCCCTCTTAAATATAGCCAATGAACTGGCCTCAACTACCTGTGGCAGAGAATTCCACAGATTCACCACTCTCTGTGTGAAAAATGATTTTCCCATCTCGGTCCTAAAAGATTTCCCCCTTATCCTTAAACTGTGACCCCTTGTTCTGGACTTCCCCAACATCGGGAACTATCTTCCTGCATATAGCCTGTCCAACCCCTTAAGAATTTTGTAAGTCTCTATAAGATCCCCCCTCAATCTTCTAAATTCCAACGAGTACAACACCAGGGTCCAAGGTTCGACGCTAACTACAGGTGCAGTCTGTACAGCATGTGTACGTTCTGCCTGTGACCTGCGTGGGTTTTCTCCAGGTTCTCCGGTTTCCTCCCACACTCTGAAGGCGCACGGGTTTGTAGATTAATTGGCTTGGTAAAATTGTAAATTGTCCCAAGTGTGTGTAGGAGAGTGTTAGGTTATAATAAATATTATCAACATTTATTTCATGGTCGTTCCAATGGAGTAAATTTGATGATTTACAAGAGACACAAGAGGCTACAAATGCTGGAATCTGGGCAGTAAAAGCAAACTCCTGCTTTGGGCCGAGCAGATTTTTTTTTGCGATTTACTACATCATAGCTCCATCTCTTAAAAACATCCAGAGAACCTGCCTCCACTACCCTCTGAGGCAGGGAATTCCAAATGGCTTATCCCTTATTCTTAAACTGTGGCCCCTGGTTCTGGACTCCCCAAAACATCGGGAACATGTTTCCTGCCTCAAGCGTGTTCAAACTCCAGATGTACAAGCCCAGCCTCTCCATTCTCTCAGTATATGACAGTCCCGCCATCCTGGGATTAACCTTGTAAACCTATGCGGCACTCCCTCAATAGCAAGAATGTCCTTCCTCAACTTAGGGGGGACCAAAATTGCACACAATACTCCAGGTGTGGTCTCACTAGGGCTCTGTACAACTGCAGAAGGACCTATTTGCTCCTATACTTGACTCCTCTTGTTATGAAGGCCAACATGCCATTCGCTTTCTTCACTGCCTGCTCATTACCCCAGATCTCGTTGTACTTCCCCTTTTCCCAATTTGACACCATTTAGATAGTAATCTGCCTTCCTGTTTTTTATACCAAAGTGGATAACCTCACATTTATCCTCATTAAACTTCATCTGCCATGCATCTGCCCACTCCCCCAACCTGTCCAGGTCACCCTGCATTCTCATAGCATCGTGGCAGATCATCCACAATCAGTAATCCGTGCCTGCCGTGCCTTTGTTTAACGCGGGGATCGCTGGTCAGTGTAAACTCAATGGGTCAGTGTTCAGCGCTGTATCTCGAAAATTAAAACAAAAGCTCAGTTTGGTCAGGTAGCATCTCTGGAGAAAAGGAACAGGTGACGTATCAGGTCGGAATCCTTCTTTAGACTTAGCATTTTTATGTTTTACTAGACTGTGCAGACCCGTTTGGGGAGCTGATGAAGCTGTTTTTGAAATGAGGCCCTTACTCTGACTTCACTGGATGGTGGTGTAATATTCTGTTTCACTCTATCACTTGGTGGGGGGGGGGGCATTGTGACGTCACTGGAAGCTGGTGTTTTAAAAGATGGTTTTGGCTTTAAAAAAAAACTTTAATCATGAATAACCCGGGGGGGGGGGGGGGGGTGGGGGGGGGGCGGAGTGAGTGAATAACCGGGGGGAGGAGGGGAGAGGGGTGTGGCACTCGGCAGCTTGGGAGCCCATGGTGAGTGGCATTGTGGCATCATCAGTGGAAAGCCCTGGAAAACTTGAATCGTCAATAACTTGTGAAATATAGGATGAAATCTTAAGTGAACCTGACTACTGCATTGAGGGGAAAAATGTGAGTCAGAATATATAAAAATGTAAGTGCTAGCGCGTGGCGTTTTGACAAAGGTAGAAAAACACATACATATACACGTACACACACGTATACATACATACAAGATGAGACTTTTATAGGTATATAGATAGTGGGGATTATTGTATGCAATTTTAATTGTTGAAACTTACCAAATAATGAAAGGCCTGGATAAAGCGCATGTGGAGAAGGTGTTTCCACTAGTAGGAAAGTCTACGACCAGAGGTCATAGCCTCAGAATAAAAGGACATATCTTTGAAAAGGAGATGAGGGGGAATTTCTTTAGTCCGAGGGTGGTGAGTCTGTGGAATTCATTTGCCACAGATGGCTGTGGAGGCCACATCATTCGGTATTTTTAAAGCAGAGTTCTTGATTAGTACGGGTGTCAGAGATTATGGGAGAAGGCAGGAGAATGGGGTAGAGAGGGAAAGATAGGTCAGCCATGATTGAATAGTGTAGTAGACTTGATGGACCGAATGACCTAATTCTATTCAATAGGCAATAGACAATAGACAATAGGTGCAGGAGTAGGCCATTCGACCCTTCGAGCCAGCACCGCCATTCAATGTGATCACGGCTGGTCATCCCCAATCAGTACCCTGTTCCTGCCTTCTCCCCATATTCCCTAACTCTGCTATTTTTAAGAGCCCTATCTAGCTCTCTCTTGAAAGCATCCAGAGAACCTGCCTTGACCGCCCTCTGAGGCAGAGAATTCCACAGATTCTTAATCCTTATTCTTAAACTGTGGCCCCTGGTTCTGGACTCTCCCAACATCGGGAACATGTTTTCTGCCTCTAGCGAGTCCAAACCCTTAACAATCTTATATGATTCAATAAGATTCCCTCTCATCCTTCTAAACTCCAGAGTGTACAAGCCCAGCTGCTCCATTCAGTCAGCATATGACAGTCCCGCCATCCCGGGAATTAACCTTGTAAACCTACGCTGCACTCCCTCAATAGCAAGAATGTCCTTCCTCAAATTAGGGGACCAAAACTGCACACAATACTCCAGGTGCGGTCTCACTAGGGCTATGTACAACTGCAGAAGGACCTCTTTGCTCCTATATTCGATTCCTCTTGTTATAAAGGCCAACATGCCATTCGCTTTCTTCACTGCCTGCTGTACCTGCATGCTTACTTTCATAGACTGATGTACAAGGACCCCCCAGATCCTGTTGTACTTCCCCTTTTCCCAACTTGACGCCATTTAGATAGTAATTTAGATATTCCTATTCTCTATGACCTTCTGACAACACCCAAGGTCAGGCTAGAACCCGGGTCTCTGGCGCTGTGAGGCTGCAGCTCTACCAGCTGTTCCACTGTGCCGCCCTTCATTTTAGTGATGGTCAATGCCATCTGTCGTTACATTTTGAATAAAGTACCTATCTTATGTTAATTTGGCAACTGAACATTTTTAGCCAGTCTTTTAATTTATTTTGGAATATTTATTTTCCATACATGGCAAATCAGAGTGACACTGATATTAATCATGAAATATTGTCAAGCGTCAAAAGTGTTTTATTGTCTGAAGAAGGATCTCGACCTGAAACGTCACCCATTCCTGTCTGTCCCGCTGAGTTACTGTCCCTGAGTTACCAGCCGTCCCGCTGGTATTTTGTTGGTTCACATGCTTGATCAATGGAGTTTTATCATTAATGTCTTTTATTATTAATGTTTCGTGTTTTCTGAGTCATTCGTAACTGTCACTGTATGTCATGCTGTTACTTGTGGGCGGAGCACCAAGGCAAATTCCTTGTATGTGAATACTTGGCCAATAAACTTACTTACTTATCTTATGTGAATACTTGGCCAATAAACTTACTTACGTACTTACTTATCTCAGCAATTTGTGTGTATCTTCAGTGTATCCCAGATAGAAAATTGAAATTCTAACTTGCAGCGGCACAACATAGAAAATGTAACATAGTACACTGTAAACAATATAATAAACAAGAGAAAAAAAAGTTATGTGTTGAAAAAATGGTGGCGTTTAAGAGGGTTTTAGATGGGCACATGGATACACAGGGAATGGAGAGAGATAGACCAAGCACACCCAGGCAGATGAAATCAATGAGGGGGAACCTCATTGAAACGTACAGAATAGTGAAAGGCTTGGAGAGAGTGGATGTGGAGAGGATGTTTCCACCAGGGGGAGAGTCTAGGACAGGAGATCGTAACCTCAGAATTAAAGGACGTTCTTTTACAGAGATGAGGGGAAATTTATTTAGTCAGAGGGTGGTGAATCAGTGGGATTCTTTGCCACAGAAGGCTGTGGAGGCCAAGTCAGTGGATATATTTAAGGCAGAAATACATAGATTCTTGTTTCGTACGGGTGTCAGAGGTTATGGGGAGAAGGCAGGAGAATGGGGTTAGGAGGGAGAGATAGATCAGCCATGATTGAATGGCTGAGTAGACTTGATGGGCCGAATGGCCCAATTCTACTCCTATTCCTTATGACTTTATGACATTATTAACCTGGTATCTTGTTCGTCACTAGGCCAAAAAGCCTGTTCCTTTGACAGTAGGCCAAAAAGCCTGTTCCTTTCCTATACTGTTCTATATTCCAGTTGGGTAGAATGGCTTTAATGTGTGCTGCAAATGAAATGGCTTGCAATTTGCAGAATTACACTCCAGTAGTACTTTGATTTAAAAAATCCCCCAGGCCCCTGAATGCTTGTATATGTTTCTTGCAGCTCAGAGCCGAGAACGAGACAGGTTCTGATTGAATACTTGAAAGGATAAAAGAAAATTGGCAAACACATAGGTGATGGAAGGCAACTTGACAGAACTTGAATCTCTGCATCAGTGAAGCCAAACCAATCTTCTGACAGACTCACTCTTATGTAAGAAAGTGAATCCTTTGCAAGTAAGTCAAAGAATGGCCAGCAAAGTGGTGGACACTGCCCAGTCCATCACAGGTTCTGACCTCCCCACCATCGAAGGGATCTACAAGGGGCGCTGCCTCAAAAAGGCAGCCAGCATCATCAGAGATCCACACACCACCCTGGCCACACACACACATTTCACTCCTGCCATCGGGAAGAAGGTACAGGAATCTGAAAACTGTTACCTCCAAGTTCAAGAACAGCTTGCTCTCAACAACCGTTGAGTGAGGGGCAGCACGGTGGCGCAGCAGTAGAGTTGCTGCCTTATAGCGTCAGAGACCCTGGTTCGATCCTGACCACGGGTCCTGTCTGCATGGAGTTTGTACATTCTCCCCGTGACCACGTGGATTTTCTACGGGGTTATCCAGTCTCCTCCCACATCCCAAAGACGTGCAGGTTTGTAGGTTACTTGGGCTACTGTAAATTGTCCCCAGTGTTAGTCAGTTTAGTATATTGTCACTTGTACCAAGGTCCAGTGAGAAGCTCTTGTGGCATGCTAACCAGTCAGCGGAAAGACAATACATGATTACTATTGAGCAATTTACAGCGTATAGATAAATGATAAGCGAATAACGTTGTGTAAGATAGAACTAGTGTATGGGTCAGTGTAGGCCGGCATGGGCTCGGTGGGCCGAAGGGAGTGTTTCCATGCTGTATCTCTAAACTATACCTAAACTAATCTAATAACAGGATACCGATACTTTATTGGAGATTACTTGGAGAACATACAAACTCCATACAGCCAGCACCCGTAGTCAGGTTCGAACCCGGGACTCTGGCGCTGGCAGCAACTTTACCACTGCGCCACCATGTCATCTGTGCAAGTAAGAATATTTTTTTTATCCGTTGTCGGTACCTATAGCATAGAAACATAGAAACATAGACAATAGGTGCAGGAATAGACCATTCGGCACTCCGAGCCAGCACCGCCATTCAATATGATCATGGCTGATCATCCAAAATCAGTACCCCGTTCCTGCTTTCTCCCCATATCCCTTGGTTCCATTAGCCCTAAGAGCTATATCTAACTCTCTCTTGAATACATCCAGTGAATTGGCCTCCACTGCTTTCTGCGGCAGAGAATTCTACAGGTTCACAACTCTCTGGGTGAAAAGGTTTTTCCTCGTCTCAATGCCCCTTATTCTTAAACTGTGACCCCTGGTTCTGGACTCCCCCATCATTGGAAACATTTCTCCTGCATCCAACCTGTCCAATCCTCTGAAGAATTTTATATGTTTTTCTAAAATCCCCACTCATCCTAAATTCCAATGAATGCAAGCCCAGTTGACCCATTCTTTCATCATATGTCACTTAAACACACATGACTCTTGAAATGACATATCCTGAAAGTATAGTAACTCTTATGAAAAGATATTGACATCAGACTTGATCGGACTTAGCGGGCTTTACCTTGCACTAAACTTTATTCCCTTATCATGTATCTAGACGCTGTGAATGGCTCGGTCGTAATCATGTACTGTCTCCCTGTTGACTGGATAGCGCGCAAAAGCAAAAGCTTTTCACTGTACCTCGGAACACGTGACAATAAACTCAACTGAAATTTTTTGGGCGACTCCGGAGTTATAATGTATTGCACGGGATTACAATCAATAGCAAATGCTCATTCAATCCCTTCCAAATAATTAATGGCGCAACTGATTCCAAGGTTTCCGATTCATAACCCATTCATCTACACTCGGTGAGGTCCCAGGGGTTAAAGGAAATTCATTTATCCAATTCACCTGATAATTATGTCTTCACAATGCTGACGTAAGTGCTAACACGTGTGTCGACCTGGGAAGGTGCGTCTGGATGTGCGGGGTGAACTCCACTGACAATGTCTCCTTGGTGTCTCCCACTAAGAGTGTTACGTTGAGACTCTCAAGCTCTTAGACTTGAAGCTTTCCTTTTATCTTGCCCAGATGCGGGCGGGAGGCATTGAATAAGCCTCTTTTTGTCTTTATTGTTCTGGTCCTCATCCAAGAAAGAAACAAAAATGAGTTATATTACTGACTGGATAGTTACATATATCATATTTAATTGGAAAATAATTCCTAAGCCCATTAAATGAAATAACCCTGCTGAACCATATTCAGTCAAAGTAATTATTTCATTGCTGCTAAGAATCATCTGTCATTTTGATAGTTTTCCAGAACATTAGCCATTTTATATTCCTGAGGTCTGACCACAACACATAGCTCCACCAGCTCATGGGTGGGAAGGAACTGCAGATGCTGGTTTAAACCGAAGATGGACACAAAAAGCTGGAGTAACTCAGTGGGTCAGGCAGTATCTCTGGAGAAAAGGGATAGGTGACGTTTCGGGTCAAGACCCTTCTTCTGACTGAAGACTGAAACGTCATCTATTCCTTTTCTCCAGAGATGCTGTCTGAAGCGCTGAGTTACTCCAGTTTTTTGTGTCTACCCATTAGCTCATAGTTTGGCAGTGACTGCTATTACGTTTCTAGTTGCTTGTGCCCATGGTATTCAGTGTTTATTAGTGTAGTTTATAGTTACGTGTACCGAGGTACAGTGAAAAGCCTTTGTTGCGTGTTAGCAGAAAAACAATACGTGATTTTAAATCGAGCCATTCAGTGTTCAGATACATGATAAGGGAATAATGTTTAGAGCAAGATAAAACCAATAAAGTCTGATCAAAGATAGTCCGAGGATCACCAATGAGGTAGATAATAGTTCAGGACCGCTCTCTGGTTGTGTAGGATGGTTCAGTTGCCTGATAACAGCTGGGAAGAAACTATCCCTGAATCTGGAGGTGAGCGTTTTCACACCTGTACCTTTTGCCTGATGGGAGAGGGGAGAAGAGGGAGTGGCCGGGGTGTGACTGGTCCCTTGATGATGCTGCTGGCCTTGCCGAGGCAGCGTGAGGTATAGATTGAGTCAATCGAAGGGAGGTTGGTTTGTGCGATGGTCTGGGTTGCGTCCACAATTCGCTGCAATTTCTTGCAGTCTTGGATGGAGTAGTTCCCAAACCAAGCTGTGATGCGTCTCGATAAAATGCTTTCTACAGCGCTGGTGTGAACAACCACACATTTGCGGCTCTCTGTGGAGATAATGCAAGTACATCTTAAAGAAAGCAACTGACCATGATGGTGTACCTGGCGTTCTTAAGGAATTGGACAGGCTAGATGCAGGAAAAAAGTTCCCCATGTTGGGGGGAGTCCAGAACCAGGGCTCACAGTTTAAGAATAAGGTGTAGGCCGTTTAGGACTGAGATGAGGAAAACCTTCACCCAGAGAGTTGTGAACCTGTGGAATTCTCTGCCACAGAAGGAAGTGGAAGCCGATTCACTGGAGGGGATAGCCTTTAGTGTAAGGTAAACCCAGCAAAGTCCGATCAAGGATAGTCCGAGGGTCACCAAAGAGGTAAATAATAGTTCAGCACTGCTGTCTGGCTGTGGTAGGATGATTCAGTTGCCTGATAACAGCTGGGAAGAAACTGTCCCTGAATCTGGAGATGTAATGGATTTGAAGACGGATTTTAAAGGTTAGCTTCAAGGCAGAGTCGGTATGTGGTGAGTCAGTGGTGAGGAGTGGCTCGCTGCCAGTGCAGAGGTTAAGACAAGCTGATGTCTGGTAGACTAGTCATTACATTCATAGTTCAGCATCCAGAATATTGGCCCATTGAGCAACATCTGCGCACAAATTTAGTTTTGTTTAATTTAGTTTAGTGACAGCCATACACTAGTTCCATCCTACACCCGAGGGACAATTTTACTGCAGCCAATTAACGTACAAATCCGAAACTCTATGGGCGGCACGTTTGCACAGTGGTAAAGTTGCTGCCTTACAGTTCTTTTGTACGATCTCCCCTTGACTGCGTGGGTTTTCTCCGGATGCTCCGGTTTCCTCCCGCACTCAAAGACTCACGGGTTTCATAGTGTCCTAAGGTCATAAACGACAGGGGCAGAATTAGGCCATTCGGCCCATCTACTCTACTCCGCCATTCAATCATGGCTGATCAATCTCTCCCTCCTATCCCTATTCTTCTCCCCATAACCGCTGACACCCGTACTAATTAAGAAGCTATCTATCTCTGCCTTAAAAATACCCACTGCCCCCAATACAGATCCAGTGTTTGTAGGTTAATTGGCGTGGTATAAATGTAAACAAATTGTCTCCAGTGTAGGATTGTGTGGTGTGCGGGGATCGCTGGTCGGTGTGGAATTGGTGGGGAGAAGGGCTTGTTTTTGGGCTATATCTCTAAACTAAACAAAACTAAATTAAATATCTGCCAGTAGCATTGCTGCCAGAGACCCGGGTTGGATCCCGACTACGGGTGCTGGGCGCTGTCTGTGCGCAGTTTGCACATTCTCCCCTTGACCTTACTTCCAAAATTCTTAAGGGGTTGGACAGGCTAAATTCAGGAAGACTGTTCCCGATGTTGGGGAAGTCCAGAACAAGGGGTCACAGTTTAAGGATAAGGGGGACGTCCTTTAGGACCGAGAGCAGTCTTCTGACTGAAGAAGGGTCTTGACCCGAAACGTCACCTATCCCTTTTCTCCAGAGATACTGCCTCACCCACTGAGTTACTCCAGCTTTTTGTGTCCATCTTCACACAGAGAGTGGTGAATCTGTGGAATTCTCTGCCACAGAAGGTAGTTGAGGCCAGTTCATTGGCTATATTTAAGAGGGAGTTAGATGTGACCCTTGTGGCTAAAGGGATCAGCGGGTATGGAGAGAAGGCAGGTACAGGATACTGAGTTGGATGATCAGTCATGATCATATTGAATGGCGGTGCAGGCTCGAAGGGCCGAATGACCTACTCCTGCACCTATTTTCTATGTTTCTATGTTTCTATGACCTGCATGGGTCTTCTCTGAGTTTTTCAGTTTCCTCCCCCACACTAAATACTTACAGGTTTGTAGGTAAATTGGCTTGGTATAAATGTAAATGGTCCCTTGTGTGTGTGTGTAGGATAGTGTTAATGTGCGGGCATCGCTGGTCCGTGCGGACTCGTTGGGCCAAAGGGTGTGTTCCCGCGCTGTGTCTGTACACTAAAAAAAACAAAACCAATATAATTCCCAAACAGTAAAAAAAAATCTCAAGAGAGATGATTCCACGTCTTTTTCACTTGTCCACAACATATTGGCGCAAGAGATAATAAAGTTTGCTTTTATTAAACATTTCTGTTATTTCATCAGAGCAAACACATAATAAAATTAATGAAGAAGGGTCTCAACCCGGAAGGGTCCCCTATTCCTTCGCTCCATAGATGCTGCCTCGACCACTGAGTTTTTCCAGCATTTTTGTCTACCTTCGATTTTTCCAGCATCTGCAGTTCTTCCTTAAACATAAAATTAAAGTAAAATCTGTGAATATCTAAGTCACTCAGTTCATTTTGATCTTTAGTGTCAAAGAGTCTTAGAGTCTTTCAGCTTGGAAACGGGTCCTTTGACCCAACTTGCCCACACTGGCCAACATGTCCCATCAGCACTAGTCCCACCTGCCTGCCTTTGGCCTATATCCCACTAAACCTGTGCGATCTATGTACCTGTCCAAATGTTTATCAAACATTGCGATAGTACCTGCCTCAACTACTTCCTCCGGCAGCCTGTTCCGTCCACCCACCAACCTTTGTGTGAAAATGTTACGACTCAGGTTGCTATTAAATCTTTCCACCCCCCTCCCTCACCTTAAGCCTATGTCCTCTGGTTCTCGATTCCCCTACTCTGGGCAAGAGACTCTGTGCATCTACCTGATCTATTCCTCATAATTTTGTATACCTCTATAAGATCACCCCTCATCCTCCTGCGCTCCAAGGAATGGAGTTCCAGCCTGCTCAACCTCTCCCTAAAGGTCAGACCTCTGGGTCAGTGTTTAGAAATTGTTTTCCCTGGAAACATATCCCAAAGTATATTTAAACTGACAGTAAGTGTCTTGTCAGGAATCACTCTTGTCCATATTCTAGTGGTGTTAGATAAAGGCTCTATTTTCTAAGTGATATAAAATCAAGTGTCTAATTCAGGCGTTCTCATCTCAAGACACAATCAGCAACAATCTCAATGAATCAATGGAAGACACAGAAGTTAGACACAAAATACTGGAGCATCTCAGCGGGACAGGCAGCATCTCTGGAGAGAAGGAGTGGATGACGTTTCGGGTCGAGACCCTTCTTCAGTCTGAAGAACCCAAGTTACTGCAGCATTTTGTGTCTATCCGGTCTAAACCAGCATCTGCAGTTCCTTCCTACACAATTTAGTTCGCTTTAGTTTAGAGATACAGCATGGAAACAGGCCCTTCGGCCCACGGGGACCGCGCCGACCAGTGATTCCTCGCATCCTACACCCACTAGGAACAATTTTTACATTTACACAAGCCAATTAACCTACAAACCTGTACGTCTTTGGAGTGCGGGAGGAAGCCATAGATCTCGGAGAAAACCCACGCAGGTCAGGGGGAGAACGTACAAACTCCGTACAGACAGCACCCGTAGTCGGGATCGAACCCGGGTCTCCGGCGCTGCATTCGCTGTAAGGCAGCAACTCTACCGCTGCGCCACCGTGACTGATGAACAAATGATTGCAGACACATAGTTCAGGAGTAACTCAGTGTGCCAGGCTGCATGTCAGGAGAACATGGATAGGCAACGTTTCAGGCCAGGACCCTTCCTCATGACTCAATCAATCAATCTGAAGAGATGTGGGCCAAATGTGGACAAATGGGACTAGCTTAGATGGATAACTGTATGACTCTATGACTGAATACTGTGCAACTGGTCGGTGGGGGCACTGCGAGTCGGCTGCCCTGCCAGCAGCGTGTTCGTCATTTCTACACTTTTATTTTTTTTTAAAGTGTGTCCAAATGTGTGTTTTAGTGTCTCGTGTGTGGGGGGTGGTGAGGGGGGGTATGGGGGGAACCGCTTTCGGTCGCCTCCTCCACGGAGAGGCGACTTTTTTCAATGTCGCCTCACCCGCGGCCTAACACCATGGATTGGTGCAGCCTTTCCCGGAGTCGGGCCGGAGTTTCAGCAGCGGGCGCAGCGTGGACTTTTCATCGCGGAGCGGGCGAGCCCTTGCCGGGGTCGCCAGAAGGGAGTGCTCTGATCGCTGGCCCGCGGACTGTTACATCCTGAAGCTGCGGACTGCGGAGCTTCTAGCCCCGGGCGCGGCGTCTGGAGCCTGGGACACCTCGCTAGGGATCGCTGGAGAAGAGCTCCGACCGCCGGACCGTGGCCGATAGCATCCTGGAGCATCCTGGAGAAGATCCCATAGCATTTCAAGCAGAGTGCAGGCCACCACATTCAATTTCACAGCATTTCAAGCAGAATGCAGGCCACCAAACTCAATTTCACAGCATTTCAAGCAGAGTGCAGGCCACCTCATCCAATTCCACAGCATTTCAAGCAGAGTGCAGGCCACCACATTCAATTTCACAGCATTTCAAGCAGAATGCAGGCCACCAAACTCAATTTCACAGCATTTCAAGCAGAGTGCAGGCCACCTCATTCAATTCCACAGCATTTCAAGCAGAGTGCAGGCCACCACATTCAATTTCACAGCATTTCAATCAGAGTGCAGGCCACCAAATTGCCAAACAACTCATTGTCATTAAGGGCTAACAAATAATTTATTGCAAGTACATTGCAGATTCACAGTTCAGTAGATTCACAGTTCAGTTGATTCACAGCTTAGAATCGCAGTCATGGACTCCCTCGCAATCTTCCAGAGTGACTGACTCGCATCCAGGCATCCGGGGTTTTATCGTCCTGCTTCCCCCCTCGGAAGAGATGTTACCTTCATCGTGGTGATTGCCAGGAGTGAGGACCAATCAGCTGATCTCAAGATTTTTGTAAACACTCATAACTTTTTTATTATTTTATCGATCGGAAAAATCCTCGGGGCTGCCTCAGCGGAGGTGGACTGTGAGTAAGATGGCCAAAAATCATAGCAATATAGGGTAGCGTTTTTTTCTAAAATCAATATAGAGCGCAGACAGGAAGTGGTAATGATGATACTTTTAGTTATATAGAATGTGTGTTCTTTTTTGATTGTACCGCTGTTGGCAAAGTTCATTTCACTGCACTTTATTGTGTATGTGTATTGATTGATTGGTTGAATATGTTTGGGATGTAGAAATATCAGCCACAATGTCGGTACAGTACCTCAGTGGCAGAGCAGCCGCCTCATAGTGCCAGAGATTAGGCTTCCGCACTGAGGAAGGCCCGGGTGCACAGCAGTACAGTTGCTCCCTTACAGCACTTGCACTGCCAGAGGCCCGGGTTCAATCCCGACTATGGGTGCTGTCTGCACGGAGTTTGTACGTTCTCCCCGTGACCGTGTTGTTTTCTCTCCGAGGTCTTCGGTTTGCTCCCACACTCCAAAGACGTAGAGGTTTGTAGGTTAATTGGCTTCTGTAAATTGTCCCTGGTGCATAGAATAGGACTAGTGTATGGGGGGGGGGATCGCTGGTTGGCATGGACACGGAGGGCCGAAGAGCCTATTTCCACAACATATCTCTAAAGTAATTTAAATGATGAACAAATTACTTTCAGAGCTACGGGGGAAATCAGGGAAGAGCTATTGAATAATGGGAGACGAACTCAGAATGCCAGAGATACAGCGCGAAAACAAGCCCTTCGGCCCACCGCGTCAGCGCCGACTAGCGATCCCCGCATGCTAACACCATCCTACACACACTCTGGACACATTTACCAAGCCAATTAACCCTCAAACATGTACGTCTTTGAAGTGTGGGTGGAAACCAAAGATCTCGTCGTGAACTCACGCAGGTCATTCACGGGGATAACGTACAAACTCCGTACAGACAGCACCCGTAGTGGATATCGAACCCGGGTCTCGGCGCTGCAAGCGCTGTAAGGCAGCAACTCTACCGCTGCGCCGCCGTGCCGCCCTTTATGGTCCATTCTCAATTATCAGTGAATTAAAAGCCAAACATGTCGGTGGGTCTGGACTTCTATACAGGCTAGGTTTGTCGACAAATTGACTTCCCTGAAAGACATTAATGAGTCTGCTGGGTTTTCACAACACTTCCGCAGTTGTGGAGACAAAGTCTTTTTTTTTAAACTCCAGATTTATTTAATCACATGGATTTATAAGGCTCATGGCGCCAAAGTGAGATTTGAACTCATAATTCTTGATTAATGGTCCAGAAAACTGGCTCCCAGTCCAGAAACTTAACCGCTGCGCTACCATCCCCCTGTATAACAAAGAGTTGACCAAACTTCAAACTTTATATACAGTACGTTGTTGAAAACATGCAACCTTGCCCACTGATAGCCTCTGTGTTGATGATACGGAGACACAACATGAATAGATTGAACAATACAGCGTGGAAACAAGCCCTTCAGCATACCGAGTCCACACTGGCCAGTGACCATCTAAGGGTTTGGACACGACATAGGCAGGAAACATGTTCCCGATGTTGGGGGAGTCCAGAACCAGGGACCACAGTTTAAGAATAAGGGGTTGGCCATTTAGAACGGAGATCAGAAAAACTTTTTCACACAGAGAGTTGTGAATCTGTGGAATTCACTGCCTCACAAGGCAGTGGAGGCCGATTCTCTGGATGTTCTCAAGGGAGAGCTCTTAAAGATAGCGCAGTCAGGGGATATGGGGAGATGCCAGGAACGGGGTACTGATTGTGGATGATCAGCCTTGATCACAGTGAATGGCGGTGCTGACTCGAAGGGTCGAATGGCCTACTCTTGCACCTATTGTCTATTGTCTATTGTCTACAGTCCCACACCACCTCACATCAATGACAGCGATGTGGAGTTGGTCAGTGGCACTAAGTTCCTGCGGGTGCAGATCACTAACAGTCTGACCTGGTCAAATAACATCTCATCAACAGTTAAGAGAGCGCAGCAGTGGTTGCACTTTCTGCGCCGGATGAGAAGAGCTCACCTCCCCATCCCGTCCTCACCACTTTCTACAGGGGCACCATAGAGAGTATTTTGACCAGCTGCACCTCTGTCTGGTTTGGGGACTATAAAGCCTCCGATTGGAAGTCCGTGCAGAGAGTGGTGATGGACAGCGGAAAAAATCATCGGGACTTCTCTCCCCTCAATCGGGGATATTGCGACCGAATGCTGCGTGTCGAAGGCCAGCAGTATTATAAAAGACCCCACACATCTCCATCACGGACTGTTCACTCTGCTGCCCTCGGGCAAAAGATATCGTAGCATAAGGAGCAGAACATCAAGGTTCTGCAACAGCTTCTTCTCACGAGCCATCAGACTCCTGAATGCCATGTAATGGGCTGCCGCCATTGTCTATTTATCCTTTTATCCATTTTATCCTTCTGTTTATTATCGTGTTGCACGGGGAGCCAAATGCAACAGAATTTTGTTTGGAATTGCATATATCGATGTATTTCTAAATGACAATAAAGTTTGTTTGACTTTGGGTTTGACTTTGATCGCCCATTCATTCTGGTTCTACGTTATCCCATTTCTGCATGTACTCTCTACACAGAGACCGACCTCCAAACCCGCACGTCTTTAGGATGTGGGAGGAATCCAGAGCACCCGGAGATAAACCCACGCAGTCACAGGGAGAACGTACAGTACAACCACTACAGAGGCTGCACCCATGGTCAGGATCAAACCCGGGGCCTCTGATGCTGTGAGACACAGCGACTCTACCTGCTGCGTCACTGTGCTTCCAAAAGACAACAGAGTCTACAATAAGGTTCCGACCTGAAACATCATCTATTCATTTCCCTTCACGGATGCTGCCTGACCCGCTGAGTTTCTCCAGCAGATTTTTTTTTATATTGCAAATATATTTTTGCCATTGCAGTGGTGGGATGCTGCATGTATCAATTGTAACAATTTGCCAAAAATACTTTGGTGGTAAGCTTGCACCACTTAAAGAAGTAAAAGTATTGGGCCTATGGGAATAGTTCCTTTCATAAGTTCATAATTCGTGGCTGATCTATCTCTCCCTCCTAACCCCATTCTCCGGCCTTGTCCCCTTAACCCCTGACATCCGCACTAATCAATAATCTATCTCTCTCTGTAACACATACCATCATTAATGCATTAATTTATATGTCTTTGGGATGTGGGAGAAAACCAGAGCACCTGGAGGAAACCCACATGGTTATTTAAAGAATATGCAAACTCCATAGGTCAAGATGGAACCAAGATTACTGGAGCTTTGGACTTTTAGACTTTAGACATACAGTGTGCAAACAGGCCCTTTGGCCCACCGAGCCCGCTCTGACCAGTGATCATCCCGTACGGGTCTCAGGAGCTTAAGGCGGCAACTCTACCGTTGCACCACTGTGCCACCATAGCCGGCCGGCAGTAGTTCTACAAGTTTGGATTTAAAGTGGCTAAGTCACTCTGGCCAGGCAGCTCAGTCACTCTGGCCAGGCAGCATTTTAGAACCAATAAAGACACTTTTTTAAGCATTTTAGAACCAATAAAGACACTCTTTCAGCAAGCATTTTAGAACCAATAGACACATTTTGCAACCATTTAGAACCAATAGACACTTTTTGCAACCATTTAGAACCAATAGACACCTTTTGCAACCATTTAGAAGCAATAGACTTTTTGCAACCATTTAGAACCATTTAGATCCAATAGACACCTTTTGCAACCATTTAGAAGCAATAGACCTTTTGCAAGCATTTAGAAACAATAGACACTTTTTGCAACCATTTTAGAACCAATAGAGACTTTCTGCAAGCATTTTAGAACCAATAGAGACACTTTTGCAAGCATTTTAGAACCAATAGACACTTTCTGCAAGCATTTTAGAACCAATATAGACACTTTCTGCAAGGATTTTAGACCCAATAGAGACACTTTCTGCAACCATTTTAGAACCAATAGAGACACCTTTTGCAATCATTTTAGAACCAATAGAGACACTTTTTGCAAGCATCTTAGAACCAATAGACACTTTTTGCAACCATTTTAGAACTAATAGACACTTTTAGCAACTATTTTAGAACCAATAGACACTTTTTGCAACCATTTTAGAACCAATAGACACTTTTTGCAACCATTTTAGAACCAAGACACTTTTTGCAAGCATTTTAGAATCAATAGACACTTTCTGCAAGCATTTTAGAACCAATAGACACTTTTTTGGAACCATTTAAAACTAATAGAGACAATTTTTGCAAGCATTTTAGAACCAATAGAGACTTTCTGCAAGCATTTTAGAACCAATAAAGACACTTTCTGAAAGCAAATTAGAACCAATAGAGGCACTTTCTGCAAGCATTTTAGAACCAATATAGAGACACTTTCTGCAAGCATTTTAGAACCAGTAGAGACTTTCGGCAAGGATTTTAGACCCAATAGAGACACTTTCAGCAACCATTTTAGAACCAAGACACTTTTTGCAAGCATTTGAAAACCAATAGACACTTTTTGCAAGCATAGTAGAGCCAACAGACACATTTTATAAGCATTTTAGAACCAAGAGACACTTTTTGCAAGCAATTTAGAACCAAGAGACACTTTTTGCAAGCAATTTAGGACCAAGAGAGACACCTTTTTCAATTTAGAACCAATAGACACTTTTTGCAAGCGTTTTAGAACCAATAGAGACTTTCTGCAAGCATTTTAGAACCAATAGAGACTTTTTGCAAACAATTTAGAACCAATAGAGACACTTTTTGCAGTTTAGAAACAATAGACACTTTTTTCAAGCATTTTAGAACCAAAAGAGACACTTTTTGCAAGCATTTTAGAACCAATAGAGACACTTTTTGCAACCATTTTAGAACCAGGAGACCCCTTCTTGCAAGCATTTTAGAGCAAACAGACACTTTTTTGCAAGCATTTTAGAACCAATGGTCACTTTTTGCAAGCATTTTAGAACCAAAAGTGACACTTTTTGCAAGCATTTTAGAACCAATAGACACTTTTTTCAAGCATTTTAGAACCAAAAGAGACACTTTTTGCAAGCATTTTAGAACCAAAAGAGACACTTTTTGCAAGCATTTTAGAACCAATAGAGACACTTTTTGCAAGCATTTTAGAACGAATAGAGACACTTTTTGCAAGCATTTTAGAACCAATAGACACTTTTTGCAACCATTTTAGAACCAATAGAGACACTTTTTGCAAGCATTTTAGAACCAATAGAGACAC
Source organism: Okamejei kenojei (assembly GCA_035221665.1). Lineage (NCBI taxonomy): Eukaryota > Metazoa > Chordata > Chondrichthyes > Rajiformes > Rajidae > Okamejei > Okamejei kenojei. The sequence continues at coordinate 12,204,777 of CM069136.1, forward strand.
TTTTTGCAAGCATTTTAGAACCAATGACATAGGTAGAAAACCAATGACATAGGTAGAAAAAGAGAAGAGATCCTGAAAGGAGAATTTAGGGAGTTAGGAGGAGTGTTAAGGAGAAGGACCGCAAAGGTAACAATCTCAAGATTACTGCCTGTGCCACGCGACAGTGAGAGTAGGAATGGAGCGAGGTGGAGGATAAATGCGTGGCTAAAGGACTGGTGCAGAGGGTAGAGATTCAAGTTTCTGGATCATTGGGACCTCTTTTGGGGAAGATGTGACCTGTACAAAAAGGACGGGTTCCCCGAGGGGAACCAATATCCTGGCGGGGGGATTTCCAAAGGCTACTGGGGAGACTTTAAACTAGATAGGTTGGGGGAGGGGCTCAAATAGATAAAGCAAGTAGTCCGTTTGTGAGGCAGGAGGCAGAGAAGAGAAGCAGTCAGACGCCACACGTAGGGGGAAAGAAGAAAAAAATAATAAACAGAGGGTTTTCTTAAATGTGTGAGCAGAGAGACAGAGGGGTGTAAAATGAGGATAGGAGCAATAGGTAGCAAGGTGAAAAGTGGCAGTCAGACAAATCCAGGGCAAAAATCAAAAAGCACCACCTTTCAACATAATTGTAAAAGGGGCAAGAGTGTTGTAAAAACAAGCCTGAAGGCTTTGTGTCTCAATGCGAGGAGCATTCGTAATAAGGTGGATGAGTTGAATTGCAGATAGCTATTAATAATTATGATATAGTTGTGATCATGGAGACATGGCTCCAGGGTGACCAAGGCTGGGATCTGAACATCCAGGGATATTCAATATTCAGGAGGGATAGACAGAGAGGAAAAGGAGGTGGGGTAGCGTTGCTGGTTAGAGCGGAGATTAACGCAATAGAAAGGAAGGACATTAGCTTGGAGGATGTGGAATCGATATGGGTGGAGCTGCGAAACACTAAGGGGCAGAAAATGCTAGTGGGTGTTGTGTACAGGCCACCTAACAGTAGTAGTGGAGTTGGGGATGGCATCAAACAGGAAATTAGAAATGCGTGCAACGAAGGTAAAACCGTTATAATGGGTGACTTCAATCTACATATAGATTGGGTGAATCAAATTGGCAGGGGTGCTGAGGAAGAGGATTTCTTGGAATGTATGCGGGATAGTTTTCTAAACCAACATATTGAGGAACCAACGAGAGAGCAGGCTATTCTAGACCGGGTATTGAGTAATGAGGAAGGTTTAGTTAGCTGCCTTGTTGTACGTGGCCCCTTGGGCAAGAGTGACCATAATATGGTTGAGTTTGTCATTAGGATGGAGAGTGACATTGTTATTCAGAAACACGGGTCCTGAACTTAAAGAAAGGTAACTTTGAGGGTATGAGACGTGAATTGGCCAAGATAAACTGGCAATTGATTCTTGAAGGGTTGATGGTGGATATGCAATGGAAGGCATTTAAAGACTGCATGGATGAACTACAAAGATTGTTCATCCCAGTATGGCAAAAGAATAAATCAGGGAAGGTGGCGCATCAGTGGATAACAAGGGAAATCAGGGATAGTATCAAAGCAAAAGATGAAGTGTACAAATTAGCCAGAAAAAGCAGCCTACCAGAGGACTGGGAGAAATTCAGAGACCAACAGAGGAGGACAAAGGGCTTAATTAGAAAATGGAAAATTGATTATGAAAGAAAAATTGGCAGGAAACATAAAAACTGACTGCAAAATGTTTTATCGATATGTGAAGCGAAAAAGTTTAGTTAAAACAAATGTAGGTCCCTTGCAGTCAGAAACAGGTGAATTGATCATGGGGAACAAGGACATGGCAGACCAATTGAATAACAACTTTGGTTCTGTCTTCACTAAGGAAGACATAAATAAATTGCCGGAAATAGCAGGGGATCGGGGTCAAATGAGATGGAGGAACAAAGTGAAATCCAGGTTAGCCGGAAAGTGGTGTTAGGTAAATTGAATGGATTAAAGGCCGATAAATCCCCAGGACCAGATAGGCTGCATCCCAGGGTACTTAAGGAAGTAGCCCCAGAAATAGTGGATGCCTTAGTGATAATTTTTCAAAACTCTTTAGATTCTGGAGTAGTTCCTGAGGATTGGAGGGTAGCTTTAAAAAGGGAGGGGAGAGAGAAAACGGGGAATTACAGACCAGTTAGTCTAACATCGATAGTGGGGAAACTGCTAGAGTCAGTTATTAAAGGTGGGATAGCAGCTTGAAATCATTGGACAAAGTCAGCATGGATTTACAAAAGGTAAATCATGTCTGATGAATCTTATTGAATTTTTTGAGGATGTAACTAGTAGAGTGGATAAGGGAGAACCAGTGGATGTGTTATATCTGGACTTTCAGAAGGCTTTCGACAAAGTCCCACACAAGAGATTAGTATACAAACTTAAAGCACACGGTATTAGCGGTTCAGTATTGATGTGGATAGAGAACTGGCTGGCAGACAGGAAACAAAGAGTAGGAGTGAACGGGTCCTTTTCAGGATGGCAGGCAGTGACTAGTGGGGTGCCGCAAGGCTCAGTGCTGGGACCCCAGCTATTTACAATATTAATGATTTGGATGAGGGAATTAAATGCAACATCTCGAAGTTTGCGGATGACACGAAGCTGGGGGGCAGTGTGAGGAGGATGCTAGGAGGCTGCAAGATGACTTGGATAGACTGGGTGAGTGGGCAAATGCATGGCAGATGCAATATAATGTGGATAAATGTGAGGTTATCCACTTTGGTGGCAAAAACAGGAAAGTAGACCATTATTTGAATGGTGACCGATTAGGAAAAGGGGAGATGCAACGAGACCTGGGTGTCATGGTACACCAGTCATTGAGAGTAGGCATGCAGGTGCAACAGGCTGTGAAGAAAGCGAATGGTATGTTGGCATTCATAGCAAAAGGTTTTGAGTACAAGAGCAGGGAGGTTCTACTGCAGTTGTACAGGATCTTAGTGAGGCCACACCTGGAGTATTGCGTACAGTTGTGGTCTCCTAATCTGAGGAAAAACATTCTTGCCATAGAGGGAGTACAGAGAAGGTTCACCAGACTGATTCCTGGGATGGCAGGACTTCCATATGAAGAAAGACTGGATAGACTCGGCTTGTACTCGCTGGAATTTAGAAGATTGAGGGGGGATCTCATAGAGACTTACAAAATTCTTACGGATTTGGACAGGCTAGATGCAGGAAGATTGTTCCCGATGTTGGGGAAGTCCAGGACAAGGGGTCACAGTTTAAGGATAAGGGGGAAGTCTTTTAGGACTGAGATGAGAAAATCGTGTTTCACACAGAGAGTGGTGAATCTGTGGAATTCTCTGCCACAGAAGGTAGTTGAGGCCAGTTCGTTGGCCATATTTAAGAGGGAGTTGGATGTGGCCCTTGTGGCTAAAGGGATCAGGGGGTATGGAGAGAAGGCAGGTACAGGATACTGAGTTGGATGATCAGCCATGATCATATTGAATGGCGGTGCAGGCTCGAAGGGCCAAATGGCCTGCTCCTGCACCTAATTTCTATGTTTCCATGTTTCTAACGAATAGACCCTTTTTGCAACCATTTTAGAAACAAAAAATATACTTTTTGCACCCATTTTAGAACCAATATATATTTTTTGCAACTTTTTTAGAACTACATTAAGGGCACTCACAGTTGAGTAGACATGTGTTCAGAGCTCTTCAGAGCTCAGAGTGACTGAGTGAGGCACACCACTGGCTTCCTCCATCTTGCTGAGACTGAGTGAGGCACACCACTTCCTGGTTTTATAGTCCCTCCCCCTCTCTCCAGCAGGGGCAGCAGAGAGAATGGGGAATATTTTAAAAACAGTAATATCGCTCTGATTTTTAATCGATGTGAAAAATCCTCTGGTCCTGGAAGGCGGAGGGGGGCTCTGAGCGAGGTGGCCAAAAATGACGGCCGTAGGTGGGGCGTTCTCTCGGAAATCACAGCGCAACAAGCCAAAAGCGGTCAAGATTGGACTTTTAGTAATATAGATAGATAGATAGTACAGAAGAGTTTACTACACCTGTTTAACAAGGCAGATAAAATATAACATCGTTGTATCACTGTGTATAGCAGTCCGTCACGGGTACTGACCTCCCCACCATCGAAGGGATCTACAGGAGTTGCTGCCTGAAAAAATCGGCCAGCGTCATCAGAGGCCCACACCACCCTGGCCATGCTCCAATTTCACTCCTCCTATCGGGAGAAGGTATGGGAGCCTGAAAACTGTAACATCCAGGTTCAGGAGCAGCTTCTTCCCAACAACTATCAGGCTGTTAAACACTACAACCTCGAACTAAACTCTGAACTACATAGACTTTGGGTGCATTGTTTTTGTCTTAGTTTAGTTTAGTTTAGTTTAGTTTAGAGAAACAGCACGGAAACAGGCCCTTTGGCCCACCGAGTCCGCACCATCCAGTCATCACCGCACATTAACATCATCCTACACAAGGGAAAATTGTTACATTTATACCAAGCCAATTAAGCCCCTATCCCAATGTGCGAGGTAATTCAAGAGTTCTCCCGAGTTAAAAAAAAATCAGACTCGTGGTAAGTATACAGAATGTACTTACCGGGAACGTCGGAGCTCGGGATATGTCTTAGCGGCTCGTAACGCTAACGGCAGGTACCCGGGAAACGTGGTAAACTCGTGAAGATTTTTCAACATTTGTGAAAAATGTCCACGAGAGCCCCGAGTACCCACGAACGGCCATTACCGTAATTCTCCGCGTTCGAATCAGGGGAAACTCGGGAGAACCCTTGAATTACCTCGTACAGTGGGGCAGGGGCTTTAACCTACAAATCTGTACGTCTTTAGAGAGTAGGGAGGAAACCAAAGTTCTCGGAGAAAACCCATGCAGGTCACGGGGAGAATGTGCAGACGTCGTGCAGACAGCACCCGTAGTCGGGAACATACCCGGGTTCCTGGTGCTACATGGCAGCAACTCTATTGCTACACCATCGTGCCGCCCGGTAATCTTTATCTAAGGACACGTGTGCATGCTCTTATCAAGGTGGGTATTACAAATTCATCATCTGGTGGTGCCACGCGCGGCAGCCTCGCCTGCAGTCTGTTCGTCCTTTCACCCTTTTTGTTATTCTTAAAAGTATGTTCCGGGAGGTTTCTCAGTCTTTTTTATGAGGGGGGTGGGGTGAGGAGGGGAAGGGGGAAACCGTTTCCCAGTCACTTCCTGGTGAGGATGCGTCTATTCTCCGAGTCGAGTCTTCGCCCCACCCCCACGCCCCCCCGCGGCCTACCATCTGGATTGGCGCGGCCTTTCCTGCCGGAGACCGGCCAGAGCTTCAGCGGCGGCGCAGCACTGGATGCCCTCGTGGAGCGGGCGATGCCTTGCCTGGGGTCGCCGTGTTGAAGCTCCGGAGTGTTGGGCCTGCCGACTTTAACATCGTCGAGCTGTGGTCCAGCCGCGGGCGGCGCTGACTTTAACATTGCGGAGCCTGGGATCTTTCGCTGAGGATCGCCAGCATTGAATCTCCGTCCAGCTCGGCCTGTGGACTTCGGGAGCCGAGATCTCCGGTAGGAGGTGGCCGATTCGGAAACTCCAAACGCTGAGAGAGTTCTCCATTCCGACGCCGGAGTACCATCATCCCGGCGAGAGGGCCCGAAGGCCCCGACCACGGGTGAACAAAGAGGAAGATGACTGAACTTTATTGCCTTCCCTCACAGTGGGAAACGTTGATTCCGCTGTGTGGGGATGTTCATGTTAAATTCTATCGTGTATTATGTTCTTTTTATTCGTATGGCTGTATGGTAACTCAAATCTCACTGTACCAATTGGTGCATGTGACAATAAATGTCTCTTGAACTCTCTTGAAATCCCATTTTGAACAAGAAAGATACCAAACGATGTCGTTTGATGAGCAGAATAAAAACAGGAGTCTCATAATGGGAACGGTTACGCCAAAATCTAAGAAGATAAGGGATACAAACATAATTAAAGAAAATCTTCACCCACAAAGGGAATGGTGATGCGTGGGTCCTTCAGGATGTGACTGTTTCAAGCAACATCTGTTAACTTGGACAAACGCACGCCACTCCTGCTGAGTTTAATTAAGCAGAAGATCTTGGAATTGGAGACAGTTTGCTACATTGGGGAGAGAGTTCTTCTCCATCAGATGTTCCACCACTTTGAGATACAGTACAGATAGCAAAGTCCAAGTTGATTTCTGGAGCGTGTGAGATATCGGCACGTCTTTAGGCATAACCATCGAACAGATTCCAAACGCAGCAAGATGAATGAGCTGGATCGAGGTAACGTGATTAGGTCGTTTAGTTCATGTTCATAAGTTCTATAACTTATTAGAGCATAAATTCTTAGCCCAGAATTAAGCCATTTGGCCCATCAAGTCAACTCCACCATTCAACTGTGGGTGATCAGTCTTTTCCTCTCAACCACATTCTCCTGCTTTCTGTCCGTAAACCCTGACAACCATACCAATCAAGAGATTAGTAAGAAATCTCGTACTTAGTAGAAAAATGTCGAGCAAATAAATATAGCGAGGAAATAGGCCCTTTGGCCCGCTGAGTCCGCACCGACCAGCACACAAGTTCTATTCTCCACACGAGGGACAATTTACGGAAGCCAATTAACCGACAATCCCTTATGTCTTTGGAGAGTAGAAGGCAACCAGAGCACATGGAGGAAAGACACGAAGGTCATGGGGAGGACGTACAAACTCCATACAGACAGCACCCTTCGTCAGGTTCACACCCGGGTCTCTGGTGCTGTAAGGCAGCAACTCCACTGCTGTGCCTCTGTGCTGCAATATGTTACAGAGGCATAGTCGTGGAGTCTTACAGCGTGGCAACAGGCTCTTTGTCTCAACTTGCCCACACGGGCCAACATGTTCCATCGAAACTAGTCCCACCTGCCTGCATTTGGCTATTATCCCTCCAAACCTGTCCTATCCATGTACCTGTCTAAATGTTTCATAATTAGTTGTTTGGAACATACATGTTGTCCCCAGGTTACATTCAGATCTCTACGAACTAGTTTGTCTCTTTCTTGGATTATCATTGTCACTTGAATTGAGATACAGTGAAAAACTTTGGTATTGGTCTTAGTAATTGGTTTAGTATTGACAAATGGACCGAGATACTGTGCGAAGCTTTGCTTAGCGTACGATCCAGTCAAATTATACCATACATGACTACAGTCAAGCTCTGTATCCTCATCCAACCTCATCTACTGTATCCACCGTTCCAGGTGTGGACTCCTGTACAGTACATCGACGAGACCAAGCGCAGGCCCGGCGATCATTTTGCTGAACGCATTCGCTCAGTCCGCCTAAACCTACCTGATCTCCCAGTTGCTAAACACTTTAACTTCCCCTCCCATTCCCACACTGTCCTTTCTGTCCTGGGCCTCCTCCATTGTCAGAGTGAGGCCCAGCACAAATTGGAGGAACAGCACCTCATATGTTGCTTGGGCAGCTTACACCCCAGCGGTATGAAAAATGACTTCTCCAACTTCAAGTGGGTCTGAAGAAGGATCTCGACCCGAAACGTCGCCTTATCTCCTTCGCTCCTTAGATGCTGCTGCACCCGCTGAGTTTCTCCAGCCTTTTGTGTACCTTCAAGTAATCCTTTCTTTCCCTCTTTCTCCATCCCTTCCTCTTCCCAGTTCTCCCACCAGCCTGACTGCCTCTGAGTCTATTTTATCTTTGTTTGTTTCGTTGTTACCTTCTCCCAGCTAACAATGATCTAGTCTACATTTTCCTTGGACTTCATCCCCATTTTCCTGTTTCCACACCTTACACTTCCTTGTCTATGTATCTCCCTCTCCCCTGACGTCAGTCTGAAAACGGGTCTCGACCCGAAACGTCACCCGTTCCTTCTCTCCAGAGATGCTGCCTGTCCTGTTGAGTTACTCCAACATTTTGTGTCTATCTTCTCTATATAAGTACCACAGGTCGTGCAAAGAGATAAAAAATATAACCAGAGTACAGAATAGAGTGTTGCAGCATAATCAGTTACAGTTACACACTATATGCATGAGTACGAAATGTGTAGGACGGAACTGCAGATACTGGTTTACACCGAAGATAGACACCAAATGCTGGAATAACTCACCGGGACAGGCAGCATCTCTGGAGAGGAGGAATGGGTGATGTTTCAGGACGAGACCCCTCGTCAGATTGAGAGTCAGGGGAGAGGAAAGCTAGAGATACGGAGGGGTACAAAGCATATTTAGATGTGCAAAAGGACAGATCAAAGCAGATGATAATCAAGGAAATATAGAACGGTTCATTGTTGGCTGAGGGGAAGGTGACAACGAGGTTTACAAACTGCAACATTAACCAGGAGGACAGTGAAATTAGTCGGAGAACTAAGGCAGTGGAGAGATGCTGCCCGTCCCGCTGATTTACTCCAGTATTTTGTGTCTATATACATGAGTACATCAGGTAATGCAAAAGAAAAGGAACTGCAGATGCTGGTTTAATCCGAGCATAGACACAAACTGCTGGAGTAACTCAGCGAGTTCGGCAGCACCTCTGGAGAAAAGGCATAGGTGACGTTTCGGGTTGGTTTCTGCTTCACACTGAGTTATAGAAAAATCAGATATATAAAATATAATGGTACAGCTACAGAGAAAGTGCATTTATGAAAAAGCGTAAGGATGGCAGCAAGGTAGGATGGAGGATGGGGGAAACCCTCCCTTAGCATATCAGAGGTCTGTTCAAGAGTTTGATAATAGCAGGGTAGAATCTTTTGGGCGGCACAGTGGCGAAGAGGTAGAGTTCAGGCCCTCCAGTCCTGGCAATGCCGTCGTAAAGCTTCCCTACACCCTTTCCAGCTGGACAACAGTGCCAACTCCGAATGCCAATTAGATGAGCACTTCAGAAAGAATGATATGCAGGGGGTGGGATCCAAGCTTACCTTGGAGCCAGCGTTGACTCGATGGGCCAAATGGCCAGCTTCTTCCGCAACAATTCTTGGATCCAATTACTGAATGATTAACATGTGGGTAATGAAGAGGTGGCGGAGGAGGGTTTCCATTGAATGGAACATTGACACCAGATGAAAGCTCCTCTGCAAATATGGGTCACACATGCACCGGAAGAGAGTCAATAAAATGGTTTATAGGACAAGTATGGAAATTGTGATTCAATGTATTGTTGAGGATGAAAGTCAGAAAGTTTAGAATAGTTTAGACGAATGAGCGGGCCCCTAAATTGAAACATACAGAATAATGAAAGGCTTGGATAGAGTGGATGTGGAGAGGATATTTCCACTAGTGGGAGAGTCTAGGACTAGAGGTCATAGCCTCAGAATTAAAGGACGTTCTTTTAAGAAGGAGCTGAGGAGAAATTTATTTAGTCAGAGGGTGGTGAATCTGTGGAATTCTTTGCCACAGAAGGCTGTGGAGGCCATCATTGGATATTTTTTTAAGGCAGAGATAGATAGATTCTTGATTAGGTAGACACTGGAGAAACTCAGCTGGTGCAGCAGCATCTATGGAGTGAAGGAAATTGGCAACGTTTCGGGCCGAAACCCTTCTTCAGAACCCTTCTAAATACATAGATTCTTGATTAGTACAGGTGTCAGAGGTTATGGGATAAGGCAGGAGAGTGGAGTTGGGAGGGCGAGATAGGTCAGCCATGATTGAATGGCAGACTAGACCTGATGGGCCGAATGGCCTACTCCTACACCTATTCCAGACTAGACCTGATGGGCCGAATGGCCTACTCCTACACCCATTCCTTATGACCTTATGAAAATGAAGGGATGAGAGATGTACTAATAAGAAACATATCCCTGACTAAATTGAGGAACAAATTGAAAATCAGTGAACTCTATGTAGAGAAACAAGGAACTGCAGATGCTGGCTTACAAAAAAAAGATACAAAGTGGAATATATCCGGTAAAGGCATGGAGTCTCTTGCCCAGAGTATGGGAATCAAGAACCGGATGACATAGGTTAAAGTGCGGGGGGTATGATTGAATAGGATCCCGGGGGATAACCTTTTCACACAAAGGGTGCTGGGTGTACAGAATGAGGTGTCGGAGGAGGGTAGTTGAGGCTTGGACCATCGCAACTTTTAAGAAACATTTAGACAGGTAGAGAATAGGGAGACAATCAAGGAGTTTGTGGAGGGGGCAGCCTCTGCAGAAGGGAGAAAGGGGTGGGGATGGGAAGATGTGACCGGCGGTGGGATCACATTGAAAATAACAGAAATGTTGGAGAATGAAGCACTGGATGCAGAGGTAGGGTGGAAAGAGAGGACCAGCGGAAGTCTACCCTTGTTCTTCTGGGGCCGGTAGGGGAGAGTGAGAGCAGAGCTACGGGACACAGAGGAGATGTGGGTGAGTGATCCATCTATGGTAATGCGGCACAATGGCGCAGCAGTAGAGTTGCTGCCTCTCAGCGCCAGAGACCCAGGTTCGATCCTGACTACAGGTGCTGTCTGAATGGAATTTGTACGTTTTCCCCACGACCTGCGTGGGTTTTCTCCGGGATCTTCGGTTTCCTCCCTCACTCCAAAGACCTACAGTTTTGCCGGTTAATTAGTGAGGTGTCATTGTAAATTAGTGAGGTGTAAAATGTAAAGTGTGTGCACGATAGTGTTAGCATGGGGGGATCGCAGGTCGGGGCGGACTCGGTGGGCCGAAGGGTCTGTTACCGCGGTGTATCTCTAAACTAAACTAAAAACAAGAAGGTGGGGTCTGGGGGATTTATTAAAGTAAGAAGACATCAGGGGATGCAGTTTTTTATTGCATGTTTGCCCAATGCAAATCCAACGAGCGAATTTAAATGCGATTGAGAGTCGAGTGTGTTTCGCAAATCATCTGTGACACATAGTTTGTTTAGCAGACTGACTTCGAAGGGCATGGATAATCATAACATTAGTACATGGGCCAAGATCGTGAGCATGAGTTCCTATTGCTTAGCCACTTGGAACAGAAAATACCGGCCAAAAACTATGGAAGCAAAGAGGAAATTGGAGAGCGATTCGGGGGCAGCTCGGTGACGCAGCGGTAGAGTTGCCGCCTTACATCGCCAGACACGCCGGTTCGATACTGACTTTGGGTGCCGTCTGTACAGAGTTTGCACGTTCTCCACGTGACCGCGTGGGTTTTTCTCCGGGTGCTCCGGTTCCCTACCACGCTCCAAAGACGTACAGGTTTGCAGGTTAATTGGCTTCGGGTGAAATTATAAATTGTCCCGAGTGCATAGGATAGTGCTAGTGTACAGGGTGATCGTTAGTCAGCACAAACCGGTGGCCGAAGGGCCCGTTTCAGTGCTGTATCTCTACACTAAACTAAATGACAGTTCAGAGATCCTGGTTCAATCCCGACCTGGGGCACAGCCTGTGTGCAGTTTCCATGCTCTCCCTCTGACAGGGGCTCTGATTATCCCGACAACCAAAAGATGTGCGGGTTTGTAGGTCGATTGGCCGCTGCTAATTACGTACATCAGTAAATGAATCTGTGGGAAATCCATGGAGAGAATGAAGCTGGATTAGATTAGTGTAAGAGTGGAGTGAATAACGGCATAGGTCATGAGGCATAGGAGCAGAACTAGGCCATTTGGCCCATCCAGTCTACTCTGCTATTCAATCATGGCTGATCTATCTCTCCCTCCTAACCCCATTCTCCTGCCTTCTCCCCATAAGTAAGTAAGTAAGTTTAAGTTTATTGGCCAAAAATGTTCATATAAAGTCCACAATCCATTCCACTGTATTAAGAGCATTGAGCTCCAGGTTGTCGCGATGGCACCAGGACACCAGCTCTGTCACTTCCTGTCTGTAGGCAGATTCCTCCCCATCCTGGATCAGTCCAATCAGGGTTGTGTCGTCCGCAAACTTGAGAAGCTTGACAGAGGTGTCTGTGGAGGTGCAGTCATTGGTGTAGAGAGAGTAGAGGAGAGGATAGAGTACGCAGCCTTGCGGTGCTCCTATGCGGAGCATTTGCGGGTCCGAGATGTGCTTTCCCAGCCTCACGTGCTGCTTCCTGTCTGTCAGGAAACTGGTGATCCACCGACAGAGGGGTTCAGGCACAGTCAACTCGGAAAGTTTGGAGTGTAGTAGCTCTGGCACAATGGTGTCGAATGCAGAGCTAAAATCAACAAACAAAAACCTTGCATAGGTCCCCTGGCAGTCTGGGTGCTGGAGGTTGAAGTGCAGGCCCAGATTGACTGCATCATCCACAGATCTATTGGCCCGATATGCAAACTGCAGAGGGTCCAGCACGGGGTTTGTGATCTTTTTCAGCTTGGCCAGCATAAGCCTTTGAAGGGTCTTCAAGACTACAGAGATCAGTGCGACAGGCCTGTAGTCATTAAGACAAGTAATTCTTGTCTTTTTGGGTACAGGAACAACCTCTGACACCCGTACTAATCAAGAATCTATCTATCTCTGCCTTAAAAATATCCACTGACTTGGCCTCCACAGTCTTCTGTGGCAAAGAATTCCACAGATTCACCACCCTCTGACTAAACAAATTTATTCTCATCTCCTTGCTAAAAGAACTCCGAGGCTATGACCCTTAGTCTGAGACTATCCCGCTAATAGAAACATCCTCTCCACACCCACTCTATCCATGCCTTTCACTCTTCTGTATTCTGCATGAGTGGTTGATGATCAGAATGGACTTGGTAGGCCAAAGGGCCTGTTTACATGCTCTCCCTCTCTCTATGACAATGGCATTCATTCTGTGTTGGCTCAAAAAAGGCTGAGCACCCAATCTTACAAACATCCTTCATTACAAATAAGATTAAGGGGCAGCCACGGTGGCGCATCGGTAGGGTTGCTGCCTTACATCGCCAGACACCCAAGTTCAATCCCGACTACGGGTGCTGTCTGTACGCAGTTGGTACGTTCTCCCCGTGACCGCGTGGGCTTTCTCCAGGAACTCACACCCGCACTACAAAAAAGTACAGGTTTGTAGGCTAAATGGCTTGGTAAAAATGTAAATTGTGTAGGATAGTGTTAATGTGCAGGGATCGCTGGACGGTGCGGACACGGTGGGCCGCAGGGCTCGTTTTCTGTGCCATACTCTAAACTAATCTAAACCCCCTAAACCCACTTTCACGACCTAATTATCGACCTCTGCCGAGTTTGCCCTCGACTCATACTCGCAGCATGGTCGCCACGAGGTCGTAGGAGGTCTTCGTAACTCTTCCTCGTGCTCGTGAGTGGTCTCCGCGTACTCGTGGCCTCAAGTAGGTCACGGCGTTTTCTCCAGCCTGATAAAATATGTCCACGAGTAAAAAAAAAAAGTCAGCATAGAAAAAATGGATACTTTTTACTCGTGGGTAGGTTGTAGGTAGGTCGTAGGTAGTCGTGGGTAGTCGTAGGTAGTCGTGGGTTGGTAACTGGCCCAAAAAAAAATGCAAACATGACATCATTTTATCATGTGATCATTTTCCACTCGTAGCTAGTCGTAGTTGGTCTTAGGTGTGGAAGGCTGAGGTTGAAGGGGGTCGTAGGAGGTTGTAGACATAGTCGTAGGAGGTCGTAGAGGTCGTAGGAGGTCTTTTACTTTGGCGAGTCAACACGACCTTGACATTTTTTTCAACTCGTCTAGGGTCTTCTAAACACGTGGATTAGGTCGTCCAAGTGAGACAGGCCCTTAAAACAGCGAGTACGGGTCCAGTGCCGTCAAACGAGCTGTGAACGGGATTACAATCTGGTTTATATTTCTCGGCTGAGGAAGTCAATTAACAGATGCTGGAGAAGATTCCTCATTCAGAAGCAAGACGTCTCGATATTGTAAAGCCGGGCCTTAATTCTAAGCCCGACTTGGCTGCCTGAAGTTGGATAACCTTGCTGTGTTTTATAGGGCAGAACCACTCAAGGCAACACAGCGGGGCTCTGCTTATAATCAGGATACTGGCTTCAGACCTTCAAGCATGGAAAGTTATCAAAAATATTTCATGACACAGAACATCATGGAACTAAATCTGGGCGTTTTTGAATGACGCCCATTATTTTACATGATACTGGCCCAGGCACTTTCTGTCTGCAAAGAGAGAAAGTTCTGAGGGTGTGTACACGATTATGAAAAGCACAGACATTGGTGGAAAAACGGGACTAGAAGGCAGGTAGACAGAAATGCTGGAGAAACTCAGCGGGTGAGGCAGCGTCTCGGGAGCGAAGGAAATTGGCGACGTTTTGGGTCGAGACCCTTCTTCAGAACTCAAAGGCAGAGTCATTCAGAAATCCACACATTCTGAAGCACTGGAAGAGAACAGAGGGGTAACAGTGAGGGGCAAAATTATGGAAGCATTTCAAAATAACCTACGTTCATAAGTGAGAGGAGCAGATTTTGGCCAATCGGCCCATCAAGTCTACTCCGCCATTCAATCATGGTTGACCTATCTCTCCCTCTCGACCCCATTCTCCTGCCTTCTCCCCATAACCCCTGACACCCGTGCTAATCAAGAATCCATCGCTGATTCTTGAATAGATAAGGTGATCGCTGGTCGGCGCAGACTCGATGGGCTGAAGGGCCTTTTACCGTACTGTATCTCTAAAGTCCAAAGGAACAGTTGTGCAAACAATAAATGCTAGAATGGACCATTTGGACTGAATGGCCTGCAACTGCAGTACAAATTCCATGTAAAAATAATCATAAAGGAAGATATCAGCCAGAATATTGAGTATAGAACTTGCGAGGTCATGTTGCAGTTGTATAAGGCGTTGGTGAGACTGCATTTAGAGTATTGTGTACAGTTCTGGGCACCATATTAAAGGAAAGATGTTGTCAAGCTGGAAAGGGTACAGAGAAGATTTACGAGGATGTTACCAGGATAAAGGGTCTGAGCTATAGGGAGAGGTTGAGTAGGCTGGGACTATTCCTTGGAGTAAAGGAGGATGAAGGGTGATCTCATAGAGGTATTATAAAATCATGAGAGGAATAGATCAGGTAGATGCACAGAGTCTCTTTCCCAGAGTAGTTGAATTGAGGACCAGAGGACATAATTCAAGGTGAAGGGGAAAATATTTAATAGGAATCTGATGGGTATTTTTTTCACACAGAGGGCGGAGGGTGTATGGAACAAGCTGCCAGAGGTGGTAGTTGAGACTGGGACTATCCCGGTGTTTAAGAAACAGTTCGACAGGTACATGGATAGGACAGGTTTGGGGGGATATGGACCAAACGCAGGCAGGTGGGACTTGTGTCGCTTGGACATGTTGGCCGGTGTGGGCAAGTTGGGCTGAAGGGCCTGTTTCCACACTGTATCACTCTATGACTCTATGACCCATATGGTCAGCTAACGGGAGTGATAATCTATCTCAGAGGTTGCAGTGCCACCAAGAGAACTAGTGGAGGTTCAAAAGGAAACTCGAGGTTTTGTTGGGTTGTTCGTAACAAGGAGGTTATTATGAAATGTAAGTAAGTAAGTTTATTGGCCAAGTATTCACATACAAGGAATTTGCCTTGGTGCTCTGCCCACAAGTAACAACATGACATACAGTGTTCAAGTGTTCAAATGTTCAAGAGAGTTTATTGTCATGTGTCCCTGATAGGACAATGACATTCCTGCTTTGCTTCAGCACAACAGAACATAGTAGGCATTGACTACAGAACAGATCAGTGTGTCCATATACCATTATATAAATGTATACACACATGAATAAATAAACTGATGAAGTCCAAACAACAGATAATGGGTTATTAATGTTCAGAGTTTTGTCCGAGCCAGGTTTAATAGCCTGATGGCTGTGGGGAAGTAGCTATTCCTGAACCTGGTCGTTGCAGTCTTCAGGCTCCTGTACCTTCTACCTGAAGGTAGCAGGGAGATGAGTGTGTGGCCAGGGTGGTGTGGGTCCTTGATGATGCTGCCAGCCTTTTTGAGGCAGCGACTGCGATAAATCCCCTCGATGGAAGGAAGGTCAGAGCCGATGATGGACTGGGCAGTGTTTACTACTTTTTGTAGTCTTTTCCTCTCCAGGGCACTCAAGTTGCCGAACCAAGCCACGATGCAACCAGTCAGCAGCTCTCTACTGTGCACCTGTAGAAGTTAGAGAGAGTCCTCCTTGACAAACCGACTCTCCGTAATCTTCTCAGGAAGTAGAGGCGCTGATGTGCTTTCATGATAATTGCATCAGTGTTCTCGGACCAGGAGAGATCTTCAGAGATGTGCACGCCCAGGAATTTGAAGCTCTTGACTCTTTCAACCATTGACCCATTGATATAAACGGGACTGTGGGTCCCCATCCTACTCCTTCCAAAGTCCACAATCAGTTCCTTGGTTTTGCTGGTGTTGAGGCCAGGTTATTGTGCTGGCACCATATGGACAGTTGCTTCGATCAGTGACAGTTACGAATGACTCAGAAAACACTAAACATTAATAATAATAAAACATTAATGATAAAACACCATTGATCAAGCATGTGAACCAACAAAATACCAAAAAAATGTGTGTAAAGGAACAGCAGATGCTGGTTTATACCAAAGATAGACACTCCTGTCACTTGTGACCTTATGCCCAAAAACTAGAGTAACTTAGTGGGTCAGGCAACATCTCTGGAGAAAAGTAATAGGTGACGTTTCGTGTCGAGACCCTTCTTCAGATCGAGAGTCAGGCAGGGGAATGGGAAACGAGAGATATAGATGTTGATGAAGAGAGATATAGAACAAATGAATTTGCATAGAAGTAATGATGACAAAGGAGACCGGCCATTGTTCGGTGTGGGCTAGGTGAAAACGAGTCTCAGATAATGAGACTCAACAAGAAGACTTTGAAGCTAGTCCAACAACTTGCGTAGGGGGGAGGGACGGAGAGAGAGAGTCGCAAAGGTTACTTGAAGTTAGAGAAATCAATATTCATAGCGCTGGGACGTAAGCTGCCCGAGCAAAATTATTTCAGATTGTCACTGAAAGAGATGATTTTCTCCAACAATTGCTGGATAGTGAAGGGGAGAAAGTTTCACTGTCTGTGGGAACATTGGATCACTGTAGGTTGTTCTTGGAAACAGAGAGCACAAACAAAATGACATTAAATCACTCGTGTGGTGCTGCCAGATAAATATTGGACAATGGTAATGAATGGAATGAAATCTGACAAAAGCTCATTCAGCCATTTAAACTTCCTCCACCATTCAGTTAAGCCATCTTATATTTGTCTTAAGATAGGATGGGGTCATAGAGTCATACAGCATGGAAACTGGCCCTGCAGCTCACGTAATCCCGGCTCTCCCTCTCTCTCCCCATCCCTCCCTCACCCAAGTCGCACAACCTTCTCGTTCTCACCCAACAACCAGCTAACAATGTGTAGAAGGGAACTGCAGATGCTGATTTAAACCGAAGATAGACACAAAATGCTGGAGCAACTCAGTGGGATAATCTGTGGAACTCATTGCCACAGAGGGCTGTGGAGGCCAAGACAGTGGATATTTTTAAGGCAGAGATAGACAAATTCTTGATTAGAACGGGTGTCAAGTGTTACAGACAATAGACAATAGGTGCAGGAGTAGGCCATTTGGCCCTTTGAGCCAGCACCATCATTCAATGTGATCATGGCTGGTCATCCCCAATCAGTACCCCGTTCCTGCCTCCTCCCCATAATCCCCTGCCTCTGCTATTTTTAAGAGCCCTATCTAGCTCTCTCTTGAAAGCATCCAGAGAATCTGCCTCCACCGCCCTTTGAGGCAGAGAATTCCACAGACTATGGGGTGAAGGCAGGAAAATGGGATTAGGAGGCAGAGATCAGCCATGATTGAATGGTGGAGAAGACTCGATGGGCCGAACGGCCTATTTCTACCCCTATTACTTGCGACAGTGGTGAGTCTTTTGCAGGAAGGACCTGCAGATGCTGGTTTACACCAAAGATAAACACAACATGCTAGAGTAACTCAGCGAGACAGGCAGCATCTCTGGAGAGAAGGAATGGGCGATGTTTCGGGTCGAGGCCCTTCTTCGGACTGGTTAGGGAGAAGGGCAGCGAGTGATAGATGATGATGTGGTGAGGTAAAGAGCAACGAATGAAAGCTATGCAAAAAGGTAATGATGGCTGTTGTTGGGTGAAAACGTCACCCATTCCGTCTCTCCAGAGATGCGACCTGACCCGCTGAGTTACTCCAGCATTTTGTGTCTATATTTGGTTTCTAACAGTATCTGCAATTCCTTCCTACACATTGCATTTTGTCTTACCCACTCTTCTCAGAATTATATAGATTTTATTAAGGTAACACTGCGAATAAATCCAAATCTGTCAACCTAAAAAATATCAAAACAAACCGTGTTAACTAGAGGGATAGTTAGGGGCAGCACAGTGGTGCAGCGGAAGAGTTGCTGCCTTAATGCCCCTGTCTCACTTAGGAAACCTGAACGGAAACCTCTGGAGACTTTGCGCCCCAACCAAGGTTTCCATGCGGTTCCCGGAGGTTTTTATCAGTCTCCCTAATGGTCGAAAGTGGTTTCCGCTTCTTCTATGTTCCGGCGATTATTCCAAAAAATTCAAAACCGGCCGCGACTAAAAATAGGTTGCCGTTTTAAAAATCGGTAATTTTTTAGTCGAAACCGGTTGCAATGCTAGTTGAAGGTGGTTGCTGGAGGTTGCAGGTAGTGGAAGGTAAGACCTCCCTGGTGGGATAAAACTGGGTGAAAAAAAAGTCTTACCTTCCACTACCTGCAACCTCCGGCAACCACCTTCAACGGCTTTGACTAAAAAATTACCAATTTTTAAAACGGCAACCTGTTTTTAGTCGCGGCCGGTTTTGAATTTTTTGAAATAATCGCCAGAACATAGAAGAAGCGGAAACCACTTTCGACCATTAGGGAGACTGACAAAAACCTCTGGGAACTGCACGGAAACCTTGGGTGAGGCGCAAAGTCTCCAGAGGTTTCCGTTCAGATTTCATAAGTGGGACAGGGGCATTATAGCGTCAGAGACCCATGTTCGATCCTGACTACTGGTTCTATCTGTACGGAGTTTGTACGTTCTCCCCTGGGACCGCGTGGGTTTTCTCCGGGTGCTCTGATTTCCTCCCTCATTTTCTTCCGAGATATTGTCTGAGAAGCTGAGTTACTCCGACGTTTTGTGTCTATCTTCAGTTTAAACCAGCATCTGCAGTTCCTTCCTATATACCCTATCCACATTAGTCTCACCTGTCCGCATTTGGCACCAATCCCTGTAAATCTTTCCTGTCCAAATGTCTTTTAAATCCTGTCATAGTAGCTGCCTCAACTACCTCCTCTGGCAGCTCGCTCCATACAGTCACCATCAAAGATCCTATAACGGAGCAAGATAGACCACTCCTGCTAAATGCAATGGGCTGATGTGTAGTATGCAACGGAGCGGAACGTGGGCCTTTATTTCATCCATTTCAGTAACCCAACCCGACCCGACCCGACTCGCAGTGTAAGCAACGTTGCGGAGAACAGTTTGTGTTAATAAATTATAATTCTGAAAAAGAGGAGAAGATTTTTACCAAATAACTTTTATTTTTACGAGGATGTTTCCGTAACCGGCTTCCGTCTCCACACTAGTATCTTTGCTCCGCTACGGGATCTTTGGTGCGGTGACGGAAGCCGGTTACGGAAATGGGGCCGAACATTACCCACGAATCTGCCCATGACCGTACTACGTCTTTTTCGTCGAGTGATCTATCTTGCTCGCTGTAGGATCTTTGGCCTCAACTACCTCCTCTGGCAGCTCGCTCCATACAGTCACCATCCCCTATAAGAATTGCTTAAAGAGTTGCTATTAAGTCTTTCCCCTCACACCTTAAACCCAAGAGCTTTGGTTCCCGATTCCCCTTCGCTGGGTAAAAGTCTCAGTGCATTCATCCTATCAATTCTTCTGGCACTCTCGCAAAATATTCCCTGGAGCACAAGGAAATAACCGGATGGAAGGAATTCAATATTAATATTGTCATTGGGAAAGGATCAAAGAAAAAAATAAAGTTAGGAAATCAAATGTACATATCATTTTGACCACAACATTTAAAATCATTTATCAATTTATGTGTGGAGCTTGAAAGAAATCTCTTTGACAGGCATGTATTTATCATTGCCCGTGTACATTCTTTACTTGTGTGTAACAAGGAACCGCAGATGCTGGTTTAAACCGAAGATGGACACAAAAAGCTGGAGTAACTCAGCGGGTCAGGCAGCGTCTTTGGAGAGAAAGGAATCGGTGGGTGACGTTTCGGGTTGGGACCATCTTCAAACTGAATCTGAAGAACGGTCTCGACCCGAAACGTCAGCTATACCTTTTCTCCAGACATGCTGTCTGGCTCATTGAGTTACTCCAGCTTTATGTGTCTCATAGAAACATAGAAACATAGAAATTAGGTGCAGGAGTAGGCCATTCAGCCCTTCGAGCCTGCACCGCCATTCAATATGATCATGGCTGATCATCCAACTCAGTATCCCGTACCTGCCTTCTCTCCATACCCTCTGATCCCCTTAGCCACAAGGGCCACATCCAACTCACTCTTAAATATAGCCAATGAACTGGCCTCAACTACCCTCTGTGGCAGAGAGTTCCAGAGACTCACCACTCTCTGTGTGAAAAAAGTCTTTCTCATCTCGGTCTTAAAGGATTTCCCTTATCCTTAAGCTGTGACCCCTGTCCTGGACTTCCCCAACATCGGGTACAATCTTCCTGCATCTAGCCTGTCCAACCCTTAAGAATTTTGTAAGTTTCTATAAGATCCCCTCTCAATCTCCTAAATTCCAGAGAGTATAAACCGAGTCTATCCAGTCTTTCTTCATAAGACAGTCCTGACATCCCAGGAATCAGTCTGGTGAACCTTCTCTGCACTCCCTCTATGTCAATAATGTCCTTCCTCAGATTTGGAGACCAAAACTGTACGCAATACTCCAGGTGTGGTCTCACCAAGACCCTGTACAACTGAAGTAGAACCTCCCTGCTCCTGTACTCAAATCCTTTTGCTAAAAGCTAACATACCATTCGCTTTTTTCACTGCCTGCTGCACCTGCATGCCTACTTTCAATGACCCATGACACCCATGCATCTCCCCTTTTCCTAATCGGCCACCATTTAAATAATAGTCTGATTTCCTGTTTTTGCCACCAAAGTGGATAACCTCACATTTATCCACATTCTGGCCAAACCTTTGCCCACTCACCCAGCCTATCCAAGTTTGCAGTTCCACATCCTCCTCACAGCTAACACTGCCCGCTTAGTGTCATCTTGGAGATATTGCCTTCAATTCCCTCATCCAGATCATTAATATATATTGTAAATAGCTGAGCACTGACCCCTGCGGTACCCCACTAGTCACTGGCCATTGTGAAAAGGACCCGTTTACTCTACTCTTTGCTTGTTTGCCAGCCAGTTCTCAATCCACATCAATACTGGTATGCTTTAAGTTTGTATACTAATCTCTTATGTGGGACCTTGTCGAAGCCTTCTGGAAGTCCAGATACCACATTGGTTCTCGCTACTAGTTAGAAAAATTCCACAAGATTCGTCAGACATGATTTACCTTTCGTAAATCCATGCTGACTTTGTCCAACACCACTTTCCAAATGTGAATCTTTTATGACTCTAGCAGTTTCCCCACTACCGATGTTAGACTAACTGGTCTGTAATTCCCCGTTTTCTCTCTCCCTCCCTTCTTAAAAAGAGGGGTTACATTGCTACCGCCAATCCTCAGGAACTACTCCAGAATCTAAAGAGTTTGATAGATTATCACTCATCCACTATTTCCTGAGCTACTTCCTTAAGTACTCTGGGATGCAGCCTATCTGGCCCTGGGGATTTATCGGCCTTTAATCTATTCAATTTATTTCCTGACTGGATTTCACTCAATTCCTCCTTTGACATTTCCGGCAGATTATTTATGTCTTCCTTAGTGAAGACGGAACCAAAGTAGTTATTCATTGGTCCGCCATATCCTTGTTCCCCATGATCAACTCACCTGTTTCTGACTGCAAACCTACATTTGTTTTAACTAACCTCTTTCTCTTCACATATCTATAAAAACTTTTGCAGTCATTTTTATGTTCCCTGCCAGTCTTTCATAATCTATTTTTCCTTTCCTAATTAAGCCCTTTGTCCTCCTCTGCTGGTCTCTGAATTTCTCCCAGTCCTCTGGATGCTGCTTTTATGGCTACTTCGTACGCAGCTTTGATACGATTTCCCTTGTTATCCACGGATGCACTACCTTCCCCGATTTATTCTTTTGCCAAACTGGGATGAACAATTTTTGTAGTTCATCCATGCAGTCTTTAAATGTCTTCCATTGTATATCCACCGTCAACCCTTTTAGAATTAATTGCCAGTCAATCTTGGCCAATTCACGTCTCATACCCTCAAAGTTACAGCCATTTGACTCAGCCACCAAGCACAACACCGGAGGCTGCAGAGAATCGTTCGATCAGCGGAGAAGGTTGTTGGCTGCAACCTTCCCCCCCATCGATGAGCTGTACACTGCAAGGGCCAGGAAGCGAGCGGGTAAGATCATCTCTGACCCCTCTCACCCTGGCCACAAACTCTTTGAAGCACTTCCCTCTGGAAGGCGACTCCGGACTGTCAAAGCCACCACAGCCAGACATAAAAACAGTTTTTTTCCACGAGTAGTAGTTCTACTCAATAACCAAAGGCCTGTAGCCTCCTTTTGCCTCTGGTATTTTATTTCATTCACATGTTTAAAATATAATGATTTCTTCTAAATGTTTTATGTTTTATTCTTAATTGTTTACTGTATGTCGTGTTGCTACTTGCGATCGGAGCACCAAGGCAAAGTCCTTGTATGTGAACATACTTGGCCAATAAACTTATTCATTCATTCGTTACATTCTTTACACTGTGCGCTTCATGTGCACAAGTTATTTTATTGGTGTATATTTAGTTTAGTTTATAGATACCGAGTGGAAATCGGCCCTTCGGCCCATCGTGTCTGCACCGACCAGCCATCCCCGCACACTAACACCATCCTTCACACACTAACACCATCCTTCGCACACTAACGCCATCCTTCACACACTGGGGACAATTTGCAATTTTACCAAAGACAATTAGCCTGCAAACCTGTACTTGTTAGGCATGTGGCAGGAAACCGGAGCACCCGGAGAAAACCCACTCGGTCACGGGGAAAACGTACAAATTCTGTACTGACAGCACCCGTGGTCAGGATTGAACCCGGGTCTCTGGCTTTGTAAGGCAGCAACTTTACCGATGCACCACCATGGCACCCTGGTGTAGATAGTGATAAACAAATCTGAATCCGATATCCAGAGGATATCGTGGAGCTATCTTGGGCTCCAGGTCTATAGCTCCTTAAAAGCGCATCATTAGTTGGGGCACTGAGTATAAGAGGCAAGGAGTCATGATGTAGCTGTGGAAGAATTTGTGTGTAGGAAGGAACTGCAGATGCTGGTTTAAACTGAAGATAGACACAAAAAGCTGGTGTAACTCAGCGGGACAGGGCAGCATCTATGGGGAGAAAGGAATGGGTGACGTTTAGCGAAAAGGGAAACGAGAGATATAGACAATGATGTGGAGAGATAAAGAACAATGAATAAAAGATATGCAAAACAAGTAACGATGATAATGGAAACAGGCCATTGCTAGCTGCTTGTTGGGTGAGAACGAGAAGCTGGTGCGACGGGTGGGGGAGGGATGGAGAGAGAGGGAATGCCGGGGCTACCTGAAGTGAGAGAAATCAATATTCATACCACTGAGCTGTAATCTGCCCAATCGAAGTATGAGATGGTGTTCCTCCAATTTGCGATGTCCCACTTTGGCCATCAGTTACGTGACAGGCCAGTGGCGCGCAAAGATTTAGTGCAGGATGAAGTCCACACTCCTTCACGCCACTCCTTGCGCCCGTCCCCGCACTACTCATGCGCTACCCACACACTAGCAGGTCACGTAAATGGCGCACGAATGACGGCCAAGTGGGACAGGTCCTTTACACATCTTTCATTCATTTGTTCTATACCTCTCTTCATCACCGTCGATATCTCTCGTTTCCTTTTCCCTTGACTCTCGGTCTGAAGAGCTCGACACGAAACGTCACCTATTCCTTTTCTCCAGAGATGCTGCCTGGCCCGTTGAGTTACTCCAGCCTTTTGTGTCTATCTCCACTTCAAAAAAACTCTTTGCCTGAAATGTTTAAGATATTTCTCTCAGCATAAAATTATTAAAAGGAGTGAGCGAGTAGGCAAAGGATATAACGGAATGAATAGTAAGTCTCAAATTTCATTACGAGTCGAGCAGAAGTAATAAAAGCTACAGAGGAAATCTGGTAAGTAACATCAAAACATAGGTCCACTAAACTATAATTAACTGCAGAGCAAATATCTTTTCCAGGTAATCCCTCGGCAATCTCAGCAATATTGGAATATTAGGTAACTCAAGGTTCCATGGATATGTCCAAAGCCTATAGACTTTAGACTTCAGAGATACAGAGTGGAAAAAGGCCCTTCGACCCACCGAGTCCAGCGATCACCCCGTATACTAGCATGATCTTCCACACTAGGGGCAATATACAATTTACATGGTTTCATGGATATGTCCAAAGCCTTCAGACTAGTAAGATTAAATGAGAACTTACCAGTTTGAAGTTTGATCTTTATTTTATGAGGAGGTACGATGAGGGATTACGTGAGGATCCCGCCAGCACGCATGCGCGACATTCTTCAAAGCAGCGGTGTGAAATCACAGATAGTAGAGTTGACTAAAGATAGTAAGATAAGAGAACTAACATACCAGTTGACCTTTATAATAGAGGGTTGGGAGCGGAGGGCATGTAATTCCTCATCGTAACTCCTCATAAAATAAAGATCAAACTTCAAACTGGTAAGTTCTCGTTTAATCTTATTATTTTACTTCGGAGTCACGTGAGTGACTACGTGAAGATTTCAAAGCTTTGTGATTTCATGCCCTGGAAAGAGTCCATGCTCACACACTGCCATAATAACCAATGGAGGAAGTATGTTAACGTATTTCAGACATGAAACAGTGCTGAAAAACGATAATGTATTTATTAACAAATAATAATAATAACCCCTAACTTCGGGGAAAATTATAATACAGAACTCAAAATCGTGTTCGCAAATGTCTCAGGCGTGGCCACGGGTTTATTATAAAACTGCTGGAAGGTTCTTTAGTTAGACCAATCCGCCGTTGCAAGGATGTGGTCCATAGGAACTTCCATCATCCTTGCTGCCGATGTAGCTGCAGCCCTGGTGGAATGAGATTTGAAAAACATCAGTATCCACCCCCGCTGCACCTAATACTACTCTAAGCCATCTTGAGATGGTCTGCATGGATACCCTTTGATGAGGATGTTTATGCCTTATCAATAGAGCCATTTCCGTGCCCCTGAGACTTTTGGTGACCTCCAGGTAATGTAGAAGGTGGGTCATTATACATAGGCGACTATCTACGGAGTAAGCCAGGAACTCCAATTTGAGGTCAGATGACCAAGGCCTGTTCTGTTTAGTAACTCATATATGTGGAAAGTTACCTTATTTTTGGATGTTACCATGGCATCCAGTCTCAGTTTGTACAGAGACTGGACCCGTGGCGCCGTTACGAGAGCCATCAGCATCACCATTTTATACGTGAATTTAGTTAGTGAAAGGGACGTAACTGGTGCCCAATCTCTGAGCAGGGTTAGGATAATGCCAAATCCCAGGTCTGGGAATATCGAGGCCTGGAGTTTAAAATGCCCCTCATAAGTTTTGACACCAGAGGGTGAGACCTGACTCCATGGTGTTCTAACCCCTGTCCCAGGTAAGAGGATAGGGCACTTCTAGCACAGTTGATGGCACTGTAGCTCAAGCCTTCATTGAAATGTAGGCTCGCCAAGAACTCCAGCACATCCGTAATGGTGGCTGTGTTGTAAGTGGTGTTTGCCCTGGTACAAAATACCTCCCATTTTATGACATATGTGAGGTACAGTTTCCTGGTGGACTCTCTGCATGATGCCGTGATGAGGTTCATAGTTCAGTCCAACCGTCCAAATTCCAGGAGTGGTCTTTTCAAATCCTGCAAACCAATAGGTTCATTCGGTCATGGCACGGGTGACTCTCCCCTGTCACAGGATGTACCAGCAAACTCGGGCATTTGGAGATCGGAATACATGGTTCTGAGACCATGTCGAGTACCACAGGAAACCATGGCTGAGTAGGCCAATCGGGTACTACCAAAATACCCGATGCGGAGTCTAGTTGTATTTTTCGCAAGACCCGACTGATGAGGCAGAAGGGGGGAAATGCATAGAAAAACAAATCCCCCCAGTGTAGCGAGAAAGCGTCGATCGCTACTGCCCCAGGGTCTGGTTCCCATGCAACATATGTTGGTATCTGGTGATTAAGTCTGGATGCGAATAGATCGATATCTGGCGTTCCAGATATGTCAGTAAATACCTGGTGGTCCAACATCCATTCGGAGTTGTCATTGAATATGCGTGACCTGGTGTCCGCCACTGTATTGAGCTTACCCGGAAGGTAAGTAGTTAATATCCAAATGTTTCTTTCTATGCACCAGTGCCAGATTGTATTGACCAATTCATCACAAGATATCGACTTAATTCCACCCATATGATTAATGTATGTCACCACGGTGGTATTATCAATTTGTAGGCGAACATGCAGATGGTGCATGTCTGAACAGTAAGCCCGAAGTCCATGAAACGCTCCCAACATCTCTAGATGATTGATACCCAGTGCCTGAAGTAAGGTTAACTCGTGTGTATTCCATCTACCACTGCAACTGGAGGTGGTATTGGTTACTCCCCAGCCAGGAGCACTGACGTCAGTTTGTAACACAACCGAAGGGTTTGTGACTATGATGGGATTAGAGCAATGTCGAACATTGTTAATCCACCATTGCAATTCCAATTTTGCTTTGGCTGGGAACTGCATTGGCCTGTCAAAGTGGCCAGCATGGTTTTGAGTGCTACAATTTTGGCCCTCTGTAGATTTTGGTAATGTAAGGGTCCAAATTGTGTTGTTGGAAAAGCAGCCACGAGCTTCCCAATTTCCCTGGCTACTTGCCGAATAGATGGTTTACTGACACAAACAAGGCTGTTACATGCCACTATCAAGTCTGTTGCTTTGTCCTTTGGCAAAGTGACAGACATATGACAGAGTCAATCGTGAACCCCAAATAGTCCATAATCATAAAAGGCATTAACTTGGATTTGTCTGGATGGATGATAAACCCCAATTTTTGAAATAGGAGCTTGGTGGCGGAGACAGCCAATTTGGCCTACTCTAAGGTTTTCCCCACAATTAAGATGTCATCCAGATATGCCATGACAATATGTTTTTGTTTCCGAAGAAACGCCAATGCTGGTTTCAATATTTTAGTAAACAGTCTGGAGGCTGATGTTAATCCATTAAGCAGCGCTTTGTACAGTCAGAGCTGCCCCATCCAGATAAATTTCAAATATCTGCGGTGATCTTTCTCTATTGGTACTGAATAGTATGCATCTTTTAGGTCAATGTAAGCCATGAAGTACCTCTTGGAAACTAGTTGTTTGGCAGTAACAAAAGTTTCCATTTTGAAGTGGATGTACTGCACAAAAGTATTCAAAAAGTGTCAAATCAATAATGATGCGGCATCCGCCATCTTTTTTGTTTTGGTGAAGATGTTTGATACAAACTCAAGAGATTCATGTTTGGTTTTCTCAATTACTCCTTTTGTATGTAGTCTTAACAGTTCCGCATGCCCTTCCAATTTCTCTTTTTGTGAAAGCACAAACTTTTGGCTAGGTGCATGCTGAACCAGAAGGAGGGGTTTGTCAACAAATTCAATTTTGTTTCCCTGAATACTGTGCAGTATGAAAGGATCAGAAGTTATAGAACTCCATGCATCCCTAAACAAGTGTAACCTGGTCTGAAGAAGGGTCTCGACCCGAAACGTTGCCTATCTCCTTCGCTCCTTAGATGCTGCTGCACCCGCTGAGTTTCTCCCGCTTTTTGTGGTAGTGAAGAAGTTACACATGCTATGTTCCGGAGGCAACCAGACCAACCTACCTCCATGGTTACCGGTGGTGCTGTGTTGGTTTCCTCCGTCCTTGCTTCCTGGGAGGTGGGGGCGACGTGGTGTGGGGTTGGCGCATCTTCCAGTACGGCCGTTCTGGGGCATGGCCTAAAAAAGACCTTTGTGCAGGTTGTACGGCCTTCGAGCTTTCACCAGCTGCTCTTTCGCTGTGGTAACGCTGTCTGCTGGTGGATGCGTAGGGGTGCTGCCGCCGAGTATACGAGGACCTGGTAGCGGACGGCACCTTAATCATGCCGATGGCCCTTGCTTCTTCGTCGAGGTCTTTTACCTGTTTGGGCAGGTTGTACCCGAACAACAGAGTAGTCTGCCGTGCGCTGCTGGTTCTGCACAACCCCGCGAACTTGGGGTTTAGTGCAGGTCGAATGACACTCTTCCTGAAACAGTTGATCTCAAACTGTGCATTACAGAAGAGTGCCAGGGCATCCTGTTGCTCCTCCGACATATCCTTCCCATCTACTGACCTGGCAAATGCTGTAATTCCAGAGGCCAGTAGTTTCAGGATTTTCTGCATTTTACTTCCTGGCTCCTAATGCCAGGACTGATGTTTCCCCAGATGGGGTTGTTCACCAAAGGCACGTTGAGGGAGACACAGTTCTCTGGTGCTAAATATTTAGCAGCCGTGTCGTTCATGGCCTGTTCCTGTAGTTGGTTTGTTGTCAGGTAGTTTATGCTGGCTGCCAGCTGTGGCTGCAACGACAGTCCCTTTTGTGAAGGCATCGCGAACTTGGACACCATGTCGAGTAGCTCCTGTTCTTGCACCCCTAGCATGCTGGACGATTCTTCGGCCAAATCCCCCTGTTCAGAGTCAGCCCAGATCTGACTCCTTATGCTCCCCTGCGAGGAGGGAGAGACAGTTGGAAGGCCGGTAAAAGGTGCTGCCGTGGGTCTGCTAGGAGACCCACGGTGACCAGACTCCTGCTGGAGTAGGTCACGTTGCAGCAACTGCTCCACCATCCGCTCCATGCGGAATAAACGACCGCTGTCGCTTCCCGCAGGCAGTGAGCTTTCCAGCCCGGACCCTGACGACTCAACGGGCTTGCCCGACTTCCGGGTGGCTTTACCGCCAGTCCGAGGAGCACCTACGACGCATCGACATCGCAAAGCTGTGGTTTGTGGAGCTCCCAGCGCGGGCGGCGCTGACCAACATCACGAAGTCCTAGGACCCTTTGCCGGGGGTCGCCAGCGCGAATCTCCGCCCTGCTCGGCGTGTGGACTTCGGGAGCCGCGGACTCCGGCGGGAGGTGGCCAATTCAGAGGTCCAGGCCGCTGAGGATGTTGC
The DNA here is from genome assembly GCA_035221665.1 of Okamejei kenojei. NCBI lineage: Eukaryota > Metazoa > Chordata > Chondrichthyes > Rajiformes > Rajidae > Okamejei > Okamejei kenojei. The sequence goes on from CM069136.1 coordinate 12,233,995, forward strand.
TCCGTTCGACGTCGGGGTTCCATCGTTCCCGGCGAGAAGGCCTGAACATCGGGCCTCCCATAGCGGCGACTGCGGGGGGGGGGCTCGGGATTCCACGACCACGGGTGAACATCGGTGAACATCGGTGAACATCAGCGAGGAGGTTGACTGGACTTTGGCTTCCTCCCTCACAGCGGGGATCTTTTGTGCCACTGTGGGGATGTTTGTGTTGTGGACTATCGTGTTCTGTGTTCTCTTACTTGAAGACACTGGCGATAAATTGGATCAAATCAAATCAAAATCCACGCGGTCGCAGGGTGAACATACAAACTCCGTACAGACCTAATGTTCAAGAAGGAACTGCAGATGCTGGAAAATCGACGGGAGACACAAATGCTGGACAAACTCAGCGGGTGAGGCAGCATCTATGGAGCGAAGGAAATAGGCGACGTTTCGGGCCGAAACCCTTCTTCAGACTGACGTAGGGTGGGGGGGGGGGAGGGGGCGGGAAGAAGAAAGGAAAAGGTGGAGCCAGAGGGCTGAAGGAGAGCTGAGAAGGGGAGGAGACAGCAAGGGCTACCGGAAATTGGAGAAGTGGTTCAAGGAGCAATACAGTAACATTCACTCATTCACGATACGACAAGATACGATACGATACGATAGAACTTTATTTATCCCAGGAGGGAAATTGATTGGCCAACAGTCATAAAAACACAAAATACATGAAACATGAAATTAAAGTGACGAGTGGAAAGGATTGGGGATGTGCAAAGATCGGGGAGGCGGGGAGGATGGGGTGGGGTGAGGGGTGTCAGTCTATCCCACGACAGAAGGGGGAGGAGTTGTACAGTTTGATAGCCAAAGGGAAGAAGGATCTCCTGTGGCATTCTGTTCTGCATCTAGGTGGAACCAGTCTGTTTCTGAAGGTGCTCCTGAGATTGACCAGTGTCTTGTGCCACATAGTGTGTCAAGTCATTCATGTGTCTGCATCGATGTGTTGGAGGAGGCCCTGCAAGGGCCTGGGCCTTGATTTTGATCGGGCTCTGCTCTAAGAGGCCGACCACATGGATCGGACGTGGCCTACAGCGGCACTGTGCGGTGGAGGACATGGGCAACATCGCCTGGCGAGGCCATTCTCCGCAACTCCGACCCAGTGTCACCACCAGGACATTGGGCCTTCATGGCCGAGTTAAGCCCCTGTCCCGCTGTACAAGGTAATTCAAGAGTTCTCCCGAGTTTTCCCCTGATTCGAACTCGGAGAATGTCCGTAGCGGGTCCGTAGGAGTTCGTGGATGTCTCGTAGCAACTCATACGAGTAAAAAGTAACCAATTTTTTCATCACAAGTATTTTTTTTTTACTCGTGGACATTTTTTTGCAGGGATGAAAAAACGGCACGAGTTTACCGGATTTCCCGAGTACCTACCGTTAGCATTACGAGCCGCTACGAGACATCCACGTACTCCTACGGACCCGCTACGGACATTCTCCAAGTTCGGATCAGGGGAAAACTCGGGAGAACCCTTGAATTACCTCTTACAGTGGGACAGGGGCTTTAAGACTCCACCTTTTTTTAACAATATTCATACATTATGGCGTCAGAAACATGGTGACTCTTGTGTACTGCCTCAGTGTGATTTAGTATCGCACACTCTTGTACTTCAGTTCGATCATGCCTGTGTAGGGGGTACAGAGAAGGTTCGCCAGACTGATCCCTGGGATGGCACGACTTCCATATGAAGAAAGACTGGATAGACTCGGCTTTTACTCGCTGGAACTTAGAAGAATGAGGGGGGGATCTTATAGAGACTTACAAAATTCTTAAGGGGTTGGACAGGCTAGATGCAGGAAGATTGTTCCCGATGTTGGGGAGGTCCAGGACAAGGGGTCACAGTTTAAGGTTAAGGAGGAAGTCTTTTAGGACCGAGATGAGAAAAAAATTTTTCACACAGAGAGTGGTGAATCTGTGGAATTCTCTGCCACAGAAGGTAGTTGCGGCCAGTTCATTGGCTATATTTAAGAGGGAGTTAGATGTGGCCCTTGTGGCTAAAGGGATCAGGGGGTATGGAGAGAAGGCAGGTACAGGATACTGAGTTGGATGATCAGCCATGATCATATTGAATGGTGGTGCAGGCTCAAAGGGCCGAATTGAATACTCCTGCACCTATTTTCTATGTTTCTATGTATAGTAAGATCTTTTGCTGAAATGTATGCAAGAAAGGTACATGTGGTAATAAAGTACAATTGAACCATTGAGGTGGCGTTTTTGTGAAAGAAAGCAGTGCAGATGCTGGTTTAAATCGAAGGTAGACACAAAATGCTGGAGTAACTCAGCGGGACAGGCAGCATCTCTTCTCCTTATCGGGTCCACACACAAGATTAGAAGTTGTTCAGCCAGAGCTGAACACACTTCCCGGCATCTGCGTACAACGATGTCTGTGTTGTCGCTTCTTGTGCATGGTGGTGGAAAGATTGGTGGAAACAGGGGCCGCGACGTGAGCGCTCTTTCCTTGACCCCAGACGGCATCTCTGGAGGGAAGGAATGGGTGTCTTTTTGGTTCGAGATCCCTCCTCCCTTGCTTTTGCTGCCCTTGTCCTTCTAGCTGGTACAGGTTGTGGGTTTTGTAGATAGTCTCAGTCATACAGTGTGGATCCAGACTTGTTGGCCCAACTTGCCCATGTCGACCAACATGTCCCATCTACTCTACTCTCACCTGCCTACATTTGGCCCATATCCCTCGCCCAGCACCAGGCGTCTATTTGCGTGCTAGCTACAGAAGCAGATAGCGATCACATATTGCAATCGCTGCATGCTCTCAAATCTCTACTCATACAGCAACTTTTAGCAGAATAGTGAAAGGCTTGGATAGAGTGGATGTGAAGAGAATGTTTCCACTAGTGGGAGAGTCTAGGTCTAGAGGTCGCAGCCTCAGAATTAAAGGATGTTCTTTGAGGAAAGGGATGGGGGTAAATTTCTTCAGTCAGAGGGTGGTGAATCTGTGGAATTCTTTGCCACAGAAGGCTGTAGAGGCCATGTCAGTGGATATTTTTCCCACACTGACCTTTCTGGCTTGGGCCTCCTCCTTCAGTGAGGCCCAGCGCAAATTGGAGGAACATCACCTCATAGTTCACTTGGGCAGCTTGCACCCCAGCGGTATGAACATTGGCCTCTCTAACTTCAAATATCCCTTGCTTTCCGTGTCTCTCCATCCCCTCCCCCTTCCCAGTCAGTTCTCCAACTCGTTTGACTGTCCCTGATTACATTTTCCCTCTGTCTGCTTTGTTGTTACCTTCTCCCAGCTACCAAAGATCTATTCTACATTTTCCTTGATCTCCAGCCCCTTTGTCCTGTCTTCACACCTTACACTTCCTTATCTATGTATCTTCCTTTCCCCCGACTCTCAGTCTGAAGATGGGTCTTGACACGAAACGTCACCCATTCCTTCTCTCCAGAGATGCTGCCGGTCCCGCTGAGCTACTCCAGCATTTTGTGTCTTTGCCTTTTCTACTGTTGAGTTTGTTGGGTCTTGTTGAAACTGCACCCATCCAGGCAAGTGAAGAATATTCCTTCACACTCCTGACTTGAGACCAAAGGACCATATGACATAGGATCAGAATGAAGCCATTCATCCCATTGTGTCTCCTCAACCCATTCGACCCATGGCTGATCTATATTTCCCCTTCCATTCTCCTGCCTTCTCCTGATAACTTTTGAAGCGCTTACTATTCAAGACCCTATCAATATCTGTTTCAAAATACCCAATGTCTTGACCTCCCCAGCCATCTGTGGCAATGAATTCCACAGAATCACCAACCTCTGGCTAAAGAAATTCTTCATGGATGAGCAAGTATGCCTTGTACCTTCTCTACCAGTGTATCTATCTACTTGTGTCGTCAAAATAGTCACCCATTGCTTCCCTTCTGACTTCAGAGATGGAGTAAGAGAATCAGGAATAGTTTAGTTAGGTTTTCTTTAGAGATACAGCCCGGGAACAGCCCCTTCGGCCCATCGAGTCTGCAATGACCAGCGATCCCAGCACGTTAACACTATCCTACACACACTAGGGACAATTTACACTTATACCAAGCCAATTAACCTACAGACCTGCACGTATTTGGAGTGTGGGTGAAGATCTTGGAGAGAACCCGCGAGGTCACGGGGAGAACGTACGAACTCCGTAGACTGGATCGAACCCGGGTCTCTGGCACTGCAAGCGCTGTAAGGCAGCAACTCTCCCTCTGTGCCACCGTGCCTCCCGAATATGCCCTTCACTTCCAACCACTCCATATCTATCTTATCTTCCCATACTAATACTAATATTGCCTGGAATTAGAAACTTAAATTTACCTTGGCCGACATCCGACCTAAACATCTTACCTCATATAAATAACGGGCAATATTATAACCCAAATAGTCACCTTAAACCACAGATTCTCCATCAACATCCAATCTAACCGCAGAAGAAAAGTTAAATTATTGTGCATGAATTTAAACAGACGAAATGCTATTTTGCCAACATTCTGATTATTTTTTTATCGTCTCCCTTGCAGAGGATTATGGCAGAGCTTTGTGGCTTTTGGGAAAGATTAACTTCTCAAATTGGAATGGAGAAGTCACCGGGTGTGACAGGAGGAATTCATTTTGCAGAACAATGTTGCCAGTTAGAGTTTTAAATTCATAGACTCACACAGTACGGAAACAGGCTCTTTGGCCCAACTTGCATATGCTTACCAAGATACGATCCAATACGATACGATAGAACTTTATTTATCCCAGGAGAGAAATTGATCGTCCAACAGTCATAAAAAACAGAAAATACATGAGAGATTAAATTAAAGTGATGAGTGGAAAGGCTTGGGGGATGTGAAAAGATTGGGGAGGTGTGAGGGTGGGGGGGAGGAGGGGGTGGTCAGTCTTAGACTCAGTCTACCCCATGACAGAAGGGGGGGGGGAGTTGTACAGTTTGATAGCCACGGGGAAGAAGGATCTCCTGTGGCGTTCTGTGCTGCATCTCGGTGGAACCAGTCTGTTGCGGAAGGTGCTCCTCAGGTTGACCAGTGTGTCACGGAGGGTGTGAGCTGTATTGTCCAGGATGCTCCGCGATTTGAGGATCCATGTACGGAGATAGACACAAAACGTTGGCAATGGTGGGCGGCACAGTAACGCAGCAGCAGAGTTGATGCCTTACAGTGGCAGAGACCCAGGTTCGATCCTGACTACGGGTGCTGCCTGTATGGAGTTTGTATGTTCTCCCCGTGACCTGCGTGGGTTTTCTCCGGGTGGTCCGGTTCCCTCCCACACTGCAAAGACGTACAGGTTTGTAGGTTTATGCCCGTTACGTGGAGACTTTGCGTCCCACCCAAGGTTTCCGTGCGGTCCCCGGAGGTTCCTGGAGGTTTTAGTCCTCCGGCAACCACCTTCAACTAGCATCGCAACCGGCTTCAACTAAAAAATTACCGATTTTTAAAACGGAAACCACTTTCGACCATTAGGGAGATTGACAAAAACCTCCGGGAACCTCCGGGAACCGCACGGAAACCTCGGGTGGGGCGCAAAGTCTCCAGAGGTTTCTCGTTCAGGTTTCCTAAGTGAGACAGGGGCACAAGTGGCTTGGTTTAATTGTAAATTGTCCCTAGTGCATGTAGTGTCAGTGTTAGTGTGCGGGGATCGCTGGTCGGCGCGGACTCCGTGGGCCGAAGGGCCTGTTTCCACGTTGTATCTGAAAAACATAAACCAAATGAATAATCTGAAGGAGGCACGTGTTCATATCCAACCACAATCACTGAAATTCATGTTCATTAGTCACACAAGCATAATTAGGCCATTTGGCCTATCAAGACTACTCCACTTCAATCATGGCAACCTTTCATTTTCAACCTGTACAACTCTGGTCACATCACAGCGAAGGAGCGTGTGTGTGGGGCTGTGGGTCTCCGCTTATGCTGTGTTCCCTGGGGATTCTCACACGCCGTTGTGGTGGCTGTTCATGTTTAATCTTTATGTCGTGTTGTACCTTGTTGCTTTTTTGGTATAACTGTGTGGTAAATCAAATGTCACTGCGCCTTGGTACGCACGAGACGATAAAGGACCACTGAACCCTTGATATTTCCCTTTCTACAGAGGTGCTGTCCGACCCGCTGAGTTACTCCAGTGTTTTGTGTCTATCTTCGGTTTAAACCAGCATCTGCAGTTCCTTCCTGCACACGATACAGAGCCATTTTCGAGTGCCAGTTGTTGTAAGAGCAGGATCTTGATCTGACCATGAAAGTCCGTTGTCCTGGCACTGTTGCAGGGTCGGCCTGGCCAAGCGTTTATGTTGATGATCCACCATATTCGGATGAAACCATTGTGCAAAATGGACGCCTGATTTTTAAGTTTTTATCACTATACTTCGCTATTTTTCTTCTTGGTGTGCAAGATTTCTTAAAAAAAAACTCTTTCTGTAATCCCATTCAAAGGCAGCTGCAACAATTAAACTTGCTACATGATTTTTATAGCTGAAAGAAATGTTTACAAGATGTTGGCACCTGCTAATTTTCAACGAGGAATGAATCTGTCAGCTCACTGAACAAAATGTGTTGTTCTGAATGTTCCACCATTAAGTCAATTCGATTGCCAGAGCGAGGACGTTTGTTCTGATCGAGACACGACAGTACATTCCGCCACTTGAGAGATTTCTTCTGCAATTGTCAACTCGCGTACTGTTCATTGTTCACGGGGGTGGCACGGTGGCGCAGCGGTAGAGTTGCTGCCTTACAGCGCTTGCAGCGCCGGAGACCCGGGTTCGATCCCGACTACGGGCGCTGTCTGTACGGAGTTTGTACGTTCTCCCCGTGACCTGCGTGGGTTTTCCCCGAGATCTCCGGTTTCCTCCCACACTCCAAAGACGTACAGGCTTTGTAGGTAAATTGGCTTGGGGTACGTGTAAATTGTCGCTGGTGTGTGTCACTCGGAGGAGACCCACGCAGTCACGGGAAGAATGTACAAACTCTGTACAGACAGCAATCGTAGTCAGGATCGAACCCGGGTCTCTGGTGCTGTAAGGCAGCAACTCTCCCGCTACTCAGCCCCCTTACAAGTGTAAGTTGTCCCTGGTGAGTGTAGGATAGTGTTAATGTGCGGGGATCGCTGGTCGGAGAGGACTCGGTGGGCCGAAGGACCTGTTTTCGAACTGTACCTCTAAACTAAACTCAACTGAACTAAACTCACAACCCATATGGTTATCTGATAAAAACACAGAGTCGTTCCTTCAGGCAATCCCATCAGCCCTATTCCACCTACCCTTTTTTCTCTGTACTTATTCTCTTTCATACATGCCATCAACTTTAATTTATTGAGAAGCTGTTAACATGGGATTTTATTTTCTCGGAAGCTATCTGCCCCCAAACTAAGTGTTACCACACGCAACGCATTGGGATTCAAGGGAGAGTTTGCTACAGCTGATGTCTGTTGTTTAACAAGGGAGATAAAATATAACATCGTTGTATCACTGTGTATCGCAGTCCATCACGGGTACTGACCTCCCCACCATCGAACGGGTTTACCGGAGTCGCTACCTCAAAACAACAGCCAGCATCATCGGAGAGCTACACTACCCTGGCCATGCTCTCATTTCACCCCTGCCATTGGGAAGAAGGTACAGGAGTCTGAAAACTGTAACATCCAGGTTCAGGAGCAGCTTCTTCCCTACAGCCATCAGACTATTACACGTCCCAATAAGCTCCGAACTATATAGACCTGGGATTCATTGTTTAATTTAGTTTAGTTTAGTTTAGTTTAGTTTGGCTTAGTTTAATTTAGTTTAGCTTACTTTAGTTTAATTTAGTTTATTGATACACCGTGAAAACAGGCCCTTCGGCCCACCCCGCCCACACTGACCATCGATCACCCTTACGCTAGTCTAGTTTAGTTTGGAGACGCGGTACGATACCATGACCTTCGGCGCACCGGGTCCGCACCGACCAGCGATCCCAATGCACCAGCACTATCCGACACACGAGGGACAATTTACAGGTTTTACCGACGCCGATTAACCTGAACGTCTTTGGAGTGTGGGAGGAAACCGGAGCACCTGAAGAAAACCCTCACAGTCACAGCGAGAGCGTGCAAACTCCAGTGTACAGAGGGCACCCGTAGTTAGGATGAAACCCGGGGCCTCTGGCGCTGTGAGGCAGCAACTCTACTGCTGCGCCACCGTGTTGCCCATGAAAGTTTCTTAGATTATTTTTGATTAGATTAGAGTAGTTTAGGTTAGATTAGTTCATTGTCATATGCACCAGGGTGCAATGAAATTACTCGTTCACACGATGCTCACAGAGTAAACAGTCACGATAAACCCAACAATAAATGCAACGTTGGGTGAATGTTATTCCCTTATCATGTATCTATACACAGCGGACGGCTCGATTATAATCATGCATTGTCTTTCCGCAGACTGGTTGGCATGGAAAAAAAGCTTTTCACTGTACCTCGGAACAAGTGGCAATAAATTAAACCAAACTGAACTGAACAGCAGCCTGGGGCTCGGCTGGCTTGGGCACCACTCCATGTAACCGAGCGAGCGGACTGGACGCGGCCTGTAGTGGCATGGAGTGGAGGACACGATGGCTTTGCTTGGCCTGGTCGACCCTGCAATGCAGCCAGCACAACGGGCCTTCATGGCCAGGTTGGGAACTCTATGCTCATAACAAGTGCTTTGGGTGGCACGGTGGCGCAGCGGTAGAGTTGCTGCCTCACAGCGCCAGAGACCAGGGTTCGATCCCGACTACGGGTGCTGCCTGTACGGAGTTTGTACGTTCTCCCCGTGACCAGCGTGGGTTTTCCCCCGAGATCTCCGTTTCCTCCCACACTCCAAACATGTACAGGTTTGTAGATTAATTACCTGGGTATAATTGTGCGTGTGCAGGGATCGCTGGTCGGCGCGGAATCGGAGTGGCCGAAGGGCCTGTTTCCTCACTGTATCTCTAATCTAAACTAAACAAAACAACTGGGACTTCAACATGGTGCCAATCCTGGCGACTCTTATATACTATCTTAGTGTCGTATTCCAATTCCCTTGTGTTGAATCTCAAATGTGCTTATGTATACTATGTGTTACTGAACTGTACGCAAAAAATGAATTTCACTGTATCTCAGTACATATGAGAATAAAATACCAGTGAACTGTTAAAATATACTCTGGAATTTAGGATGAGAGGGGATCTTATTGAAACATATCAGATTCTTAAGGGTTTGAACACCTTAGAGGCAGGAAACATGTTCCCGATGTTGGGGGAGTCCAGAACCAGGGGCCACAGTTTAAGAATAAGGATGGAGATGAGGAAAAACATTTTCACACAGAGAGTTGTGAATCTGTGGAATTATCTGCCTCAGAGTGCGGTGGAGGCCGGTTCTTTGGATGCTTTCAAGAGAGAGTTAGACAGAGCTCTTAAAGATAGCAGAGTCAGGGGATATGGGGAGAAGGCAGGAACGGGATACTGATTGTGGATGATCAGCCATGATCACATTGAATGGCGGTGCTGTCTCAAGGGGCCGAATGGCCGACTCCTGCACCTATTGTCTATTGTCTATCATTAAGACAAACCATACAAACCATTTAATGGCACCAAATTTAATGTACGAATGTACACAAAAATGCTGGAGAAACTCAGCGGGTGCAGCAGCATTTACAGAGCGAAGGAAATAGGCGACGTTTCGGGTACAAACCCTTCTTCGTATACGATGGTTTCGTTTTCAGTTTAGTGCAGAGATACAGCGCGGAAACAGGCCCTTCGACCCACTGAGTCCGCACCGACCTGCGATCCCCACACACTAACACTATTCTACACACTCGGGACAATTGTACATTTACACCAAGCCAATCAACCTACAATCCTGTACGTCTTTGGAGTGCGGGAGGAAACCGAAGATCTCGGAGAAAACCCACCCAGGTCACAGGGAGAAGGTACAAATTCTGTACAGAGTAGTCCCGTAGTCAGGATCGAGCCAGGGTCTCTGGCGCTGTAAGGCAGAAACTCCACCGCCGCCTCACTGTGTTGCCCGTACCGGTAAATAACCGAACAGTGTCAACGGGTGATCAATGGTCGGCAAGAACTAGGTGGGCTGAAGGGCCTGTTTCCGTGCTGTATCTCTACACATCTCGAAACAAAACAACACGTTGGAAATTGTTACGATGGCATTGAATCCAATGAAGAGAAACAGAAGGATTGCGAACCAGCGATGGCCATTTTAATGGCGAAAAAATTCACGCCATTTCCTGCGGTGAATTTCATATATAGTTTATAATTTTAACTGTGTTTTGAAAGTACACCGGAATTTCCTGGAGGGTCTATTGAACGTTGTTGGTGCAGTTGGAGAGACATTGGACAACAATTCAGTGGCTTCAGTCTCCGTTTCAGATACAGTTTCGTTTATTGTCACATGTACTGAGGCACAGTGAAAAGCTTTTGTTGTGATCTAACTAGTCAGTGTAAAGACAATACATGATTACAATCGAACCGTTTACAGCGCATAGTTACATGATGAGGGAATAACATTTAGCGCAAGGTAAAACGAGTAAAGTCCGATCAAGGATAGTCCGAGGGTCACCAGTGATAGATAGTAGTTCAGGACTGCTATCTAGTTGAGATAGGATGGTTCAGTTGCCTGATAACAGCTGGGAAGAAGCTGTCCCTGAATCTGGAGGCGTGCGTTTTCACACTTCCATACCTTTTGCCTGATGGGAGAGTGGGGAAGAGGGAGTGGCCGGGGTCGACTGGTCCATGATGCCTGCCTTGCCGAGGCAGCGTGAGGTGTGGATGGAGTCAATAGAAGGGAGGTTGGTGTCCAGTGGAGGATGCCATACGCTGGGAAAGTAATGATGTTGCTTTCTCCACTGACCGATCGTCTGTGTCATCTCCAACGGCAGCAGGTCGCAGCTGGGAATTAGGGGCAGGAGATCTGTTTGTTTCTGCACATTCTGTACAATAACAGCAAGAAGGGGAAAAAAAAACAGAACCACTGACTAACTCAAGGACTATGAATAGCACTTGTGTTTCCTTGCCAAAGAAGCAGGAGCTGTTTTTAATCTGGGAGCCCTTTGGCTGCCAATCCACCAGCTCCCACACAACTTCAGTCGGAACTATCTTCCAGAAGGAATAAATTGTCACGGAGATTTTGAACGAGTTGCGGACGGTGATCAGTCTTCACCCTGTTCATCAAGTACTTGAGGGGTACAATATTGCGAGGTCATAGAAACATAGAAACATAGGTGCAGGAGTAGGCCATTCAGCCCTTCGAGCCAGCAACTCCATTCAATATGATCATGGCTGATCATCTGAAATCAGTATGTTAACGAAGAAACTGCAGATGCTGGAGAATCGAGGGTTACACAAAATGCTGGAGAAACTCAGCGAGTGCAGCAGCATCTAAGGAGCGAAGGAGATAGGCGACGTTTCGGGTCGAGACCCTTCTTCAGACTGGTCAGGGATCAGGGAAACGAGAGATATAGACGGTGATGTGGAGAGATAAGGAACAATGAATGAAAGATATGCAAAAAAGTATTGATGATAAAGGGACCAAGCCATTGTAAGCTGTTTGTGGTGTGAAAATGAGAAGCTAGTGCGACTAGGGTGGGGGAGGGAGATAGAGATAGAGGGAATGCCAGGGCCCGAGGGCTGAGGGAGAGGTGGGAAGGGGAGGAGACAGCAGGGGTTAAATTCAACATTGAATTTTCTCAATTCTGTTAACCCCTGCTGTCTCTCCCTTCCCACCTCTCCCTCAGCCCTCGGGCCCTGCATTCCCCCTCTCTCTATCTCCTCCCCCACCCTAGTCACACTAGCTTCTCATTTTACACACAAACAGCTTACAATGGCTTGTTCCCTTTATCATCAATACTTTTTTGCATATCTTTCATTCATTGTTCTTTATCTCTCCACATCACCGTCTATATCTCTCATTTCCCTGATCCCTGACCAGTCTGAAGAAGGGTCTCGACCCGAAACGTCGCCTATCTCCTTCGCTCCTTAGATGCTGCTGCACCCGCTGAGTTTCTCCAGCATTTTGTGTAACCATCTGAAATCAGTACCCCGTTCCTGCTTTCTCCCCATATCCCTTGATTCTGTTAGCCCTAAATTAGAGCTAAATCTAACTTGTTCTTGAAAACATCCAGTGAATTGGCCTTCACTGCCTTCTGTGGAAGAGAATTCCACAGATTCACAACTCTCTGGGTGAAAGAGTTTTTCATCATCTCAGTCCTAAATAGCCAACCCCTTATTCTTAAACTGTTTGATCCCTGGCTCTGGACTCCCCCAACATCGGGAACATTTTCCCTGCATCTGTCTGTCCAATCCCTTAAGAATTTCATGGTTTGTAATAACAATCTGCACTTTATCTATTTATTGATGTGTATATATATATATATTCTATGGTATATGGATTCACTGATCTGATCAGTATTTATGACTACAATATCCTGTTGTGCTGATGCAAAGCAGGAATTTCAGTCCTATCTGGGCCACATGACAATAAACTGTCTTTACTTGACTCTCAACTCCTTCCAAATTCCTGTGAATACAAGCCCCATCGATCGATTCTTGGTTTTGCTTCAGAATGGATGGATGCTTTAACAGACGCCAACTGGTTCAGTAGCATAGTGTGGATAGAAACAAAATGCTGCAGGAACTCAGCGGGACAGGCAGCATCTCAGGAGAGAAGGAATAAGTGAAGTTTCGGGTCGAGACACTTCTTCAGTCTGAGAGTCAGGGGGAGAGGGAAACGAGAAATATGAAAAGGTACATATATAATAAAATGAATGAAAGATATGCAAAAGGACAGATCAAAGCCAGCAACGATGGTCAAGGAAAGGTGGAGCCCACAATGGTCCATTGTTGGCTATGGAAAAGGTGATAATGAGCTATACAAACAGGACGACAGTGAAACTAGTACAATGACTAGGGTGGGGGATCGATGGAGAGAGAGCGGATGCAAGGCTTGCTAAAAGTTAGAGAGATTAATATTCATACCACTGGGTTGTAATCTGCCCAAGCGAAATATGAGATGCTGTTCCTCCAATTTGTTTTTGGCCTCACTCTGACAGTGGAGGAGGCCCAGGACAGAAAGGCGACTTTGGGAAGGGGAAGGGGAGTTAAAGTGTTTGGCTACCGCGAGATCACTTGGCCAAGGCGGACTGAGCGAAAGTGTTCAGCGAAACGATCGGCCAGTCTGTGCTTGATCTTGCCGATATATAGGAATCAGTTCAGCTCAGTTTAGTTTATTGTCACGTGTACCGAGGAACGGTGAAAAGCTTTTGTTGCGTGCTAACCAGTCAGCGGAAAGACAATAGTCTTTAGTCAGAGCAATCTGTGGAATTCTTTGCCACAGAAGGATGTGGAGGCCAAGTCAGTGGATATTTTTAAGACAGAGATAGATGGATTTGTGATTAGTAGAGATGTCAGAGGTTATGGGGAGAAGGCAGGGGAATGGGGTTAGGAGGGAGAGATAGATCAGCCATGATTGAATGGCGGAGTAGACTTGATGGGCCGAATGGCCTAATTCCACTCCTATTGGCCTTATGATTACACAATTACAATCGAGCCATTCACAATGTACATGTACACATGATAAGACAATGATATTTGGTGCAAGATAAAGGCAGCGAAGTCCGATCAAAGATAATCCGAGGGTCAACAATGAGGTAGATAGTAGTTTAGGACTGCTCTCTATTTATGGAGGAATGGACAGCCAAAAAGGGTTCCAACCCGAATCATCGATGCTGCCTGACCCGCTGAGTTCTTCCAGCAGTTTTGTGTTCCAAAGTCTAAATTCATCCCATCTCTGAGGAAGTGCTTCCTGATTTTGCTGCTGGGCACACTAGCCACAAATTTCAGATAATGCCCTCTTTATTGTGCAACTCCCCTGTAATTAATGAAAGCCGCACTTCATGAGGCAATTTTGGCCTCTGTCGTTTCGATACACTGCGTGTTTATGAAGTAATTCCAAAGTTTCGATATTCTATTATGGTTTGTCTATATACCAGCAGGGTGCAGGAAGCTTAAACATGCATGACAAATAAAAAATAAATAAAACATTGGTATCACCAAGTTAAGTCCCAGTTACTCAAATTACACTTAACTGCAGCTGTTAAGACCACACGTATGATTGAAGTTACTCAAGATATCAACCTGGTATTAGTAATGTTATGCCCCTGTCCCACTTAGGAAACCTGAACGGAAGCCTCTGGAGACTTTGCGCCCCACCAAAGGTTTCCGTGCGGCTCCCGGAGGTTTTTGTCAGCCTCCCTAATGGTCGAAAGTGGTTTCCTTTTTAAAAATCGGTAATTTTTTAGTCAAAGCCGGTTGCGATGATAGTTGAAGGTTGTTGCCGGAGGACAAAAACCTCCAGGAACCGCATGGAAACCTTGGGTGGGGTGCAAAGTCTCCAGAGGTTTCCGTTCAGGTTTCCTAAGTGGGACAGGGGCATTAGGGGTTTGTCATCTTCTTCTTCTTTTCATGTCCGTCTTGTTACAAATGTTGGCCTCGCTGTCTTCGTCCGTCGTGAAAATGACGCAAGCTTCCGGCGACAAAGCTTCCGGCGAAGGTGGATAAAGCCATCCCTTGTCGCAATAGATGATGGTGGTGGCAGAAATTTCAGCCCCGTGACGTGGATGCTTCTGCTATGGGGCCAAGGGGTTGATCATTAGATCAGTTCAGTTATTTTAGGGATAGAGTGTGGAAATAGGCCCTTTGGCCAACCGACCAGCGATCCCCGCACACTAATACTATCCTACACACACTGGGGACAATTTACAATTGATACCAAGCTAATTAACCTGCAAACATGCACGTCTTTGGAGTGTGGGAGGAAACTGGAGCACCCGGAGAAAACTCACGCAGGTCACGGAGAGAGAATGGAAAAAACTCACGTGTACCGAGGTACAGCGAAAAGCTTTTGTTGCGTGCTAACCAGTCAGCTGAAAGACAATACATGATTGCAATCAATCCATTTACACTGTATAGATACATGATAAGGGGATAACGTTTAGTGCAAGGTAAAGCCAGCAAAGTCCGATCAAAGATAGTCCGAGGGTTACCAATGAGGTTGATAGTAGTTCAGCACTGCTCACTGGTTGTGGGTTGGATGGTTCAGTTGGGAAGAAACTGTCCCTGAATCTGTAGGTGTGCGTTTTCACACTTCTATACCTTTTGCCCATTGGGAGAGGGGAGGAGGGAGCGGCCAGGCTGCGACTGGTCCTTGATTATGCTGCTGGCCTTGCCGAGGCAGTGTGAGGTGTGAATGGACTCAATGGAAGGGAGGTTGGTTCCCAATGGAAAATGCCACATGCCGGGAAATAATGAGGTAGGCAGTAAAGGTAGATAGATGAGGATAGATTCCTTCACCCTTTGTCGAGTGGATCTACGAAAGTGTCTTTCCAAAAGTTTTATGGAAGGTTAGGCTGCAGATCAATACATTTCAGGAATTAATTCATTTCTTCTGAGAAAAAACACAAAATGCTAGAATAACTCAGCGGGTCAGGCAGCATCTGTGGAGGGAATAGACAGGCAAAGTTCGGGGGTCGGGATCCTGATTGTAGGAGAGGCGGGGTGCTGGCGGAGGGGGGCGTGGGGAAGCTGGAAAAGGGATGGGGATGCGACAAAGCTTGGCAAGTGGTAGGTGGATACAAGTGAGGAAGGGTTTTGATGAGGGGATGGTTCATTGGCTGCAAGTAAGAATTTCATTCTTCTGTCTGGAACATATGACAACAAAACACTCTTGGGCTCTCTTGGGTTGACAAATGTTGGCGATGTAAAGGAGACAAAAGGGTGTGAGATAAGGAGAGGTGATTCCTTCTTTATCCATCTGAAAGACCTGGTGCCGGTGATGGTGATCTATCAATCCAGCCTTGGTTCAATAGTAGCCACAATATTGTTCTATCTTAAGTCAACCTGAGGATTTATTCGTCTTATTTCCCATCGCTTGGATTTGAAGCTATTAACACAAACTTGTACAGCTTTTATGGGAAAGGTAGACACAAAATGCTGGAGTTACTCAGCGGGTCAGGCAGCATCTGAAACCAAAATGTCACCTATCCACCTATTACGGGAATTAAACATCCTTCCATTTGGCCTATAAATGCATGACAATGAGATTTGAAAATCATGTTCTATTGTGAATTCTTGTGTGAATGTTATTTGGACACTTAGGCTATTTAAAAATGTTATTTTTTTCTTAAGAAATAGATAGATGTTTCGATCTAGTAATTGAATTTTGTAATTAGCTACAATTGGATAACTAACTAATTATATGTTTTAATTTCAGGTCACCCAAGCAAGATTTTACTTTGGAGTCACGCGAGTGACTACGTGAAGACCCCGCCAGCACGCATGCGCGACATGTAGTCGAACGCATTGCGAAGCGACAGGATGGGAGGAGGGTCGCTCCTCCACCGGCAAGTTTAAAACGGACCAACAGGTGAGTATTCACTAACGTGAGGCCGTTTTCGGGCACTCTGTTGTATTTTCGTTACAGAGTACCCCACCATGGACAAATCGCGCACGTCCAAACAGGCCGCTTTGAGACCGACTGCGGAGGACCGCGGGAACGCGGGCAGTCAACAGCGGCCGACTACACCTGAGCTGCCCGTTGAACAAGCAGCAGCCACCGACTTCACGCTGCAACAGGCCGCAAGAGCACCTCGGACTGGCGGCAAAGCCACCCGGAGGTCGGGCAATCCCGTTGACTCGGCAGGGTCCTGTCTCGACGACTTGCCGTTCGCGGGTAGCGATGGCAGTTGATTATCCCGCATGGAGCGGATGGTGGAGCAGTTGCTCCAATGTGACCTACTTCAGAAGGAGCCTGGTCACCGTGGGTCTCCTAGCAGACCCACGGCAGTATCCTTTATAGGGCTGCCAAATGTCTCACCCTCTTCACAGAGGAGCATAAGGAGTCAGGTCTGGGCTGACTCTGAAGAGGGGGATTTGGCCGAAGAACCAACGTGCTAGGGGTGCACGAAGAGGAGCTACTCGGGATGGTATCCAAGTTTGCGTTACCCTCACAGAAGGGGCTGCCATTGCAGCCACAGCTGGCAGCTAGTATAAATTACCTAACAACACACCAGCTACAAGAACAAGCTATGAATGACACAACAGCAAAATACCTAGCTCCAGAGAATTGCATCTCCCTCAATGTGCCTGTGGTAAATAACCCCATCTGGGAAAAT
This sequence comes from Okamejei kenojei, assembly GCA_035221665.1. NCBI lineage: Eukaryota > Metazoa > Chordata > Chondrichthyes > Rajiformes > Rajidae > Okamejei > Okamejei kenojei. Next base: position 12,251,167 of record CM069136.1, read on the forward strand.
ATTAGTCCTGGCATTAGGAGCCAGGAATTTAAAATGTAAAAATCCTCAAGCTACTGGCCTCAGTTATTACAGCTTTTGCCAGGTCAGTAGAGTGAAAAGATATGTCAGAAGAGTAACAGGATGCTCTGGCACTCTTCTGCAATGTTCAATTTGGAATCAACTGCTTCAGGAAGAGTGCCATCCGACCTACACTGAACCCAAAGTTCGCAGGGTTGTGTAGAACCAGCAGAGCATAGCCGCCTACTCTGTTGTTTGGGGACAACCTGCCCAAACAGGTAAAATACCTCGACGAAGAGGCAAAAGCCGTCGGCATGATCAAGGTGCCGGCCACTATCAGGTCCTCATACATTCGGCGGCAGCACCCCTACGCATCCACCAGCAGGCCGCGTTATCACACTGAAAGAACAGCTGGTGAAAGCTCGAAGGCCGTACAACCTGAACAAAGGTCTTTTTTAGGCCATGTCCCAGAACGGCCTTCCTGGAAGATGCGCCAACCCCACATCGCCTTCACCTCCCAGGAACCAAGGACGGAGAAAACCAACACAGCACCACCGGTAACCATGGAGGTAGGTGGGTCTGGTTCCCTCGGAACATAGCATGTTTAACTTCTTCACAGGTTGGGGGCAGGTTACACTTGTTCAGGGATGCATGGAGTTCTATAACTTCTGATCTTTTCACACTTCACAGTATTCGGGGATACAAAATTGAATTTGTTGAAAAACTCCTCCTTCCAGTTCAACATGCACCTAGCCGTAAGTTTGTGCTTTCACAAAAAGAGAAAGTGGAAGGTCATGCGGAACTGTTAAGACTACGCACGAAAGGAGTAATAGAGAAAACTAAACATGAATTTCTTGAGTTTGTATCGAACATCTTCACCAAAAACAAAAAATTGTGCCGCATCATTATTGATTTGACACAACTGGATACTTTTGTGCAGTACATCCACTTTAAAATGGAAACATTTGTTACTGCCAAACAACTACTTTCCAAGGGGTACTTCATGGCTTGCATCGACCTAAACGATGCATACTACCAATAGACAAAGATCACCACAGATATTTGAAATTTATCTGGATGGGGCAGCTCTAGCACTGCCTAATGGATTAACATCAGCCCCAAGACTGTTGACTAAAATATTGAAACCAGCATTAACGTTTCTTCGGAAACAAAAACATATTGTCATGGTGTATCTCGATGACATCCTAATTGTGGGGAAAACCTTGGAATTTGCTAAATTGGCTGTTTCAGCCACCAAGCTCCTATTTCAAAAATTGGGATTTATCATCCATCCAGACAAATCCGTTAATGCCTTCTGTAACTATGGATTATTTGGGGTTCATGATTGACTCTGCTCATATGTCTGTTACCTTGCCAAAGGACAAAGCAACAGGCTTGATAGAGGCATGTAACAGCCTTGTTTGCGTCAGTGAACCATCTATTCGGCAAGTGGCCAGGGTAATTGGGAAATTCGTAGCTGCCTTTCCAGCCACACAATTTGGACCCTTACATTACCAAAATCTACAAAGGGCTAAAATTGCAGCACTCAAACACCATGCTGGCCATTTTGACAGTCCAATGCAGTTACCAGCCAAAGCAAAATTGGATTTGGGATGGTGGATTAGTAATGTTCGACATTGCTCTAATTCCATCACAGTCACAAACCCTTCGGTTGTGTTACAAACTGACGCCAGCGCTCACGGCTGGGGAGCAACCAATACCACCTCCAGTTGAGGTGGTAGATGGAATGCACATGAGTTAACCTTACTTCAGACACTAGGTATTATTCATCTAGAGATGTTGGGAGCGTTTCACAGACTTCGGCCTTACTGTTCAGACATGCACCATCTGCATATCCGCCTACAAATTGATAATACCACCGTGGTGGCATACATTAATCATATGGGTGGAATTAAGTCGCTATCTTGCAATGAATTGGTAAATACAATCTGGCACAATAGAAAGAAATATTTGGCTATCAGCTACTTATCTTCCAGGTAAGCTCAATACAGTGGCAGACACCAGGTCACGCAAATTCAATGACAACACCGAATGGATGTTGTACCACCAGGTATTTACTGACATATCTGGAACGCCAGATATCGATCTATTCGCATCCAGACTTAATCACCAGATACCAATGTATGTTGCATGGGCACCAGACCCTGGTCAGTAGCGATGGACACTTTCTCGCTACACTGGGGGGATTTGTTTTTCTATGCATTTCCCCCCTTCTGCCTCATCAGTCGGGTCTTGCAAAAAATTCAACTAGACTCCGCATCAGGTATTTTAGTTGTACCCGATTGGCCTACTCAGCCATGGTTCCCTGTGCTACTCGACATGGTTTCAAAACCATGTATTCCGATCTCCAAGCGACCGAGTTTGCTGGTACATCCTGTGACAGGGGAGAGTCATCCGTGCCATGACCGAATGAACCTATTGGTTTGCAGGAATTGAAAAGACCTCTCCTGGAATTTGGACAGTCGGACCGAATCATGAATATCATCGCGGCATCATGCAGAGAGTCCACCAGGAAACAGTACCCCCTCTCACCTATATCAAAAAATGGGAGGTATTTTGTACCAGGACAGACACAAGTTACAACACAGCCACCATTATGGATGTGCTGGAGTTCCTGGCAAGTCTACACTTCGATGAAGGCTTGAGTTATAGTGCCATCAACTGCGCAAGGAGTGCCCTATCCTCATACCTGAGACTGGGGTTAGAACACCATGGAGTGGGATCTCACCCTCTGGTGTCAAAACTCATGAGGGGTATTTTTAACTCAAATCCCCCCAGGCCTCGATACTCCCAGACTTGGGATATTGGCATTGTCCTGACCCTACTCAGAGATTGGGCTCCAGCCACGTCCCTCTGACTAACCAAACTCATGTACAAAATGCTGATGGCACTTGTAACGGCGCAGCTGGTCCAGTCTCTGCACAAACTAAGACTGGACGCCATGTTAACATCCCAAAATAAAGTAACCTTTTACATTTACGAGTTACTTAAACAAAACAGGCCTGGGTCATCTGGCCTCAAATTGGAGTTCCTGGCTTATCCTTAGATAGACGCCTATGCATAGTGACCCACCATTCTACATTACCTGGAGGTCACCAAGAGTCTCAGGGGAACGGAAATCGCTCTATTGATACGTCCCCATCACAGAGTAACCATACAGACCATATCAAGATGGCTCAGGGTGGTATTAGGTGCAGCAGGGGTGGACATTGATATTTTAAATCTCATTCCACCAGGGCTGCAGCTACATCGGCAACGAGGATGATGGAAGTTCCTATGGACCATATCCTTGCAACGATGGGCTGGGATAATGAAACAACTTTCCAGCGGTTTTATAACAAACCTGGGGCCACGCCTGAGATATTCGCAGACACTATTTTAAGTTCTGTATTATAATTTTCCCCGAAGTTAGGGGTTATTATTATTATTTGTTAATAAATACTTATTGTTTTTCAGCACTGTTTCAAGTCTGAAATACGTTAACATACTTCCTCCATTGGTTATTATGGCAGCGTGTGAGCATGGACTCGTTTCCAGGGGATTAAATCACAGAGCTTTGAAGTCTTCATATAGTCACTCACGTGACTCCGAAGTAAAATAGTAAGATTAAATGAGAACTTATCAGTTCGAAGTTTGATCCTTATTTTATGAGCAGTTACGATGAGGGATTACGTGCCCTCTGCTCCCAACCCTCTATTGTAAGGTCAACTGGTATGTTAGTACTCTTATCTTACTATCTTCAGTCAACTCTACTATCTGTGATTTCACACCGCTACTTTGAAGAATGTCTCGCTTGCGTGCTGGCGGGGTCTTCACGTAATCCCTCATCATAACTCCTCATAAAATAAGGATCAAACTTCGAACTGGTAAGTTCTCATTTAATCTTACTATTCTTTCATATTTGTTTCGGAAGCTTCAATCTATAATAATTGACAATTTCTTTCAGTTCTCTTCATTTTTAAGAAAGTTATGGGCTTTTGACAGTCCTTGATCACAGCTTTCGTGTTACGTCAATGGAAAAGCAATAGGGAACAAGATACTAATTTCAGAGTATGAAAATGGCCATAACTGTTTTAATACTGAAGATAGGAAAGTGAATTAGGTGTCAAATTAAACTTCTTTTTATGCTTTATCTGATGGGATAAATTGCAGACTTGATTTTTTAAATCTCAAATTTTGTAACATTGCTACAGTGATCCCCGCACACTAATACTATCCTACACACACTGGGAACAATTTACAATTGATACCAAGCCAATTAACCTGCAAACCGACACATCTTTGGAATGTTGGAGGAAACCGGAGAACCCGGAGAAAACCCCCGCAGGTCACGGAGAGATACGTACAAACTCTGTACAGACAGCACCCATAGTCAGGATCGAACATGGGTCTCTGGTGCTGTAAGGCAGCAACTCTGCCACTGTGCCACCATGCTACTCTGTTCTGGTCGCCATATTATAGGATGGATGAGGACTTTGGAAAGAATGCATAGGAGGTTTACCAGAATCATGCCTGGATTAGAGGGTGTTAATTACAAGGAGAGGTTGGCCAGAATTGGTTTGGTTTCTCCAGAACGCCGGAGATTACGAGGAAACCTGACGGAAATATATAAAATTATGAGGGGCATAGATAAGGTAGACAGTCTGACCTTTTTTTCCCCTGGATGGAAATATTAAATACTAGAGGGCATATGTTCAAGGTGAGAGGGGAAAAGTTGAAAGGTGATGTGCAGGACAAGTTTTATACACAGAGGGTGGTGAGTGTTGGCAGGGGCGGTGGTTGAGGCAGATACGATAGTCTTCAAAGACTTTTAAAAGACTTTTGGATATTCATATGGATATGCAGTGTATGGAAGAATATGGAAGATGAGAGTTGGTTTTGGCATTATGTTTAACACAGACATTGTGGGCCAAAAGGCAAGTGATGTGTTGTTCTATGTTCTATGTTCTATGTTCTATGTTCTATGTTCTATGTTCTATGTTCTATGGTCTATGGTCTATGGTCTATGGTCTATGATCTATGTTCTATGATCTATGTTCTATATTCTATGTTCTATATTAGTAAGATTAAACGAGAACTTACCAGTTTGCATTGATCTTTATTTTATGAGGAGTTACGTTGGTGATTACGTGAAAAAGACCCGTCAGGCCACATGCGCGTCAATCTTCAAAGCAGCGGTATGAAATCACAAATAACAAACACCAAAGTGACATAGTAAGATGCATGACTCGAGAACTACCAGATGATCTTTTATGAGAGAGGGTTGGGCGTGGCGAGCATGTAATCACCAACGTAACTCCTCATAAAATCGAGATCAAACTTCAAACTGATATGTTCTCATTTAATCTTACTATTTTACTTCGGAGTCATGTGAGTGATTCAGTGAAGACTTCAAAGCTTTGTGATTTCATGCCGCAGATCGAAATCTCGGCGTCTCACTGCATCGATTGACTCAGGATAAGTGAATAATCAAAATGCTTTAGCATGATATTGATTCACACGTATTAATGGTTTACGTTAATAAAGAAATCAATAGCAACCCCTGTAACTCAGGGGAGGCTAAAGTGAACACAAAAAAAATGGGCAAAAACCCTGGGTCAGTAACCGGCCTATGGAAACATTTTTAAAAAACAGTTTAGTTGACCATCCTGCGTCACGAGGATATGGTCGCTGGGCATGTCCATTGCCCTGGCCGCTGACGTTGATGCTGACCTGGTGGAATGAGATATACAATCGTCAGTGTTAATACCTGTATAACCCAGAACCTGCTGCAGCCACCTTGAAATAGTCTGAACTGACCTTCCTTTGTGTAGTTGTTTGTTGATTAATAAACAATGCTGATTCCACATTTCTTAGGATTCTGGTGGCCTTGATAACATAGACGTGAGACCGTGAGGTATCCGAAAAATGATCTTAAATCATGCCACCCCTGGTCTGCTCTGCTTGTGTGGACCAGAATGTAAAATGTACTGGCACCTACAGCCAATTCCATCCTATCTAGCCACAGCGTTTGCAATGTTTGCCGTTGTTGTGCTGATATTAGTGTCATGACTAAGGATGTAGCTGGAACCCCTTGGTGAAGTAATGTTCACACATTTTCAATAACCAACTGCATAATCGTGTAATGGGAGAACTTGTGTCAAGATCTTTTTAACTCGATATCCAGGTTGAACCCGACAGAGCAGTTCCCTTTTGTTGCAGCTGTAGAGTCTCTATAACTGAATTATTGTCAAATACCATTTAAGAATGAACTGGAAAATGTCAGTAATCTGTACCGTATTAAAAGTAACATTAACATTTAAACAAAATCACTTCTGATCCTCCTCAATAGGAATGTACTGCTTTTTTGGGTGCTATCCCCGCACTCTGCAGTGAGCACATTCATGGCTTGATGTAACAACCTGAGGCATAAGTCAATCCATTCAAAATGTGTAAGTCAATAATTGTTTTATTGTGCAAAGGTCGGTCTCCTGAACCACAGTTTGAACCAGCAAGTTTTTGTTTTTTGGAATAACCGAATACCGTTGTGCCATAATGCCTGATGAAGCAGGCAACATGGCTGCTTGGCCAGTCCGACAGTACGAACCCAAGCGAGGTCTTGCTGACCGTTTTAAGACCCGGCTAATGAGGCAAAAAATGGAGGAAAACATAAAAGAACATTCCTCCTTTTGTAGCAAGAATGTATTTCTCCGCACTGTTGTGCCACATATTTTTGCAATCAGTGAATAAACGTGCACCAACATGTCAATATTCGATGTAGTATTGAACCATACTTTCATAATACTTTGAGATTCAATACCTATTCTGTGTTGTCATTGAACTGAACTGGATGATACACCAGTGGCAAAGGAGATTAGGTAATTATTACCGGATACTTTTACTCGATTGCCATGTGACTAACATATGTCACCATCGTAGAGCAGCAACTTGAATTTAAGTATGTAGAACATGTATATTCGCTCTATAGCCCCTTACCCATGGGGTGCATCTAGTGTATATATTTAGTTGATACCAACAATTGAGGAATTGGTAACTCATGCAATCTCCAATACCTCCAGGTAGAGATGGTATTCGGAACTTCTCATCTTAGAGTCCTTAGCATCAGTTTGTAATAACTGAATTTGACCGACCACACTACTGTAGCGAGTTTCAAGTTCAAGTTCAAGTTGAAATGAGTTATTGTCATGTTCAGCAATGCTGAATACTGTTTTTTCATCATTGTGACTGAGGTAGCTTCAGCTGACAATAGCATAAGGTTGTTAACAATGGTCTAATTGTCCTTTGAGAGGTTGTTACTTACACAATATTAGTTCCTTGATTTGCTCGGCTGAAACACAGCTGCTATATTGCCAATTACTCTTGATTAAAATAAAACTCAGTTTTATAACAGATTGCTATTAACTCCAATCTCTTGCCACAGGGCGGAGTCAAGGCTAATAATAATTAAAGGTAAATCCCAATGACCAACGAACAGTTTATCCCATTCCGCAAAGCTTTACTGTTATTAGTACAGTTAATTGTCTTTGATAACCTCTGTAATGGGATTTGCATAGCATGGATCTTCGACCCTTATGAATCTGTTGTTAGTCAGGAAAAATAAGTTTTCATATTCGGAAGTTCATATGCCCGACACTCTCCATTCTTCATAATAACATGCCACTCCTGCCTTATTCCATGAGTGGTTTGCATGAGAACTTTTGCCCAATTTCCGAACCTTAACTTTTAAAAAATAACCCTGGCCATAATCCAAACTTGCTTGGAATGCTACGACTGTGCCTCAACCAGATATGTTTACCCTTTGTGTGTTTGTACAAAACAAATGTAAATATTACAACTTGTGAACGGTGCATTACCCATATTTTGGAAGTGCTAGACCCATATTGTTGAGTAGGATTGGTCAGGTGCATGGAATTTCTGAGCTATCATGCTGCCCCCAGCTCCAGTTAGCCGCTTACTGCCGATGAGCACCTGGGGTGCGTTTTGAAACGATGACTTTTGCCCGCCGTTGGCCTAATTGATTTGTCTGCCAGGTTTTCTTCCCCTGTTGAATAGGCCTACCTGAATGACAGATTCAGCGGCTGGCTCTCACATCCCCCTGTTGCCGCTGTTCACTGCCGGCACATATGTGCTTTAGTATGTTCTATTGACTTCTTTGGAGCCTGGAGTCAGTTATATCTTGACCTTTTGCTCTTCCCTCCTCAGAAGGGTGATTCGTAGGTAACCCTAAATTGGCGCTGCCGCAGGTCGCTGGATACCAATACTGATAAGAACCCATTGGACCTATACTCGATTAGAATATTCTGCTGGGATGGCAACTTTTTTGTCAGGAAAAAGGTACCTCTGACACGTGCCCTTCATCCCTTGAGGTATGCCCCACGGCCATACCCTGAGACTCAGTGTCAGCAGGATACTGACCCGTCTTGGTCTCTGCCTCCAAGACCTGTAGCAGCTCTGTAACTGGAGTTGCTAGTGCGGCCTGTGGAGGTGGAACTACTGTCTCACCCTACCATCAGTCGGTGTCCGAACTAATCCTCATCTATGAAGGTACTATCACACAGTTCTCTACCAGATACTGCTGGCGCCTTTTTTGTGCATGATGGCGCTGACACTCCTCCTGTTGGCGTGTGCCTGCTGTAGCACTGTATGCAACAGTTGCTGTATTTGGGATAGTCGTTTCAAACGCACTATCCAGCCCCGGTGAGGAATCATCCCCCGACTCCATGGGCCTTGCTATCCAGCCCTGGTGGAGAATCATCTCCCGACTCCGTGGGCGTAGCAGAACTTGAGCAACCCTGTGTGAACTTGAGCAACCCTGTCCCAGGCGTTGCTGGCACCGCCTTTCGTAAAGGTTGGCGCTTTTTGACATGAAACAGCCCTGTACCAGGTGCTGCTAGCACGGCTCTCTCGTAGACCAGTAATGTCACACATGAAGCAGCCCTGTCAGGCGCTGCTGGCGCGGCCTGTCCCATAGGCCCGCACTATTACAATGTAAGTTCACTAAATCAACATTTTTAGTGTACAGCTTTACCTGTGAAGGGTTAAAACAATTCACAGCAACTTGCGCTAAACAACAAGGATTACATTGTCAGAGACATATAACAATAACTTTTTATGACTTTAACTTTGCCTTTAGCTTTTAACTTAAGAAAAACACTATAACATACAGACATTTTATTATTAAGAGAAACTCTTTGTAGCCCGACTCACCTGAGTCCAAATAGGGCTGAATGAGTCCCATTTAATTCCTTGCCTGGGGACCAACGTCTGTGAGCCACTGACCCCACTGTCAGTGACTCTAGCGTTACTTCCTTGCTGTTCCAACGGCATCCCCGCAGGTTGGGAGCCGCTGACTGCCTTATTAGCGGCTCCTTATCTCGCAACCCGATCTATTTGCTGGTTATCCGCTTCCGCGGTCGGACTGGGTTTCCCCACAGTCCATAACTGGTACACTCTTCGGGCTGCGAAACTGGCAGGAAAACCTCTGTGAAAAGAGGCTCCTATTTAATTGTCCTCCTCCAGAAGAAATCAAACAAAATTATAATATTAAATGGGATTCAAAATCAATCAAATACCTAGGGGTACATATAACAAAAAGTATATCAATGTTGTATGGGGCCAATTATAATCACATCAACCAAAACATAAGAAAGGACATAGAAAGATGGTCCACCTACCCAATGGATTTTAGTAGTAAGATAAATGTGGTGAAAAATGAATATTTTGTCAAGGCTATTGTACTTGTTTCAATCTCTGCCAATAGAGGTACCATTAAAACAATTCACGGAATGGGATAAATTAATATCTAGATTTATTTGGGGAGGAAAGAAGGCCAGAATTCGATACACTACACTACAGTTGCCAAAGGACAAAGGTGGAATGGCACTTCCAAATTTTAGGATATATTTCTATGCAGCCCAAACTTCGACCACTAATTAATTGGTGTGAGGACAGCTATATAGCTAGGTGGAAAGAGATTGAGACAGATGTCCCTGACTTCCACATCCAAACACTTTTGGGAGAAGAAGCGCTTCCTGGACATATCAGCAGCATAATCGATCCAATAACGATATTTACTTTAAAAACCTGGTTCACGCTTACCAGACAACTTAAACTGAATAAACGACAAAAAGTTTTAAGATGGATAGCTTTGGATAATGAATTTAAACCAGGGATGTATGACTCAACATTTAAAGAGTGGATGAAGAAAGGAATGACTGCATTTTGTACTGTTATTGAAAATGGAGACCTAAGAAGTTTTCAAGATTTGAAGGATAGATTTGCACTTCGGAACCAAGACTTGTTTAGATACCTCCAACTGAGAGATTATTACAATAAAAAGATAAAAAGGGAGGCACTAGAAGAAAAGAATCCAGTGATAGAAGTGATAGTTAGTGCGTATCATCAAAAAACATTAAGGATTATCTCTAAACTTTATCATAGTTTAAGGGAATGTCAAGCTAAAAACTACATTTTATGTAAAATTTAAGTGGGAAAAGGAATTGAACATCACAATCTCAGAAGAAGAATTGCATCATATGTGTCTAACACTACAGACATTCACCAATTCACAACATTGGAGAGAATTTAATTGGAAAAATTTGATTCGTTTCTTTATTACGCCTAACATAAAAAGCAAGCAAATTCTAAGGCAGCAAACATGCTAGAGGCAATGTGGCCAAACAGACGCAAACCACGCACACATCTTCTGGAGTTGCCCAAAAATAGAACCATTTTGGGACAGAGTGAATTCAGAATTAACGGAGGTATTAGGATATATAGTCTGCAAGAAGTGTTCCATTTTATACCTGGGTAATATAAATACAGTGGTGCTGAAGGAAGACCATTACTTGGTTAAAAATCCTACTCACAGCTGGCAGAAAGGCCATTACAAGAAACTGGCTTGCAGCGGGCACACCCAGACTTAGACAATGGTTAGACATAGTACAGGAAATATTTGTCATGGAGAAAATGACATATTCTCTAAGAGTGAAAGAAGACGAATTTAAAAGAAAATGGGAAAAAATGGATTAGGTATAGAAATAAAGACATCAACACTGTATAATTTTATAGACAATAATGTAAGTTATTGGAAAATGTTTTAATATGAAAATAGTTCTGTATACTGCATCATTAATTGTAAACTGAACCCCTCGCTACACTGTTGTACGTTTCATTGTAATGTTGTATGTTTTGCTGTTATATTTGTGTTTTATTTGTGTATACATAAGAGCAATAAAAACTAAAGTAAAAAAAAAAAGAGGCTCCTGTCTGAAAAAACCTGGTAAGTAAAAACAAACTTACCTCTAGGTTTAACTTGCCGCTGGCAGGAGCTCTGTCCTGCCAGTCTGGTGCTTGCGCCAGTGCGGCTGACGTACTGACGCGCATGCGGCTTGACGGGTCTTCTTCACGGAATCACTCACGTGACTCCGAAGTAAAATCTATGTTATATGGTCTATCTTCTATGGTCTATATTCTATGTTCTATGTTCTATGTTCTATGGTCTATGTTCTATGATCTATGGTCTATGTTCTATCTTCTATGTTCTATGGTCTATGTTCTATGATCTATGGTCTATGTTCTATCTTCTATGTTCTATCTTCTATGTTCCATGTTCTATGTTCTATGTTCTATGTTCTATGGTCTATGTTCTATGATCTATATTGTGTCTTCTATGTTCCATGTTCTATGTTCTATGTTCTATGTTCTATCTTCTATGTTCTATGTTCTATGTTCCATGTTCCATGTTCTATGTTCTATGTTCTATGTTCTATGTTCTATGTTCTATCTTCTATCATCTATCTTCTATCTTTAGCTTCTGAAGAAGGGTCCTGACCCAAAATGTCACCTGCCGGTTTTCTCCAGAGATGTTACCTGGCCCGCTGAGTTACTCCAGCACTTTGTGTCTATCTGAAATAGTTATGGGCTTGCAAGCGCAAGCGAACATTCAGGTTGAACAGTTTCATGGACTAATATAGAGAGACTACGGCAGAGATGGTGGACAGACTGCCAGATGGAGTCAACGTCAGCTCCATGAACGAGCACTCCAGCCAATACCATTCCCCCACCTTCTCCCCATGGTCTTGCAATTTTGTCCCCTTTCAAATACTTTCCCCATTCCCATCTACATTTCCTTCACACACATTTCATGATAACCTCCTTGTTTCGAACTCCCCAATGAAACCTCCAGAGTTTTCTTTGAACCACCACTACTTCCCTTGGTGGCACTTTTATCTCTGAGATGGATTATCACTTCCATTTGCTGACCATATGGGTTATAGAGTCATAGAGTGATACAGTGTGGAAACAGGCCCTTCGGCCCAACTTGCCCACACCGGCTAACATGTCCCGTCTACTCTAATCCCACCTGCCTGCGTTTGGCCCAAATCCCTCCAAACCTGTCCAATCCATGATTGAATCTGCCTACAGTATCCCTCAGATACTTTAGTTTAGTTCGGTTAGGTTCAGTTTGGTCCGGTTTAGTACAGTTTAGTTTACTTCAGTTTAGATTAGTGTAGAGAAACAGTGCAGAAACAGACCCTTTGGCCCATCGAGTCTGCACCGACCAATGATCACCCCTACACCAGCACTACCCTACACACTAGGGACAATTTACAATTTATACCAAAGCCAATTAACCTACAGACCTGTACGTCTTCGGAGTTTAGAGATATTGCACGGACACAGGCTCTCCGACCCACTGAGTCCGCACTGACCAGCGATTCCCCCAAATTAACACTGCCCTGCGCACAATAGGAACATTTTTTACATTTACAACAAGCCAATTAAACTACAAACCTTTGGAGTATGGGAGGTCTTTGGAGTAGGGGAGGAAACCGAAGATCTTGGAGAAAACCCACGCAGGTCACGGGGAGAACGTACAGACTCCGTACAGACAAGCACCTGTAGTCAGGATCGAACCCGGGTCTCTGGCGCTGTGAGGCAGCAACTCTACCCCTGCGCCACCGGGCTGCCTCTTTCTCTTCTAACCTTGACCACTAATGGCGTAAAAATAAGGTTTACCTCCTTAGTCTCTCTTGGTACTTTTCCCAATCACATTCATTCCATGACTTCTGGCTCTTGAACCTCTGTCAAAGGGAACAGTCAGCAGGAAGGTACACAAAAGGCTGGAGAAACTCAGCGGGTGCAGCAGCATCTAAGGAGCGAAGGAGATAGGCGACGTTTCGGGTTGAGACCCTTCTTCAGACTGGTCAGGGATCAGGGAAACGAGAGATATAGACGGTGATAAAGAACAATGAATGAAAGATATGCAAAAAAGTATCGATGATAAAGGGAACAAGCCATTGTAAGCTGTTTGTGGTGTGAAAATGAGAAGCTAGTGCGACTAGGGTGGGGGAGGGCGATAGAGAGAGAGGGAATGCCAGGGCCCGAGGGCTGAGGGAGAGATGGGAAGGGGAGGAGACAGCAAGGGTTAACAGAATTGAGAAAATTCAATGTTCAAGCCCAAAGGATGCAGACTCCCCAAGCGGAATATGAGGTGCTGTTCCTCCAACTTGCGGTGTTGCTCACTCTGGCCGTGGAGGAGGCCCAGGACCGAGAGGTCGGATGCGGAATGGGAGGGGGAGTTGAAGTGCTGAGCCACCGGGAGGTCGGGTTGGTTAATGCTGTGGTGTGAAAATGAGAAGCTGGTGCGACTAGTCAACAGGAAGGCCTGATTTCATGTCAGAATAAGCTGTCAGCCCGTGGCTCAGAGAAACAAGACCGTGGGTTACATTCCACTCATGAGACCTGAGTGCTGATAAGAATAAAGTCTAGACACAATGCTGAAAATGAGTAAAATGCAAAGTGCTATTTCACTCCTTTTCTCTTCTGGTCTGTCACACATTTGTCTCCTTGTTTCCCTTTGTCCTCTTTTCTCACCCTTTGGTCTCCTTTTCAGCCCAAGCCTTTGTCTACTCATCTGCCCATCAAAACCCTCTTCTCCTGCATCCACCTATCAATAGGGTCCATAGAGTCAATAGACAATAGGTGCAGGAGTAGGCCATTCGGCCCTTCAAGCCAGCACCGCCATTCAATGTGATCATGGCTGATCATCCACAGTCAGTACCCCGTTCCTGCCTTCTCCCCGGATCTCCTGACTCCGCTATCTTCAAGAGCCCTATCTAGCTCTCTCTTGAAAGCATCCAGAGAACCTGCCCTCTGAGGCAGAGAATTCCACGGACTCACAACTCTCTGTGTGAAAAAGTGTTTCCTCATCTCCGCTCTAAATGGCTTAACTCTTAATCTTAAACTGTGGCCCCTGGTTCTGGACTCACTTAAGATAGACACAAAAAGCAGGACAGGCAGCATCTTTGAAGAGAAGGAATGGGTGACATTTCGGGTCGAGACCTCTCTTCAGACCTGGCCACCTATCACTTGCCAGATTGTATCCGACTCAGAAAGGAAACAAAGTACTGGAGCAACTCACCGGGTTAGGCAGCATCACTGGAGAACCTGGAAACGTGACATCTGAAAAGGGTTGGAACCTTTCTTCTGAAGAATGGCACCAACCCGAAACGTCACCAATCCATGTTATGCAGAGATGCTGCCTGACCCGCTGAGTTACTCCAGCACTGTCCCCATAAGTGAAAGGAGCAGAATTAGGCCTTTCGGCCCATCAAGTCTACTCTGCTATTCAATTATGTCTGATCTATCTTTTCCTCTCAACCCCATTCTCCTGCCTTCTCCCCATAACCCCTGACACCCGTACTAATCAAGAATCTATCTATCTCTGCCTTAAAAATATCCATTGAATCGGCTTCCACAGCCCTCTGTGGCAATGAATTCCACATAATTTGTCTCACCAACCTCTTTTACCACTTTCTGCTCCCTAATACAATCCGTCTGAAGAAGGACCTAGAGCTGAAATATTGCCTATCTATGTCCTCCCCAGATGTTGCCTGACCAACTGAGTTAGCCAAGCACCTTTTTTTTAAAGAATAGAGTCTAACCCTCCAGAGTAGTGGGGAAAGAATGTTGTATTATGATTGGAGGTTTTATGTTTATCTTCGGTATAAACCAGCATCTGCACTTCTTTCATACACATTTCATGATGACCTCCTTGATTCGAACTCCACAACAAAACCTCCAGTTTTCTTTTAAACCTCCACTAGTTCTCTTGGTTGCACCCCCACCTTTGAGAAGGATTATCACTCTCATAGAGTCATAGAGTGATACAGTGTGTAAACATAGAAACATAGAAAATAGGTGCAGGAGTAGGCCATTTGGCCCTTCGAGCCTGCACCGCCATTCAATATGATCATGGCTGAACATCCAACTCAGTATCCCTTACCTGCCTTCTCTCCATACCCCCTGATCCCTTTAGCCACAAGGACCACATCTAACTCCCTCTTAAATATAACCAATGAACTGGCCTCAACTACCTTCTGTGGCAGAGAATTCCACAGATTCACCACTCTCTGTGCGAAAAATGTTTTTCTCATCTCGGTCCTAAAAGATTTCCCCCTTATCCTTAAACTGTGACCCCTTGTCCTGGACTTCCCCAACATCGGGAACAATCTTCCTGCATCTAGCCTGTCCAACCCCTTAAGAATTTTGTAAGTTTCTATAAGATCCCCCCTCAATCTTCTAAATTCTAGAGAGTACAAGCCGAATTGTAGGCCCTTTGGCCTCCCCACAATAAACAGGCCCTTTGGCCTCCCCACAAAATGCCCTAACCAACCAAGCTGTCCCAGATACACAAGGTAGACACCAAATGCTGGAATAACTCAGCGGGACAGGCAGCATCTTTGGAGAAAAGGATTGGGTGAAGTTTCGGGTCAAGAACATTCTTCAGACCGATACACTAATCCCACCTGCCTGTGTTTGGCCCAAAACTCTCCAAACCTGTCCTATCCATGTACCAGTCTAATTGTTCCTTAAACTTTGGGATAGTCCCAGCCTCAACTACTTCCTCTGGCAGCTTGTTCCATACACCCACCACCCTTTGTGTAAAAAAATACCCCTTAGATTCCAATTAAATCTTTCTCCCTTCATCTTAACTCTCTGTCCTCTCTGGTTCTTGATTCCCCTACTCTGGGCGAGAGGCTCTGTGCGTTTACCAGAGACTCTGTGCGTCTACGTCTCTCAGTGTGTCTATCTGAGTTGCCGCACTTCACATCAGATATCTACTTTCGAAAATGAATTTGATTATATTGGGGAAGTTGAGTGACGGAATGTATTTAAGATCGTGATGGACAGATCTTTGGCCAATGGATTTGTGGTTCTGGAGGACTGACAAGATTAGCGGCCAAAATAACATCATCTGATCAATAACAGAACAAACTCCTTGGACTGTCTGATCTGCACCTGCTTTTTCTTATGTTCATATTTTGCTGGGAATATTGAATTGGAACTTAAAACAGATGTTAACTCAACTCTTTTGTTATCTGCCACTCATCGCGTATGAGGGGTGATCTTATAGAGGTGTAAAAATCGTGAGAGGAATAGATCAGGTAACATAGAAACATAGAAACAATAGACAATAGGCAATAGGTGCAGGAGTAGACCATTCGGCCCTTCGGGCCAGCACCGCCATTCAATGTGACCATGGCTGATCGTCCACAATCTGTACCCCGTTCCTGCCTTCTCCTCAGATTCCCTGACTCCGCTATCATAAGTGCTCTATCTAGCTCTCTCTTGAAAGTATCCAGAGAACTGGCCTCCACCGCCCTCTGAGGCAGAGAATTCCAAAGACTCACAACTCTCTGTGTGAAAAAGTGTTTCCTCATCTCCGTTCTAAATGGCTTACCCCTTCTTCTTAAACTGTGGCCCCTGTTTCTGGACCCCCCCCCCCCCAACATCGGGAACATGTTTCCTGCCTCTAGCGTGTCATAGAAAATAGGTGCAGGAGTAGGTCATTTGGCGCTTCGAGCCAGCACCGTCATTCAATATGATCACGGCTGGTCATCCAAAATCAGTACCCCATTCCTGCTTTTGTCCCATATCCCTTGATTCCGTTAGCCCTAAGAGCTATATCAAATTATCTCTTGAAAACATCCAGTGAATTGGCCTCCACTGCCTTCTGTGGCAGAGAATTCCATTGAATCACAACTCTCTTTCCCCCATCTCAGTCCTAAATTGCCTACCCCTTATTATTAAACTGGTAAATGCACAGGTTCTCTTGTCCAGAGTAGGGGAATCAAGAAACAGAGGACATTGGGTTAAGGTAAGGGGGGAAAGATTTAATAAGAACCTGAGGGGCAACTTTTTCACACAGAGGGTGGTGGGTGCATGAAGCAAGCTGCTGGGAGAGGTAGTTGAGACAGGTATTAATGCAAAGTTGAAGAAACAGTTAGAGATGTACATGGATAGTCCAAGTTTGGAGGGATATGGGCTAAATGCAGGCAGGTGGGACTAGTGTAGATGGGACATGTAGGTCAAGTTGGGCAGGTTGGGCCAAAGGCATATGACAGTCCCGGGATGGCGGGATTGTCATATGCTGAGAGAATGGAGTGGCTGGGCTTGTACACTCTGGAGTTTAGAAGGATGAGAGAGGATCTTATTGAAACATATAAGATTATTACGGGTTTGGACACGCTAGAGGCAGCAAACATGTTCCCGATGTTGGGGAGTCCAGAACCAGGGGCCACAGTTTAAGAATAAGGGGGTAATTCATTTAGAACGGAGACGAGGAAACACTTTTTCACACAGAGAGTTATGAGTTTGTGGAATTCTCTGCCTCAGAGGGCGGTGGAGGTTGGTTCTCTGGATACTTTAAGAGAGAGTTACAAAGGGCTCTTAAAGATAGCGGAGTCAGGGGGTATGGGGAGGTAGGAACGGGATACTGATTGGGGATGATCAGCCTTGATCACATTGAATGGCAGTGCTGGCTTGAAGGGCTGAATGGCCTACTCCTGCACCTATTGTCTATTGTCTATTGTGTATTGAAGGGCCTGTTTCTATGTTCTACCACTCTATGACTTTAGGAGTGAGTGGAAATGCTACCTGTTCTGGCTTTTATACTAGTCCTATCTGCCTGCATTAGGCCCATATCCCTCTAACATTTTCTCCAAGATCTTCAGTTTCCTCCCACACTCCAAAGGCGTAGGTTAATTGGCTTGTTGTAAATGTAAAAATTGTCCCTGTTGTGTGTAGGGCATGTTAATGTGGAGGAAAGGTTCTGACTGTCTGAAAAGCTTCTGAATGTCTACTTAGCTTACACCTCTGATAATTTAATGTGGGCAAATCGCTGGTCGATGCTGACTCAGTGGGCCGAAGGGCCTGTTTCCGTGCAGTATACCTGTCCAAATGTCCTAAAGAAAAAAGTA
This sequence comes from Okamejei kenojei, assembly GCA_035221665.1. NCBI lineage: Eukaryota > Metazoa > Chordata > Chondrichthyes > Rajiformes > Rajidae > Okamejei > Okamejei kenojei. The sequence goes on from CM069136.1 coordinate 12,269,451, forward strand.
TTTGACATTTCCATCCCGGAAAAAAATGTTCCGACTGTCTACTTAACGATGCCCCTGATTATCATATACATTTTGATCAAGTCACCCCTTAACCTCCGACTCTCAGAGAGAATGGAGATGAGGAGGACTTTCTTTATCCATAGGGTGGTGAATCTGTGGGATTCACTGCCAGAGATGGCCTTGGAGTCCAAGACGTTGGGTGTTTTTAAAGACTGTTCTTGATTAGTAAGGGTGTCGGGGGTTATGGGGAGCAGGCAGGAGAATGGGGTTGAGAAAGAAAAATTGATCAGCCGTGTGTGAATGTCGGACTAGGTGCAATGGGCTAAATGGCCTAATTTTGCTCCTATGTCTTATTAAACAACCAAGTTTGGCAAAGCTTCTTAGAAATATGGTAACTAGGGACAAAGTAGTTACAATTTGTACATTTACTTAATTCAATAAACCAGTGATTTGAAATTAGTTTAGTATAGTTTAGCAAAGTTTAGAGACACAGAGGGGAAAGAGGCCCTTCGGCCTGCCAGGTCCGCTCAGACCAGCGATCCCCGTACATCAACATTATTCTATGCATACTAGGGACAATTTACAATTATACCAAGCCAATTAGCCTACAACCTGTACGTCTATGGAGTGTGGGAGGAAACCGGAACGCCCGGAGAAAACCCACGCAGGTCCCGGGGGTACGCACAAACTCCGCGCGGACAAGCACCCATAGTCAGGATCAAACCCGGGTCTCTGGCTCTGTAATGCCCCTGTCCCACTTAGGAAACCTGAACGGAAACCTCTCGGAGACTTTGCGCCCCACCCAAGGTTTCCGTGCGGTTCCCGGAGGTTCCCGGAGGTTTTTGTCAGTCTCCCTAATGGTCAAAAGTGGTTTCCGTTTTAAAAATCTGTAATTATTTAGTCGAAGCCGGTTGCGATGCTAGTTGAAGGTGGTTGCCAGAGGTTGCAGGTAGTGGAAGCAGGTAGGGAGACTGACAAAAACCTCCGGGAACCTCCGGGAACTGCACGGAAACCTCGGGTGGGGCACAATGCCTCCAGAGGTTTCTGTTCAGGTTTCCTAAGTGGGACAGGGGCATAAGGCAGCAACTCTGCGCCACCGTGCCACACATGATAGACAACAGACAATAGGTGCAGGAGTAGGCCATTTGGCCCTTCGAACCAGCACCGCCATTCAATGTGATCATGGCTGATCATCCCCAATCAGTACCCCGTTCCTGCCTTCTCCCCATATCCCCTGACTCCGCTATTCTTAAGAGCCCTATCTAGCTCTCTCTTGGAAGCATCCAGAGAAACTGCTAATGATCCAGAAGAGGCACTGGTGTGACCATGAAATTATATTGTTGAGCGAATTGGTCTAAGTTGAAAAGAACAAAAGTGATAGGAGCAGAATTAGGCCATTCGGCCCATCGTCTACTCCGCCAATCATTCATTGCTGAACTAACTCTCCCCTTCAGCCCCATTCTCCGCACCATAACCGCTGACTCATCAAGAATCTACCTTAAAAATATCCATTGGCTTGGCCTCCACAGCCTTCTGTGACAATGGATTCCACAGATTCACCACCCTCTGGCTAAATAAATTTCTCCTCATCTCCTTCCTTGTGGAACATCCTTTAATTCTGAGGCTATGACCTCTGGTCCTAGACTCTCCCACTAGTGGAAACGTCCTCTCCACATCCACTCTATCCGAGCCTTTCACTTGTATCCTCTAAGGAAGTAAGCCGGTCTTCCTTACATGCCCTGGTCAATTTTAACCATCTATTAAACATCATAGTACGAAAGAAGGGCAATTCAGGGCCTGTCCCACTTACACGATTTTTTTCAGGGACGATTCGCTGCAGCCTCCGGGTGTCATGCTTGCCGGCACCCGTCATAGTCGCAGCAGGTCGCCGAAATCTTTCAACAGGTTGAAAATCCAGCGGCGACCAGAAAAAGGTACGACTCTTTGGGCAACTACTCATGACCAAACAAGCGACATGTCGCGGGGTGACACCTGTCTGGTCGTGAGTAGTCGCCCAAAGAGTCGCACCTTTTTCTGGCCGCCGCTGGATTTTCAACCTGTTGACAATTTTCGGCCACCTGCTGCGGCTCTGACGGGTGCCGGCAGTCGCCGAAAAAAATCGCGTAAGTGGGACCGGCCCTTGGGGGATCGGCAATAAATGCTATCGACCGACAGCGTATAGTGAAAGATTGAAAAAAATAGAGCCCGTACTTGAACTCTGCAAATGATAAATGCTGGGTCCTGTAGACAATATTTCTCTTGTGTCGCTCACACTAACACTGCCAACATTTAGTTCAGCCTTCAGAATACATTTAAAAACCTCTGCAACTCCATCTTCTCGATGATACCAGATGGAATTGAATGCCAGACTGAATTAGCTTTAGCTGTAATACACACTCGAGTTGTCTCCTGTGTAAGATATATTTTGACTCTACACCCGTCGATTATTTGACTTTTAAAAGTTCCCCTGCCTAATGCTGGGACAGCTCCAAGCTAGAATTCCCCAGCATTTGAAGAGCACTGGAGATTTAATCATGTTTTATTGAATGGGAAATGCCTCTGTTAAAACGTCTTCGACAAACTGTGCTTCATCCTCTCACTGAACAAAATATTCTGCATGAATACAAAAGCAATGCATCAAACTTGCCAACACGCAACGTTGCAGTGTCGATAAAATGGGTCGCATTTTCGAGTATGGGTTCCACCATCGTTAGTCCGGCACCTCTGGACAAAAGGGCAGCACTGCGGCACAGCGGTAGAGTCGCTGCCTGACAGCGCTTACAGCACCAGAGACCCAGGTTCGATCCTGACTACGGGTGCTGCCTGTACGGAGTTTGTTCGTTCTCCCCGAGGCCACGTGAGTTTTCTCCGAGATCTTTGGTTGCCTCCCACACACCACAAAGATGTACAGTTAGAAGAGAGCTCATCCCACTCACCATCAACAGCACCACAGCCACATCTGTGGAGTCTTTTAAGTTCCTGGGAACCATCATCTCCAAGGACCTTAAGTGGGGGGCTACCATCGACTCCACAGTCAAAAAGGCACAACAGAGGATGTACTTCCTGCGGCAGCTGAGGAAGCACAATCTGCCACAGGCAATGATGGTCCAATTCTACACGGCCATCGTAGAGTCTGTCCTCACCTTCTCCATCATGGTCTGGTTTGGCTCAGCCACCAAGCACGACACCCGGAGGCTGCAGCGAATCGTCCGATCAGCAGAGAAGGTTATTGGCTGCAACCTTCCCTCCATTGATGAACTGTACACTGCAAGGGCCAGGAAGCGAGGGGGTAAGATCATCTCCGACCCCTCTCACCCTGGTCACAAACTCTTTGAATCACTTCCTTCTGGAAGGCGACTCCGGACTGTCAAAGCTGCCACAGCCAGACATAAAAACAGTTTTTTATCCACGAGTAGTTGCTCTACTCAACAGCCAAAAATCTGTAGTCTCCCTTTGACCTGGTATTTTGTTGGTTCACATGCTTGATCAATGGTGTTTTATCATTAATGTTTTATTACTATTAATGTTCAGTGTTTTATGAGTCATTCGCAACTGTCACTGTATGTCATGTTGTTACTTGTGGGCGGAGCACCAAGGCAAATTCCTTGTATGTGAATACTTGGCCAATAAACTTATTTACTTTCTTACTTACTTACTTAGGTAGGTTAGTTGGCTTGATATAAATATAAATTGTCTCTAGTGTGTGTAGGGTGGTGTTAATGTGCGGGGATCGCTGGTCGGTGCAGACTTGGTGGGCTGAAGGGCCAGTTTCCACACCGTATCACCGTATCTCGATACACAGGGACACAACGATGTTATATTTTATCTGCCTTGTTAAGCAGCAGACATCAAGTGCAACAAACTCTTTCTCGAATCCCAATGTGTTGCATATGGTAACACTTAGTGGTAATTTAGTTTGAGGGCAGAAAGCTTCTGAGAAAACAAAATCCCATGTTAACAGCTTCTCAATAAATGAGGTGACAAATCATTTAGAATTTATTTTCAGCTGCAACAGTGCACAGTAAATTGCAAATAGAACGAAAAACGGCTGTGTACATTTCTCTAGCATTGCCCACAGTCAAACCTTGTCACACTTTGCAAACAGTAATTTCACCGTGGTTATGAACCATTGGCATTGTATGATTGTGTTATCAGCCGGGAGAATAATCATGTGTAGGTAGGAACTGCAGACGCTGGAGCACGCCGAAGATAGACACAAAATGCTGGAGTAAATCAGCCAGACAGGCAGCATCTCTGGATAGAAGGAATGAGTGACGTTTTGGGACGAGACCCATCTTCAGATAGGACAGGGTTGGATGGAGATGGGCCAAACGCAGGCAGGTGGAACTAATGTAGATGGGACATGTTTGCCAAAGATCCTATAGCAAGCAAGATAGATCACTCGGCGAAAAAGATGTAGTACGGTCTTGGGCAGATCCGTGGGTAATTTTCGGCCCCATTACCGTAACCGGCTTCCGTCTCCGCACCAAAGATCCCGTAGCGGAGCAAAGATAACTAGTGCGGAGACGGAAGCCGGTTACGGAAACATCCTCGTAAAAATAAAAAATTATTTGGGAAAAATATATTCTCCTCGTTTTCAGAATTATAATTTATTAACACAAACTGTTCCCCCGCAACGCTGGTTACACTGCGAGTCGGGTCGAGTCAGGTTATGGAAATGGATGAAAAAAAGGCCCACGTTCCGCTCCGTTGCGTACTACACGTCAGCCCATTGCATTTAGCAGGAGTGGTCTATCTTGCTTGCTATAGCATCTTTGATGTTGGCCACTGTGGAGCCAAAGGGCCTGTTTCCATGCTGTGTGACTCTATGACTCTAATCCAACATGGAACATCAAGTAACCCTTGCATCCCCTCTCTCCCCGTCCCACCCTCCCCCAAGTCGTTGAGCCAGTTTCAAAGTCGTCTTGTTGAGTCTCATTGTCTGTCACTCGTTTTCACCCAGCCCACAGCTAAAAATGGCCTGTTTCATTTATCATCGTTTCTTCTTGGCATATCTTTCATTCTTTTGTTCTACATTTCCCAACATCACCGTCTGTATCTCTCGTTTCCCTTTCCCCTGACTCTCAGTCTGAAGAAGGGTCTCGCCCCATTCCTACTCCCCAGAGATGCTGCCCGACCCGCTGAGTTACTCCAGCGTTTTGTGTCTATATTTTGGAAATTAATGTGAAACTATCCATGTTCCTTACAACATAGAAGGGCGGCAAAGTTGGCGCAGCTGGTAGAGCGTCTACCTCCCTGCACGTGAGTGAGACCATGGTTCAATCCTGACCTCAGGTGCTGAGCCATGATCAGCCATGATGATCAGGCATGATCATATTGAGTGGCGGTGTTGACTAGAATGGCTTACTCCTGCTCCTATTCTCTATGTTTCTGTTTCCACCTACATTTCTTCACAATTCGCTCATCTTCTATCCTTATCTCACACTTTTTGTCTTTTCATCTCTTGTCTTTGTCCAACCATCTGCCTATCAACACACCTCCCCCCCCCCCCCCACGCCCACCTAATCTGTTTTCACCTGTCCCTCCCTCGCCTTGGTCCTCCTCTCTTCCACCTTTCTTCCCCCCCCCCCCCACCCCCACCACAATCAATCTGAAGAAGGGTCCTGACGTGTCCCGTCACCTATCCATGTTCTCCAGAGATGCTGCCTGACCTGCTAAATTATTCCAGCATCTTGTATCGTTTTTTGTAAACTAGAGGCAGGAAACATGTTCCCGATGTTGGGGGTGTCCAGAACCAGGGGCCACAGTTTAAGACTAAGGGGTAGCCATTTAGAACGGAGATGAGGAAACACTTTTTCTCACAGAGAGTGGTGAGTCTGTGGAATTCTCTGCCTCAGAGGGCGGTGGGGGCCGGTTCTCTGGATGCTTTCAAGAGAGAGCTAGATAAGGATCTTAAAGATAGCGGAGTCAGGGGATATGAAGGCAGGAACGGGGATGATCATGATTTGGGATAATCAGCCATGATCATGGCGGTGCTGGCTCGAAGGGCCGAATGGCCTACGCCTGCACCTATTGTCTCATGTCTATTGACTATTGTCTATTGTCACGGGGAGAACATACAAACTTTGTACAGACAAGCACCCGTAGTCAGGATCGAACCCGGGTATCTGGCGCTGTCGGGCAGCAACTCTCCCGCGGTGCCACCATGCAGCCCATAATCTTACGCGATTTGATAAAATTGAGAGTGGTGCTCTGGAAAATGAAATTTGACCTGGGATGTATGAAGATTTGGATGGATGACAGGAATCCATATGCTTGGAATCTCATGTGACAACAAGGCTTCATGGATCAGGGAGGAAGCCCAAATAATTACTGCATGAATCCAATAAAACAAAGCCCAGAGATCTCAATCGTCTCTGAATTGGATCATTGATAGTTTTACCACCTGTTGTGCATTGACTGACTTATGTACTTCGTGCTGGATTAGCCATAAACCCCTTTTAGATACTCTACTCTCTGAGGGAGCTCCACAGTTCAACCTCAGTAACCCCCTCCACCTCCCCACAGCTGTTCGACCCTTACTGGGACTGCACCTAGCCACTTAGTTTAGTTTAGTTTCATCCCACATCCCCAAAACATACAGGTTTGTAGGCTTCTGAACAAGGGTCTCGACCCGAAACGTTGCCTATTTTCTCCGCTCCATAGATGCTGCCTCACCGGCTGAGTTTCTCCAGCATTTATGTCTACCTTCAGGTTTGTAGGCTAACTGGCTTCGGTAAAAATTGTAAATTGTTCCCAGTGTGCAGGATAGTGCTGGTGTGCGGGGACGCGTGTGGACGTGGCGTCGAGGGACGAGAAGCCGAAGGGCAGAAGTGGAAGCCGAATAATCGAAAGGGCGGGAAGGCAAAAATCCAACTAACCAAAAGGGTGGGACGCCTAGAAGCCAACTCACCAAAAGGCCGCAATGACGAAAAGCCAAATAACGGACATGACATCGCAAGGACTTGTCAGCGATTAGTCCATCACCCCCACGTCCATCACATCACTGGCCGGTGGACTCGGGAGGGTGGGGGTAATTTTCCCACACCAGCCATAGGTGACTGGGCACTCTGAACCCGAGCACCAAGGTGTAAGCGGCCGAAGGAGCGCATCCCTCGGGACAGCCCCCACTCGCCCACGGCCAGGCTGGGTGATTCACTCCCCGCCCCGGCCGCGGGGTCAGATGGCCCGGGGCGCATTAGAAAATCTTCTGAGCATCTTGAAATCAATCTCATGAGCACGAGTGAACGACGTGGTATCGATCAGCGGTATCTTTCCACTCTGTGCGATGTCGGCTGATCGATACCGCATCTTTATTTTATGAGAGGTTGAAGTGATGAATTACGTGAAGAACCCACCAGCCCGCATGCACGTCAATCTTCCGAGCAACTGTGTGAAACCAGAGATCACTTGCACACTTAAACTATAGAAAGATTAATAACCTTTGAGTTACCAATATGATCTTTATGAGATTCAGGGTTGGGAGTGGAGGGCACGTAATCCCTCACTTCAACTTCTAATAAAATAAAGATCAAACTTCAAACGGTAAGTTTTCGTTTAATCTTTCTACTTTATTTCAAAGTCACGTGAGTGACTACATGAAGCCTTCAAAGCTATGTGGTTTCATGCAGTAACCCAATCTGTGTGTGAAACACTTAAACAGCTAAAACCATAAATGGTAGAAAAGGCATGGGTTATTAACAACATGATGCTAACTTGCATACATAGCCATTTCCCTTAATCGGACCACAGTCCCAATTGTAAAATATTTTTATTAGAAGTAATTACATATTAAGAAATAATATAAGATCAAAGAAAAAAAAAGAAAAAAAATATTCTCATCACATACATTCTTAATATTTTTAAAATTTACAGTCAATCTTATTTATACTTCTATATTTTTTTATTTTATAACAGTAGTAAATAGAGATAGGTAATAAAGAGAAAAAGTGATTAAAAAAAAGAGATAAATTAAATGAGTGGAGTATTAAACAAAATATTCTTCATTGGAGATATATTCATGATCTATTGTATATAATTCTTCATCTATTCATTCATTCAGGCTTCAGTCAGGGCCTCGAACCGGACCATCTTAACCCTTTAAATATTCAATAAATGGAGACCATATTCCTCTGAATTGATCCAGCCTGTCCATCAGGACAAGTCTTAATCGTTCCAGGTGAAGTGTCTCCGACATTTCTGTAATCCACATTTTAATTGTAAGGGAAATGGGACCTTTCCAAAATCTTAGTATTAATTTTTTACCAATTATTAAACTATAACCAATAAAAATTATTTGTTGTGTTGTTAATATCTGATTCATTTCTAGTATTCCCAATATGATTAATTTTGAGTCTGGAATTAAATGTGCATTAACTACAATTGAGATTATCTTAAAAATTTCTATCCATAAATTAGTAATTTTTATACATTTTGTGAATGAATGCGTTAAATTAGCTTCTAATTGTTGACATTTATCACATATCGTGGAAACATTTGAGAAAATTCTATTTACTTTGGATTTTGAGAGATGTAATCTATGTATAACAGTCCCAATTGGCTTTGAGTTAGACAATAACTCATGCAACGCTGTTCAGAATTTTATCTGCAATCATCCAGGCATATTCAACCAAAAAGTTATAACTTCTGAAAGTGCACTATGTAAACCTCCTGCTGTTGCAAGAAGATGGTCAAATGGGAATGTCTATTCTATTGGCTGCTAATGAGCCACCAACAATCTGTTGAGAAACTATTAAATAACAATGAAGAAGGTATCCTTCATCTCATAGGTACCAGCAAGATCAGTGTACCTGTATGCATAATTACACCCCCAATCTCCGATCTGGTGGGTATGCTGTCAACTCCCACTTGTACCCAAGCATGCCCGTTTTGCTTTATGAGATCATTCCTATAACAAGGTACCCTCATGTCAGTTATGACCCAGAGACCGAGCCAGAGATTGAGTAAAGGGTGTGTTCTTTGTACTGAAATCTGCTGCTAAAGCATAATCAACTTAAAGATTCTGCTCCCATCAGGGAAGCAGAAGATGAATGTCTGCATAATAATTTACTGATATACATTCCACACTACTATGAGTCTAGGGTTCTAGAGCGGTCATATAAAAGACACCTTGCACGATGTTAGTCAACAACGGGAGAATAACCAATCATTTATTGTCCCACTTATGGTACCGTAGAGAATGACAAAGCAGCACAGGCAGTGTCAATTGTGCTATCACATAATCGCTTCACTGAATGCAAACTGAAAGAAGCACAAACCTCTGCTACTTCTGTTTAAAAGTAGCTCACATCTTCGCAATATCTTCACAAACTTCCCACACAACCGTGCAGAGCTAGCTGCACGAGAAATAGGCTGAGCTAGCCATCACTCGTGACTTCGAGTAAATAGGAGCTTCTTTCAGCCGTCTTTACCATGGACACTCTGAATGAGTAGGCAAACTTGGCACTATTACATTTGATGTTGCCTCATCCTTAATATCGTAAGAGGCATTCACTATTAAACCCCTGAGTCTTATCAGCTACAAAATTTGCGTGTCGTCCATGACACAATGCCCTTTTGATCTGAGTAGGGCAGCATTAACTTTAGAATCTTTGTAAATGGCCTAGGCCTGAAGACAACCCCTAGGTAGAGCCTAAACTTCCCACCACTGGCTTTGTCATCAAAACACCAGATATATCTGTGCCCCTCGTGTAGAGATATGGCAAAGTGTGCATCTTCAAGATCGATTGAGGCCCTAATCCTCTAATAATCCAGTAATACATTGCTGAAAGACAATTATCCATCTTAAAGTGGGTAACCAAACACATGATCAGACTAGCCAAATCCTAACCTGATTTGGCGTGCTCCACTTTGCTACAACCTTCAGAAATATCAGAAATATAGCCCTCTTGTTCTTGGGCAGACTACTCATCCTTTGTGAGACGTCTCTGTTTCCACTTGGATAACCATCATTTTCTATATTGACCGTACGGACGGAAACATTTGGCTTCTCTTGCCGCGGAAGATGCGTTTACCTATTTATATATTTATTTATTTCGCTCATAACATAAAATCAAATACAATCAACAATACAATCAAAACTATTGTCATTCAGAAATACATCAGTAAATGCAATTCTAAACGAAATGTCGTTGCATCTGGCTCCCCGTGCAACACAAAAATAACAGAAGGATAAAATGGATAAAAAGATAAAATGGATAAAAAGATAAAATAGATAATGGTGGCGGCTCATTACATGGCATTCAAGAGTCTGATGGCTCGGGGGAAGAAGCTGTTTCAAAACCTGGCTGTTCTGCTCCTCATGCTACGATATATTTTGCCCGAAGGCAGCAGAGTGAACAGTCCATGATGGAGATGCGTGGGGTCCTTTACAATACTTGGACAGGCAATGTTTGCTCGCAATGTCCCCAACTGAGGGGAGAGAAGTCCCGATCATTTTTTCAGCCGTCCTCACCACTCTCTGCACGGACTTCCAGTCGGAGGCTTTACAGTCCCCAAACCAGACAGAGATGCAGCTGGTCAGAATGCTCTCTATGGTGCCCCTGTAGAAAGTGGGGAGGACGGGATGGGGGAGGTGAGCTCTTCTCATCCGGCACAGAAAGTGCTCTCTTAAATAATGATGTGATGTTTTCTGACCAGGTCAGACTGTTAGTGATCTGCACCCCCAGGAACCTAGTGCTACTGACCAACCCTACATCGCTGTCATTAATGTGAAGTGGTGTGTGACTGTGCTGCTTTGACTGATGACTAGGGCTGAAACACAACATCCAGTTGATGTGGGAATACGAGTTCCCTGTCAACTCTTGACTGTCAGTCACCACGAATCCTTAGCCTCCTTCCTCAGAGTGGAAATTAGCATAATGCAACCCTGAACCAGGAGTTGCTCCGCAGTCCTCTGACTGAAACCACCTGTCTCAGTCACCAGTGTGCGCAACACTCTCTCTTCGACCATCCACTCAATCCGGAATACTGGTATTGAGAGCCTATAGATTATTATATATATATTTTCTATTCACAACATGAACCTGCAGGTCAGATAAAAGATGCTACATGCCAGACCGGCTTCCTGCTGGTAGCTACCTATCCCAGAGAGGGTGGCAATTATGTTTCCAGTGAACTGGCAGCTCTACTAACTGAGTTAAAATAATTAAACATGTGTTGAGGGAAACCTCAAACTACCTCACTCTACTGAGCAGCTTGATAACCTCAATCACAGATGTTGAGGCAGAGCTTCCCTGGTCAATATGTTCCACATGGCCAGCCAGTTCCAAGATGGTCTACCCTGAACCATGGTAGCCAAGCTATTCCTACTTGGAGCTTACAGAGGTTGCCATGCAAGGCAACCTATCAATGTCTCTGCATCAACCTGATCTTCTCCAGAGACAGTGAAAGGTACTAGGCAGCCCATGCTGCCAGTGAATCCAAACCTGGGGTGACAGACGGTCCCATTGCGGAGTTTTATGTCGATTAATAAAGAGACCTTACCTGTTAGCGTCTCTGAGCCCAAGTCGACCTGCTTGTTGGAGCTTCAGCGAAGTTCCAATGCAGACCCTGTCTGACCACATCGTCAGCCCCACGCTTGCCAAACAGCTCATTTCCGGAGCTCAAGGGCGAGATTGCTGTGCAAGGCACGCCTGCCAGCATTTCTTCTTCTTCGGCCTACAGCCTCTTTAGAGCCTCGCTGGAGCTTTACAGTGCAGGTCACGCTACCAGTTATTCCCAGCCTGGTTTGACACGCCGTTCCTTCGACCCCTTCTGCTCCATTGGAGCCTTAGTGGAGCTCACTAAACAGGCTACACCTGCCGTGACTCCGAGCCTGCCTCGACAGGCTACTCCTGCGGCCATCTGCCTTTATTGGAGCCTTTACCGGACTGTGCAGATCACGCTGCCAGTTTCTCCCAGCCTGGATCGACAGGCCGCTCCTTTGGCCAGCTGCTCCGTCGGCGCCTCAGCGGGGCTCACTGGACAGGTCGTGCCTGCCATTACTGCAAGCCTGGTTCAACAAGCTGTTCTTGCGAGGCCAGCTAGTGACTCCTGACTGCTCCTTTCCGGAGCTTCAATGGCGCTTCCTGCTCCATGAATACAGGGTGAAAACCCACCGGAATACTGGAGCTTTACCTACATAGAATGGTACTCCACCCCCGCAGCCGCCTAACCCCTGCAAGTCTCCAACTTGCTTCATAAGTCCTCTCTGAAGAGATACTATGCAGGCTGCACATTACTGGCCCAGTAAAAATGAGCCATTTTGGGAATTATTTCATGCCTTATAGCATTTTGCGAAGCCAACAGCCCCAAAAGTGTTAATACAGCTTTCTGCACTTCCGAGAGATGAGACCCATCTACTGACTTGCAAAAGGCCCTAATGACTCCAGAGCGGATTTTGGACTTGTTAACATAATTCTTTGCCTACATATCATCACTGGGATATCTCAACTGATAAAATTGACGTATGGAACATCCAAAAGGTCTGGCAGTTTATGTGGACTGGCATATGTCCCGGATACTTTAGCCAGATCTTCCTCCAGTGAATCTCCTATCCGCAAAGGGATGGCAAATATCTGACAAGAGCCGGTAGCTCCTTCATACGATTAAAAATGACACGCATGCTGGACTTTGAAATAAAATTATTAATTCTTTCATAAGTTAACAGAAGTCAGCTACCTGCTCCACAAGGCCTGCTTCAGGATTTATAAAGATCATGTCTGATGAAGGGTCTCGACCTGAAACATCACCCATTCCCTCTCTCCGGAGATGCTGCCTGTCCCGCTGGCTTACTCCAGCATCTTGTGTCTATCTGTGGCTGAAACCTCAGTCCCGGCTGTGCTTTTCTGCACTAGCCCACCCTGACTCCGATTCCCTTGTTGTCCAAAAATTCTAGCAATCCCTGTTTTGAATTAACTCAACAATGAGCCTCCACAGTCCTCCTGGGTACAGAATTCCAAAGAATCTCTGTCATCTGATTGAAGAACATTCCAGATTTTTCACTCCTAAATGGCCTCCGGCGCGTTCTAAAGCTGTGGCCCTCAGCTCCTCAGACTCCTTCTTGCAGCCCATCGAGCCCTCGAAGGACTTTACGAGAATGTAGTTTTTAGTTTTATACAGCGTAGAAACAAAGCCCTTTGGACCACTTGATTCCCAGGCCAACCATCGATCACACGTGCACCAACTTTTGCATCCTACATACTGGGGTCAATTTACAGAGGGTCATTTAACCAACAAACCTGCATGTCTTTAGGATGTGGGGGGGGGGGGGGAACCGAGCACCAGGAGGAAACCCACATGATCACAGGTGTTACGGGGAGAAGGCAGGAGAATGGGGTTGAGAGGCAAAGATAGATCGGCCACGATTGAATGGTGGGGTAGACTTTATGGGCCGATTGGCTTAATTCGACTCCTAGAAGGTGTGTACGTGAACTTATGAACGAGGAGAACATTCAAGCAACACACAGACAGTGCCTGAGGTCAGGATCGAACCTGCATCTCTGGTATCCTGAAGCAGCGGCTCCTCCACAGCGCTAGTGATCACCGATACGGCACCTTTACAGGTCATTTGAGGCGAGTTTATGTCAGTTCAAAGATGCGTTTAACTTTTCTTTGTGCCATTTAGTTGAACATGATGTGGGTGAGGCCACATTTGGAATATTGTGTTCAGTTTCGGTCATCTTACTGCAGGAAGGATGCTGTTAAGCTGGAAAGAGTACGGCAAAATTTACGAGGAATTTGCCAGGACCTGAGGGCCTGAGCTCTAGGGAGAGGTTGAGGAGGCTACGACTTTATTCCTTGCAGTGGAAGAGGATGAGGGATGATCTGATAGAGGAGTACAAGATCATGAGGGGAATAGCTCGGGTAAATGGACAGAGTCTCTTGCCCATAGGGGAATCAAGGACCAGAGGACATAGATTTAAGGTGAAGGGGAAAAGATTTAATAGGAACCTGAAGGGGTGGTGGGTGTGTGGAACGAGCTGCCAGTGGAGGTAGTTGAGGCTGGGACTATCCCAACTTTTAAGAAACAGTTAGGCAGGTACATGGACTGGACAGGCTTGGAGGGATATGGACCAAACGCGGGCAGGTGGGACCAGTGTACACTTTTACCCAGAGTAGGGGAATCAAGAACCAGGGGACAAAGGTTTAAGATGAGAGGGAAAAGATTGAATAGGAACCTGAGGGGTAACTTTTACACAATAGATTTTAGTTTCGTTTTTTTAGCTTTAGCTTCAGAGATACAGCATGGAAACAGGCCCTGTGGCCGACTGAGTCCGCGCCAACCAGCGATCGCCCCGTACACCAGACTGATTCCTGGGATGGCGGGACTTTCATATGAAGAAAGACTGGATAGACTCGGCTTGTACTCGCTAGAATTTAGAAGATTGAGGGGGGATCTTATAGAAACTTACAAAATTCTTAAGGGGTTGGACAGGCTAGATGCAGGAAGATTGTTCCCGATGTTGGGGAAGTCCAGAACAAGGGGTCACAGTTTAAGGATAAGGGGGAAATCTTTTAGGACCGAGATGAGAGAACCATTTTTCACACAGATGGTGGTGAATCTCTGGAATTCTCTGCCACAGAAGGTAGTTGAGGCCAGTTCATTGGCTATATTTAAGAGGGAGTTAGATGTGGCCCTTGTGGCTAGAGGGATCAGGGGGTATGGAGAGAAGGCAGGTACGGGATACTGAGTTGGATGATCAGCCATGATCACATTGAATGGCGGTGCAGGCTCGAATGGCCGAATGGCCTACTCCTGCACCTATTTTCTATGTTTCTATGTTTCTACACCACTATCCTACACATTAGAGGCAAATCGCAAATTTCCAGAAGCCAATTAACCTACATACCTGCACGACCTTGGAGTGTGGGTGGAAACCGGAGGAACCCGAGGAAAACCCACCCAGGTCACGGAGAGAACGTACAAACTCCGCACAGACAGCACCCGTAGCCAGGACCAAACCGGGGTCTCTGGAGATGTAAGGCAGCAAATTTACTACTGCGCCACCGTGCCACCCAACTTGGGAGGGCTGGTTTAACCGAGGTGAACTATCAAAGAGATGACTCCCCCACCATTAAAATGTACTGAAAGGTCCCAGAAGAGTTGCCCCACAAACTTCCAATCATTAAATTTAATGATCTGAAAACAGAGTCAACATGCCAGGATTTCCCAATGGGGAATCAGCCAGCAGCAGCTCATGTCTGATTATTCAGTCCTGTGGTCCCTGCTTGCACAGACTCTCAATACTGGTAATGAGGCTAGTTAGGCAAGACTAGTTTAGTTTATTGTCACATGTACCCGAGGTACAGTGAAAAGCTTTTTTGTTGCGTGGTATCCAGTCAGCGGGAAAAAAAACTATACATGATTATAATCAAGCTGTCCACATGCACAGATACAGAATGTTTTCAAGGGAGTTATAGCTCTTAAAGCTCAGGGAATCAAGGGATATGGGGAAAAGCAGGAACAGGGTACTGATTTCAGATGATCAGCTGTGATCATATTGAATGGTGGTGCTGGCTCGAAGGGCTGAATGGCCTACTCCTGCATCGATTTTTTATGCTTCTAACTGGAGAGTGGGCAGGAGCTATAGACCTGCACAGGAAGGTAGACGCTCCCGCCCCCACGAGTCTCGGGCAGATGGGGCTCGTCAGCCTGGGAAGGCAGTCCATCTAGGAGAGGGAGAACTCTGATTTAAAACCTCCACTGTCTTGTGGCCGTATCCAGTCATGGAAAAGGCTCCTGCAGTAAACCTCAAGAAAATCCGGAGTCGGAGCCCCTGAAGGCAGTTAGTCGTTGTCTACAACCTCGCTCTGGCAGCTCCTGCGACGGCGCTGGTGCCAAACTGTAACGGCCCTGCTGTTCTTTGGATCGATCAGCGACGTGGAGAGGGGGGACGTGCTGCATGCGCAATAGCCTGTCCTCCATATGACATCGCCCAGGCTTGTATCCGACCAGGATGCATCACCCATGGTCAGTCATGACCGGGGGGGGGGGGTAGTATGCTTCTAATAAAGGGTGTATGGAACAAGCTGCCGGGAGAGGGGAGCTGAGGCAGGGACAATCACAACGTTTTAAGAAGCAATTAGACAGGTACATGGGTAGAACAGGTTTCGAGGTATATTGGCCAAATGCAGGCAAGTGGGACTAGTGTAGATGGGACATACTGGTCGGCGGGGGCAAGTTGGGCCGAAAGGCCTGTTACCACACTCAATGACTCTATGAATCTATGACTCTATGGTCACAGGGGGAACGTACAAATTCCCAACGGATAGGACCCGAGGTCAGGATCGATCCCCTGGTCTCTGGCGCTGTGAGTCAGTGGTCGTGCCGCCGTGGGAATAATGTTTAGCTCCAGGTTTATTATTTTCAGGTGTACCGAGGTACAGTGAAAAGCTTTGTCTTGTGTGCTATCTAACTCAGATAATGCTTACATGAATGCAGTCAAGTCAAACTCAAGTATAGTGGATAGAGCGAAGAGAAATAGGTTTAAAAAAGAACTGCAGATGCTGGAGGAATCGAAGGTAGACAAAAATGCTGGAGAAACTCAGCGGGTGAGGCAGCATCTATGGAGCAAAGGAATAGGTGACTTTTCGGGTCGAGACCCTTCTTCAGACTGATGTGGAGGTGGGGGTGGAGGGGGAGCGGTAAGAAGAATGGAAGAGGCGGAGACACTGGGCTGTGGGAGAGCTGGGAAGGGGAGGGAAAGGAGGAAAAAAGCAAAGACTACCTCAAATTGGAGAAGTCAATGGTCATACTTCTGGGGTGTAAACTACCCAAGCGAAATATGAGGCGCTGTTCCTCCAATTTGTGCTGGGCCTCACTCTGGCCATGGAGGAGGCCCAGGACAGAAAGGTCGGATTCGGAATGGGAGGGGGAGTTGAAGTGCTGAGCCACCGGGAGATCAGGTTGGTTAATGCGAACCGAGCAGAGGTGTTGGGCGAAGCGATCGCCAAGCCTGCGGCTGTGGGATGGAACTGCACTGCGTTATGTTCTCCGTGCTATCCAACATCAAAACAAATGAAATTGAAGTGTGCTGGGTTACTAAGAGTAGTAACATCCAATAATCTAGAACTTCTTTGGGTCTGACACTGTCAGAGTCCCAAGGGTGTATGTGCACCACCTGGCCCCATAGCAGAAGCATCCACGTCGCGGGGGCTGGAAGCTGGAAGTATCCCCAGCCAATTCTGCTACCACCACCATCTACTGGGACAAGTGATGGCTCCCACTGATTGTCGCCAGAAGCCTGCGTCCTTTTCAGGACGGATGATGGCAGCCATGTCAACATTTTAAACATGGAAGATGGACACGAAAGCAGAAGATGCACCATCTCCCCAACACTCAAGACCGCGCTCCGCCGTTCAATAAAACGGCACGGTGGCGCAGCGGTAGAGTTGCTGCCTTACAATGATTGCAGCACCAGCGAGCCGGGTTCCATCCCGACTACGGGCGCTGTCTGTACGGAGTTTCTACGTTCGGCCCGTGACGTGCGTGGGTTTTCACCTAGATCTTCAGTTTCCTCTCACACTCCAGAGGTAGGTGAATTGTCTTGGTATAAATGTAAATTGTCCCTGGGTGTGTGTAGGGTAGTGTTAACGTGCGGGGATCGCTGGTCGGCGTGGACTTGGTGGGCCGAAGGGCCTTTGTCCGCGCTGTATCTCTAAACTAATAACTAACCTTGGCCTCAGTTCCATGTTCCCACCTGCTCCCCACAACCCTTGGCTCCTCCATTGACATAACATCTGTTTATGTCAGTCTTGAGCGGGTGTTCAATAATTCATCCTCTACAGTGCTCCCGGGAGCTTTTGATATTTGCACAAATGTTTGCGTCTCCCCTTCCAACAATATGTAATGCACAAAATATGGAGACTCGCAATGGTACCGGGTAGAACATGTGTGACCATGACCTCTGGTCCTAGACTTCACAGCCAGGAGAAGCCTCCTCCCAACATTCACCCAATGGTGCCCTGGAGGAATATTCAATGATTCAATGGTTCTTTATTGTTCCATGTAAAGATGTACAGTAGAATTATTTTTATTGCACGCGGTCTAGTTTAGTTTAGTTTAGAGATACAGCGTGGAAACAGGCCCTTCGGCCCACCGAGTCCGCACCGACCAGCGATCCCCGCACACTTATGCCATCCTATTCACACTAAGGACGATTTACAATTTTACCGAAGCCAATTTTACTTCGGAGTCACGTGAGTGACTACGTGAAGAAGCCCCGCCTGGCGCTGGAACAGCATTACGTCGACGCTGACGGCAGAGCAAGAGCTGCAGAGGCAGCTCCTCGACAGCGGTAGGTACGGGCCCGCAGGTAAGTGCAGGGGAAAGATTTTTTAGTCGCTTCACCAACTTTTGGCACGGGGGGGGGGGGGGGGGAATTTTATATAGTCAGAAAGGCCATAATTTAAAAAATTCAATAAAAGGCCTTCAGAGTAAAAAAAGCTTTATGGCTTGAAAAAATAATGGAAAAAAAAAAAAAAGATTCCAAAAAATAAAAATAAAGTAAATAAAGAATTCAAGCCAAAAAGGGTTAAAAGGCCCAAAAACATTCCCTAACCTACCCTAAAGGGGTTTCATATATTAATATATATGATGAAATATGGTGGGAATATCTACCTCAGATATATTTGAAGGTAGTCTCCTTGAGGAAAAACTCAGGAGTAACAAGGGCAGTAAAAATAAAATGGAAAACTGACCCTAAAAATGCACTGATAGTGGTGGCTGGTCATGAAGTACCCACCACAGCACCAGTAAAAAATATATATATATATATAAATATATATATATATATATATACAGGTGTAAGAAGTGAGGCCATGGAAAATAACCATGGAAACCAAAATTAATTGGTCTCTCACTAAAGCTGTTATGATTAAAACAGCAGAATAATAATACAACATTTTATGTTTTATTTAAGTACACTTCAGCAAAAAAAAAAATATATATATATATAGAAGTGTACTAGGTTTGATACCTGAATGTATGAGTGAGGCCATAAAAAGTAAATATGGAAAAAAAAATTAATTGGCCTCACCAAAGCTGTTATGGTGAAAGAGCAGAATATGATAAAACTTTTAAGTTTATAAAGATATCAACGGTGAATCCGGTTATGATATCCATGTCTCAATTAGATGAGATATAAGGAAATATGATTTAAAAGTATTTCAAACTGGTGCATGGCATTTCTATTCAATGGAAAACAAATAAAATATTGTGCAAATAACCAATACATTTGAAGTAAAATTAATTGCTATCAGTTTGTGGAGCTCAATGGGAAGAAATATATAATATTAGGGACCAAATCTGCACTCTAGATTTGCAGATCAATACAAATCAGGTTATGTTAAACTCCTGATTATTATGGAATAAAACCTGCCATATGATTATTCAAAGTATTGATTACAAAAGAACAGACTATTGGTCTTTAAACTTTGGGGGGGGGGGGGGGAAATTATGATCCAATATAAAGATTTGATAATGGATCAAAACTAAGGCAGAAGTATGATAAATAAACATAATCAAACATAGCCTTATCCGAACCCATATAATTGGGAAAAGAAGGCTTGAAGTACGTTGAAGAGGTGCAAACAACTGTTACAAAATAAATTCATGAAATCTCCGATTGTGGGGGATTACAGGTGTATTATGATCATTAATTTAATATAACTAAGGACTACAAAAATTGTAGAAAGGATTGGTTCACCTGTATAAGAAAACGTAAAAATTTGATTTTAGGTTTGCACCCAAAAGTAACTCCAATAAAGAAGGGGTACCTACATATATATATTATAAATTACCTCAGATGTGATGGTATAAACCATACAAAACATCATTTTATATACATTTTCACAGTGTAAGAACATTTTATTAAAATGGAACATCTTCAACATTGAAATATAGTTGTTATTAACAAAGTGTTAATCAAATATTACAGGTGCTTGAAATTAATTAAAATTGGTCAAGCGGTGCAAGTTAAAACATTGTCTAAAGGATTAAATCCAGTTTAAGGCTGTTAAACAAAATACTGGAAGAACAATTGCACTGATAAAAGATCAGCACTTGCACTAATGAGGACATGGTCATGGTTTATCTTGATCACATTTAAATTAGAGTCAGCTGCAAATTAGTGCTGCAATTACAAGCCTGTTGAAAGGCAAGGACTTGACCCATCACATAAAGCCTATGTTTTAGGCATTCATAAATATTCATAAATTACTATTCTGGATTTAGGAGTAATTCAGCACCATAAGAGGGGGAAAATTGTTCCATGATACAAATATGTCTTATTGCTTTGTCCCTCCATTAGAAAAGGAACCTAGGTAAGAGTAAATAAAGCTCCAAAAGAAGGAATACAGAAGCTTATAAGAATATGTATGCCTTTGTGAGAGGCTTATGCAAATACCAAATGATACATTATCATTATTAAAGTAATGGATTAAAAAAAAAAAGGGGGTTCACAAGTTGCTTCAACTATAAGCTTAGCAGCTGTTGCAAGCTGAAGCAAGTATTAACAGATGATGGACAGCTTCTGTGAATATTTGGGTAAGATAAAAATATTATCTGACTTCCGGTGGCGCTATGGAGCAGTAAGCCACAGCACCAGCCAGCTCCGCAAAAATTTTTTCAAAAAACGGGGATTTAAACAGATTTAAAAGTACTTACCGATCGACTGCTTTCACTGTCTGCCGCCTCAACACCGACGGTACCGGCTGACGTCATCAGCCCTGCGACGAATTATGACGGCACGGAGCCCTACCGAGAAAACGAAGGGTCGAAAAACCCGGGCGAGACCGGGAGAAGGCCTGGGAGAAGCCTCGGACTCGAGTAGGGCCAGCTCCGTGGAAGACGTTTCCAGGAAAGCAGACACAGGAGGTGAGGACTTGAGAATTTTAATTTCTCATCAGATGGCTGATTTAAAACGTGAGTTCAAGGCAGAAAATGAAAGATATAAAGAAAGAAATGAAAGTAATACAGGGAGATATAAAGGAAGAAATATCTCAAATTAATAATCAGATGGACTTGATGAAAAATCAATGGTGTGAATTTCAAAAAGATACAAAGACGCAAATTGATAATAAGTTCAAGAAAGAATCAGAAATATTGAAGAATGAAATCATTGATATGATTAATAAACCTGGAACGCAAGATGGAGGGTAAACTTGAAAATGTTAAAAAAGACTTTAAACATAAGATTGACCCTATTGCAAAAGTGGTCGAACAACAAGTTGACGGCATTAAAAAACCTTGAAAAGATAGCGGAGGCTAGTACTGTGTCTACAGCAAAGCTGATAACAGAACAAGAACGTCTACTGGAGTTGTTATCCAAAGTAACAGATAAATGCACGCAGCTGGAAGGCTATCAAAGAAGGCAGAACTTGAGGATTGCAGGGATTCCTGAAGGTTTAGAGAAACACGAAGACACTCGAGAATTCACTGCTAAATTACTGCAAGCTGTTTTATCTTTGGATGATATGCCTGTTTTAGCTCGTGCACACCGAGTCGGCAGAAGACAGACCAGTACAAACGCCCCCCCAAGACAAATCATTGTCAAGTTACAATATGATTTCACCCTCGAGGACATTATGCGAAGAGCCTCGAGAACAAAGAATCTGATGTTTCAAGGACAAAGAATCAGTATCTATCGAGACTATCCCCCAGAGGTTGCCAGAAAACGAAAAAAGCGTTTAACGAAGCCAAAAACCTTATGAGGGGTGTAGAAAACTTGAGATACGGTCTGAATTACCCCGCCATCTTAAGAGTTACTTATAACAACGTGGAACACTTTTTCAAGACTCCAACAGAAGCAATGGAATTTGCAAAGCAGTTTGACACTTGAAAACCATCTACAAGCAAATATACTGCCTTTTTCTATTTTTAAAGACCTAGTACGGTCTCTTAACATTTTATGAAACTTTATACGACAACATGGAATTAGAAGAAATCAGAAGGAATGGACAATGTCGTATGGAACGAAATGTTTTCCCGGATTGGAAGAAGCTCACCGAACATTGACAATTATTCATAATATACAACTAACACAAACAAATAACACACCTACTAAAATTATAACGCGGTTTTATTATTACTATGACTGTTATTAACCAAGACTCTGCACCATTGCTAATTAATACTACTAATAATTAATATCTTATGTCCTGTTACATTTGGGGATATCCCTCCCTCAATATATTTCTCCCTCTTTTAATAATGACTTCTATTTTTTGTATTTAAAAAAAAAAAATTCTTTAACTGTGGCTCTATAATTGGATTTTTTTTAAACTAACCTTAGATATATATACTTTTATGATGTTTAATATCACTCTTTTCATTTCTTTAATACTATATTCCCGTTAAAATATTACTATGGAATAATAATTCCTTAAAATTAGGAGCTGGCTAAATTAATAACATCAATGCCGGAAGCCTTTAGATTAATGGCCAACACAACTTGGCTTTCACAAACTACAAATATTTTATTTGTAGTTCTTCTATTCTTTATACACCTTTCTAAGCTTTTTATTCACTTCTCATTATTTTTTTTATGTTTACTATATCTTTCAGTTTGAATGGAGCTATATACTGGAACAATGGAGATACACTCGTGAAGCACATAAGAGAGATCTAAAATTCATCTACTCGGTGTTCGGGTGTAAGGTTAAGTCTACTGCGCGGACCCTTGGACCCTATTCTAGATTCCCACAAATCTAAAATGCAGGATTTAAAAAGAAATATGGGGAACGAGGGATTAACCTTTTGCAGTTGGAATGTTAAAGGTATCAATGAACCAATAAAAAGAGGAAAAATATTGACACACCTAAAGGCAATGAAAGCTGATGTAATTTACATTCAAGAAACTCACCTAAAGAAAGACGCTGAAAATAGGCTGAAAGCTAAATGGATAGATAAAATATACCACTCTTCCTTTACACATAAATCAAGAGGCGTAGCAATATTATTTCGTAAAGGTACTTTATTTAAGCATATATCTACTATATCTGATAAAGATGGCAGATACATTATTGTAATAGGAGAAAATAAATAGGGAAAAAATGATTTTTGTTAACATCTATGGTCCAAATTTTGATAGTCCTTTATTCTTTAAGAAAGTACTTAATAATATTCCAGAATTAACACACTACAATTTGATAATTGGAGGAGATTTTAATTGTACATTAGACCCTTATTTAGATAGATCTTCAAAACAAAGGAAAACTAAATCGCACTCTAGTGATTTATTAAACGCATACATTCAAACGTCTAACATTAAAGATGTTTGGAGAACAGAAAATCCTACTGGTCGAGAATATTCCTTCTACTCGCCAGTACATAAAACCTATTCAAGAATAGATTACTTCCTAGTAGATGCAAAGCTTATCTCACTTACTTACGAATCCAAATATCATAATATTATAATTTCAGATCACGCACCAGTAACATTTAAAATTAAAATAAATGGTAAAACAGGAAATCTAGGACAATAGAAACTTAATCCACAAATTTTAAAAAATAAAACAACTCAGGAATACATCATAACTCAGATTAAGATGTTTTTTGAAATAAATGATCAACCAGAAATATCTCGCTCTTTATTATGGGAAACATTTAAAGCATATCTTCGAGGAATTATGATTTCTTCACAAGCATTCCATAATAAGAAGATTCGGAAGGAACAACATGACTTAGAAAGGGAGATCAAACAATTAGATATACAGAATGCAACAAAATCAGATATAATAAATACATAATAAAATTGTAACATTGAAGTATAAATTAAATAAAATATATACTGATCAAGTTTTAAAATACTACCAACATACTAAACAATTGTTGTTTGAATTTGGAGACAAACCACAAAAACTATTGGCTCGACAATTAAGGAAAATTGAAGCGGAAAAAATTATACATAGGATTAAATCACAAAACGGTGAATTATTAATACAACCCAAGGATATTAATGAAAGATTTATGCAATATTATAAAAATTTGTATACTGGTAACACAACAGTAAATAAAACAGAAATAGATGCCTTTTTAAATGTATGTAACTTAAAAGAATTAGATTTACAAAATAGAGAATTTTTAAATGCCGATATTTCAATAAAAGAAATCCAAGAATCTATTAAATCTTTAAAAAATGGTAAAACTCCAGGACCAGATGGTATAGGCTCGGAATTTTATAAAATTTTTCATGCCCAAATGGTCCCATATTTAAAATCATTATATGAACAGATATATATACAAGAGAAACTACCAGACACATTGAACGAATCTATTATAACACTTATACCCAAAATAAATAAAGATTTGGATGATCCAGGATCGTATAGAGCAATTGCTTTATTAAATACCGATCAAAAAATTTTAACAAAAATTCTTGCACAAAGACTAAGCAAAATTGTTAATGAATTAATTCATCCTGATCAAACAGGATTTATACCTAAAAGATATTCTTCATATAATTTAAGACGGTTATTTAATATTATATATTCGAAAAGAAGTGATAAAAAAGACTTAGTAGTCATCTCGTTGGATGCAGAAAAAGCTTTTGACCAGGTGGAATGGCCTTATCTATTTTCGGTGATGGAAGCCTTTAAGCTTGGTGATAAGTTTACTACTTGGATTAAATTATTATACGCAAATCCAACAGCTAGAATAATAACAAATTATATGTTATCAACTAAGTTTAGTTTATCTCGAGGTTGTAGACAAGGCTGTCCTTTATCACCATTACTGTTTGCGTTAGCAATCGAACCCCTTGCTCAAAGGGTAAGACTACATCCAGAAATATATGGATACGATACTAAAGATACTAAGAATAAAATTCTCGTTATATGCGGACGATATATTACTTTATATTACAAAACCGGAAATAAGTATCTGTAATTTGTTAAAACTAATAACGGAATTTGGTTTAATTTCAGGATATAGCATCAATTGGAATAAAAGTGAACTTATGCCAATAACCATGAATAATTTACAGATATTACAACAAATTTCCTTTCAAGATAACAAATGAAAATATTAAATATCTTGGTATTTTTGTTACAAAAAGATTTGACTCTTTATTTAAATCTAATTTCCCGTTATTATTGAATAAATTAAATAAAAATATCTTATATTGGAAAAGCTTACCTATCTCAATGTTAGGT
This sequence comes from Okamejei kenojei, assembly GCA_035221665.1. Taxonomy (NCBI): domain Eukaryota; kingdom Metazoa; phylum Chordata; class Chondrichthyes; order Rajiformes; family Rajidae; genus Okamejei; species Okamejei kenojei. Next base: position 12,294,606 of record CM069136.1, read on the forward strand.
AAAATAAAGCAATAAAAAATGATTTTCCTCCCACAATTATTATATTTATTTCAATCAATCCCGATATATCTTTCTAAAAATTTCTTTAAAAAAGTAGACTCAATAGTCACTAACTTTATTTGGGACTACAAAAATCATAGAATAAATAAAAAACATTTATGTAAAGCTAAAAATAAACGGGGGCTTAGCTTTACCAAATTTTATGTTCTATTATTGGGCAGTTAATATTAGAAATATGAATTTTTGGTTAGGAGAAAATAGATAATAAACCAAATTGGTTAAAAATGGAAAGAGAAGACTGTTTTCCATTTGAAATTAGCTCTATAATATTTGCTAATATTAATGTACCTAAGAAAACTTATAGTGAAAATTTGATAATAGAAAGTGGAATACGTATTTGGAAACAAATAAAGAAAACACTAAAACTAAAATTTATACCGCTAGCTCTTACAATTGCCAATAATTTTACGTTTAAACCGTCAATGATGGATAAAGCTTTTATACAATGGAAAAATAAAGGAATTCTAAATATAGGGGATCTTTATAAGGATAATTCATTTCTTTCATTTCAAGAATTACAACAAACTTACGGGCTTCATAATAATGAATATTTTCAGATATTTACAAATCAGAAAACTATATTTCTGCAAATACACAAGAACTTAGAAATAGAAAGAGTGAAATTTTAGATGAATGCTTGAATATAACACCCAAATACAGAAAAAATGATATCATACATTTATAATATTTTGTTGGAAAGTGATATCCCATCATCGGAAATACATAGACAGCGCTGGGAAAATGAACTAAGTCAAATAATAAGTCCAGAAATATGGGAAGAAAGCCTACAACATATACATTATTGCTCTTTAAACGCTAAACATGCACTTATACAGTTTTAAAATCTTACATAGATTACATTATTCTAAATCTAAACTACATAATATATTTCCAAAACTATCACCTATATGTGATAAATGTCAAATCATGGAAGCAACTCTGTCACACTCATTTACTAATTGTACGAAGATTTTACAATATTGGAATGAAATATTCAAAATAATCTCGAAAGTTATTAATATTACTATGATTTATGACCCAAAGTTAATCATACTTGGAGTACCGGAAATGGAACAAATAATTACAAGGAATCATAGAACTTTTATCGACTATTCTTTAATAATTGGGAAAAAATTAATATTAAAATTTTGGAAAGGCCCTGTATCCCCAACAATTAAAATGTGGAATACAGAAATGACGGAGACACTTCACTTGGAGAGATTGAGACTTGTCCTCATGGACAGGTTAGATCTCTTCAAGGAGATATGGTCTCCCTATATTAAATATCTACAGGGTCACAACGGTTCGGCGCAGGGACTTGACTGAGGCCTGAATATCTGAGTGGATGAAGAAATACACATAACAAATCATGAATGTATCTCCAAGATTGGATTACTTAGTAATACTTCAATCTCCATCAAACTTTTCACACTTTCTTTTCTATTTTCTATTCCTTTTTTCTATCTCTCTATCTTTAATTAAGGAAAAAATTATAGAAACATACTATATAAATTTTTAATATGTACACACTTATTTCTGTTTGTATGAAAAAGATTATAGATGTCTTAAACTTGTAATTATATAAAACTATGTACTTTCAATTATACAATAACTATGAAATATAAAATTAACAATAATACAAACATTATTAATATTTTGATAACATTATGAATATTAAAAAAAATGTTGTTTAAGATTGGGTACTACGTAGTTAAATTAGCGGGGATTTCTATTTGGTAATTAGAAGAATATCTATGATTTTGAGAAATCTAAGTGTATTACTTATTTTAGGAATATACTACATATACTCCCAATTATATAAAAATAAATAATAATGAAATGTATAATGGATAATACTACAATTATCATAAATAGTACTAATTAATAATCAATACGTTATAATTTTACACATTGTATAAATCTCAATGTCGTATAAGAGTGTACTTGGTATATACTGTTTCTACAATAAAAAAATATTAAAAAATAAAAAGATAAAAATATTATCTATTCTTATAAAGATAATTGATACGTCTCTTTGTTGGGACTACGGACAATAATGCCAGGTAAATGCAAATGAATTGTCCTAAGAAATTCTCCAAACATTTGTATTAATTATTGAATTATAAGGAACTATGAATTAAATATCGATTGTTCTATTATGGAAGTGTCCATGTCATATCAAGGTGAACAATACCACGGCTGTGGCATATATTAAATCACATAAGATAAGTAAAATAATAATCATGTGATTATCTGAGTAAACAGATGTGGCATATTCTAAAAATGTTTTAGTCCAGCTGTTTATCTCTAAGAAAGAGACAATGTTATCACAGACAACACATTAAGGGGGGAAAATACATTGTCATTAATATGGATTACTTACGATTAATCTGGTTGTATACAGATTAAATCACCGATCTTTCAAATGTTCTCGTGGGTAAACCAAGAACAGGAAAGGTGGATGCTTTTCTCTCAATTACATGAGGAAAAATGTTCTTTTATGTTCCTCATTTTTGTCTGATAGGGCAGTGTCTGATGAAAATATAGCAAGACACTGCCAGAGGCATTTTGGTGGTCCAAAACGGATCCTTCATGGTTTTCATAAATATAGAGTGATGTTGAAACACTTGTGATGATTCATAGTTACAGTAATTTATTGTTGTACAAAGGCATCCATAATATGAAAATATGAATTGACTATCTGCAGGTTGATCAGACCATTACAATAGTTTGGTGGTCAAAGAAGTCTATGAATGTTTAACTAATATAACAACATAACAATAAAATAATTATGTATAAAGAAGTGTTATACCTGTAATTTGCAGAAATAAGTTTTAAAAAAAACAATATTTTATAAGAAATTGGAAGTCTGTGTATACAGTAAAGTTATTTGTCATATTAGATATATGTGAGTTCCTTGTGGATTGCATTTTTTCTGAGTATCTAATTGATAGAGCCAATGATAGGGCTCAGAGTGTTTATCGTCCTATTTACGGAAAATATACTAACCAAGAAGTTATCGGGTTCATTCGTAATATCCCGATATGAAAAGGGATATATATGTAGATATAAATATATATATATATATATATATATATAAAGATATATATAATCTGTCCAAAATTGCAATACATAATTCTGGAGATCAATATAGTCCTGAATTGCCTTAGGCAATGGACTCCAATTCTATCAATGATTCAAAAAAGTTAACATTGAAAGTAATAATGCTGATGACTTTAGTATCAAGATAAGAGTGCAAACATTGCAAATATTACGTTATAATTGTATGTGGATACAGATTACATTATCATATATGTTTATGAATTTACCAAATAAAGCAGACCAAGAAGATTTACCAAGGTAAACCTATAAGCATATACTGTCGGCCTTAAATTGTGTGTGTGTGTGAACATTGATGAAATATGTTGAAGTAAGTAAGAGTCTCTGTGGTAATGAGACAGCACTACTTATTACACACAAAAAAACACATTAGGTTTCAGTAAAACTGATGGTTCTAGAGAAATGTATGGTTAAACATTGAAGAACACTCAGTGGAACTAGACACTGAAATGTGGAAAATCACTCTGTTAAGGAGGTAGATACATTCACAGGAATGGCACAGGATGAGCCGCTCGAGCAAAGATGCAAGGCCACAGGAGGGTGTAAAATAAATATTAAATTAAATGGAATCAGTCATTGTGTCACGATTGGACATGGAGTGTTGGGTTCTCTATAATTGTTGCTTTGTTCATACCATCAAATTATATATATCAATTGATATTTTGTGATAAATTTGCCTTTCAATGGAAAGGGCATTACTTTTATTCTTTTATAATGTGAAATAATTTATCACATAACTTGAGGCAATGTTTGGAGGAAAAAATGTGTTATTTTGCTCATTACTGTGTTGTGTGAGCCAGAGTGTCGTATGGAATGAGTCTACGACATAAAAAACACAGAAAGCTTCAAAATCTTCACGTAGTCACTCACGCGACTCCGAAGTAAAATAGTAAGATTAAACGAGAACTTACCAGTTCGAAGTTTGATCGTTATTTTATGAGGAGTAACAATGAGGGATTACGTGCCCTCCACTCCCGACCCTCATAAAATAAATGATCATCTGGTAGTTCTAAATCTATGTTGAGCCTTACTATCTTACTCCGGCTATTATGTTCTGTGTTTTTCATGCTGCTGCTTTGAAGTATGCCGTTCCAGCGCCAGTCGGGGCTTCTTCACGTAATCCCTCATCGTTACTCCTCATAAAATAATGATCAAACTTCGAACTGGTAAGTTCTCTTTTAATCTTACTATTAAACTACAAACCTGCACGACTGGAGTGTGGGAGGAAACTGGAGGTCCCGGAGAAAACGCACGCAGGTCACGGGGAGAATGTACAAAGTCCGTACAGACAAGCAGCCATAGTCAGGATCGAACCCGGGGCGCGGATGTGGCGGCGATCCGGCACTAAGGCACTCCGGAAGTGGCGGCATTGCCCAAGCAGCTGTGGCTCGCCTGCAGTCCGTCTGTCTTCTTTTCTTTTTTTTTTGTCTTGTTGGACGTATGTTTTAGTTTATTTTTAGTTGTGTATGTGTGGGGGGGGGCGGCGGGGGGAACTTGTTTTAGTCTCTTCCTTCGGGGGAATGCAACCTTTTCTTTGTCGTATCTCCGTCTCCGTCCGCGCTAAGGCCTAATCGCGGAGCTGGCGGCCTCCAACTGGTGCCGACCTCGAGGCTCCGGAGGCAGAGCCAGGACGCACCATCGCGAAGCTGGCTGACTTCGGGGCTGTGGTCGGGCTGCGGCGGCGGCGGCCTGACTCCGGAGCCTCGTAGGCTTCGGCCGCGGGTCCAGTGGACGACAACATCGGGAGCTCGCAGGTCCCAGGTTGGTGACCGATTCTCCGGAGCTCCCGCGACAACAGCGTCGTCCGCTGGACGGGAGGGTGGCAGCTTCGTCCGCCCCGGGCCACGGAGTTTGAACCGGCCCGTTCGCGGAGCTCGGATTTGGCCGCGGGACTTACCATCACCCGGCAGGAGGCCCAACATCGAAAGCCTGGATCGCCTCAACGCAGAGGGAGGACAAGGACTTTAAGACTTTTGCCTTCCATCACAGTGAGGAGGTGCCTGGTAGACTCACTGTGGTGGATGTTAAACTGTTTATTGTGTGTTCTGTTATTTTATTCTCTGTCATGACTGCAAGGTTCGCAATTTTGTTCAAACTAAAAGTTTGAATTACAATAAAGGATACTTTATACTTTATCCTTTATACTGTAATGGCAGCAACTCTACCGCAGTGCCCTAGGGAGCCATAAAGTCACACATTACGGGACCAGGCCCTACGCCTACTCCATGCTGGCCAAGATGCCCCAGCCACATTAGCCTCACCTGCCCTAATTTGGCACAGATTTTAGTTTTCAAAATGTATGGTTTATACCAAAGATAGAGACAAAATCCTGACACAGGCTGTGGGTCAGGCAGCTTCTTTGGAGAAAATGGACCTGCAAAGTTTTATTCCAGCATTTTGTGTCTATCCCTCTAAATTAAACTCAGAGGAAACTGTAGCAGTGAATACAATTACGGGCCTGTCCCACTTGGCGATTTCTTAAGCAACTTCCGGCGACTGTCATAGTCGCTGAAAAAACGGCGACAACCGACGTCATCCTGGCGAAAACCTACGACAGCACCTACGTCAGGAGAAGTCACGCTACGCTCATTGGCGTCAAACCCACTGTCGCCTAATATTTTTCAACGTGCTTTCAACCAGAAAGACGCTACGACTTTTTGGCGACTAAGGAGACTACTCCCGGCGACCACCGGCGAACATGTGGCGACAAACTAGTCGCCTGTAGTTGCCTACAAAAATCACCTAAGTGGGACAGGCCCATTAGTGTCGGAAATAACCTGTTACTGATTCTGCAGATGCTGTATGTGCTTATAAGCTTTTGTATTTTTAACAACGGGCATACATTTCAATGTCATAGCTAATCAGAGTTCAGATGATTGGCAACTTCCTCTGTACCCTAATTTCAACACTGCAATTATATAGACGCAAAGTGCTGGAATGACGCAACGGGTCAAGCTGCATCTCCGGAGAAAAGGAACAGGTGACGTTTTCGGTCGAGGCAACCCAAATATTGATGTCTCTAACTTCAAGTAGCTCTTGGATTCCCTCTCACTCTTTTCCTCCCTCCCTCCCTGGTCCTCGTGCTAATTTCACCGTTTATATTCCTTCATTATCACCTCGTCCCCAGCCAACAATGGACCATTGTGGGCTCTACTTTTCCTGAGTCGTCGATGCAGGCTCTGCATTGTTCTGCACCTACCCATACCTCTAGCTTCCCCCTCTCTGACTCATCGTCTGATGAAGATGTCTCGACCCGAAACGTCACGTATCCTTTTCTCCAGAGATGCTGCCTGACCCGCATTTTGCGTCTACCTTTAGTTTTAATTTTATTTAGTTTTTAGTTTTTGAGATACAGTGCGAAAACGGGCCCTTCGGCCCATCGGGTCCGCGCCGACCAGCGATCCCCGCACATTAACACTATCCTACACCCACTGCAAACAATTTTTACATTTGCCAAGCTATTAGTGAAATCAAGGGATATGGGGAGAAGGCAGGTACGGGTTATTGATTGGGAAAGATCACCCTTGATCACAATGAATGGTGGTGCTGGCTCAAAGGGCCAAATGGCCTCCTCCTGCACCTATTTTCTATGTTTCTATGTTTCTAATTAACCTACACACCTGTACGTCTTTGGAGTGTGGGAGGAAACCGAAGATCTCGGCAAAAACCCACGCAGATCATGGGGAGAACATACAATCTCCGTACAAATAGCACCCGTGGTCAGGATCGAACCCGGGTCTCCAGCGCTACACTCACTGTAAGGCAGCAACTCTACCGCCCAGTGTAGACCAACATCTAAGATTCCTCTTACGATGCCCTTATATGATCGCTCATTGTATAGGTCTTCTGGAGAAAGTAGGAGGCCTTTGTTGAATTGCTGCAGTTTCTGCATTTTTAAACCAAACTCAGTGGTGCTGGAGGTACTCAGCGGGTCAGGCAGCATCTGTGGGGGGAGTGGATAGGCATCGCTTTGTGTCGGGAGCTTTCTACAGACTGATTGTGTGACGTTTTGGGTCGGGTCGGGGAGAAGGCAAGAGAATGTGGTTAGGAGGGAAAGATAGATCAGCCATGATTGCATGGTAGAGTAGACTTGATGGGCCGAATGGCCTAATTCTATTCTTTTTGACCTTATGATCCTACTTCAGACTGATTCAGCCACGTCTGAGGTCGGGGCTCAGTCGAAGTCTGAAAGGTAAGTTCGCCAGGACAGAGAGGGACACACAGAGAGGGGCACAGAGGCACACACAGAGAGGGTCACGGAGGCACCTACAGAGAGGGTCACGGAGGCACGACGTCGAGGCGGTGTGTAATGCGTCGAGGCGACTGCGAGCCGACAAGCCGTTGCCGCGCGGAATTTTGGAACATGGTCAGTTTTTCGGAGCCCGCGCGATGTCGGGACGAACTCCGCACAATTCCGCACGGCTCCGGCGATCGAAGTGGGACCGGCCCCGCGACGCCGGACGGCTCAAGCGACCACGTTAGGTCACGCTCATTGCATGGAGTTGCATGCTGCTGGGACAGGCCCTTTACACTAATCGACGCACTAGGGACAATTTACATTTATACCAAGCCAATTAACCTACAAGCCTGTACGTCTTTGGAGTGTGGGAGGAAACTGAAGACCTCGGAGAAAACCCACGGGGAGAACGTACAAACTCTGTACAGACAGCAGCCGTAGTCAGGGTTGAACCCGGGTCCCTGGCGCTGTAAGGCAGCAACTCTACCGCTGCGCCACCATGCCACAGGTAATGTTTCTGGCTGGGACCCTTCTTCAGACTGATTCAGGTGACGTTTCAGGTCTGGACTCTTCTTCAGACTGATTGGGGGCCTTCCCTTGAAAATGGACTCGTTTTTCTCAATGAATTGACTTCATTTGCCACAACCATCTCCGTTGCTTGTCGCACTGTGGTTTTATAAACACTCTGTTCCCACAACTCACTTACCACTCAATCACCAATGTTTTCCTTTACTCCAAATTGATCCAATTATGTGATTTTAAGTTGCCTTGCACCCTAGGGGGAGCTGAACTTGTAACTCTGTGCGCTGGCACGTTTTCAAAGCAAAGGACTTCTTGTTTGTGTTGTGTTTGATATTTATCGTTCAGTCAGGATGTCAAAAAGAGACAGTTTTAGTCACTTGGTTGAACATTGGCCACCCATATTTGCTAGAACAGTAGGACCCGGTTTAAGGTGAGATGGGGAAACTTTAATGGGAACCTGAGGGCACTTTCTTCACCCAGAGAGGGGTGGGTGTATGGAACGATCTGTTGTAGGCGGTATTCGAGGCAGGTAGTATTCTGGGTTAGTACGGGTTTCAGAGGTTATGGAGAGAAGGCAGGAGAATGGGGTTAGGAGGGAGAGATAGATCAGCCATGATTGAATGGTGGAGTAGACTTGATGGACCAAATGGCCTAATTCTGCTCCTATTCCTTATGACCATACAGCAACATTTAAAAGACATTTGGACAGGTACAGGAAAGGTTTAGAAGGATATGGGCCAAACGTGGACTGGTGGGGCTAACATAGATGGTAAATGATATTGCGGTCGTCATGGGCAAGATGGGCCGAAGGGCCTGTTTCCATGCTGCATGTGCCTAAGACTCTAGAACAGTAGGTGTTCTTAAAATGATTTCCAAGATAGACACAAAATCCTGGAGTAACTCAGTGGGACAAGCACATCTCTGGAGAGGGGGAATGGGTAAAATTTTGGGTCGAGACTCTTCTTCGGTCCTGAATAACTGAAGATCTGAAGAGGGAATTCAACCAGCAACGTCACCCATTCCTTCTCTCCAGAGAAGCTGCCCATCCTGTTGAGTTACTCCAGCATTTTGTGTCTATCTTCGGGGTAAACCAGCATCTGCAGTTCCTTCCTACACTTAAAAAATATTTATTTTAGTGTTAAGCAACTCAGTTTATTTATTGTCATGTGTACCGAGGTATAGTGAATAGATTTTGTTGCGTGCTAACCAGTCAGACAGAAAGACAATACATAATGACAATCAACACATTTACAGTGTATAGAAACTGTATGTGATAACGTTTAGTACAGCTCCTAGCACCCATCCAGCCAACTGAGATAAAAGCACACTGGATAGCCACCAAGTGGTCACAGGAAACATAGAAACATAGAAAATAGGTGCAGGAGGAGGCCATTCAGCCCTTCGAGCCAGCACTGCCATTCATTGTGATCATGGCTGATCGTCCCCTATCAATAACCCGTGCCTGCCTTCTCCCCATATCCCTTGACTCCACTAGCCCCTAGAGCTCTATCTAACTCTCTCTTAAATCCATCCAGTGACTTGGCCTCCACTGCCATATGTGGCAGGGAATTCCACAAATTCACAACTCTCTGGGTGAAAACATGTTTTCTCATCTCAGTCTTAAATGACTTCCCGTTTATTCTAAGACTGTGGCCCTGGTTCTGGACTCGCCCAACATTGGAAACATTTTTCCTGCATCTAGCTTGTTCAGTCCTTTTATAATTTTATATGATCCTTATAAGATCCCCCCTCATCCTTCTATACTCCAGTGAGTACAAGCCTAGTCTTTTCAATCTTTCCTCATATGACAGTCCCGCCATCCCAGGGATCAATCTCGTGAACCTACGCTGCACTGCCTCAACCACAAGGATGTCCTTCCTCAAATTCGGAGACCAAAACTGGACACAATACTCCAGGTGTGGTCTCACCAGAGCCCTATACAACTGCACAACAGGAGTGGAAGGCAACCTCATCTCCATTACACAGCTACATCTCTTCACCAGATAAAAGCTGTCCAGTGTCGGAGCATGGGTGAAGGTCAACAGATTTTGTACTGGAGTAGGGCGTTTCAATGGCAGCATGTGGAGAGGGGGGGGACTCCGCCAGAGCCCAGCCTGTGAGTGCGGAGCAGAACAACAGACGGCCAACCATGTCATCTCTGGGTGCCCGCTGTACCACCCACCAAACGGAGCTCAGGGCCTGGCGGACATTGACACAGAGACAACAACCTGGCTGCTCAACGCCCAGCTTGAGATCTAACTATTCCTTTGGTTTATGTTTCATTCGCAAGAAGAAAAAGATAATGTTTAGTGCAAGGTTAAGCCAGCAGAGTCCGATCAAGGATAATCCGAGGGTCACCAAAGACTTGGGTCCCTCTGAGGTAATAAAAGCACACAATGCACAAGGACTTTATAAATACCCCTTAAAAACATTCTTTTGTATTTGTGGCCTGGAGTTAAAATAGCAAACAGCTGCCTGGCGCGTCTGCTTAAATCTTACTTGTGAGGCAATGAGATCCTGCTATCGTTAATCAGAGCTGTCCCCTCATACAGAGGCATGGCACTGTGATAAAAGCAGAAAGAATGACACCGGTCATTTCCTGACAGAATGCAAGAACATTAATATTAATTTTCGAAAGACACAACTTGCTGTAGCAATTCGACGGGTCAGGCAGCATCTCGGGAGAACATGGACGGTTGACATTTCAGGTCGGGACCCTTCCTGAGACTTCAAGGGTCCCGATCCGAAACATCACCTGTCCATGTTATACCGTCATAAGGTCATGGGTGATGGGAGCAGAGTTTGGCCGTTTGGCCCATCAAGTCTACTCTACCAATCAATCATAGCGGATCATTATCTCCTACCTAACCCCGTTCTCTTGCCTTCTCCCCATAACCCCTGACACCCGTACTGCAGAGATGCTGCCTCCTTTGTTTAGTATGGTGTCAGGGGTTATGGGGAGAAGGCAGGAGAATGGGGTTAGGAGGGAGAGATAGATCAGCCATGATTGAACTTGATAGTCTCTCCCTTCGGGGGGATACGACTTTTCATGTCGTGTCCCCCGTCACCGTCTCCGTCTGTGCTGAGGCCTAATCTGCTCCTATCACTTATGAACCGATGAACTTATGATCCCATTGAGTTACTCCAGCGCTTTTTATTGCAAACCAGCATCTGCTGTTCCTTGATTCACATTAATATTAATTTTGTGTCTTCATCACAAATTTGTAAGTAAAAACGTATTTAACTTATTGAAAGCATAACTATAGCTTTAGCTCATTTTTGGCCTTAAAATTATATTATCAATACAATCTAATATCAGCGCGTTTGTAATATTGTGAGCAGTTTTGGGCCCCATATCCGAGGAGGGATGTACTGGGATTGGAGAGGATCCAGAGGAGAATTACGGGAATTATCCCAGGAATTATTGGGTTAATGTATGATGAGGTTTGAAGGCACTGGGCCTGTACTCGCTGGAGTTGAGAAGGATGAGGGGGGAACATCATTGAAATTTGCTTAATAGTGAAAGGCCCGGATAGAGTGGATGTGGAGAGGATGTTTCCACTGGTGGGAGAGTCTAGGAACAGGGGGCATGGCCTCAGAATTAAAGGACGTGCCTTTGGAAAGGGGATGAGGAGGTATTTCTTTAGTTAGAGGGTAGCTAATCTGTGGAATTCATTGCCACAAAAGGCTGTGGCGGCCAAGTCGGAAATTGGATATTTTTAAGGTGGAGATTGACAGATTTTTGATTAGTTAGGGCGCCAGGGGTTATTTCAGTCGTGCTGGTCTTCAATACAACTTTGCGAAAATGTCACCCGGAATATTATTGTGTGTACAGCACGAAGTGCTGGAGAAACTCAGCGGGTCAGACAGCATCTCAGGAGGACATGGATCGGTAACGTTTCAGATCGGGACGCTTCTTTGTCTGAAGTAGGTTCCCGACCCGAAAGGTCACTTGTCAATGTTCTCCTGAGATGACGCCTGACATGCTGAGTCACTCCGGCGCAGTGTTTGAGTTGACATGTTTGGGATCGTTCGGACTCTGCCAAGTGTTAATTCCCCATGTCAGAAGACATTAATCACGGACTAAACTCGCAATAGATGTGTCAGCAGCAAATATATTGGGTGGGGGAACATTTTTCTTTCTGCAAATAAATGACCTCATGCTGGCTTCAGCTTTTTTTAAACACAGGGTGGCACGACGGCGCAGCGGTGGAGTTGCTGCCTCACAGCGCCAGGGACCCGGTTCGATCCTGACTATGGGCGCTTGTCCGTACGGAGTTTGTACGTTCTCCCCGTGACCTGCGTGGGTTTTCTCCGGGATTTCCGGTTTCCTCCCACATTCCAAAAATGTACAGGTTTGGAGGTTAATTGGCTTTGTATAATTGTAAATTGTTCCTAGTGTCTTAGATAGTGTGTGGGGATCGCTGGTTGGCGCGGACTGGGCGGGCTGAAGGGCCTGTTTCTGCGCTGCATCTCTAAACGCTAAACTAAGTTAAACCAAGCTGGAAAAGGTGCAGAGAAGATTTACGAGGATGTTGCCAGGAATCAAGGGCCTGAGCTATAGGGAGAGATTGAGCAGATTGGGATTCTATTCCGGAAGTGGCGGCGCTGCCTGGCAGCTGCGGCTCACCTGCAGTCCGTCTGTTTTTTATTTTATTTTTGTCTTCTTGTGTCTGTTTTATTGAGAATTTTTGTTTATTAGGCTGTGTATGTGTGTATGTGGGAGGGGGGGGGGGGGGGAGGGAGGAGGAGGGAGGGGGGAAAGGGAGAAACAGGGTTTTAGTCTCTCCCTTCGGGGGGATGCGACTTTTCTTGTCGTGTCCCCCGTCACCGTCTCCGACTGTGCTGAGGCCTAATGGCGGAGCTGGCGGCCTCGGAGCTGCCGGCCTTGGAGCTTCAGAGCTGTGGTGCTCCAGCGGCGGCCCGGCTTCAGAGCTGCAGTGCTCCAGCGTCGACCTGGCTTCAGAGCTGCGGTGCTCCAGCGTTCCAGTGCCGGACCCTGCGTCAGAGCTGTGGCAGCATTCCAGCGTTCCGGTGACGGCAGTGGTGGCAGCCCGGCTTCGGAGGCTCGGCTGCGGGCCTAGTGGACGATAACATCGGAGGCCTGGATCGCCTCAGCGCAGAGGGAGAACACGGAGGGAAGAAGACAAAGACTTTAAGACTTTTGCCTTCCACAGTGAGGAGGTGCCTGGTGAACTCACTGTGGTGGATGTTAAATATGTGTTTATTGTGTGTTTTGTTTTTTATTATATGTTATGACTGCAAGGTAACGAAATTGTCATTCCGAAAGGTCTGAATGACAATAAAGGATACTTTACTTTACTTCACTTTACTTTACTTGGAGTGCAGGAGGATGAGGGGAGATCGTATAAAGGTGTATAAAATCATGAACAATGATTTCAATGGGGGTAGGTTAGGTAAGGGGGAGGTGCAGCGAGACCTGGATGCCCTTGTACATCAGTCACTGAAAGTTGGCGTGCAGGTACAGGCGACAGTGGAGAAAGCTAATGGACTGTTGGCCTGCATAACGAGAGGATTTCAGTACAGGAGTAAAGAGGTTCTTCTGCGGTTGTATAGGGCCCTGGTAAGACCACATCTGGAGTATTGTGTACAGTTTTGGTCTCCTAATTTGAGGAAGGACATCCTTGTGATTGAGGCAGTGCAGCGTAGGTTCACGAGATTGATCCCTGGGATGGCGGGAAGGTCATATGTCATATGTCATATGTCCTCGTAAATCTTCTCTGAACCCTTTCCAGCTTGGTTTAACTTAGTTTAGTGTTTAGAGTTTCAGCGCAGAAACAGGCCCTTCGGCCCACCCAGTCCACGCCAACCAGTGATCCCCGCACACAAAGTTCCGGAAGTGGCGACGCTGCCGGGCAGCTGCGGCTCGCCTGCAGTACGTCTGTTTTTTTCTTTTTTTGTTTTTTTCTTTTGCCTGTTTTAGGTAATTTTAGTTTATTAGGTTGTGTATGTGTGTGGGGGGTGGGAGTGGGAGAAACATGGTTTTAGTCCCTTCCATCGGGGGGACGCGACTTTTTCTTGTCCGTCTCCGTCTCCATCTGCGCTGAGGCCTAATGGCGGAGCTGGCGGCCTCGGGGCTGTGGCGGCATTCCAGCTTTCCTGCAGCGGACCCGACTTCAGAGCTGTGGCGGTGTTCTGGCGTTCCGGCTGCGGCCCGACTTTGGAGCTGTGGCGGCGTTCCGGCGGCGGAACCGATTTCAGAACCGTGGCGGCATTCCGACGGCGGCGGCGCAGCTTCGGGGCTGTGGTGGCGTTCCAGCGGCGATCAGAGCTGTGGCGGCGTTCTGGTGTTCCGGCGGCGGCCCGACTGGAGCTGTGGCGGCGTTCAGGCGGCGGAACTGACCAGAACCGTGGTGGCATTCCGCCGGCGGCGGCGGCGCAGCTTCAGGGCTGTGGCGGCGTTCAGGCGGCGGAACTGACCAGAACCGTGGCGGCATTCCAGCAGCGACCCGACTTCGGAGCTGTGGCGGTGTACCGGCGTTCCGGCTGCGGCGGCCGACTTCGGAGGCTTGGCCACAGGCCCAGTGGACGACAACATCGGAGACCTGGATCGCCTCAGCACAGAGGGAGAACAAGGAGGGAAGAGACAAAAGACTTTAAAACATTTGCCTTCCATCACAGTGAGGAGGTGCCTGGTGAACACACTGTGGTGGATGTTAAATTTGTGTTTATTGTGTGTTTTGTTTTTTTATTATATGTTATGACTGCAAGGCAACGAAATTTCGTTCAGACCGAAAGGTCTGAATGACAATAAAGGATACTTTGAATTTGATTTTTTAAATTTTGGTATGAGGAAAGATTGAAAGACTCGGCTTGTATTCACTGGAGTTTAGAAGGATGAGGGGGATCGTATAGAAACATATAAAATTGTAAAAGGACTGAACAAGCTAGATGCAGGGAAAATGTTCCCAATGTTGGGCGAGTCCAGAACCAGGGGCCACAGTCTTAGAATAAAGGGGAGGCCATTTAAGACTGAGGTGAGAAAAAAAAACGTTCACCCAGAGAGTTGTGAAGTTGTGGAATTCCCTGCCACAGAGGGCAGTGGAGGCCAAATCACTGGATGGATTTAAGAGAGAGTTAGATAGAGCTCTAGGGGCTAGTGGAATCAAGGGATATGGGGAGAAGGCAGGCACGGGTTATTGATTGGGGACGATCTGCCATGATCACAATGAATGGCGGTGCTGGCTATGTTTCTATGTAACACTGTAGATATACGATAATTGCTTTTAACTAGAGTAGTGGAATTGAGATCCAAAGGACATAGGTTTAAGGTGAGGTAGGGAAAGGTTTAATAGGAACCTGAGGGGGACCTTTTTCACAAACGGGTGGCAGGTGTATGGAACGAGCTGCCGGTGGAGGTAGTTAAGTAAGGCCTATCGCAACTTTACGAACATTTTGACAGATTCATGCATAGGACAGGTTTAGAGGGATATGGGCCAAACGCAGGCAGGTGGGACGAGATGTGGAGAGGATATTTCCACTAGTGGTTGAGTCTTGAACCAGAGGGCACAGCCTCAGAATAAAAGGTTTTAGCTTTAGAAAAGAGATGTGAAGGAATTTCTTCAGAGGGTGATGAATCTGTGAAATTCATTGCCACAGAAGGCTGTGGAGGCCTTCAATGGGTATTTCTATGGCAGAGATAGATAGATTCTTGATTTTTAAGGATGTCAGGGTTTATGAGGAGAAGGCAGGAGGTTGGGGTTAGGAGGGAAAGATAGAACTGCCATAATTGAATTGCGAAGTAGACTTGATGGTCTTATTCTGCTCCTACCATCCATGAAGTTAGTGTAGATGGGGCATGTTGGTCGGTGTGGGCAAGTTGGGCCGAAGGGCCTGTTTCCACGCTGTGTGACTCTATGATTCTCCGACATATTCTCTTCAGAAACCTCTTTGCATCCATGTTCTCTGTTAGCGGGCGTTTTTGTACAGGGTTTTGCAGACACGGTGTGGAATGGGTGTCAGCAACAAGGCAGTCCCCTGCAGCTTACCAGCCTAGGAATGTTCGTCATGCATAGCCAGACACTGAGCGCAGACTCTAATCAACCCTGGGTCCCACCTCTCAGCCTCAGCTGGGACAACATCCCATTTAGAACAAGGCTGTGGAAACACTGCTTGAGTGGAATGAGATACTGAGCTGGCACAGGACGCAGCTCACAACCCAGCGGTATGAATATTGATTTCTCTAACTTCAAGTAACCCTTGCATCCTCTCTCTCTCCGGCCCTCCCCACCCTAGTCGTCGCACTAGTTTCGCTGTCATCCTGTTGAGTTTCACTGTCTGTGTAACTCGTTATCACCTACCCCACAGCCAACAATAGGCCATTGTGGGCTCTGCCCTTCCTTGATCATCGTTGCTTTTTGCACACCTTTGATCCTTTGTTCCATTTTAACTTGTACA
The DNA here is from genome assembly GCA_035221665.1 of Okamejei kenojei. Taxonomy (NCBI): domain Eukaryota; kingdom Metazoa; phylum Chordata; class Chondrichthyes; order Rajiformes; family Rajidae; genus Okamejei; species Okamejei kenojei. The sequence goes on from CM069136.1 coordinate 12,310,963, forward strand.
TCTCTCATTTCCCTTTCCCCTGGCTATCGGGCAGTATAATGGTGATCGCTGGTTGGCGCGGTCTCAACGTGACAGTGCCCAAGGACCTGTTTCCACGCTGTAGTTTTAAACAAAGTGAGAGATAGTGGCAATTTTACAGAAGCCAATCATGGTAATAGTTTCACTGTCGTTCTGTTGAATTTCTTTGTCTGTAACTCGTTTTCGCTAACAATGGACCACTTCCTCTTTCATTGTCACTTTTTTGCATATCTGGAGTATTGTGTGCAGTTTTGGTCCCCTAATTTGAGGAAGGATATTCTTGCTATTGAGAGAGTGCAGCGTAGGTTTACAAGGTTAATTCCCGGGATGGCGGGACTGCCATATGCAGAGAGAATGGAGCGGCTGGGCTTGTACACGCTGGAGTTTAGAAGGATGAGCGGGAATCTCATTGAAACATATAAGATTGTTAAGGGCTTGGACGCATTAGAGGCAGGAAACATGTTCCCAATGTTGAGGGAGTCCAGAACCAGGGGCCACAGTTTAAGAATAAGGGGTAAGCCATTGAGAACGGAGACGAGGAAACACTTTTTCTCACAGAGTGTGGTGAGTCTGTGGATTTCTCTGCCTCAGAGGGCGGTGGAGGCCGGTTCTCTGGATGCTTTCAAGAGAGAGCTAGATAGGGCTCTTAAAAATAGCGGAGTCAGGGGATATGGAACGGAGAAGGCAGGAATGGGGTACTGATTGGGGGTGATCAACCATGATCACATTGAATGGCGGTGCTGGCTCGAAGGGCCAAATGGCCTACTCCTGCACCTATGGTCTATTACCTATCTTTTGTTAATTTGTTTTATAAAGGGCCTGTCCCACTTGAACGTAATTTGCGTGTCATTTACGCATTACGCATGGTGTGCATTACGCGAACAAGGTGCGCATTACGCACGCATCTGCGTGACGCGCAAATGATGCCCAAGAGGGACAGACCCTTATCTCTCTACATCACCATCTATATCTCTCGTTTCCCTCCTCCATTGCCAGTGAGGCTCAGCCCAAATTGGAGGAGCAGCATCTCATATTTAGCTTGGGCAGCTGACAGTCCAGTGGTATGAATATTGATTTCTCTAACTTCAAGTAACCCTTGCAACCCTCTCTCCCCCTCCTTCCGCCACCCAACAGGTCCCACCTTCCAAGTCGTTTTGTTGAGTCTCATTGTCTGTAACTCGTTCTCACTAAAAAAACAGCTAACAATGGCCTGTTTCTTTGATCATCGTGACTTTTTTTGCATATCTTTCATTCATTTGTTCTTTACCTCTCTACATCACCGTCTGTATCCCTCGTTTCCCTTTCCCCTGACTCTCAGTCTGAAGAAGGGTCTCGACCTATTCCTTTTCTCCAGAGGTGCTGCCTGACCCCCTGAGTTACTCCAGTTTTTTTGTGCTTATCTTTGTACTTTTTTCGCAGTCAAACTTAAGAATTGGCCAAAGTAACTTACTGAAGAGTTTAAATTGAAGAGTCAATCGAACAGCGATCTCCCGGTTGCTGAACACTTTAACTCAACAATGGACCATTGTGGGCTCCACCTTTCCTTGATCATCGTTACTTTTTGCGTATCTTTCATTCGCTTGTTCTATATCTTTCTATATCACCGTCTATTTCTCTCGTTTCCCTTTCCACTGACTCTCAGTCCGAAGAAGGGTCTCGACCTAAAATATCACCTATTCCTTTTCTCCAGAGAAAATGTCTGATCCTGAGTTACTCTAGCTTTTTGAGACTATCTTCGATTTAAACCAGCATCTGTAGTTCTTTCCTATACACTTTATCTCCCCTTCCAATCCCATACTGACCTTTTTAGACAGTAGACAATAGGTGCAGGAGTAGGCCATTTGGCCCTTCGACCCAGCACCGCCATTCAATGTGATCATGGCTGATCATCCCCAATCAATCTCCGTTCCTGCCTTCTCCAAATATCCCCTGACTCCGCTATTTTTAAGAGCTCTATCTAGCTCTCTCTTGAAGGCATCCAGAGAACCTGCCTTCACTGAGGCAGAGAATTCCACTGACTCACCTTCTCTCTATGAGAAAAAGTGTTTCCTCGTCTCCATTCTAAATGGCTTACTCCTTATTCTTAAACTATTTGGCCTGGGCCTCCTCCATTCCTTGAGTCTGAAGAGGGGTCCCAACACGAAATATCACCCATCCTTTTTCTCCAGAGATTCTGCCAGATCCGCTGCGTCACTCCAGCACCTTGCGTCTGTCCTTGGTATTAACGGCATCTGCATTTCTTTGATTCTACTTTCTAACCTGCAAACCTGTATGTCTATAGAATGTAGGAGGAAACCGGTGCACCCGAAGGAAACCCACGTGGTCACAGGGAGATCTTACAAACTCCATGCAGGCAGCACCCATAGTCAGGATCGAACCCGGGTCTTCACAGCTGTGCGAAACAGAAATGGCTACCACCTTCGCAGGATGCAAGATTCTTCAGGATAGATTGGGGGTGGCACGAAGGCACAGCGGTAGAGTTGCCACCTCACTGCGCCAGAGGCCTGGGTTTTCGATCATGACTACGGGTGCTGCCTGTACGGATGTTGCACGCTCTGCCCGTGACCTGCGTGGGTTTTCTCCGGGTGCTCCAGTTTCCTCCCACACTCCAAAGAAGTGGTTAATTAGCTTTGGTAAAATTGTGAATGGTCCCTAGTGTGTGTAGGATAGTGTTAATGTGCGGGGATCGCTGGTCGGCGCGGACTGGGTGGGCCGAAGGGTCTGTTTCCGTGCTGTATCTCTAAACTAAACTAAATCTACAGATGCAGAAATAGACACAAACGGTCTCAAAGCAAACCGTTTCCCAATGTCAACTTCAGGACAACTACCAGATGCCCAGCTAATCTTGACAAGTTCAGTTCAATGCAGGGAAGTGTGAGCTCATTCAGCTGGGATCCAAGAAATACAAAAAGATTATTTCCTGAACACTTAGAATGTTTAGTTTAGTTTAGTTTCATAGATACAGTACAGAAACAGGCCCTTCGGCCCTCCTTCTGAACCTTCTGAATTGTGCAGTACTCTGCATATCGCCAACCTGGACAATTTTATCAAGCCAATTATTCAAGCCAATTAACCTACAAACCTGAACGTCTTTGGAGTGTGGGAGGAAACCGGAGATCTCGGACAAAACCCACGCAGGTCACGGGGCGAAGGTATAAACTCCGTACAGACAGCTCCCGTAGACAGGATCGAACCCGGGTCTCTGGTGCCGTGAGACAGCAACTCTACCGCTGTGGCACTGTGCCGCTTCCTAATGTGAAAATCCTTTAACCTTCTGGCATTTATTCTTGAAGGCTGCAGTTAATTTATCAGATTGCAGAATAAATGAGGAGGAATTTCTTTAGTTGAGGTGGAATTTCTTTAGTCAGAGGGCGGTGAATCTGTGGAATTCTTTGCCACAGAAGGCTGTGGAGGCAAAGGCTGGATATATTTAAGGCAGATATAGATAGATTCTTGATTGGTATGGGTGTCAGGGTTATGTGGAGAAGGCAGGAGAATGGGGTTAGGAGGAAGAGATAGATCAGACATGATTGAATAGCGGAGTAGACTTGATGGGCCGAATGGCTTAATCCTGCTCCTATCACTTATGACCTTGTGATCTTGTGATAAACCTAGGGTCACCATTATAAAATTTTGTTTTAGCCAGAGAATCCTCTCTTGTCCCAAAGGCATATGGCCAGCTATTAGTGGAACTCCCTGACATCTGAATTGAAGGATTAGTTTCCCCCATTAATTCAAGCCATGCAAGGCATTCTAACAAGCTGTATCCTGTCTAACTTTAGTGTCAACTGAGATTCGTGGTATCGGTTTACTAAAGTAGCAAAAGTGTATTTACGTGCTTGCAATCTATTGCGATCCGCTCGTTACGGAAAAGGGAACTTATTGCAGCCTTCTGGATTAGTCTCAAAGTAAATCTGCTGGGTGTGTTGCAATGAGTCATGTCTAGGGCTTTCTAACCCTGTGGCGTAAAGGCTTTGGAAAGGTCCTCGACTGGCTCGTCAGCTCATTTCAGAGAGTAATGCCCAGTCAATGGCTTTACTGTGAATCTGGAGGGTCCCTGTACAGGTTAAGTGGCCAGTAATTAGGTTAAATCGGCACTTAGGTGACTTTTTGGTAAGGTTAAATCACTACTAAGGCAATTTCTTAGACGACTGCAGGCGACTAGGCTGTCACCACATGGTCACCGGTGGTCGCCGGGGTGTCTGTCGCCTGTATGGTCGTGAGTCGTCTCCACAGTCGCCCAAAGAGTCGTAGCGTCTTTCTGGTCGCCGCCGGATTTTCGACATGTTGAAACATTTTCAACATGCAGTGGTGACCGTAGGTTTGACGCCAATGAGCGTAGCCTGACGTAGGTGCTGACGCCAGGTGTCGTAGGTTGTCGCCGGTGCTGACTTTGGTGAATTCCATTGTCGTATTCGCCGGCAGTCGCCTAGAAAATCGTCTAAGTGGGACAGGCCCATTCGGCAGTTGTATAAGGCCCTAGTGGGACCACACCTGGAGCATTGTGTGCAGTTGTGGTCCCCTGATTTGAGGAAGGACATTCTTGCTATTGAGGGAGTGCAGCATAGGATTACAATTCCCAGGATAGCGGGACTGTCATATGCTGAGAGAATGGAGCGGCTGGGCTTGTACACTCTGGAGTTTAGAAGGATGAGACGGGATCTTATTGAAACATATAAGATTATTAAGGGCTTGGACACGCTAGAGGCAGGAAACATGTTCCCGATGTTGGGGGGATCCAGAACCAGGGGCCACAGTTTAAGAATAAGGGCTAAGCCATTTAGAACAGAGATGAGGAAACACTTTTTCACACAGAGAGTTGTGAGTCTGTGGAATTCTCTGTCTCAGAGGGCGGTGGAGGCAGGCTCTCTGGATACTTTCAAGAGGGAGCGAGATGGGGCTCTGAAGGATAGCGGAGTCAGGGGATATGGGGGGAAGACAGGAACGGGGTACTGATTGGGGATGATCAGCCATGATCACATTGAATGGCGGTGCTGGCTCAAAGGGCCGAATGGCCTACACCTGCTCCTATTGTCAATTGTCTATAAGGCCAGTCTCCGGTTTTTCGGACACTTGCTACGACTATGATAGTCGCGTAAAAATCGCCTGAGTGGGACAGAATCACTGAAGGACAACAGTAACGGCAGCTGGGATTTACTCTGGTAACTCCAAGGCCACCATCAAGAAAGTTAAATTTAAGAAAGAGATTGTTGGAATGAGTGTTACAGATAAATCAATTGCCTGGTGGAGCCCCATTAGTGTGATTTAGTTTAGTTTAGTTTTGAGATACAGCGCGGAAACAGGCCCTTCATCCCAGCGAGTCCGCACCCACCAGCGATCCCTTGCACATTAACACTACCCTACACACGCTAGGGACAATTTTTAAAAAACATTTATACGTTTATACCAAGCCGATTAACCTACAAACCTGCACGTCTTTGGAGTGTGGGAGGAAACTGGAGATCCGGGAGAAAACTCACGCAGGTCACGGGGAGAGCGTACAAACTGCGTACAGACAAGCACCCGCCGTCAGGATCGAGCCCGGGTCTCTGGTGCTGTAAGGCAGCAACTCTACCGCTGCACAACCGTACCACCCCATTAATTTCAATCCGTATTTCTCCTTTTATATTTGCACTCTTACATTTATTGCTTTCGCCCAGCTTACTATTTTGACAAAATCTGCTAAAATCAAAACGGCATTGCTATGTTGGAAGGAAAAGTTCAATCATTTCATTTGAGACACGGCGTGGCAAAGTGGCGCAGCGGTAGAGTTGCTGCCTTACAGCGCCAGAGAACCAGGTTCGATCCTGACTACGGGCGCTTGTCCTCATTGAGGTTGTGCATTCTCCCCGTGGCTTTTCTCAGGGTTCTCCTGTTTCCTCCCACACTCCAAAGGCGTGCAGGTGTGTAGGTTAATTGGCTTCGGTAAAATTGACCCGAGTGTGTAGGATGGTGCTAGTGTGCGGGGTGATCATCGGTCGGCACCGACTCTGTGGGCTGAAGGGTCTGTTTCCGCATTGTATCTTTAAACTGGAAGCTAAATATACAGTAGCGGAAATCCTTGTGTGTTCCTCCGATCGAGGTGCAAATCAAGATCGAGGTATTTGTACAGTGTTACTTGAAGGATGAACAACCTTCCCCTGTACAAAGACTGGAGGGCTGGGCTTGAAGTTGAGAGAAGCAAAGTTAAAAGGAGATGTGCGTGGCAAATATTTATACAGAGAGGGCGGTGGGTGCTGCCAGGGGTGGTACTGGGGGCAGATACAATGGTAGCATTTAGGAGGCTTTTAGATAGGCACATGGATGAACAGGGAATGGGAGGTATTGGCAAGCAGTTGAGGTCTGTTTACCTTAGCATCATATTAGCACAGACATTGTGGGCCGAATGGCCTGTTCCTGAGCTGTACTGTTCTAAAGGAATAGATAACGTTCTTCGGGTTTCAACCCCAAACGTCATCTATTATTTTTCTCCAGAGATGCTGTCTGACCCACTGAGTTACTCCAGCATTTTGTGTCGATCTTCGTTTTAAACCAGCTTCTGCAGTTCCTTGCGGCAATGTACTGTTCTATGTTCGATATGATCTCAGACATTAAGCACAGCATCTCAAACCTCTCGATTCCCTGCCACAGAAGGCAGTGGAGGCCAATTCACTGGATGTTTTCAAGAGGGAGTTAGATTTAATTCTCAGGGCGAAAGGAATCAAGGGATATGGGGGGGGGGGGGGGGGGGGGGGGAAGCAGGAACTGGGTACTGTGTTTAGATGATCAGCCATGTCCAAATGGCCTCCTCCTGCACCTATTTTTCTATGTTTCTCAAGATGGAGTTGCTTTCTTTTGAAAATAAAACACAACTGTGATTTATGTTCGGTTATTCCACCAATGCACAAGAGGTTTGTCATCCACGTATCTATATTATTTATTTAGTTGTGAATCGAGTTATTTTGCCCGTGAGGTTTGTGCGTCCGTCTGATGCCAATAGCCCATGACTGTTGCAAGTTCTCCCCATGAATTGCATGGTTAAATCCCTCTTTTTTTTAACGATATATTCCACCTCAGTCTTAAACCACAAGGGCCATATTTGGACTACAATGTACGTTGAAAGAACACCATCCATCAAAGCTTGACGCCTTGTGTTAACCCTAAGTTGTGAGGGTTACAGGATGAGGGGAGACCTCATTGAAACTTACAATAGACAATAGACAATAGGTGCAGGAGTAGGCCATTCGGCCCTTCGAGCCAGCACCGCCATTCAATGTGATCATGGCTGATCATCCCCAATCAGTACCCCGTTCCTGCCTTCTCCCCATATCCCCTGGCTCCGCTATCTTTAAGAGCCCTATCTAGCTCTCTCTTGAAAACATCCAGAGAACCTGCCTCCACCGCCCTCTGAGGCAGAGAATTCCACAGATTCACAACTCTCTGTGAGAAAAAGTGTTTCCTCGTCTCCGTTCTAAATGGCTTACCCCTTATTCTTAAACTGTGGCCCCTGGTTCTGGACTCCCCCAACATCGGGAACATGATTCCTGCCTCTAGCATGTCCTAACCCTTAACAATCTTATATGTTTCAATAAGATCCCCTCTCATCCTTCTAAACTCCAGAGTGTACAAGCCCAGCTGCTCCATTCTCTCAGCATATGACAGTCCCGCCATCCAGGGAATTAACCTTGTAAACCTACGCTGCACTCCCTCAATAGCAAGAATGTCCTTCCTCAAATTAGGGGACCAAAACTGCACACAATACTCCAGGTGTGGTCTCACTAGGGTTCTGTACAACTGCAGAAGGACCTCTTTGCTCCTATACTTGACTCCTCTTGTTATAAAGGCCAACATGCCATTCGCTTTCTTCACTGCCTGCTGTACCTGCATGCTTACTTTCATAGACTGATGAACAAACATTTCAAAAGCAGGTGTCAGGGGTGAAGGCAGGTGAATAGGGTTGAAAAGGAAAGATAGATCAGCCATGATTGAATGGCGGAGTAGACTTGATGGGCCGAATGGCTTATTTCTACTCCTATCACTTTTGACCTTATGACCTTATAACATTTGGACAGGTACATGGATTGGAAAGGTTTAGAGGGATTTTGCAAGTATGATCCCAGGAATGAGTAGGTTAACCGATGATGAGCGTTTATCGGCACTAGGCCTGTACTCGTTAGAGTTTGAAAGAATGAAGTGGACCTCATTGAAACATACAGAATAGTGAAAGGCTTAGATACAGTGGATGTGGAGAGGGTGTTTCCATTAGTGGGAGATTCTAGAACTAGAGGTCATAGCCACAGAATTAAAGCACGTTCTTCTAGGAAGATAAGGAGAAATTTCTTTAGTCAGAGGGTGGTGAATCTGTGGAATTCTTTGCTACATAGGGCTGTAGAGGCCAAGTCAGTGGACACTTTTAAGACAGAGATTGATAGATTCTTGATTAGTGCGGGTGTCAGAGTTTATGGGGAGAAGGCAGGAGAATGGGGTTAAGGAGGGCGAGATAGATCAGCCATGATTGAATGGTGGAGTAGATTTGATGGGCTGAATGGCCTAATTCTACTACTTATGACTTTATCATATGGACCAAACATGGGCAACTGAGTATAGCTTAGATGGGGCATGTTGGTCAGCGTGACAGCTTGGCCAAACGGGCCTGTTGGCGTGCTGCATGGCTCCATGGCTATGACCGTATGGTCAAGGGTGCTTAATTGTCATATATACCGGCGACGGAATAACGAATTTACATCAGAACTGGTCGACATGAGAGAGGCAATCACTATTAAACACGCACAAGAGCAGTGAATGTCAGTTGTACATGCTCCAGCAATATCTTGGCAGGAATGAAAGTGAATGGGCAAATGGGACTATGATTAGCAGCCAATACCCTTGGGTGCATTGAGGGCTGACTACCAAATGTGAACTGGTCCAAGCTCGAAGCTGCGGAGAGCGAAAGGAAGGAAGCAGGGAATAAACTAAAAAAAGTTTGTGATGTAAAAAAAGGCAGGAGACATTAAAGTAATCAAAGTAATCATCTATAAAGCATGGCCTGAAGACGTGGTGATGGCAGGTACTGTGAATTGATTGAAAGATACCGCACAGAAACGTGCCCTTCGTCTCACCGAGTTTCAATTTAGTTTAGCTTATTGTTAAATGTGCACCGAGGTACAGTGAAAAGCCTTTGCTGCGTGCTAACCAACCAGCGGAAAGACAATACGTGATTACGATCCAGACATTAACAGTGTACAGATACATGTATAAGATGCTGGTAAAATCGAAGGTAGACAAAAATGCTGGAGAAACTCGGCGGGTGAGGCAGCATCTATGGAGCAAAGGAATAGGTGACGTTTCGGCTGGAGACCCTTCTTCAGACTGATGTGGGGGTGGGGGGGGGGGGGTGGGGGCTGGAAGAGGAAAGGAAGAGGCGGAGACAGTAGGCTGTGGGAGAGCTGGGAAGGGGAGGGGAAGGTGATACATGATAAGGGAATAAAGTTTAGTGCAAGGTAAGCTTTTGTTGCGTGCTAACCAGTCAGCAGAAAGACAATACATGATTACATTCAAGCCGTTTACAGTGCATAGATCCATGATAAGGGAATAACATTTAGTGCAAGGTAAAGCCAGCAAAGTCCGATCAAGGATAGTCCGAGGTTCCCTGCTGAGATAGATTGGAGTTCAGCGCCACTCTCTGGTTGCGATAGGTTGGTTCAGATGTCTGATACAGCTGAGAAGAGTCTGGAGGTGTGCGTTCTCACACTTCTGTACCTTTTGCCTGATGGAAGAGGGGAGAAGAGAGCGTGGCCAGGGTGCGACTCATCCATGATTATGCTGCTGGCCTTGCCGAGGCAGCGTATCCATACCAACCACCGATCACCAGTTCACACCAGTTCCATGTCATAAGGTCATAAGTGATAGGAGTAGAATTAGGCCATTCAGCTCATCAAGTCAACTCCGCCATTCAATCATGGTGACCTATCTCTCCCTCCTAACCCCATTCTCCTGCCTTCTCCCCATAACCTCTGACGCCCGCACTAATCAAGAATCTATCTATCTCTGCCTTAAATATATCCGCTGACTTGGCCTCCACAGCTTTCTGTGGCAAAGAATTCCACAGATTCACCACTCTTATCCCACTTACCCATGCATTCCCTGCACCCTAGGGGCGATTAACCTACAAACCCACGTATTTTTAGAATATGGAAGGGAATCGGAGCACCTGGAGGAATCCCACGCAGTCACAGGGAGAACATAGAAACATAGAAAATAGGTGCAGGAGTAGGCCATTCGGCCCTTCAAGCCTGCACTGCCATTCAATGTAATCATGGCTGATCATCCAACTCAGTATCCTGTACCTGCCTTCTCTCCATACCCCATGGTCCCTTTAGCCACAAGGGCCACATCTAACTCCCTCTTAAATATAGCCAATGAACTGGCCTCAACTACCTTCTGTGGCAGAGAATTCCAGAGAAGGTCCAAACTCCACGCAGACTGCACCCGAGGTCAGGATTGAACCCGCGTCCCTGGCGTCGTGAGGTATTTGCTCTACCAGCTGCGCCACCAGGGCTGCTCTTAAGGTCCATGAGCAAATTCCTGTATCTTTCAGCTGCAGAGACTCAGGCCCCGACCACTGGTCATCTGACGTACAGGTTTGCAGGTTAATTGGCTTGGTATAAATGTCAAAAATGTCTCTAGTGTAGGATAGTGTTAATGTGCGGGGATCGCTGATCGGTGCGGGCTCGGTGGGTCAAAGGGCCTGTTTCCGCACTGTATCTCTAAAGTAAACTAAACAGAGATAAGTATTCCATATTTATTATTCTTTATTTCCCTGTGACATTGAAAGAGGCTGAGTCTATGCCAGCTCTCATAGTAATCTCTTCAGTCGTTTTCCACCTAATCTATTCCAACCCAATACTCAAGAAGTTCCCCAAGCTTCAACCATCCCGCTACACATTTATAGACGCAGCTTACAGCTACCAGTTACCTACCAACCTACGCTTCTAGAACATAAAACAGCACAGGGACAGGCCCTTTGGCCCACAATGTTACTAGTGTTTCCACTAGTGCGAGAGTCCAGGACCAGAGGTCATAGAATTAAAGGACGTTCCTTTAGGAAGGAGATGAGGAGGAATTTCTTTAGTCAGAGGGTGGGGAATCTGTGGAATACATTGCCGCAGAAGGCTGTGGAGGTCAAGTCAGTGGATATATATAGAGTTGGATAGATTCTAGATTGGTATGGGTGTCAGGGGCAATGGGGAGAATGCATGACAACGGGGTTATGAGGGAAAGATAGATCAGCCGTGATTGAATGGCGGAATAAATGATGGGCCGAATGGTCGAATTCTGCTCCTATCACATGAATTAATGAACATGAAAGTCTTTGCTGAACATATTTAGATATAGTCATACATAGAAACAGGCCATTCAGTCCAACTCATCCATGCTGACCAAGGGGCCCTATCGAAGCTTATCTCATTTGCTCGCATTTGCCCCATCTATGTTCGGGGCTATGGATGAGTGGTGGAATATTGCGTTGGGGGAATGGGTGAGTGGTGGAATATTGCTTTGGGGAACGGGTTGCGTTGGGGGACCAGGCCTCCAGTGTGACAGGGACTCAACGGGTCCCACTTAGTCTAGTATCCCACTAAACCTTTCCCATCCATGTGCCTGTCCAAGTGTCTTTTAAATGTTATTTTAGAACCTATCTCAACTACCACATCTGGCAGCTCGTTCCATACACCCACCACCCTCTGAGTGAAAAAAAAAATCACCTCAGGTTCCTATTAAATCTTGCTCCTCTCACCGTAAACATATGCTCTCTGTTTTTCATTTCCCTACCCTGAGCATTCATAGAGTCATAGAGTGATACAGTGTGGAAACAGGCCCTTTGGCCCAACTTGCCCACACCGGCCAACATGTCCCAGCTACACTTGGCCCACCAGCCCGCATTTGCTCCATATCCCTCCAAACCTATCCTATCCATGTACCTGTCTAACTGTTTCTTAAATGTTGGGATAGTCCCTGCCTCAACCTCAACTACCTCCTCTGGCAGCTTGTTCCATACACCCAGCCCCTTTTGTGTGAAAAAGTTACCCCTCAGATTCCTATTAATTATTTTCCCCTTCATCTTAAACATGTGTTCTCTGGTCCTCGATTCCCTTACTCTGAGGAAAGAGACAATACATCTACCCGATTCCACCCATGATTTTGTGCACCTCTATAAGAGGTGGCTCTATACACCCCTAATCCACAAGCACTCCATGGATTAAAGACCTACCTACTCAAACTCTCCCTGGAGCTCACACCCTCAAGTCCTGGCAACATTCTCGGAAATATCACTTTTCTGGTAACAGGATTCACTTGACATTATTTTTCTTCATTTAACGACCTGTGTGCATGAATGCATGACCTTTAATATATTGAGCGATGTGGCTGATATTAAGAGCACCAGCGTTCTTGTGCTCCAGTCGCCTGTTAAAACCCCTGACCCCTTTTGTGCCTTGCAAAAGTGCAAATGAGGGCTTTTAATTTCTCCTTGTTTGTACAAAGCACAAATCCCAGTACAATTTTCTGTTTATAATGGTGAATTGCTCAGCTCAGAATACACTCTTTCCTGCACGACACTTAAAAAAATCAGTCCGAGATCTCACGTCCTCATCAAGTGAATGGGATTTCAGAGATAGATTAGTTTAGTTTAGTTTTGAGATACAGCGCGGAAACAGGCCCTTTTGGCCTGCCGGGTCCGCGCCGACCAGCGATCCCCGCACATTAACACTATCCTATACCCAAAAGGGAGAATTTTTTGTACATTTACCAAGCCAATTAACCTACATACCTGTACATCTTTGGAGATTTCAGAGATAGATTAGGTTTAGTTTAGTTTAGTTTAGTTTCGAGATACAGCATGGAAACTGGCCATTCGGCCCAACATGTCTATGCTGGCCAGCAATCACCCAGACATACACCAGTTCTACCCTACACCCAAGGGACAATTTACAGAAGTCAATTAACCTACAAATCTGCTCGTCTTTGGAATGTGGGAGGAAGCCGGAGAACTCGGAGAAAACCCATGCGGTCACAGGGAGAACATACAAGCTCCGCACAGACAGCATCCATAGTCAGGATCGAACCCGGGTCTCTGGCGCTGTAAGGCAGCAGCTCTACCGCTGCGCCACTGTGGCCGGCCAAGTTTAGTTTATTATTGGCATGTGTGCTGAGGTAAAGTGAAAAGCTTTTGTTTGCATACTATCCAGTCGAAGGCTAGGCATGAATAATCTACATCAAGCCCTCCACAGAGCACTGAAGATAGACACAAAAAGCTGGAGTAACTCAGCGGGACAGGCAGCACCTCTGAAGAGAAGAAAAGGGTGACGTTTCGGGTCGAGACCCTTCTTTAGACTGGTTAGGGATAAGGGAAACGAGAAATATAGACGGTGGTGTGGAGAGATAAAGAACAATGAATGAAAGATATGCAAAAATGTAGCGATGATAAACGAAACAGGCCATTGTTAGCTGTTTCTAGGGTGAAAACGAGAAGCTTGTGTGACTTGGGTGGGGGAGGAATAGAGAGAGAGTGAATACCGGGGCTACCTGAAGTGAGAGAAATCAATAGTCATACCACTGGGCTGTAAGGTGTCCAAGCGAAATATGAGATGCTGTTCCTCCAATTTGTGTTTAGCCTCACTCTGACAATGGAGGAGGCCTAGGACAGAAAGGTCTGTGTGGGAATAGAGTCATAGAGTAATACAGTGTGGAAACAGGCCCTAGTGGGACTAGGGTACATGTCCCATCTACCCTAGTCCCACTTGTCTGCGCTTGGTCCATAACCCTCCAAACCTGTCCAATCCATGCACCTGTCCAACTGTTTCTTAAATGATGGGATAGTCCCAGCCTCAACTATCTCTTCTGGCAGCTTGTTCCATACACTCGCCACCCTCTGTGTGAAAAAGTTACCCCTCAGATTCCTATTAAATCTTTTCCCCTTCATCTTGAACCTATGTCCTCTGGACCTTGATTCCCCTACTCTGGGTAAAAGACTCTGTGCATCTACCCGATCTATTCCTCTCATGATTTTGTGTACCTCTATAAGATCTCCCCTCATCCTCCTATGCTCCATGGAATAGAGACCCAGCCTACTCAACCTCTCCCTCTAGCTCACACCTTCTAATCCTGGCAACATTCTCGTAAATCTTTTCTGAACCCTTTCAAGCATGACAATTGGAGAATTGATGTGTCCGGCAACCGGGCGATCAGGTAGGTTCAGGTGGTTGCAGAGAACCAAATACAGATAAAGAGCACAACATTTATTGCAAGATATAACACTGAAGTCCGATAAAGTCTGATTAAAGCTAGTTCAAAGGTCTCCAGTGAGGTACATGGGTCAGGACCACACTCTAGCTGACGAGAGGCCCATTCATTTGTCTGATAACAGCTGGGAAGAAATGGTCCCTGAATCTGGAGGTGTGCGTCTTCAAACTTTTGTACCCTTTGTGGGGGGGGAGAAGGGTGAGACTGGTCGTTGATTATGCTGGTGGTCTTGCCGAGGCAGCGTGAAGTATAAATGGGAGTCATTGGCAGGGAGATGACGGTTTACACAATGGTCTGCGATGCATCCAGATTTACTGCATTTTATCAGGCATCTGAACCATCCTATCAACAACGAGGGAGCAGCCCTGAGCTACTACCGCCCTCATTGGAGACCCTCGGACAATCTTTGATCAGACGTTACTGGGCTTTATCTTGCACTAAATGTTAATCACATTATTTCCTTTATCATGCAAGTGCAACTCCAGACATTCCAAGCCGCTGAGGAGCGTTCACCCGACGCCTGAGTTCCATCTTCCCGGCAAGAGGGCCTGAAACTTCGGACTGCGGAGGCCTCAATAGGCCTGACTATGGGTGAACAGGGGACGGGACTGGACTTTGCTACCTTCCCCCACAGTGGGAACCATTGTGTGGGGGGATGTTTTTTATGTTTATTGTTAAATTCTTTAATGTTGTGTCTTATCTTTATCCGTGCGCTGCAATGGCAAGTCAAATTTCACTGCACCAATTGGTGTATGTGATAATAAATGCCCTTTGTATCCCTTGTATCCCTTGTATACACAGTGGACGGCTCAATTGTAATCATGTATGTAGGTATGTTACAAAACTTACCTTCAGCGGCGCTGCAGTTCTGTCACTGGCCGTGTGCACGACTTTGGCACCTTTAAGCGGGGGGTCGGGGTTAAAACGCGGTTTTTCCCCTTGCCATCCGGAGCTTTCTGTTGTCGGAGTGCGAGCTATTTCTGGAGATTCGTTCCGACTGCCGGCAAGTTAATTTTTTTAAATAAATAGCCCGACTATTTCAGCGCTGGAGTAAAATAAAAATGAGCTCCTAATGCCGTGAACGCCGACAACGGGGACGGATTTTACGTAGGGGACAGGTAAGTGAAAGCTGTTTATTTTTACATATAAACCTGCTTGTTTAGGTGACCTTAATCAACATTTCATGTTGCGAAACGATGATTTATTCCCCAAACGAACCGGCAGAATTTTTCCTGCTGATATGGGGTTTAAATTCACCGCAACCGCAACGTTCTAATCCATCGCGTTCCATAAAATCCCACTCGCAAGCTGATTTAAATGGCCATTAATCTACAGGCATTAAACACTAAATTCCTTCAATTTGGCCTATAAATTTATAACATTTAGATTTAAAAATCATATTGTGAATTATTGTGTGAATGTTAATTGGACACTTAGGCTTTAGTTTTTTTACATTTTTTCTTAAGAAATGGATAGATGTTTAGATCTAGTAATTGAATTTTGTAATTAGCTACGATTGGGTAACTAACTAATTATATGCTTTAATTTCAGTTCATCCAAGTAGGATTGTTTCATATTTGTTTCAGAATACTTCAATCTATAATAACTGAACATTTATTTCAGTTCTCTTAATTTTTAAGAAAGTTATGGGCTTTTGACTGTCCTCGATCACAACTTTTGTGTTAAGTCAATGGAAAAGCAATGGGGAACAAGATGCTAATTTCCGAGTATGAAAATGGCCATAACTTTTTTAATACTGAAGATATGAAAGTGAATTAGGTGTCAAATTAAACTTCTTTTTAAGCTTTATCTGATGGGATAAATTGCAGACTTGATTTTTTAAATCTCAAAATGTTGTAACATTGATATGTATTGTCCTTACACTGACTTGTTAGCAGGCAACAAAGGCTTTTCACAGTTTCTCGGTTCATGTGGCAAGAAACTAAACTCAAACACAAACTCAAACTCAAATTCTTGCGGCCGTGGATGAAGTTGTTCCCAAGCCACACTGTGATGCATTCCAATAAAATGCTTTCCACAGCGCTTCTGTTGGAGTTGATGAATGTTGCTGGAGACATGCCTGTGGCATTGTAAAACATAGAGCTGTCTCTAACCCAAAAGCGGGGAGTAGTCAAGGCAACCTTAAAATAAGGTCGACATAAAGTGCTGGAGTAATTCAACGGGTCAGGAGGCACAGTTACTCGAGCACTTTGCGTCCATCTTTAGTATACTGTAGACCACCAGCATCTGCAGTTCTTTCCATAAGTCCATAAGTCCATAAGTCCAGAACAAGGGGTCACAGTTTAAGGATAAGGAGGAAGTCTTTTAGGACCGAGATGAGAACATTTATTTTTCATACAGAGAGTGGTGAATCTGTGGAATTCTCTGCCACAGAAGGTAGTTGAGGCCAGTTCATTGGCTATATTCAAGAGGGAGTTAGATGTGGCCCTTGTGGCTAAAGGGATCAGGGGGTATGGAGAGAAGGCAGGTACAGGATACTGAGTTGGATGATCAGCCATGATCATATTGAATGGCGGTGCAGGCTCGAAGGACCGAATGGCCTACTCCTGCACCTATATTCTATGTTTCTATGTTTCTATGTTTCTAGGAGCAGAATTAGGCCATTTGGCCTATCAAGTCTACTCTGCCATTCAATCATGTCTGATCTATCTATCCCTCTAAACCCCATTCTCCTGCCTTCTCCCCATAACAATAGACAATAGACAATAGGTGCAGGAGTAGGGCCATTTGGCCCTTCGAGCCAGCACCGCCATTCAATGTGATCATGGCTGATCATCCCCAATCAGTACCACGTTCCTGCCTTCTCCCCATATCCACATATCCCCTGACTCCGCTATTTTTAAGAGCCCTATCATTCCCGTAAACCTCCTCTGGGCCCTCTCCAGAGCCTGCACATCCTTCCTCAGACATGGGGCACAAGTCTGCTCACAATACTCTAAATTTTCTACAGAACCTTTAGAAACATAGAAAATAGGTGCAGGAGTAGTCCATTCGGCCCTTCGAGCCAGCACTGCCATTCAATATTATCATGGCTGATCATCTGAATATTAGTATCCCGTTCCTGCCTTCTCCACACATCCCTTGATTCCGTTAGCCCGAAGAGCTATATCTAACTCTCTTGAATACATCCAGCGAATTGGCCTCCACTGCCTGCTGCGGCAGAGGATTCCACAGATTCACAACTCTCTGCATGAAAAAGTTTTTCTTCACCTCAGTCCTAAATGGCCTACCCCTTATCTTTAAACTGTGACCCCTGGCTCTGGACTCCCCCAACATTGGGAACATTTTTCCTGTATCGAGCCTGTCCAATCCCTTAAGAATTTTATATGTTTCTATAAGATCCCTTCTCACCCTTCTAAATTCCAGTGAATGTAAGCCCAGTCGATCCATTCTTTCATCATATGTAAATATGGCTGTTTCTGAGAGCAAGTGGTGCATGGACTATACCTGAAGCAGAACCGTGCATGGCTCATTGGCACCATGTTAACAAAAGAAGCCTAACACAGTGACAATCTGTTCTACATCTGGCTTCAGGCACTCACATTGACGTTCATCTCAAAGGCATCTCGATGACAGAAACTAGTCGTAAGATTGGCAGCTGAGGTTTACGTTGGCACTGAGCCAAACTCCATTGGACTATAACAGGAACTAGAATATAAAAAAACAGGGACATAATGCCGTGGCTTTACAAGGCACTGGTCAGACCTCATCGATCCACTGTGAATAGCTCGATTGCAATCATGTATTGTCTTTCCGCTGACTGGTTAGCACGCAACCAAAGCTCTCCACCGTACCTCGGTACTCGTGACAATTACCAAAATTGAAACTGATTTGGTGTAGGGCGAGTAGTTGTGGACCCTCACATCTGGGGAAGGATGTGCTGGCTCTGGAGAAGGTCCAGAGGAGGTTTAGATACATAGAAACATGGAAAATAGGAGCAGGAGGAGGCCATTCGGCCCTTCGAGCCAACACCACCATTCATTGTGATCATGGCTGATCGTCCCCTATCAATAACCCGTGCCTGCCTTCTCCCCATATCCCTTGACTGCACTAGCCCCTAGAGCCCTATGATCTAAGGGAATTATCCCAGGAATGAGTGGGTTAACATAAGATGAGCATTTTGACGGCTCTGGGCCAGTTCATGCTGAAGTTTAGGAGGATGAGGGGTCACCTCATTGAAACTTACAGAATAGTGAAAGGCCTGGATAGAGTGGATATGAAGAGAACGTTTCCACTAGTGGGAGAGTCTAGGACCAGTGGACTCAACCTCGGTATAAAAGGACATTCATTCATAAAGGAGATGAGAAGGAATTTCTGTATTCCACAGATTCCCCACCCTCTGACTAAAGAAATTCCTCCTCATCTCCTTCCTAAAGGAACGTCCTTTAATTCTATGACCTCTGGTCCTAGACTCTCGCACTAGTGGAAACACTAGTAACATTGTGGGCCAGAAGGCCTGTCCCTGTGCTGTTTTATGTTCTAGAAGCGTAGGTTGGTACGTAACTGGTAGTTGTAGGCTGCACCTAATTGTGTAGTGAGATGGTTGAAGCTTGGGGAACTTCTTGAGTATTGGGTTGGAATAGATCAGGGGGAAAATGACTGGAGATTACTATGAGAGCTGGCATAGACTCAGCCTCTTTCAATGTCACAGGGAAATAAAGAATAATAAATATGGAATACTTATCTCTGTTTAGTTTACTTTAGAGATGCAGTGCGGAAACAGGCCCTTTGACCCACCGAGCCCGCACCGATCAGCGATCCCCGCACATTAACACTATCCTACACTAGAGACATCTTTTTACATTTATACCAAGCCAAGTAACCTACAAACCTGTACGTCAGATAGTGAATCTATGGAATTCTTTGCCACAGAAGGCCCATGGATATTTTTAAGGAAGAGATAGACAGATTCTTGATTAGTACGGGTGTCAGGGGTTATGGGAAGAAGGCGGGAGAATGGGGTTAGGAGGGAGAGATGGAACAGCCATGATTGAATGGTGGAGCAGACTTGATGGGCCGAATGGCCTAATTCTGCTCCTATCACCTATGAACTTATGAGGTGGGACTGGTGTAGCTGGGACATATTGGCCAGTGTAGGCAAGTTGGGCCAAAGGGCCTGTTTCCACTCTGTATGACTCCGTGAGTCCGGTTTCCTCCCGCAATCCGAAGACATAGAGGTTTGTAAGTTAATTGACTTTGGTAAAATTGTAAATTGTCCCAAGTGTGTAGGATATGGGGATCACTGGTCGGTGCAGACTCGTTGGGGCAAAGGCCCTGTTTCCGTGCTGTATCTCTAAAGTAAACTTAAACTAATCTGGCCAGTCTTATTCCCCAATATAAGATCTAGTATGGCTCCATCCCTAATATCTACATACTGTTTCAAGAAACTCGGAGACTGAAGAAGGTTCCCGACCCAAAACAATCTCGTTCCATCCTCTGCACAACTTGTCCCACTGAGTCACGACAACAGTTTGTGCTTTGTTTCAAGAGACAATCCCTGGAAATTGGGAGGGATCCCAGTCCATATTGGGGAAGTTAAAGCCGCCAAATGCACAGGATTATTTATCTTTAATTAAGAAAAGCCACAAAGTGCTGGAGTAACTCAGCGGGTCAGGCTACATTCCTGGCCAACATGGATTTATGACGTTTCTGGTGGAAACTGTCCGAAGAAGGGTCCCGACCCTAACTGCCACCTATCCACATTCCCCAGAGATGCTGCCTGACCTGTTGGACTTTGCCTTGTCTGAACTTCTGGATGAGGGTTGAGGTCCCGACCACGGGGGAAAATGGAGGAGGACTGGCCAAATGTTGTGCCTTCCACCACAGTGATGAATGCTGGGATGGATGTTTGTGTTCAAAATTGTTATTGTGTTTTTGTGTGTTCTTTTTCATTGCACCGCTGCTGGCAAATTCACTTTATTCAGGATAGTTTTTTGCAGCAATACATAGAGGTATTGACCAGAGAAGGGGCAGTGCTGGACCTCCTGTTAGGAAATGAGGCAGGTCGGGTGACGGAGGTATGCGTTGGTGAGCACTTCGGGACCAGTAATCACAATACCATTAGTTTCAATATAATTATGGAGAGAGTCAGAACTGGACCTAGGGTTGAGATTTTTGATTGGAGAAAGGCTAACTTTGAGGGAATGCGTAAGGATTTAAAAGGAGTGAATTGGGACATTTTGTTTTATGGGAAGGATGTAGAAGAGAAATGGAGGATATTTAAAGGGGAAATTGTAAGAGTACAGAATCTTTATGTCCCTGTTCGGTTGAAAGGAAATGGTAAAAATTGGAAAGAGCCATGGTTTTCAAGGGAAATTGGACATTTGGTTCGAAAAAAAAGAGATATCTACAATAATTATACGAGGCATGGAGTAAATGACGTGCTAGAGGAGTATAAAGAATGTAAAAAGAATCTTAAGAAAGAAATTAGAAAGGCTAAAAGAAGATATGAGGTTGCCTTGGCAAGAAAGGTGAAAGTAAATCCAAAGGGTTTCTTCAGCTATATTAATAGCAAAAGGATAACGAGGGATAAAATTGGACCATTAGAGAGCCGGAATGGACAGCTATCTGCAGAGCCAAAAGAGGTGAGGGAGATATTGAACAATTTATTTTCTTCGGTATTCACCAAGGAGAAGGATATTGAACTCTGTGAGGTAAGGGAAAAAAGTAGAGTAGCTATGGAAACTATGAGATTCAAAGAGGAGGAAGTACTGACACTTTTGAAAAATATAAAAGTGGATAAGTCTCCAGGTCCTGACAGGATTTTCCCTAGGACATTGAGGGAAGTTAGTGTAGAAATAGCAGGAGCTATGACAGAAATATTTCAAATGTCATTAGAAACGGGAATAGTGCCGGAGGATTGGCGTACTGCGCATGTTGTTCCATTGTTTAAAAAGGGTTCAAAGAATAAACCTAGCAATTATAGACCTGTTAGTTTGACGTCAGTGGTGGGCAAATTAATGGAAAGGATACTTAGAGATAATATATATAAGCATCTGGATAAACAGGGTCTGATCAGGAACAGTCAACATGGATTTGTGCCTGGAAGATCATGTTTGACAAACCTTCTTGAATTTTTTGAAGCGGTTACTAGGGAAATTGATGAGGGTAACGCAGTGGATGTTGTCTATATAGATTTCAGTAAGGCCTTTGACAAGGTTCCCCATGGAAGGTTGGTTAAGAAGGTTCAATCTTTGGGTGTTAATGGCAGAGTAGCAAGATGGAATCAACAGTGGCTGAATGGGAGATGTCAGAGAGTAATGGTGGATGGCTGTTTGTCAGGTTGGAAGCCGGTGACCAGTGGGGTGCCTCAGGGATCTGTGTTGGGTCCACTGTTGTTTGTCATGTACATCAGTGATCTGGATTGTGTCGATCTTTGTAAACCAGCATTTGTAGTTTCTTGTTTCTACATTTACCTTTAACTAATCTCTGAAGGGTCTGGTTGCTGATCTCCCTGCTGTTTACGGTACATTTCTATGTAGAAATTGAGCAATTCACATTATAACAGTGAGCGTATCTCCAAAGTGTAGGAAGGAACTGCAGATGCTGGTTTACACTGAAGCTAGACACCAAATACTGGAGCAACTCAGCGGGGCAGGCAGCATCTCTGGAGAGAAAGAATGGGTCAAGACCCTTCTCCAGACCCTTCTTCTTCTTCTTCTTTCGTGTGGCGTGCACAGCCTAAAGTTGTTGGACAACTTGTTCTATTTGATTCCAGACCCTCTCAGTCTGAAGAAAGGTCTTGACCCGAATTGTCACCAATACCTTCCATCCAGAGATGCTGCCTGTCATACTTCCAAAGTGTTTGGTTTACAGTGAGTAAAATGGAAGGCGTAGGAAGAAACTACAGAGAAGAAATGGGCGACGTTTTGGGTCGAGACCCTTCTTCAGACCCGACCCGAAACGTCGCCCATTCCTTCTCTCCAGAGATGCTGCCTGTCCCGCTGAGTTACTCCAGCATTTTGTGTCTACCTTCGATTTAAACCAGCCTCTGCAGTTCTTTCCGACACAAGGAACTGCAGATGCTGGTTTAAACCGAAGATAGACACAAAAAGCTGGGGTAACTCAGCGGGAAAGGGCACCATTTCTGGAGAGAGGGAATGGGTGAGGTTTTGGGTCGAGACCCTTCGTCCACCCATTCCTTCTGTCCAGTGATGCTGCCTGTCCCGCTGAGTTACCCCAGCTTTTTGTGTCTACCTTTGAGTAAAATGGAACTGCTTACTAGGTCCTACAGCAGTTTGCAAAGACTTGAAAGAAGAATGGTGCTCAGTAAATGGAAACCTTGCAAAATCCCTAAGGGATAAAATTGCGTATGGCTGGGAATTATTCCTGTGTGCAAGGGGATACCACTCCTGTTCCCTTCTGATCATAGTTCCTTTGAGGCACTTATGGGAACATCTGTCTCTGTTTAGTGATTGTCGACTGCCAGAGGAAATAACTGCTATTTCCCCAAATTAACCTGATGATTTTGATCCACCCACACAGCTGTATTAAACGCTGTGATTGCTTCCTTGATTAAGCTCCAAGATACGAATGTTTAGTTTAGTTTAGTTTGGGGAAATAGCGCAGAAATAGGCCCTTCGACCCACTGCTTCCGCACCGACCAGCGATCCCCGCACGCTAGCACCATCCTTCACACTAGCAACTGTTTTACCAAAGCCAATTAACGCACAAACGTGCATGTCTTTAGAGTGTGAGAGGAAACCGGAGAAAGCCCACGCAGGTCACGGGGAGAACGTGCAAAATCCGTACAGACAGCACCCGTAGTCAGAATCGAACCCGGGTTTTCTGGCGTTGTAAGGCAGCAATATTCTATTGACTCCATTTATACCTCACGCTAACTCGACGAGGCCAGCAGCAACGATGTTTGGCCAGCAGCATCCTGGCCACTCACTCTTGAATAGGATAGAAATGTGAAAATGCACACCTCCAGATTCTGGGACAGTTTCTTCCCAGCTGTTATCAGGCAATTGAATCATGCTACCACAACCAGAGAGCAGTGTTGAACTACTATCTACTTCTTTTGTGATCCTCGGACTATCCTTGACCGGACTTTGCTGGCTTTACCTTGCACTAAACGTTATTCCCTTATCATGTATCTATGCACTGTAAAATGGCTCGAATGTAATCATGTATTGTGTTTCTGCTGACTGTTTTAGCATGCAGCCAAAGCTTTTCACTGTACCTCAGTGCACGTGACAATAAACTAAACTGAACTGAACTGAACAAACCCGGGACAATTTTCAATTTTGCCGAGCCAATTAGCCTACAAACCTGTACGTCCTTGGGAGGAAATCAGAGATCCCGGAGAAAACCCATGCAGGTCACGGGGAGAACGTACAAACTCCGTACAGACAGCATAGTCAGGATCAAGCCCTAAAAGCTAGATATTTGGGCAGAAAAATGGCATACTCCACACATCCGAGACGAGATTTGAACCTGGGTCTGTGGCACCTGTGTTCTACCAACTGTGCACCGCGACTGCTTTGTGACTGTCAGCTTTGTGCTCCACGGCACAGGGTCACGGTAGTATTGCTGCATAACAGCGCCAGAGACAAGGGTTCGATCCTGACTACGGGTGCTGCATGAACTGAGTTTGTACACTCTCCCCGTGACCTGTGGATTTTCTCCGAGATCTTCAGTTTCCTCCCACACTCCAAAGACGTCCAGGTTAGCAGGTTCATTGAGTTGGTGTAAATGTAAAATTGTCCCTACTGTGTGTAGGACAGTGTTAGTGTGCGGGGATCGCAGGTTGGTGCAGGCTCGGTGGGCTGAAGTTGGCCTGTTTCCGTGCTATATCTCTAGAGAAATCCCTTTGAATGGTCAAAAGGACGGACGCTCGGGTGGAGACTCAACCTAACAGCCAAGTATCCTAGACTGTGTAAAAACTGAAGCAGCCGGAAAAGCCAAAAGCTTGGAAGTCACCCTCAAATGCTGATGTATGTGGTCAATGTTGAGTCAAAGCAGACTGAAGTGTGCCTCGAGAACCATCGGTAATAATTGGCGTATATGGAAGTGCAGAAAACCACACGATTGTGTCTGATACTTTAATTTGGCTCAAAAGTATAAGCAGATGCTGGAAACCTAGTCGGCATGGTCTGCTTAGTGCTCCAATACTCCACACATCCAAGATCAGATTGGAACCTGGGTCTCTGGCGCTGTGAGGCAGCTGGTCCAGCAGCTCTGCCATCGTGACTACTTTGTGACCGTCAGCTTTGTCCTCACAGTAGTGATGCTGCATGAAAGCACCCGAGACAAGGGTTCAATCCTGACTACGGGTGCTGTCTAGGGCTGAGGGTTGTCCAGTTGTACCCCAATGAATTGGAATATAACTCTTTCTTCTTCATCTTCAGCCTTTGTCACTTACTCACACATAACGGGCAGCAGGTGGCACAGCCGTAGAGTTGCTGCCTTACAGCACTTGCAGCGCCAGAGACCCGGGTTCGATCCCGATTACGGGCGCTGTCTGTACGGAGTTTGTACGTTCTCCCCGTGACCTGCGTGGGTTTTCTCCGAGATCTTCGGGTTCCTCCCACACTCCAAAGACGTGCAGGTTTGCAGGTTTGCAGGTTAATTGGCTTGGTGTATGTGTGAATTGTCTCTATTGTGTGTAGGATAGTGTCAATGTGCATGTAGAATAAAGGGGAGGCCGTTTAAGACTGAGGTGAGAAAAAACTTTTTCACCCAGAGAGTTGTGAATTTGTGGAATTCCCTGCCACAGAGGGCAGTGGCGGCCAAATCACTGGATGGATTTAAGAGAGAGTTGGATAGAGCTCTAGGGGCTAGTGGAGTCAAGGGATATGGGGAGAAGGCAGGCACGGGTTATTGATTGGGGACGATCAGCCATGATCACAATGAATGGCGGTACTGGCTCGAAGGGCCGAATGGCCTCCTCCTGCAACTATTTTCTATGTTTCTATGTTTCTAAGTATCGGTGATAGGAGTATATTCAGTGGGCCAAAGGGCCTGTTTATGCACTGTATCTCTAAAATAAACTAAACAAAAAAAAGTTGATAGAAAACAAAACAGTCACTGAGGTTGCGGCAACATTATGTATTGATCTTCTAAATAATGCACGCTAATTGAGTGAGACCTCACCATTAGTCACTTGACAAGCACGCTCAAGCAGTCCCAGAAACCTTTCTGAAAGTAGAATCTACATCTCCATTGAGGTGCAACACCTCATCAGTAATTTATAATTGTTGGTCAGGCTGGATAATTTGCTGTCCAAGAAACAACTGCCCATTGATAATGGGCCTCCCCAGTGTTGTAATCAATATTCATTCACGTAACTCACATCTGACCCCAGTCACAAAATGTTGTCATCGTGCTCAGTAATTGGTTTCCAAACCCATTCATAATACGTTTAGTTTAGTTTAGCGATGCAGCGCGCAAACAGGCACTTCCGCCCAGCGCGTCCACGCCGACCAGCGATCCCCGCACATTGACACCATCCTACACACACTGTGGGCAATTTACAATTTTATCAAAGCCCATTAGCCTACAGACCTGTACGTCTTTGGAGTGTGGGAAGAAACCGGAGCACCCGGAGAAATCCCACGCAGGTCTCGGGGAGAACGTACAAACTCCCCATAGGCAAGCACCCGTGGTCGGGATCGAACCCGGGTCTCTGGCGCTGAAAGGCAGCAACTCTACCGCTGCGCCACCGTGCCACTCTAATATCCCTGCACCGCATTGTGCTCTGATGTGTAAATAGCAGGTGACTGGAAATAACTTGCCCCTCCATTGATGGAAATCTATTATTGAGTTTAGTTTGGATTAGTTTAGTTTAATTTACTTTAGTTTGGTTTAAAGATACAGCTTGGAAACAATCCTTTGGCCCGCTGAGTCAGTGCTGACCAGCTATCAGAAAACAAAGACAAAGAAATAACTCTAATGTCTCTAAGAAGGTAATGAAGGAAAAATTCTCGAGGAAGAGGTTATTTAACTTATTGAATACACTTAGAGTGCATGTGCACGCATCTCCAATAACTCAGACCGGGACTGGAAGCTCCAAGGCCAAGTTCCTGTTTCACTTCAGCCTTAGAATGGGTCGACTGGGCTTGTATTCACTGGAATTTAGAAGGGTGAGAGGCGATCTTATAGAAACATGTAAAATTCTTAAACGATTGGACTGGCTAGATGCAGGAAAAATGTTCGGGGAGTCCAGAACCAGGGGTCACAGTGTAAGAATAAGGGGTAGGCCATTTGGGACTGAGATGAGAAAAAACTCTTTCACCCAGAGTGTTGTGAATCTGTGGAATTCTCTGCCACAGAAGGCAGTGGAGGCCAATTCACTGGATGTTTTCAAGAGAGAGTTGGATATAGCTCTTAAGGCTAACTGAATCAAGGGATATGGGGAGAAAGCAGGAACGGGATACTGATTTCGGATGAACGGCCATGATCAAATTGAATGGCTCGAAGAAGAGGTTCGAAGGGCCGAATGGCCAACTCCTGCAGCGATTAGGCCATGCGGCCCATCAAGTGCACTCTGCCATTCAATCATGGCTGATCTCTCTCTCCTAATCCCATTTTCCTGCCTTCTCCCCATAACCCTTGACATCCGTTCAACATCACACCATCCCGAGAATTAACCTCATGAACCTACGCTGCACTCCGTCAATAGCAAGAATATATTTCCCTCAGCCTCCGACATTCCAGAGAAAACAATCCAACCTCTTCTTATAGATAATACCCTCCAACTCAGACATCACTCTGGGAAACCCCTTCTGCACCCTTTACATCATTCATGTAGTGGGGTGACCAGAACTGAACATAATGTAGCCTATCATATACTAACTCTCAGTGTTATTGGTTATTTTTGAAATGATGTGATAGAAGCAGAATTGGCCATTCGGCCCATCAAGTCAACTCCACCATTACTGATCTATCCCTCCCTCCTAACGCCATTCTCCTGCCTTCTCCCTGACACCCATACTAATCAAGAATCCACCTATCTTTGCCTTAAAAATATCCATTGACATGGCCTCCACAGACTTCTGTGGCAATGAATTCCATAGATTTTGGCTAATGAATTACTCCTCATCTCATAGAAACATAGAAAACAGGTGCAGGAGGAGGCCATTCGGCCCTTCGAGCCAACACCGCCATTCATTGTGATCATGGCTGATCGTCCCCTATCAATAACCCGTGCCTGCCTTCTCCCCATATCCTTGACTCCACTAGCCCCTAGAGCTCTATCTAACTCTCTCCTAAATCCATCTCCTTCCAAAAGGAGCATACTTCTGGTCCTAGACTCTCCCCACTAGTGGAAACATCCTCTCCACATCCACTCGATCCAAGCCTTTCACTATTCTGTACGTTTCAATGAGGACCCCCCCCCCCTCATTCTTCTAAACCCCAGCGAGTACAGGCCCTTTGCTCAAGGCCCTTTACTCATGGCTCAGTTTTAACTTGCTCAGCCTCTATCAACATTTACAGAGCGTTAATGTTTATGAAGCACCATTTTATGCAAGTTAATCAAAAATACTGGCAGCAAAATTACCCGTCACACCTACGCTTCCAAAAGGGTGGTTCTCACACTTTGAGAAACACATCTTGGCTTTGCAGTTTTCCAAAAGCTCCAGTTAAATGATTGCACCCGTTGACTTTCAAGTCATTCCTTCTCGTCAGATGGGCTCATTGCTCTGGATGTGGGTTTTGATAATCCTTTGATAACCTGCAGCGTGTGGTAAAATGTTAAACACGACTACCATGCTGTTTGGATTTCCATTCCAGATCTTGAACAAATTACTCAGGATGTTGTGGAGCCCAGAGGGGTGTGTCGAAGGGATCCAAGCTTCTGTCAGATTCATTTTCTCTCCACTGAGCGAGAGGCACCGCAGGAAACAATGGTCATGGATCTGTTAATCCACCACCACCTGTTCTCAGCGGATTGGAGCACTTCCCTCCAATTCCTTGCCTAATGCATGCCAGCTTATGGGGCGAAGGCTTCATGTTACATAGAAACATAGAAACGTAGTAAATAGGTGCAGGAGTAGGCCATTTGGCCCTTCGAGCCATTCAATATGATCATGGCTGATCATCCAACTCAGTATCCCGTACCTGCCTTCTCTCCATACCCCCTGATCCCTTTAGCCACAAGGGCCACATCTAACTCCCTCTTAAATATAGCCAATGAACTGGCCTCAACTACTTTCTGTGGCAGAGAATTCCACAGATTTACCACTCTCTGTGTGAAAAAAAAATTCTCATCTCGGTCCTAAAAGACTTTGCCCTTATCCTTAAACTGTGACCCCTTGTTCTGGAGTTCCCCAACATCGGGAACAATCTTCCTGCATCTAGCCTGTCCAACCCCTTAAGAATTTTGTAAGTTTCTATAAGATCCCCCCCTCAATCTTCTAAATTCTAGCGAGTACAAGCCGTCATACAGCGTGGAAACAGGCCCTTTGGCCCAACTTGCCTGCACCGACCAACATGCCTCATCTACACTAGACCCACTAGACTCCTTTTGGACCATATCACTCTAACCCTGTCCTATCCATGTACCTGTCCAAATGTCTCTTAAATGTTGCGATAGTCCCTGCCTCAAACTGTCTCCCGCAGCAGCTCGTTCCATACGAGAATCACCACTCTCTGCAAAAAGTTACCCACAGATTTCTATTCAATCAATACCCCCTCACCTTAAACCTATGTTCTCTGGTTTTCGATTCCCTTACTCTGGCCAAGAGGCCCTGTGCCTTTACCCGATCTATTCCTCTCATTTTATACAGCTCGATGAGATCACCCTTCATCCTCCTGCATTCCAAGGAAGAGAGTTCTAGCCTGCTCAACCTCTCCCTGTAGTTCAGACCCTAAAGTGGGGTGGGAGATTGCAACCTTCACGTGGTCCACTCTGTTTCAACAAATGCAATCAACTTGGCAGCAAATAAGATCAAATAGAACAAGTTGTTCTACAACTTTAGGCTGCGCACGCCATAAGCAAGAAGAAGAAGTCCCTAAAGTCCCGGCAACATCCTCGTAAATCGTCTCATCTGATGAGTTGATATAATTTTTTTAAGTTTTCCATCAGGCATTTTTATTTTAGTCTATTAGTTTAGAGATAGAGCTTGAAAATCAGGCCCTTCGGCCCACCGGGTCTGCGCCGACCAGCGATCCCCGCACATTAACACTATCCTACACACACTCGGGACAATATACAATTTTAGCAAAGCCACTTTGCCTACAGACCTGCACGTCTTTGGAGTGTGGGAGGAAACTGGAGCACCCGGAGAAAACCCACGCAGGGGCACAGGGAGAACGTACAAACCCCAAAGAGACAGCATCCCTAGTCAGGATCGAACCCGGGTCTCTGGCGCTGTAACACACTCTAGCTGTGCCAGCCGCCCAGTACTCCAAAGGCAACAACTCAGGGATCAGGGATCCAGAAAGAGGAACTCAGATAATATATCCGATGGCCTGGCCGTGGTCAGCTGGGTGGACTTGGAAATGGATGCTGGCGCAGATCCCAATTGATACTAAACTACCTAAGTTGGATTTTGAGATGCTTGAGCTCAACTGAAAACAAAGTGAAAAGGTTTGTGCCACTTCTGTAGGTGAAAATTCCTTTGCCCACAGACATCCAAGAGTAGGCTCCATCTTAATTAATGGAGGATAGTCACAAAAAGCTGGAGTATCTCAGCGGGTCGGGCAGCATCTCTGGAGAAAAGGAATAGGTGACCTTTCGGGCCGAGGACCCTTCTTCAGACTGAGAGTCAGGGAAAAGGGAAACGAGAGATGTAGACGGTGGTGTAGAGAGATGCGGAACAAATGAATGGAAGATTTGCAAAAAGGTAACGATGATGAAGGAAACAGTCCATTGTTGGCTGTGGGCTAGGTGAAAACAAGTTACTGACAATGAGACTCAACAAGACGACTTTGAAACCGGTACGACGACTTGGGTCGGGGGAGGGACGGAGAGAGAGGGGATGCAAGAGTTACTTAGAGTTAACGGTGAACTGGGAACAGTGGGATGGAGGGCAGCTTTTCAGCTTCATCCATAGGGATTGGGAGGAGGTGTTGTTGGGGCAGATCAGTTGTCCCCCTTACGGGAAGAATGTGGAAGGGGCTATGGGAAGGTGGTGATGGTCCTCAAATCTTTTAATTTAGCGTGGAAACAGGCCCTTCGGCCCACCGGGTCCACACCGACCAGCGATCCCCGCACGCTAACACTACCCTACACACACCGGGGACAATTTACGATTCATACCGAGCCAATTAACCTACCAAACCTGTACGTCTTTGGAGTGTGGGAGGAAACCGAAGATCTCGGAGAAAACCCACGCAGGTCAACGGGGCGAATGTACAAACTCTGTACAGACAAGCGGCCGTAGTCAGGATCGAACCCGGGTCTCCGGCGCTGTAAGGCAGTAGATCTACCGCTACGCCACCACCCATAGAATCCTTGATTGAGTTAACGATACCAGTTTCAGTTTAGTCGGTTGTCACGCGTACCGAGGTACAGCGAAAAGCTGTTTTGTTGACCGTAGGCTGAACTGATTTATGACACGAGTGAACTATTTTGTAAACCAAGCAAGATGTTGCTTTAAATCATGGTGGCATACAGCACGGAAACAGTGTCTTCCGACATGCACAAATGCTACTCTTTTTCAAAATCCCCAGACACTCAAGTATGGTGTGATCTGCCTGGATAACACACGAAACAAAGGTTTTCACCACATTTCGGAACACGTGACGGTAATAAATCATGGCCAACACTGACTCCATGTATCCTTTTTGGATCCTTCTCTATATTTTGTTTAATGGCATTTCAACGGCCTATTAATCTTTTGCAAGTTAATCTTTCTATCCACAGTAATCTATTTGCATTGGCCTAGGACCAATTTATTGTTGGCACTCGATTAGAAAATCTCCGCTTGATACCACAGTGCACCAGGGGCTTGGATAAGTAAATGGCCCTTCAGCCCATTAGTTTTCCCATTACGATAGCTAGCTGTTTCTCGGCATCATCCGAACTTCAAACCATTTGCAGCTGAGCATCTCTGTGCAAAGAAACACTTCTTGGCATCCGTCCTAATCGTCAACAGGTTTGGACACCACCCTCTGAGACAGAGAATTCCGCAGACTCATCACAGAGAGTGGTGAGTCTGTGGAATTCTCTGCCTCAGAGGGCGGTGGAGGCCGGTTCTCTGGATGCTTTCAAGAGAGAGCTAGATAGGGCTCTTAAAAATAGCGGAGTCAGGGGATATGGGGAGAAGGCAGGAACAGGGTACTGATTGGGGATGATCAGCCGTGATCACATTGAATGACGGTGCTGGCTCGAAGGGCCAAATGGTCTACTCCTGCACCTATTGTCTATTGTCTATTGTCATCCAGTTGAAGACATTCTATGTTGGTGTAGGTGGGGAAAAAAAGACAAATCTGGTATGTTTGAATTCCACTAGAGTCATAGAGTGATACAGCATGGAAACAGCCCCCTTCAGCCCAGCTTGGCCACACCGACCAACATGTCCCAGCTACACTAGCCCCTCCTGCCCGTGTTTGGCCCATATCCAAAACTGTCCCATCCATGTACCTCTCCAACCCTTTCACAACGTTGAGATAGTCCCAGCCTCAACTACCTCCTCCGGCAGCTTGTTCCGTACACCCACCACTCTTTGTGTGAAAGAGTTACCCCTCACTCAGATTCCTATTAAATCTTTTGCCCTTTAACTTAAATCTTCTGGTCCTCGATTCCCCTCCTCTGGGCAAGAGACTCTGTGCATCATATTCCTGTAAGTATAAGGTCTGAGGAATCCTAATTCACGTTGAAGTTGAATAAGGATAAAAGAGTTGTGGAGAGTCGTCACCTTATTCCCCTCCTCACTAATCTCCAATTCCTTTGTGAGGCTTCAAACATTAGAAGCCAGCAAATTGCAGCCAGGTCGTGAATGACGACTTTTCGTAGAGGTGTAAGTCATTCACATGTTATTATGGGGCCATTCAGTCTTTGGGCATTGACTGGACTATTAAGATGGTAATCACCAGTATTTTATTATTCAGCTTAACCCTGAAGGCAGTCAACATCATCAAAGACCCACACCATCCTGGCCACACGCTCATTTCCCCAGTTGCCGTCGGTGAGAAAATACAGGAGCCTAAAAACTATAACGTCCAGGTTCAGGAACAGCTTTCATCCTTACAGCCATCAGGCTATTAAACACAACAACAAATGATCTCTGAACTACAACAGACTATTATTATTATTGCACTATATTTGTTTATTTATTGAGTGTGTGCATGTGTATATAGACACACTGAACTTTTTTTCTCCCGTCATGTACTATGTTTACATATTCTGTTGTGCTGCAGTAAGTATGAATTTCATTGTCCTTTCTGGGACATATGACAATAAAACACTCTTGACTCTTGATAAAAAGTTCATAGGTTCTTGGAGCAGAATTATGCCCCTGTCCCACTTAGGAAACCTGAACGGAAACCTCTGGAGACTTTGTGCCCCACCCAAGGTTTCCGTGCGGTTCCCGGAGGTTTCTGTCAGTCTCCCTAATGGTCGAAAGTGGTTTCTGTTTTAAAAAACGATAATTCTTTAGTCGAAGCCGGTTGTGATGCTAGTTGAAGGTGGTTGCCGGAGGACAAAAACCTCCGGGATCATCAACCCGGAGTATCATCAACACCATTCAGTACAAAATACACCCTCCCTTTGGAACCTGAATGTTAAAAGTTACTTGATTCATCTGCCTTCTCTCTCGCGGCAGATTATCTTACACTATGGGCCGCAGCAGGTAGAGTTGTGGCCTCACAGTGCCAGAGACATGGGTTCGATCCTGACTACGGGTGTTGCCTCAGTGGAGTGTGCACGCTCTTCCTGTGACCTACGTGCGTTTACCCCAGGATCTCCGCTTGCCTCCCACACTCCAAAGACGTACACGTTTGTAGGTTAATTCGGCTTGTACTCGCTAGACTTTAGAAGATTGAGGGGGAATCTTATAGAAACGTACAAAATTCTTAAGGGGTTGGACGGGCTAGATGCAGGAAGATTGTTCCCGATGTTGGGGAAGTCCAGGACAAGGGGTCACAGTTTAAGGATAAGGGGGAAGTCTTTTAGAACCGAGATGAGAAAAACATTTTTCACACAGAGAGTGGTGAATCTGTGGAATTCTCTGCCACTGAAGGTAGTTGAGGCCAGTTCATTGGCTATATTTAACAGGGAGTTAGATGTGGCCCTTGTGGCTAGAGGGATCAGGGGGTATGGAGAGAAGGCAGGTACAGGATACTGAGTTGGATGATCAGCCATGATCATATTGAATGGCAGTGCAGGCTCGAAGGGCCGAATGGCCTACTCCTGCACCTATTTACTATGTTTATATGTTTCTATGTTTCTAATTGGCTTCGGTAAAATCGTAAATTGTCTCTAGTGTGTAGGATAGAGCTAGTGTACGGGGTGATCACCGCATGGCGTGCCGTATGGGCTTGTTTCCGCGCGGTATATCTAAACTAAACTAAACTATGGAGGGGCAGCTAATTCTCAACATACCAGAGCGAAAAAGGAAAAAGGTGCAGGAGAGGGAAGAGTGAGGTTTCAAAAGGCCGTGGAGATGGAATAGATTTACAGATGAAAGTGGTTGAATTTTGAAGAGTCTTGAAAGAAATTAAAGAGAGGGGCTTTGGGGATTAAATTCCAAGAAGCAGACTGCAGCAATGGATTGTTTTGCTAAAACCTTATTGCTTCAACATTGCACTCTGCTTCATATCTTAATAATATTACATTTTGCACTCTGCATTGTCCTGGCCCCTTTGCAAGGAATTCCGTGAATTTCCTTACTGCTAGGATTACAATATGAACACTCCCCAGGATTGACAGTTTTATTCCTGGGTTTAACTTCAACCGACCAAAAATGTCAACTAATGTCTTGAGAATTAAGCCTGGGGGGATAGGATTGCATAGTGTTTAAGTTGGTGAAAAAGGATCTTGGACTGTTTATATAGAACTGTGAGTTCAGATCACCTCCCAGCCTCACAAGAGAGAAATCCAAGATATTATCCAAGGTTCATTAGTTCATAAGTGATAGGAGTAGATTTAGGCCAATCGGCCCATCAAGTCTACTCCGCCATTCAATCATGGACGTTCTATCACTCCCTCCTAACTCCATTCTCCTGCCCTTTCCCCATAACCCTTAACACCTGTACTAATCAAGAATCTATCTTTGCCTTAAAAATATCACAGCCTTGTGCGGCAATGAATTCCACAGATTCACCACCCTCTGACTAAACAAATTCCTCCTCCTCATCTCCTTCCTAAAGAAACGTCCTTTAATTCTGAAATTAATTAATTCTGGGATAAAATTAATACTAAAATTCTGGAAAGGTCCTACATCCCCCACAATCAAAATGTGGAATACAGAAATGTCGGAGACTCTTCATCTGGAGAGATTGAGGCTTGTCCTAATGGACAGGTTGGATCTCTTCAGTGGGATATGGTCTCCATATATTGAATATTTACAGGGTCAAAGTGGCTCAGTGCGAGGGCTTGACTGAGGCCTGAATAACAGAATGGATGAAGAAGTATACATAATAAATCATGCTTATATCTCCAATGACGGATTATTGATTAATACTCCATTCGCTTCCATATTTTCTATATTATTTTTCTCTATCCTTTCCTACTTTATAAAAAAATTAAAAAAGTGTATAGAAGCATAAAGTCATAAATCTTAATATTAATATTAATATTAATAATTTTATGAAAGTATATAATAATGTATTTTCATTAATGTATAATAATGTATTTTTCATTAATATGTTTCTACAATAAAAATATTTAACAAAAAAAAAAAAATTCTGAGGCTCTGGTTCTAGACTCTCCCCACTAGTGGAAACATCCTCTCCATATCCACGATCCAGGCCACTCACTATTCGATCTTATAGGGCTTCTTCTTATCGCGTCCACACACAAGATTAGAAGTCGTTCAGCCAGAGCTGAACACACTTCTCGGCATCTGCGTACAACGGTGTCTGTCTTTCGTTTCTTGTGCGTGGTGGTGGAAAGATTGGTGGAAACAGGGCCGCGACGTGAACGCTCCTTCCTTGACCTCAATTTTTGCAGGTGATCTTATAGAGGTGTTTAGGACCATGAGAGGAATAAATAGACTAAATGCACAGAGTCTTTTATCCAGAGTAGGGGAATCAAGAATCAGAGGACATGGGTTTAAGACGAGGAGGGAAAGATCTAATAGGAACCCGAGGGGTAACTTTTTTTACACAAAGGGAGGTAGGTTTGTGGAACGGGCTGGAGGAGGTAGTCAAGACCGGAAACCTTTTCTCCTATTCCTTTTGTCCAGAGATGCTGCTTGACCCGCTGAATTACTCCAGCTTTTTGTGTCTATCTTCGGTGCAAATCAGCATCTGCAGTTCCTTCCTAAATAAATGTAATCTTCAGATCTGGTCACTATGTGAGTCCAAGTTCATAAATTATAGGAACAGAATTTGGCCATTCAGCCATCAAGTCTACTCTGCCATTCAATCATGGCTGATCTATCTTTCTCCCTCAACCCCATTCTCCTGCCCTCCCCATAACCCCCCATACCCGTACTAATCAAGAATCTGTCAATCTCCGCCTCAAAATTATCCATTGACACCCACAGCCTTCTGCGGCAATGAATTCCGCAGATTCACCATCCCCTGACTAAAGAAATTCCTCCTCATCTCCTCCCTAAAGGTTTTAAGTTCACTCTTAACCTCTCAGACCTCCTAAAGTGTCAAGTTGTTGTTATCGGTTCAGTTTCTAGTTTACCCAGGGACAGTGAAAAGCTTTTGTTGTTTGCTATCCAGTAAGCGGAAAGACAATACATGATTGCAACTGAGGCATTTACAGTGTATACATACTTGATAAGGGAATAACGTTGGGTTCGGGGGCGATGAATGCTGGCCAAACGTACCCACATTCCGCAAATAAATAAGGCGGAAAAACTGAGTGCTCTTTAAAAAACATTTTTTTACAAAAAATAAATGTAATCAATTATTACAAGAATAATATGTATCATACAAAACAATACCAACAAACCCACCACCCTAGTACAAAGTGGGGTGGGAGATTGCAACCTTCACGTGGGCCGCCCTGTTTCGACTAATGCAATCAACTCGACGTGCACAAACAGAAGATCTAATAGAACAAGTTATATTTGACCAACAACTTTAGGCTGTGCACGCCACACGACAGAAGAAGTACAAAGTAAAACAAATATTCCTAAATAACAAATATACTGAGTATTATACAGCTATGTTACAATCCTTGTCGAGGATGTATTCAACCCACCGCGGTGCCCAGAGGTCCCGGAAATCCTGCAGGGTGCCCGTGGACAGCATGTAGTCCCTCTGTGACGCCACCTGGGCAAGGACATAACCCCGGAAAAGGGGCAGGCAGCCACCGCGTGCAGAGCTCCGACCGCCGGCCTGCAGCCTATAACATCCTGAAGCCGCGGTCTCCGGTAGGAAAGGGCCGATTCTGGCACTCAGAGTGTGTTTGACCGTTCATGTCCCCGACCATGGGTGAACAAGGGAGGAGGACTGGCTGAACTTTGTGCCTTCCACCACAGTGAAGAATGCTGTGGTGGATGTTTGTGTCAAATCTTATTGTGTATTGTGTGTTCTTTTTAAGTGTATCGCTGCTGGCAAATTCATTTCACTGCACCTTTGGGTGCATGTGACGAATAAAATTGACTTTGACTTTGAGCCCTCTTCCGCCTGGCGCCGTGACTCACAGATAGAAAGCTTGGCCAGGCCCTGGAGCAACCCAGCCAGGACATCTTCAGCTCTACCCTCTCCCCTACGCACAGGGGTGTCCAAAGATGAGGATGCTGGGTGTGAAGTGTAGCCAGAAGGCAAGGAGCATGCAGCTATTGGAACGGGGGCAGCAACCTCACACACTCCATGTAGACGTGGAACGCAGACTCATCCAGCCCGCAAAAGATCTTTGAAGGAACTATGCTTTCAATGTGGTAGCAATTCTGCACCATGTTCAGAGCAGGGAGCATTTTTGTGTTCTTGTTATTCCATCAGGAAAGCATGCTTACTGAACATAAATAAATTAATGCAGATGGTGCTCACCGCAATGAGAAATTGGAAGTCTGCACCCAATAAATTCCACAATAATTATATGTTACAAACAACCAAACTAAAACAAACTGCATGGTGTCATTCCAAACTTCTGCACAACTAACACATTCAGACGTCTCTTAGGATATAATTTTGGTCATGAACAATTTTTGCAATTAATTAAAAACCGATTTACTCCACAAAGCTGACTTCATAGAGTCATAGAGTGATACAGTGTGGAAACAGGCCCTCGGCCCAACTTGCCCACACCGGCCTACATGTCCCAGCTGCACTAGTCCCACCTACTCATATTTGGTCCACATCCCGCCAAACCTGTCCTATCCATGCCTTGATGAAAAATGTGTGGAACTATGGTTGAGTATGTTTTTCAGTATATTAAATTACGAGCGCCATAGATAGGGTAGACAGTCAGAACCTTTTCCCCAAGTTGGAAATGTCCAACACTAGAAGCCCTATACTTTCTTAGAAGTTTAAAAAAGGTTTGGGTAGGTGTGGGACATGTCTCCAAATATTCTGATATACTTCTGCAGATATAAGACATTAAGACATAGGAGCAGAATTGGGTCACTCGGCCCATCAAATCTGCTCTGCCATTCAATCATGACTGCTCTATTTTACCCTCTCAACCCCATTCTCCTGCCTTCTCCCCGTAACCTTTGACACCTTACTAATCAAGAACCTATCAATCTCCACTTTAAAAACACCCAATGACTTGGCCTCCACAGCTGTCTGAGGCAAAGAGGTTCCACAGATTCACCACCCTTTGGCTAGAGAAATTTCCTCCTCATCTCCCAGATTACTATCTAAATGGCGTCAAGTTGAGAAAAGGGGAAGTACAACGGGATCTGGGGGTCCTTGTACATCAGTCTATAAAAAGTAAGCATTCAGGTACAGCAGGCAGTGAAGAAAGCGAATGGCATGTTGGCCTTTATAACAAGAGGAACCGAATATAGGAGCAAAGAGGTCCTTCTGCAGTTGTACAGAGTCCTAGTGAGACCACACCTGGAGTATTGTGTGCAGTTTTGGGCCCCTAATTTGAGGAAGGACATTCTTGCTATTGAGGGAGTGCAGCGTAGGTTTACAAGGTTAATTCCCGGGATGGCGAGACTGTCATATGCTGAGAGAATGGAGCAGCTGGGGTTATACACTCTGGGGTTTAGATGGATGAGAGGGGATCTCATTGAAACATATAAGATTGTTAAGGGCTTGGACACGCTAGAGGCAGGAAACAGAGTCTGTGGAATTCTCTGCCTCAGAGGGCAGTGGAGGCAGGTTCTCTGGATGCTTTCAAGAGAGAGCTAGATAGGGCTCTTAAAGATAGCGGAGTCAGGGGATATGGGGAGAAGGTAGGAACGGGGTACTGATTGGGGATGATCAGCCATGATCACATTGAATGGCGGTGCTGGCTCGAAGGGCCAAATAGCCTACTCCTGCACCTATTGTCTATTGTCTATTGTCTCCATTCTAACTTCAGAGGTGGGCTAGAGTCACAAATGTGGCGCAGGCAGTGGCAAAGCGATGGCAGAACATTGTCTGACACACGAGTGAACGATGCACTAGTACAAAGCCAGCTCTGTTTTGTTGCGACGATAACATGAAGACACCATTTTTGATGATTTGGCAAAACTGCCTCCTACTGAGTTACTCCACCTTTACGTGTCTATCTTCGGTTTAAACCAGCATCTGCAGTTCCTTCCGACACACACCATCTGCCCTGCTGTCGTAGTGACAGTGTAGCACGGAGTCCCAACTTCAGAAGAATTTGTTTTTTCTCTGCATGGGCAGGAATAGATAATTCCAAATGTTCTACTGAAGGTACATGGTGAGAACACATTATCCTGTCCTATATCTTCACACAAAGATGCTACGCAGGTGCAGAAAGTAATCTGAAAGCCAACTGGAATCTTGGCATGTGGAAGACTTGGAATACAAATAGCCATGGAGAGATTAGTTTAGCTTAGTTCAGTTCAGTTTAGAGATACAGCGAGAAAACAGGCTCTTTGGCCCACCAAGCCCAGGCCGACCAGCGATCCCCGCACACTAACACTATCCTACACACAGCAGGGACAATTTTACATTTATACATTTATATCAGGCCAATCAACCTGCAAACCTGCACGTCTTTGGAGTGTGGGAGGAAACCGAAGATCTCGGCGAAAAGCCACGCGGGTCACGGGATGAAGGTACAAACTCCGTACAGACAACACCCGTAGTCAGGATGGAACCTGGGTCTCTGGCGCAGTAAGGCAGCAACTTTACCCCTGCGCCGCCGTGCCACCCAACTTTGCTGACGCTTTGTCCAACTCTCTCATTGTATAGACACATAAAGCTGGAGTAACTCAGTGGGACAGGCAGCATCTCTGTAGAGAAGGAATAGGTGACGTTTCGGGTCGAGACCCTTCTTCAGTTTAGTCTAGAGATACCGCACGGAAATAGACCCTTCGGCCAACCTCGCTAAACAGCGATCCCCGTACACTAACACTACCCTACACACGCTAGGGACAATTTACAATTTCACCAAGCCAATTAACCTACACAACTGTACGTCTTTGGAGTGCGGGGGGAAACTGAAGCAACCGGAGAAAACCCACGCAGGTCACGGGGAGAACGTATAAACTCCATACAGACAGCACCTGTAGTCAGGATGGAACCCGGGCATCTGGAGCTGTAAGGCAGCAACTCTACCGCTGAGCCACCGTGCCCGCCCTTGTCAAGTACATTTTAAGAAAACACGGTTCTTAAAGTGACCTAATGGACAATTTCAAGAGTCTGTAAGAATTGGTACAGTACATACATTCTGAATAATTTGCCAGTGGCAAAGATCTCAAGATACTAGAAGACAAGAATTAAAAGATAGAACGAGTTTATTCACGGATATAC
The DNA here is from genome assembly GCA_035221665.1 of Okamejei kenojei. Lineage (NCBI taxonomy): Eukaryota > Metazoa > Chordata > Chondrichthyes > Rajiformes > Rajidae > Okamejei > Okamejei kenojei. Next base: position 12,351,229 of record CM069136.1, read on the forward strand.
AATTTCCTTAAATTAGTAACATATTAATTTATTTTTGAAGATTGCAATAGTTTAGTTCAAAGCGGAGGTTCAGTAAGACGTTTCACATAAAGCTGTTCTTAATTGCTGGAGCTAATTTTTTACTAATTGTGGGAACAATAAACTGCAGAGGATCCCCGGTAAACTACGGTATGCAATCTGATATTTTACAAACAATCAAACCCCTGTCCTGAAGGCAAAGGAGGAAAATGCCCTATCAGAAAAACAAACTCGGGTAGGTTCTAATTCGAAACACACCTACTTATGTTACATATTAGTCTTTCACCACTCTGAGACAGCGATGCTGTCTTAATTGTAAGGGAGGCGCCGTTCAAGTGTGGAACTCTTATGGCGATGGAGCTCCTGAAATCATAAAACTACGATTTATTTCCCTTTCGTTGAAGGAACGGCTTGAAAAAATGTAATAGTTATCAATCTGGGAGTCGGTGGCTGGCTACACGCGTTACAAGAGGAGTGGGATGAAATGACTACAACGTCGCTCTGAGATGGACTGATTTATGTGGTCTCTGCTTGTGGGAGGTTAGCCTGTATCTTCCAGCTCCGGGCTGCTGCACTCTGAAACTCAAAGTTATACATTAACAAAATACCAGCTCGACCCAAAGACGACTCTGAACAGAGGGCACAAAATAGGACAGATCGAGAACAGGCCCTCAGTTTAGTTTAGTTTCTAAGTGTCACTTGTACCGAGGTGCGTGTAATTGTCCAGCCAGCACAAAGACAATACATGATTATAATCGAGCCATCCACTGTGTACAGATACATGATAAAGGGAATAACGTTTAATGCAAGATAAAGACCGGTAAAGTCAGATTAAAGATAGTCCGAGGGCCTCCAATGAGGTAGATGGTAGGTCAGGACCGTTCTCTAGATGTTAATAGGATGGTTCAGTTGCCTGGTAACAGCAGGGAAGAAACTGCCCCTGATTCTGGTGTGTAGGAATGATCTGCAGACAATGGTTGAAACTGAAGATAGACGCAAAATGCTGGAGTAACTCAGCGGGAACAGGCAGCATCTCTGGAGAGAAGGAATGGGCGACGTTTCAGACCGAGAACATTCTTCAGACTGAGAGTCAGGGGAAAGGGAAACGAGGGATATTGTCGGTGATGTAGAGAGATATAAAACAAATGAATGAAAGATACGCAGACAAGTAACAATGATAAAGGGAGCAGGCCATTTTTGCCCGTTATCACGCATTGTGTGTTTTCATACTTCCGTACCTCTTGGCTGATGGGAGAGGGGAGAAGAGCGAGTGACGGCGGTGAGATTGTCCATGATTGTGCTGGTGGCCTTGCCGAGGCGGCGTGAAGTGTAAAAGCCGCATGTAGAGTGAACTCGACCCACATTGTCTTTGCCAAACTTGATATCAAGACCATCCCTTATCTATTTGCGCATAATCCATATCCCTTCATTTCCTGCATATCCATGTGCCGATCCAACAGCCTCTTAAACGCTGCTGTTATCTCAGCCTCAACCGACTAATCCGAGCAGCGCATTCCAGCTACTCGCCACCCTCCGTGTCAAAAGGAAGAAGGTCCCGACCCGAAACGTCACCTATCCGTGTTCTCCAGAGATGCTCCAGCACTTTGCGTCTTTCTTTCATAAATCAGCATCTTGTTCCTCGTGATAGACACAAAATGCTGGAGTAACTCAACGGGGCAGGCAGCGTCTCTGGAGAGGAGGAATGGGTGACGTTTCGGGTAGAGACCCTTCTTGTCCTTGTTTCTCCGTTCAATACTTAGGCTTCAGCTCAGAAATGTAATCACCATGGACTACCTGGATATTAGTACATCACTATTTTGGGAAGCCTCGTCCATGTGAATTGGCTGCCAGGTTTCTTGCATTACATTAGTGGCTACGCTTCAAAATGCACTTAGTGTCATGGAGCTAAAGCGGAGCTCAGTGGCGCAGCGGTAGAGTTGCTGCCTTGCAGCGCCAGAGACCCGGGTTCGAACCTGACCACGGGTGCTGTCTGTACGGAGTTTGTACGTTCTCCCATGTGACCGCGTGGGTTTTCTCCGGGTGCTCTGGTTTCCTCCCACAATCCAAAGATATATAGGTTTGTAGGTTAATTGGTCTCTGTAAATTTTCCCCATTCTGTAGGAGACCGCAAATGCAAGAGGTGATAGCTGGTCGGTGCAGACTCGGTGGGCCAAAGGGCCTGTTTCCGTGCCGTGTCTCTAAATCTGAAAAAAATCTAAAGCTTCACATCACTGAAAGGGGCCCTTTGGCCCAACTAACAATGCCAGCCAAGTTGGTATTCTGGGCAAATGGATGGTCGATGCTTCCTTGAGGCCCTGAATCAGGATTGAGAAGTGTACTGATCTTGACTCAAAATATTGACCATCCATTTACGTAGACAGGTACGGCTCAACCTGCTGTGTCCTTCTAGCAGTTTATTTTTGTGAAGATAGACACAAAATGCTGGAGTAACTCAGCAGGTCAGGCTGCATCTGCGGAGAGACGGAATGGGTGACGTTGCGGGTCGACACCCTTCTTCAGACTGAGAGTCAGGGCTGGAGGGAGACATGGAGATATGGAGGGGTAAGGTGTGAAAACACAGGTCAAAGGGAACAATGATCAAGGAAATGTAGAATGGTACGTGTCGCTGCCTGTCCCGCTGATTTACTCCAGCATTTTGTGTCTCTCTTCGGTGTAAGCCAGCATCTGCAGCTCCTCCCTACAGTTTGTTTTTGTGCTCCGCTTCTATTTCATGTTTGGAATTCAGCTCATTTGTGCATTTTGGTCCAAGTTTGCAATGAAGTCTGGAGCCAGGTGGTTCTGGACGAATCCAGACTGGGAGGCGCTAAGATTATTAGTCGGCGTTGGTAAGATAGCAAAGGCTGAAGGCTCTTTCCATCACGGTCGACAGATGGGAGAGCGATTAGTGAGAATGGATTGGTTGGAAGGATATACTTGGGCAATTTTCCACGCTGTTGGGTAGTGACCAGCGTTCAAACAACTTGGCTGGAGGCAATGCTGTTCAGGAGTGCTAGTCTCATTTCAGCACATGCAGCCAGGATTCCACAGCTTTGAACTCTCTAATGCACTCAGCTATTTCTTGGAATCGTGCGTAATGAATTGAATTTGTGAAGACTGGTTTCTGGGAGGAAGCCAAGATGCACTCACCATTTGGCACCTCTGAGGATGGTTGCAAATGTGTCAGCCTAGCCTTTGAGACTCGCACACCAAGGCTCCTTCATCACTGAGGGTTACACAAAAGGCTGGAGAAACTCAGCAGGTGCAGCAGCATCTAAGGAGCGAAGGAGATAGGCGACGTTTCGGGCCGAGACCCTTCTTCAGACTGGTCAGGGATCAGGGAAACGAGAGATATAGACGGTGATGTGGAGAGATAAAGAACAATGAATGAAAGATATGCAAAAAAGTAACGATGATAAAGGAAACAGGCCATTGTAAGCTGTTTGTGGTGTGAAAATGAGAAGCTAGTGCGACTAGGGTGGGGGAGAGATAGAGAGAGAGGGAATGCCAGGGCCCGAGTGCTGAGGGAGAGGTGGGAAGGGGGGGAGACAGCAAGGGTTAACAGAATTGAGAAAATTCAATGTTCTACTTTGAAGAAGCTAATCCTTCATCACTGAGGTTGGAGATGCTCTTGGAGCTATCTCCTTCCTTTGGTTTGATTGTCCATCGTTCATGGCTAGCTGAAGAGCTCTGTTCCGATCTCATTCAATTTCACACTCCGCCCACTCACACTCCGATTCCAAGATCCCAGGAATGAGTAGTTTAACCTATGATGAGTGTTTGTCGGCACTGGGCCTGTACTCAGAATAATGTACTTAGAAGAAGTACTTATAATGTACTGAGAAGAATGGGGGGGGGGGCTCAATAAAACATACAGAATAGTGAAATGCTTGGATAGAGTGGATGTGGAGAGGATGTGGAGACTCGTGGGAGAGTCTAGGACCAGAGGTCATAGCCTCAGGATTAAAGGACGTTCTTTTAGGAAGGAGATGAGGAGACATTTCTTCAGTCAGAGGGTGGTGAATTTGTAGAATTCTTTGCCACAGAAGGTTGCGGAGGCCAAGTCAGTGGATATTTTTAAGGCAGAGATAGATTCTTGATTAGTGCGGGTGTCAAAGGTTAGGGGGGGAAGGCAGGAGAATGGGGTTAGGAGGGAGAGATAGATCAGCAATGATTGAATGGCGGAGTAGGCTTGATGGGTCGAATGCACTAATTCTATTCCTATTTCTTTTGACCTTATAATCCATCAACTCTTGTTGGATCATCTCTTTAGCACGTAGACACACACACCTGCGATGCACCTTCACATTTCTGCAATTCATGTTTTGGTAATGCTAGTACAGCGTTGAAACAGGCCCTTCTGCCCAACTTGCCCACGCTGACCAACACGCCCCATATACACTAGTCCCACCTGGCTGCGTTTGGCCCAGATCCCTTGAAACATATCTTATCCAGGAACCTGTCCAAATGTTTCTTAACCATTGAGAGAGTACCTGTTCTCCCTGTGACCGCGTGGCTTTTCCCCGGGTGATTTTGTACACCTCTATAAGATCACCCCTCATCCTCCTGTACTCCAATTTTGTCTCACACCTCATCACCTACCCCCTCACCAGTATGAGTGCAATCTGATCTCTGCGCCAGATGTACAGGTTTGTAGGTTTTAAACTAAATGGCAGTGGCGCAGTGGTGGTGGTGCTGCCCTATGGCGCCAAGATTGTAAATTGTCCCTGGTGTGCAGGACGGAGACCGCTGGTTGGTGGGGACTCGGTGGGCCTGTTTCTGGTGTGTGTCTCTAAACCAAAATAAACTTAAGCATGTCTTTCTGTAGTTACTAGGGTTTACGTCCTCCATTACTTGCAGACAGGGCACAATTGCATTGGTGAGGCAATGAATGCATATGATTAAAATGTTGCAATGGAATACCAAGGTATCCCCTGGGTACCATTTTGAGTCACGAACAGTCATACAGCTATGTTGCATGGAAACATGCCCTTTGGCCAAATTCGCTCATTCTGACCAAGTTAACTAACTCTACCTGCCTGCATCTAGCCCATATCCCTCCAGGCCTTCTGCATCCATGCTTTCCTGTATTGACGTATTTTAAATGTGAAATTATAACCAGTTCTACCACTTCTTCTAGCGGCTCGCTCCATATCCCCAGCTCCGTGTGAAACAGTTGCCCCTCAGGTCCCTTTTAATTTTTTACCCCTCCCACCGTAAACCTATGACCTCTAGTTTTCCAACTCTCCTCCCCTGGGGAAAAGACCGTGGCTGTTCACCTATTCTGTGTGCCTCGTGATATTGCAAACTTTTGTAAAGTTTTACCTCGGCCTCCTATGCTCCAGGGAAAAAGTCCTAAGCCTATCCAGCCTCTCCTTAAAACAAACCCTCCAGGTCTTGTAACATCATCGATGATCTTCTTTGCACCGTTTCCAGTTTAATGACATCCTTGCTATAGCAGGATGACCAGAACAATACACAGTGCTCACCAAGTATGACTTGCACAGCTGTAACCCAAGTCCTATTCACTCAATACACACCCGTCTATTGACTGATGAAATAAAGTTATGCTTATTGTCATGTGTACCGAGGTATAGTGAAAAGCTCTTGATTTAGTGTGCCTAATGTCTGCTTCACCTCCCTTTCCACCTACTCTCATGGAAGATAGACCCAAAATACTGGAATAACTCAGCATTTTGTGTCTATTATTCAGTGTAAACCAGCATTTACCGATCCTTCTTACCTACCTTCATGGAACTACAAACCTTGGGTCTCTCTGTTCTGCAACACACCCCAGGGCCTCGTCATTTACTTTGCAGGTTCTGTCTTGGTTTGCCTGATATAGAATTGGAATCTATTTCATTAGATAAGACACAAAATGCTGGAGTAACTCAGCAGGCCAGGCAGCATCTCTGGAGAGAAGGAATGGGTGACGTTTCGGGTCAAGACCCTTCTGCAGTCCCTTCCCACACATCTATTTCATTAGCACCGACTTCGTCAGTCCTCCATTTCCCCCTTGTGGTAATAAACAGAGACTGCTCAACTTAACTCTTTAAAAGCCACGTTTACCTCTGATTATACACTGATCTTTCTGACTCCAATTTATCTGGGGTTGGATCTCAACTGCGAAGGAACTGCAGATGCTGGTTTACACCAAAGATAGTGACAAATGCTGGAGTAACTCAGGAGGTCAGGCAACATCTCTGGAGGAAAGAAATTGATGATGTTTCGAGGCTTGACCTGAAAATTCAACTATTCCTTTTCTCCAGAGATGCTGCCTGACCCATTGAGTTATTCTGCATTTTGTGTCTATCTTCGTTGAATCTCAACTGTTTGAAGAAACCTTCTATATTTAAATCGGGTGGTCACAGAGGAAGAGGACTAAACTTTCTGGTGCCTTTCCCCTCTGTGGAAACTGTTGATTCTGTTGTGGGGGGACATTTGTGTTGAACTCTATAATGTGTTGTGTCAATTTTTCTTAAAAAAAAACAAATTTCTATGGATGTACGGAAATTTATTATTTATTTTATGTAAAGCACTTTGGTTTCAACGCGAGTTGACTTAAAACGTGCTATATAAATAAAACTTACTAAATATTCTTTCTTATTGGAACTAGAGAAGAAATTGCAGGCATTCTGACTGTCATATATGAATCATCATTAGACATGGGTGAGGTCTCTGAAGACTGGAGCAAATATTGCACCTATATTTACAAAGGGCTGCAACAAAAAACCTGGAATTATAAACCAGTAAGCCTAACATCTGTAGTAAGAAAGTAACTGGAGAGGATTGCTACTACTCGGGAGAAGATGCTTGGGAAGCTGACAGGGCTGAAGGTGGACAAGTCACCTGGACCAGATGGACTCTTTGAAAGAGGTGGCTTTGGAGATTGTCGAGGCATTGATAGCGATATTTCAAGAAGCACTAGTCAGGAGTGGTTCTAGATGATTGGAAAATTGCCAATATTACCCCGCTGCACAAGAAGGGAGAAAAGCAGAACAGTGAGAACTATAGGCTGGTTAGTCAGACTTCGGTGGTTGGTAACATTTTAGTCCATTATAAAGGATAAGGTACAGAGTACTTAGAAGTTTACGATAAAACAGGCCTAAGTCAGCATGGCTTTTTTGAAGTGGAGGTCTTGCTTGACAAATTTGCTGGAATTCCATTAAGTAAATAGCAGGACAAAGGAGTTAGATTTTCAGAAAACCTTTGCTAGGTGCCACATGGGAGGTTGCTAAGGAAGATGGGAGCCCATGGCATCAAAGGACAGATACTAGGATTGTTTCACCTAAAACTTCCTGACATCAACATACTTGAGTTGATAATCCCACCAATGGGCGATTCATTGTCATGGTAATTCAATAGAGTATGCCACAGAAAAGGTGTATGAAAGTAAAGGGCCTGTCCCACCAGCATGCAACTCCATGGGATGAGCGCGACCTAACGTGGTCGCTTGAGCCGTCCGGCGTCGCGGGGCCGGTCTCACTTCGACCGCCGGAGCCGTGCGGAGTTCGTCCCGACATCGCGCGGGGCTCCGAAAAACTGACCATGTTCAAAAATTCCGCGTGGCAACGGCTTGTCGGCTCGCAGTCGCCTCGACACATTACACACCGCTTCAACGTCGTGCCTCCGTGACCCTCTCTGTGTGTGCCTCTGTGCCCCTCTCTGTCCTGGCGAACTTACCTTTAAGACTTCGCTCCATGTTCGCCTCACTTTGCGCCACTCACCCCACCTCCGTGCGGCCCCCGCTGACGGTTTGGTCGCGCTCTTTGCATGCAGGCGCATGCTGTTGGGAACGGCCCTGTACAGCAATCACCCGACCTCCGCACGGCCCCCTCTGTCGGTTTGATCGCGCTCACCGCATGGAGTCGGATGCTGGTAGGACAGGCCCTTTATACCGCAACCCTACTTCAGGGACGGCACAATGGCATAGGGGTAGAGCTGCTGCCTTACAGCACCGGAGACCCAGGTTCTATCAAGACCAAGCATCTTCAAAATAAAGACACAGAATAAAGAAAGCTGGTTTATTAGGTGTTGCAAAAATAACAATCCAGAAGACAAGCATAGCTTTTTAGCTGTATTGCAGCAGCTGAAAGGATACATCAATGACTGTACAATGTAGAAAAATTGACAATAAAGGTTCACATAATTAGTGGTTTCAAAAAACCTGATCAAAGAGATAATAGTGGTGATCAACTCAACTCACACTGATTGCTGTTTAAAGTGATAATCCAGGAGAATGAGCCACCCACTGATTTATCAAACACTGCTTCAAGTTTTTGATATCAGCAACTATGTTTCAAGTATCTGACAACAAAGAATTAGGATAAATTGGATAGTTGTACTATTCAAATTAATCTCAGATCACAAGGGATTGAATCCAGCTTCCAGAATGTGGATTGGACCCAGAGAGAGAGAGCGAAAAGAACATCACATCTGCCAAAATGGAAGTTTAAGATCATGCAGCTTGTTAATAAATTCTTGAAACATTTGCACGTACTGTCACTTGACCCCAGCTTCCATTGGTTCTTGTAGCTAGAATGATTGAATTGGCAGATCCAATGACCAACCCCCAAAAGGGAGTATTAGAACTCCAATTTTTGTATTTCCATGCAGATGGAAACAGAGCCAGTTTGCAGAGTTATCAGTAATAATCGCAGCTTGAGCTAGATTGTGGAAACTTTAGTGTTCAACAAATTAATTCAGCCTGCTACTAAGGTGGCATTTTGAATTATAAAAACCTTCTTAACAGTTTTGGTCCCTTTATCTAACAAAAGGATACTGGAGCATTGGAGCCAATCGCGAAGGAGATTCACCACATTAATTCCTGAGATTAGAGGAGTGGCCTAGAGATCAGAGGCTGGACTGTTTGTGCCTGAACTCCTTGAGTTTAAGAGGGGAGATCTTAGTCAAAAACCTAAAACCCAAAGGCCCGTATTCTACTCATTTTTTTAAACCCAACAGCAGGTTTAACTTTCAAATTAGACTGGCGGCGGGTTTAAATCCCTGATATTTGGACTAAAGTCTAAATTGTCTTTCTACTAATCGCCAGAGCTTAGACTGACCTTAGACTAGAGTCTAACTTGCCTCAAAATTTAGACTCAGCAGGGAGAAGGTTTAAGGAAGGTTTAAGCTCGCTACGGAGAGGAAAAAATGGCCGAGCTGGAAGCACTGTGGCGAGCAGAACGATTTGATGAGATCGAAAGGATTGCCCTACAAGCTGGGAGACTGGAGAATCATGTCGCTGAGTACGCTAATCCTTTTTTTTTTAAGTACGACGATGACGCATTCTTGAAAAGGTATCGTTTCACCAGCCAGGAACTTCAAAACTGTCACAGCCTCCTCATTTTGCTGTGAACTGTCCGTATCATCATCGAATGGATTTCTGATCTGTAAGAAATCGTGGGGGATCAGCATACACATGGGTGATGGGTTGGGAGACGGCTGGGCCTCCACCCATTTGCCTCACGCTCTTCTTGTGAGAAGACCACTCTACCTTCGCTTGCAACTTCATTCTCTTCCATTGCTCACGAAGATCTCTGCGGCTGCCAAACCGTGACTGGAATTGCGAATAAATCTCATCCCATGCCTTGTTCTTTTCAATTGTTGCCTGGAAATTGCACCTTTTTTTCCTCGATAATTGTCATTTTATCGGCTAGTAACGTCAGGAGAAATGTTAAGTATTTTCTAATGCTCTTGTGCACTTTATCAGTCCATCAACCGGACAATGGACAATAAATTACAAGGTTACTGATACTGGAGTAGAGGAGTCCCTAAGTTTGCATCACACATCTTATGATCAAAATGTTCTGTACATGACTGCATTAAAGTGTACACTGCAACCACTCATGTATGGGGACATTGAAAATAGATTAAAAGGCGAACAAAACTCTGCAGGCTGGCCATGTTTACCTCAATGGAAAATCAAGAGAAGCCATTTGTACAAAAAGCTGCAACTTTGATCCACCTCCATGGGATTGAAACAGTCATATTAACTGACTGCACCCAACACCCACGTGACCAAGACACACATCAACAGGCCCCTGTCTAATTTTCCAATGGTTACACAGGCCAAGCTTCTGAATGTACTTTTTTTACTTTACCCGTGGGTTCTTAATGTGTCCGATTTGATGGGAAGCTTTTGACTGATGAAAAGAAATGTAAAAGTGAATGAAGCATTGTTAACACACTGCTACAATTACTATCCATCCATTGGATTTACATTTATATCTGTAAACTGGTGCAAACACAATGGTGAAAGATAGCTTCCAATGATAAGCATTTGTACAATACAGATTACGTTGTAAACACTGCATTATCTAAACTGGGTGGCAATCCATTTTGTGATTTAAAACTTGAAAGATCAGTGTATTCAGAGGAGGCTATTAGCAGTCTTTCCTCAAGACAACCCTCTATTTCCTATGCAGGTTTAAAGTTTTTTTGCCTTTCTTTGCAGATAATTAGGCTGTGCATTGACAATTAAATGTCACGATCGTCATCAAAAATGTGGAGATCTGTAAACCTATTGTACAATATATCCCTGTTAACAGTAGAGTTGCCTCTTCACAAATTTTACACAGTATCCAGTAGCTAAAATCTACCAGGTATCTACGTTATTTTGTCATACAACAGAAATTAGACATTGACTATATACAGCAATATTATGAAAATACCAGTTAAAAGGTAGTCAGCAAAAATGGAGACCGGCAGAAACCCCTAATACTGAAAAATATTCAACACTAGGGTTGGCAACGTGCAGTACACGATATTTAATAAATTGTCTTTGAAAAGTAACAATTTCAGTTTGAAGTTCTTTCCATAGTCTCTCACCTGTCCGGCAAATGTTTAGTGGATTTCATCAAAAGACAAGAGAGCTGGATAAGATGCATTCAGCAGTACGACTACAAAATTCAGCAAATAAGCCACTTATCAAACGAGAGGGATTAATGGCCATTGATCCTGAGGGAGAACAATTGTGCAGTGAAATCATCCAGTGGGTACTTTCAGTAAGATAAGGCAACAAGTGTCATGTGCACCAACTGGGCGTGCTGCAGAATGACACAGCTAAGGCATTCCACATACACTTTGTTTTCTGCTGAGCTAGGCCATTAGAAGGGCATTAAACGGAGCATGTTGACCTGCTGGGCCAATAGATTTATTAGGTCAGCGTGCTTCAACAAAAATAAAGGACTGGCACAGGTGGATGAACGGACTCAGTTTGTTTCTTGTTTGAGATGTTAAAAGTGTAGCGACGCAGAATATTCAGGCATTGGAAGCCAGAGAAATGGAATATTATATAGTTTTGCAGTTTTAGTTTTAGAGATACAGTGCGGAAACAGGCACTTCAGCCCACCGAGTGGCACTGACCAGTGATCGCTGCACGACGCTGCACACACAAGGGTCAATTTACATTTATACCAAGCCAATTAACCTACAAACCAACGATCTCGGAGAAAACCCATGCAGGTCACGGGGAGAACGTACAAACTCCGTACAGACAAGTGCCCACAGTCAGGATCGAACCAGGGTCTCTGGCACTGCAAGGCAGTAGCTCTACCACTGCGCCGCCCAACAAACAAGACTGATCAGATGTGTCCTCAATTCAGTGCCACACTGAGTGTCCTTCATTTAATTCAACCAGCTGTTCAATACATTCAAACATCATGTCAATACAAATGCAAAGACATTTTTTATTAGTGGTTCTTCTCATTCAAAAAAAATCCTGATATATTGGTGCGAGAAATATTTTGCTTGTTACCAAGGGGCTTACTGATATACGATCTATACATGCTCACCTCAACCTAATTCATCCTCACATGACTGTATGTAAAGTTTGAAGTCGTATACACGCAAGAAAGATTGTCCGAGGGCGTAAAATGTACAAGTTGTACATCTGTCGGAGAAAAATGTGCAGTTTTAGAAGTAAATCCTTCAAATCATTTTCTATTTCACCGACCCACCTTCCATCTAACGCTGAAGGAAACACAAGGCAGCAGAAAGCTTCTTTGCCATTGCAGCTGTATAGAAACACTGCAATAGCACACCCGATTTTGAATGACAAAATCATTTACAATTGGTGGAGTGTGAAAACGTTAATAGATGGGAGCTCCTTAGATGAGAGTGATTACTCCAGAACATGTTGCTGTATGACAGCAAACACAGACAAATAAAATGGCAAGATGCTGGTATTTTGGATGATCCCTTTAAACAAAAGCAATATACATATATTCTTAAAACCATATCCTGATTCAAAACTTAAAGACAATTATATTTGCATAGTGCATCCATTTTGGATTTATGTATTTACAAAATCACACGACCCTAACTTTACACCCATATAAACAGTTATTTTAAAAATAAATCAATGTAAGGAAGTACTTGTGCTTTTTTTTAAAAATCAAGGCAACTTTACAATAATGAAGGATCCGGATCAGTCACTTTCTAAGAAGAAATACAAGAATTCAATTAAAAACAGGTGTCATTATGGACATGCAATAAAATAATTACCATAAAAATTCAGATTTATTTTGTACATAATCTATATTATATTCTAAGTTAAAAAAAAATCCAGTTTAGACTTCCAATCTTCAGTATGCACCTTTCAGTCGTTTCAGACTGATGGGTTTCGAAGTGGAACCATGTTTGCGTCTGGAACCTTTCAACATGCTGATTTGTACAAGATCACCAGACACCGACGGCCACGCAGGAGGAACAAATGTGCAGATTGCTGCATGTTCCTTCTTCCAAGCACATTCACCTTGGTCACACTTCCACTCAGTCCTCTGAAGTGAAGAAGAAATCATCTATTACAAAGGAAACGCAGAAACACATGCTTAACACAAGATTCTTGAAATGACCAATGTTATTTTGTTACAGGAATGAAGCTTAAGGTTTTTTTTTGACAGACTGCACAGGAGACCACTCCATAAGGTAATGAGTTCTAGGAGCAGAATTAGGCCATTCGGCCCATCAGGTCTACTCCGCCATTCAATCATGGCTGATCTATCTATCTTTCCCTCTCAATCCCATTCTCCTGCCTTCTCCACATAAACCCAGATGCCTGTACTAGTCAAGAATCAATCAATCTCTTCCGGAAAAATATCTATTGATTTGGCCTCCACAGCTGTCTGTGGCAATGAATTTTACAGATTTGGCACCCTCTGCCTAAAATAAATTCCTCCTCATCTCCTTTCTAAAGGTACGTCCTTTAATTCTGAGGTCCTGGACTCTCCCACATCCTCTCCACATCCACTCTATTCCACCTATTAACGCTGCATTGCCTCTGTCCATCTTGGGTGTAAACCAGCATCTGCAGTTCCTTCCTATACATTTGGCTGCTCCACTGCAAAATCTCCACAAGGTATACCTACTTTGAAGAAGTTCGACTAGAGTTCTGCAACACCCTCTCTCACTGTTACCTCTAGTTTCCCTCCGCCCTGACTCCCAGTCTGAAGAAGAGTTTCGACCTGAAATGTCACCTATCCCTTTTCTCCAGAGATGCTGCCCGACCCGCTGAGTTACTCCATCATTCTGTGTCTATCCGTTAGCTGCTCTGCCCTCTCCCTGCTACCTTGCCCCCTCCCTGTAGCCCTGCAATGTAAAACGTAGAAGAGCACAACACAGGAACAGACCCTTTAGCCCACAATGTGCGTGCAAACATGACGACAAGCTAAACTAATCTCATCTGCCTGCACATGATTCATACCCTTTCATTCCGTGCAAATTTATTTTCAAATATTTATCTAGTTCCCCTCTGCGCATTACAACTGAATTGGCTACCACTGTCGCCCAGGCAGAATATTTCAGACCCTAATCACTCTCTGGATAAAATGTTTTTCTGTCACTTTGTTCTCATGCTTTAGACCTGAGATGCAGCGCGGAAACAGTGCGTTTCAGCACTTCGGCCCAGTGAGTCCGCACTCACCAGCGTCCACTCCTTACACTAACACAGGAGTGGGGAACCTGCGGCCTTCTAGGCCATTAAGTGCTGCCATTGAATGAATCCAAATTTTGTAGAACAAATCCTTTTATTTTTATTAATATGTTTTTGTTCGTCTTTTATTATTTTTATTTTAATCTTAAAATGAACGTATTTAAAATACCAAAGAGTAAAAGAAGATTGAACTAAATAATCCTATATCTAATTGAAGTTTCTTGGATGCGGCGTTATTAGATTACAGCTAACTTAATGCGGCCTTCCAACATGAAAAGGTTCCCCACCCCTGCACTAGCACTATCCCACACTCTAGGGACGTTTTATAATTGTACCAAAGCCAATTAATCTACAAACCTGTATGTCTTTGTTGTGTGGCGGGGAACCAGAGCACCCGGAGAAAACCCACACAGTCACAGGGAGAACGTACAAACTACGCACAGACAGCACCCGTAGTCAGGATTTCTGGCGCTGTGAGGCAGCAACTCTACCGCTACGCCACTGTGCCAGCGCAGCCTTCATTCTATGCTCACATCTACTTGATTTTTCCATCTGTCCCCCCCCCCCCCCGGTCTATACTGCAAGTGATTTTAATTACCTCTAGCAAAGGCCATGGCAACCTCTGTTCCAAAGAGAACAAATCCAGGTTTTCTAATCCATACAATTATTTTTTTTCCTAATATGCTCAGAACAAAAGATAGTTTTTTTTCCAAATAGCTCACGTTATATCTATCTAGACACTCGATAGATTTTAAGATGTTATATCTATCTAGACACCCGATAAGATTTTAAGATGGGGCAACTATTTGTCATGAGAACTTGAAAGGCAAATCTGCAGTGAAAACCTTTCATATCATCAAATTCAAATGGAGACAGAAAACAATGGTCTCAATCACAAATTTCACTCTGCATCTGTGCTCTTAAGTAACGACTTAACTCAAATATTTCTGCAGGCTGTCACTATTCATGAGAGAAACTCACTTTAGCTTGCACAGCAACATGATCAAAAGGTCTTGAAAATTTCCAGATCTTTGGGAGGCACAGGAGGAATTTTTTTCCACTCATTTTCCGGGTAGGTCTCGAAATTTGATGTATCCCCATCATGAGAGAGTTTCGGTATAATTGGTGGCTGAAACAGAAAATTGATCCCTTTAGAAAAATCACGTAGGATAGATTTAGATTTTTAGACTCGTGCAGGTGATCCCAGCACAGGATCTTTTTCCAATTCCAAAGGGTCATAACATCATCTATCCATTCCCTCACCTGTTGAGGCCCTCCAACACTTCAGTGTCAGTCTAGTTTATTGTCACTTTTACCGAGATAATGAATAGTAATTTGTTGCGAGTTATCCAATCAGCGGAAATACAATACATGATTACAATCGAGGCATTTAGTGTATAGATACATGATAAGGGAACAACGTTTAGTGCAAGGTAAAGCCAGCAAAGTCCGATCAAGGATAGTCCGAAGGTCACCAAAGAGGTAGATAGTAGTTCAGCACTGCTCTCTGGTTGTGGTAGGATGATTCAGATTCCTGGTAAAAGCTGGGAAGAAACTGTCCCTGAATCTGGAGGTGTGCGTTTTCACCTTTTGCCTGATGGGAGAGGGGAGAAGAAGGTGTGGCCAGGGTGCGAGTTGTCCTTGATTATGCTGCTGGCCTTGCCGAGGTATAAATGGAGTCAATAGAAGGGAGGTTAGTTTGTGCGATGGTCTGTGCTGCATTCACAATTCGCTGCACAAAACTGTGTTTTGCTCAAGATTCCAGTATCTGCAGTTTCTGTCTACAATTTTTTTTTGATTTCTTTCTTAACCATTAAAGAAGTAATAACGGCACATTTGGATAGCAGTAAAGGATTGGTCCAAGACAGCGTGGATTTAGGAAGGGGAAATCCTGCTTGACTAATCTTCAGGAATTTTTTTGAAGATGTGGCAAGTAAAATGGAGAGGCAGTGGATGTAGTGTATCTGGACTTTCAGAAAGCCTTTGATAAGGTCCCACACAGGATTTGGATTTGGGTTCAGGGTTGGGGTCACTGACACATATACCGAGGTACAGTGAAAACCTTTGGAATGCATGCTATCCAAACAGATCAGATATACCATACATAAATACAATTGTCAAACCCAAGTACAATGCATAGAACAAAGGGGACGATAAGAGTGCAGAATACAGTTCTCAGCATTGTAGCACATCAGTTCTGTGGACAAAGTCCAATGTCCACAATGGCGCAGAGGCGAATCCATCATTGTACTAGCTTATGGAAGGACTGTTCAGAAGCCTGATAACAGAAGGGATGAAGCTACTCCCTAGTCCGGTGGTGCACGCTTTCAGCAGATGCTACAGAAGCGATTATATTGGCTACTTTTCCGATGTGTAGATCGAGAGAATGATGGGGCGTCTGGTCTGTGTGATGGACTGGACTACATCTACACAAATGTCAATACTACTATTGTCTAGACAATGGATGCAACTCCTATTAATATTAAATTCTTCCGCTTTTTTTTTCTCCATGTTACATTGCAGGGTGATAATGTTTGCAGTGAAGGAAGCAGTACATATACAAATGCATCAGACCATTCCAGCTCAATCCACACATGTGGACCCCAGCCCGGACTCACCCTAGACCTTCACCCCATTTACATTCTGCACCACACAGTAACCATGATGCCAGACCATCAGGATTTCAGAACAATTAGTGGCAGCATGGTGGCATAGCGGTAGAGCTACTGCCTTACAGTGCCAGAAACCTGGGTTCGATCCCGACTACGGGTGCTTGTCTGTGTGGAGGTTGTACCTTAAATTATGATAAAGTCCAATAAAAGATAGTTTAGAGGTCTCCAATAAGGTAGACACAAAATACTGGAGTAACTCAGGGAGACAGGCAGAATCTCTGGATAGAGGAATGAGTGACGTTTCGGGTCGAGACCCTCCTTCAGGCTGAGAGTACGGGGAGAGGGAGAAGGAAGGGTAAGGTGTAAAAACAAGACACCGAAAGAGATGACATAAAGGAAAATGTAGAATAGATCATTGTTAGCTGGGAGAAGGTGACACCGAAGTAAATGGGAGGTCAGGACCAACCCCTAGCTGGTGAGAGGACCATTCAGTTGCCTGATAACATTCTAACTTCCATATATCTTGCCTGATGTGAGAGAGAGGGGGGGGGGGGGGGGGGGGGGGGGGAGGGGGGGGGGGGGGGGGGGGGGGGGGGGGGGGGGGGGGGGGGGGGGGGGGGGGAGGGGAAAGAGGGAGTGTCTGGGGTGGGACTGGTCCTTGATTATGCTGGTGGCCTCGTCGAGGCAATAGATGGAACTACACTTCAAGGGTTGTGCCAACGTAACAAGAGGAATCGAATATAGGAGCAAAGAGGTCCTTCTGCAGTTGTACAGAGCCCTAGTGAGACCACACCTGGAGTATTGTGTGCAGTTTTGGTCCCCTAATTTGAGGAAGGACATTCTTGCAATTGAGGGTGTGCAGCGTAAGTTTATAAGGTTAATTTCCGGGATGGCGGGACTGTCATATGCTGAGAGAATGGAGCAGCTGGGCTTGTACACTCTGGAGTTTAGAAGGATGAGAGGGGATCTCATTGAAACATATAGGATTGTTAAGGGCTTGGGCACACTAGAGGCAGGAAACATGTTCCCGATGTTGGGGGAGTCCAGAACCGGGGGCCACAGTTTAAGAATAAGGAGTAAGCCATTTAGAACGGAGACAAGGAAACACTTTTTCTCACAGAGTGGTGAGTCTGTGGAATTCTCTGCCTCAGAGGGTGGTGGAGGCTGGTTCTCTGGATGCTTTCAAGAGAGAGCTAGATAGGGCTCTTAAAAATAGTGGAGTCAGGGGATATGGGGAGAAGGCTGGAACGGGGTACTGATTGGGGATGATCAGCCATGATCACATTGATTGGTGGTTCTGGCTCGAAGGGCCAAATGGCCTACTCCTGCACCTATTGTCTATTGTTGACTCTTTTGCAGAGTAACCACCTTTGTTGCAAGGAAATACATTATAAAAGCAAGTGCCTCTCTTTATTACAAGCAACGTCTCCAAGCATTTATAGTAACATTTTCTGAAAGAGATCCAATGCATTTGGAAGAACTTTCGTTTCATGAATCTTGTTAAATTGCTGGAGCTCATCGCACTTGCAGAGAACCGCTAACTGAAGGCTAATCCGTGCAACTGTGCATGCTGTCTCCACAACCATTACAATAAATTTATGATCAGCACTATGCTATTAACTCCACTGCCTTCACAGCATTTCATCCCAGAACACAAGACTAAATTGTTGCGACAGAACAAGAGTGCTGTAAAATCCGAACAAACCTAGGAAATAAAACATTTTCAATCATGAATAAATACCCCAATAAAACAAAGTGCCAAATATGCAAAGAAACTTTACAGGATTCAAAAAGAGAAACAAAAAGCAAAAAAGCCAGGCCTTTTCAGAGATTCTTTCTATGTTCACATTGTCATAAAAACAGGAGCAAGATTTAGTCCCTTAAACCAGTTCCAGACTTCAATCGGATCACATCTGATCTGCACCTTAAATCTCCTCAACATTCTTTTAAAATTTATTTCCGCTTAAATTTATGTTCGGTGGCGGCACCCGATGGCAACGCAAGGTGACGACGAACCATCGGCTCTAGAGGGCGGCATCTTGGTGGGGGTCGGTACCAGAGTTGGTGTTTAAGGCCGGGCAACACCAGTGTCAGGTGAGGAGCAGGGAGCTGTAGGACAGAAGAATAAACGCGTCTAGTGCGCACAACTTGGGTTGACTAGCTTTTGGCTGGACTCCTGCGAGACCCCTCCACAGTTCTTGGCTGCTTCCTTTGCATTTTGAATTGCTTGGGGCCATTTAATTTCATCGCATTTTATAAACTGTTTTGGAAACATTCCTCCATTGTGCCTAATTTTCATCCGTTAATTGCTAAATGGTGTTTTAATACTTCCTGGCAGAAGGGGAAAGGATTTGAGGAGGATCATTTCAACCGTACACGTCTATTCCTTTTTATGTAGCTATTTTAATGGTATTGATAGAGGACTGAAATCAGGGTGCATCAGCAGTATACCAAGAAGAAACATGATCACATTTTCATAAGAGAGGTTTCAACATGCAGGCCTGGCTAAAAACACGAATGAAGACTGATTATTAGCTGTTGGCAAACCAGTTCTCATGGTCTACCAAGTTTTGTAGCTTAATTCTAGACAATATCCAAAATACACAGAATTTTGTTTTGCACACAGCAGGTGCGATTTAACTTTCAAGCTACCAGGATACTAGTGTAGTGTTATGGTGTCTATATTATCATGCGTGCGTGGATACATAGATCCTTGAAAGTTGCATCACAGGTAGAGAGGTGACATGCAACATATTGGCCTTCATCAGTCTGAGTGTAGAAGTTGGATAGACACAAAATGCTGCAGTAACTCAGCGTGACAGGTAGCAACTCTGGAGAGAAGGAATGGGTGACACATCTTCAATCTAGAGTCAGGGAAAGGGAAACAAGAGATATAGATGTAGAGAGATCCAAACTGGGATGTCTGGATCTCCCAAGGTGGAAGATGGAGGCCTGCAGGCAAGCACCGAGAAAGCACACATGGCTGTAGTAGCGAGTCTGGGTTAAAACATTGTCGTAGAGCAGGACGAATCACAGAGGAGGAGCAAGCGAGAACGGATGTTGCAGAACTCTCGTCGGAGAGAGACAGAAGTTGGGGCTGATGTGTTGCAGTCGCACCAGACAACGGTGAGGCCACATTTAGAGTACTGCGTTTAGTTTTGGTTACTCTGCTATAGGAAAGACGTGTTAAACTGGAATGGGTGCAGGGAAGATTTATAAGTATGTTGCCAGGACATGAGCAGCTCTAACAAGTTTCATTACCACATCTAAGTACCTATAAAATAATAATTTTAATACAAGAAATAAACATGCTTGACACACAATTTAAATATTCAACCATCATCAGTATATGGTGAAATAGAGTTTTTTAAATATTTAATTTAATCCTACTGATATGCAAAACATTACTATGTTTTCAGGAATACAGAACCTTTATTGTACCTCACCTTTAGTTTTCTTAGCGGTACTGCTTCCCAGTCTACATATTTGAACCATCTGTGTCGCTTAACATCATCTACTCCATTCTGAAATTGAAAGGGAAGCAGTTTAAGAATGTTCTGTAAGCAAATCAAAGCGTAATAGTGCAGCAAGCTTGGCTGGTCCATTACCCTGTCCAGTGGAGAGATTCCAGAGTCACGATTACGTTACCTCCCTAGTGAAGAATGAGCTTGGTGGGGGAAATAAACTGGATTAGTTATAGTACTGCAGGGTGACACACGTTTTATCAGTGATAAGGAAGGCGAAACCCAAATACTATTTCTAGTGTATAAAATCATGAGAGGAATAGATCGGGTAGATGCGCAGAGGCTCTTGCCCAGAGTATGTGAATCAAGGACCAGAGGACGAAGGTTTAAGATGAAGGGGAAAGGATTTAATAGGAATCTGAGGGGTAACTTTTTCCACACAAAGAGGGTGGGTGTATGGAGCAAGCTGCCAGAGGAGATAGTCGAGGCAGGGACTATCCCAACGTTTAAGAAACAGTTAGATGGGTACATGGATAGGACAGGTTCAGCAGGATATGGACCAAACGCAGCATGTGGGACTAGTGTAGTAGGGACATGTTGGGCAGTATGGGCAAGTTGGCCTGAAGAGCCTGTTTCCACATTATATCACCCCATGACTCTCTATGACTCCATCTCCATGCGTCCTAGACATCCAAAGCTACAAGTCAAACGTATGACATTTGCTTACACAAAGGATGAAGCTGCAAAGAATTGCTGAGAAGTGGCTGAGGTCTG
Organism: Okamejei kenojei; assembly: GCA_035221665.1. Classification (NCBI taxonomy): domain Eukaryota; kingdom Metazoa; phylum Chordata; class Chondrichthyes; order Rajiformes; family Rajidae; genus Okamejei; species Okamejei kenojei. Next base: position 12,372,027 of record CM069136.1, read on the forward strand.
AGCATTAGAATTATTTGACTACTAAGTTAATGAGACAGTAGCAGTTTTTTCACATGGTTGAGATTATAACAAATGGAATGAACAGATGTCTTTATTCAAATCCATCTTGTGAATGCACGCTGAATACCTATGATACTGTTACAAAGGGAGTATAGCAAGTCCACAGACTTCCATTTCACAGTAAGAATGGACTGGAATCCATCTCGAGGGTGTAGTAAATTGAAATCAGAATACTGTCAACTGACTTGTATTTTAACAGAACTGTCAACTTCAGTTGGGCTCAGTGGTAGTACAGCTCTTCATAGCAAAAGGCTTTTAGGTTAAAGATGTATTCCAGTACAAGCACAGTACATATCACCTGGGGGTTACACAAAAAGCTGGAGAAACTCAGCGGGTGCAGCAGCATCTAAGGAGCGAAGGAGATAGGCGACGTTTCGGGTCGAGACCCTTCGACCCGAAACGTCGCCTATCTCCTTCGCTCCTTAGAAGCTGCTGCACCCGCTGAGTTTCTCCAGCTTTTTGTGTAACCCTCGATTCTCCAGCATCTGCAGTTCCTTCTTTAACAGTACACATCACCTAGTCTGCACAAAATCTTCATGAAGGAGAGCAGAATAGTTCAAGTGATTGTCCTTCAGAGAAAATATTAAATTAATGCAAAGGAACACTAAAAATCTTAAATTGTTCACATGATAAATTTCAATTGAAACTGTGGATTTTCCACAAAAAAAAAGCAGAATAAGACTAAACACAGCAAGAAGCAAAATGGTCAGTGTAAGGTCAGGGCCAATAATAACCGGTGTGAGAAGGGAGGTGAATACCAAAGTGTTGTACTTTAAATGCTCAAAGTATAAGAAATAAAGTGGATTAGCTTGAAGTTGAGTTAGAAATTGGCAAGTATGATGTCGTGGGAATTACAGAGACATGGCTGCAAGAGGACAGGGCTTGGAATGGAATATTCAAGGGTATACGTCCTATCGAAAAGACAAGTGGGCAGAGGGGGTGGGGTAGCTCTGTTGGTGAGGAATAAAATTCAGTCCCTTGCGAGGGGTGATGTAGAATCAGGAGATGTAGGGTCAGTATGGATAGAACTGAGGAGTTGATAGATTAAAAAGACCCTAATGGGAGTTATCTACAGGCCCCCAAACAGTAGCCTGGATATAGGGTGCAAGTTGAATCAAGTTAAAATTGGCATGTCGCAAAGATAATACTACGGTTGTTATGGGAGATTTCAACATTCCGGTAGACTGGGAAAATCAGGTTTGTAGTGGACATCAAGAAAGGGAGTTTGTGGAGTGCCTCCGTGATGGATTCTTAGAGCAGCTTGTATTGGAGCCTACCAGGGAGAAGGCAATTCTGGATTTAGTGTTGTGTAATGAACTGGATTTGATAAGGGAACCCGAAGTAAAGGAACCATTAGAAGGCAGTGATCATAATACGATAAATTTTAATCTACATTTTGAGAGGGAAAAGGGAAAAGGGAAAATCGGAAGTGTCAGTATTACAATTGAACAAAGGGGACTATGGAGCCATGAGGGAGGAGCTGGCCAAAGTTGACTGGGAAAATACCCCAGCAGGGATGACAGTGGAACAACAATGGCAGGTATGTCTGGGAATAATACAGACGGCGCAGAATCAGTTCATTCTAAAGAGGAATAAAGATTCCAAGGAGAGTAAGGGGTAACCGTGGCTGACAAGGGAAGTCAGAGACAGTATAGAAATAAGAGAGAAGTATAACATCGCAAAGATGAGTGGGAAGCCAGAGGATTGGGAAACCTTTAAAGAGCAACAGAAGATAACTAAAAAGGCAATACGGGAAGAAAAGATGAGGTACGAAGGTAAGCTAGCCAAGAATATAAAAGAGGATAGTAAAAGTTTATTTTGGTATGTGAAGAGGAAAAAATGAGTTAAGACCAAAATTGGATCCTTGAAACATGACTGAAACAGGTGAATTTATTATGGGGAACAAGGAAATGGCAGACGAGTTGAACAGGTACTTAGGATCCGTCTTCACTAAGGAAGGCAAACAATCTCCCTGATGTACTAGTGGCCAGAGGATCTACGGTGACAGAGGAACTGAAGGAAATTCACATTAGGCAGGAAATGGTGTCAAGTAGACTGATGGGACTGAAGGCTGATAAATCCCCAGGGCCTGATGGTCTGCATCACAGGGTACTTAAGGAAGTGGCTCCCGAAATCGTGGATGCATTGGTGTTCATTTTTTTAATGTTCTATAGATTCAGGATCAGTTCCTGTGGATTGGAGGGTAGCTAATGTTATCCCACTTTTTAAGAAAGGCAGGAGAGAAAAAACAGGGAATTATAGACCAGGTAGCCTGACATCGGTGGAGGGGAAGATGCTGGAGTCAATTATAAAAGATGAAATAGCGGCACATTTGGATAGCAGTAACGGGATCGGTCCGAGTCAGCATGGATTTACGAAATTATGCTTAACTAATCTTCTGGAATTTTTTGAGGATGTGACAAGTAAAATGGGAGAAGGCGACCCAGTGGATGAAGTGTATCTGGACTTTCAGAAAGCCTTTCATAAGGTCCCACACAGGAGATCAGTGGGCAAAATTAGATCCAAATAAAACACTCATTTTTAAGGGTCTAACATAGAAAGCCCAATTACATTATGGTGAGACATTTCTAAATTAGATATCAAGGCTCCACGTTAACCTAACATTATCACCATGTAATTGGGCTATTTTGTCTTATCCAAGAGTCTTGAAGCAATTAATGGAACAACCAAGATAAAACCACAGATTAAATTTAGAATGTTCTTTTAAGTAGGACCGGCATTTTTTTGTAATACATGAGCATTTATGGGTTCAAAGTAATTTTACAAAACATCAACAGGACCAACCTAAACTGTATTACAGATGACCTCCACGTTACAGGGATGGGGTCGGGGATTGTACTCTTGGAAAATGGTTTAAAACAAAAGGCCTATCACAATTTTCAATAATTCATAATTTTCACTGTTCCCTCAAGAGGTGGAAAAAACCTGGACTGTACTGAATGGGCTTAATCATGCAAAAACAAAAATCACAAAACTTACCCTGAGAGTATAAAACAATACTTATCTGCTGAATAAATTAACAAACTTCTGGACTTCAGCCAAGTGAATTATTAACATGACTTATGACTGTACTTTATTTCATCATAAATCTTTTTTTTTAAAGATCAATATCTGGAGTGGTGGAGAGTGGGGAAAGGCGAGAGGCAAAAAAATGATTTCAGGTCATTCCCAGGATACTGTAGTTATTTTCCTGTAACCCTATAAAGCCGTAAATGCTTCAGCAAATGTACAATGCCCTACATAATGTTTGGGACAATGAACCATCATTTATTTATTCGCCCCCTGTACTCCACAATTTGAGATTTGTAATAGAAAAAAAAAATCACATGTGTTTAAATGACACATTGTCAGATGTGCCATTTTTATACATTTTGGTTTCACCATGTAGAAATCCTGCACTAGCACTCCCAAGTCCCTTTGCACATTTGGAAAGCAGTGACAGGATTGGTCAAAGTCAGCGTGGATTTATGAAGCGAAAATCATGCTTGACTAATCTTCTGCAATTTTTAGAAGATGTAACATGTAGAATGGATAAGGGGGAGCCAGTGGATGTGGTGTATCTGGACTTTCAAAAATCCTTTGACAAAGTACCACACAAGAGATCAGTGTGAAAAATTAGAGCACATGGTATTGGGGGTAGGGTATTGACATGCTAGAGAACCGATTGGCAGACAGGAAGCAAAGAGTAGGAATTAATGGGTCCTTTTCAGAATGGCAGGCAGTGATTAGAGGGGTGCCGCAAGGCTCAGTACTGGGACCCCAGTTATTTAAAATATATATTAACGATTTAGACTATGGAAATAAATGTAACTTCTCAAAGTTTGTGGATGACACAAAGCTGGGTGGCAGTGTGACTGGTTGTCTATGTTTCTACCTCCGATTTCTGGATTCTCACCCCACTTAGATAATATTCTAAGCTGTTGGTGCGAGAGGGTGGAGTTACCTGCGCTGTGAGCATAAATCTAGCGCGGGGCTTGCTTTTCACAGAGGCCCGGGGAGCCGTTAGTATAAATCTAGCGCGGGGCTTGCTTTTCACAGAGGCCCGGGGAGCCGTTGGCCAGTCAGAGTAGAAATAGGAGGATATTGCAGATGAATACGTGGCTTGAATAATGGTGCAAGGGGGAGGGATTCAAATTTTTAGGGCACTGGAACCATTTCTGGGGGAGGTGGGACCAGTACAAACAGGACGGTCTGCACCTGGGCTGGAATGGAACCAATGTCCTTGGGGGAGTGTTTGCTAGTGCTGTCGGGGAGGATTTAAACTAATGTGGCAGGGGGATGGGTACAAGAGCAGAGAGGCAGGTGGGTGTAAAACGAGGGTAGAAGTAATAGGGAGCAAGGTGAAAAGTAAAAGTGGCAGGCAGACAAAACCAGGGCAAAAATCAAAAAGGGCCACTTTTCAACATAATTGTATAAGGGGTAAGAGCGTTGTAAACACAAGCCTGAAGGCTTTGTGTCTCAATGCAAGGAGTATTCGTAATAAGGTGGATGAGTTGAATGTGCAGATAGCTATTAATGATTATGATATAGTTGGGATCACAGAGACATGGCTCCAGGGTGACCAAGGCTGGGAGCTGAACATCCAGGGATATTCAATATTCAGGAGGGATAGAGAGAAAGGAAAAGGAGGTGGGGTAGCGTTGCTGGTTAGAGAGGAGATTAAAGCAATGGAAAGGAAGGACATTAGCTTGGAGGATGTAGAATCGGTATGGGTAGAGCTGCGAAACGCTAAGGGGCAGAAAACTCTGGTGGGTGTTGTGTACCGGCCACCTAACAGTAGTAGTGTAGTTGGGGATGGTATCAAACAGGAAATTAGTAATGCGTGCGACAAAGGCAAAACAGTTATAATGGGTGACTTCAATCTACATATAGATTGGGCGAATCAAATTGGCAGGGGTGCTGAGGAAGAGGATTTTTTGGAATGTATGCGGGATAGTTATCTAAATCAACATGTAGAGGAACCAACGAGAGAGCAGGCTATTTTAGACTGGGTATTGAGTAATGAGGAAGGGTTAGTTAGCAGTCTTGTTGTACGTGCCCCCTTGGGCAAGAGTGACCATAATATGATCGAGTTCTTCATTAGGATGGAGAGTGACATTGTTAATTCAGAAATAATGGTTTTGAACTTAAAGAAAGGTAACTTTGAGGGTATGAGATGTGAATTGGCTAAGATTGACTGGCAATCAATTATAAAAGGGTTGACGGTGGATACGCAATGGAAGACATTTAAAGACTGCAAGGATGAACTACAAAAATTGTTCATCCCAGTTTGGCAAAAGAATAAATCAGGGAAGGTAGTCCTTCCGTGAATAACAAGGGAAATCAGGGATAGTATCAAAGCAAAGGATGATGCGTACAAAGTAGCCAGAAAAAGCAGTATACCAGAGGACTGGGAGAAATTCAGAGACCAGCAGAGGAGGACAAAGGGCTTAATTAGGAAAGGAAAAATAGATTATGAAAGAAAACTGGCAGGGATCATAAAAACTGACTGCAAAAGTTTTTATAGATATGCGAAGAGAAAGAGATTAGTTAAAACAAATGTAGGTCCCTTGCAGTCAGAAACAGGTGAGTTGATCATGGGGAACAAGGATATGGCGGACCAATTGAATAACTACTTTGGTTCCGTCTTCACTAAGGAAGACGTAAATAATCTGCCGGATATAGCAGGGGACCGTGGGTCAAAGGAGGAATTGAGTGAAATCCAGGTTAGTCGGCAAGTGATGTTGTGTAAATTGAATGGATTAAAGGCCGATAAATCCCCAGGGCCAGATAGGGTGCATTCCAGAGTACTTAAGGAAGTAGCTCCGGAAATAGTGGATGCATTAGTGATAATCTTTCAAAACTCTTTAGATTCTGGAGTAGTTCCTGAGGATTGGCGGGTAGCAAATGTAACCCCTCTTTTTAAAAAGGGGGGGGGGAGAGAGAAAACGGGGAATTACAGACCAGTTAGTCTAACATCGGTAGTGGGGAAACGGCTAGAGTCAGTTATTAAAGATGGGATAGCAGCACATTTGGAAAGTGGTGAAATCATTGGACAAAGTCAGCATGGATTTACGAAAGGTAAATCAGGTCTGACGAATCTTGTGGAATTTTTCGAGGATGTAACTAGTAGCATGGATAGGGGAGAACCAGTGGATGTGGTGTATCTGGACTTCCAGAAGGCTTTCGACAAGGTCCCACATAAGAGATTAGTATACAAACTTAGCATACGGCATTGGGGGTTCAGTATTGATGTGGATAGAGAACTGGCTGGCAAACAGGAAACAAAGAGTAGGAGTTAACGGGTCCTTTTCACAATGGCAGGCAGTGCTTGTGGGGTACCGCAAGGCTCCGTGCTGGGACCCCAGCTATTTACAATATACATTAATGATCTGGATGAGGGAATTGAAGGCAATATCTCCAAGTTTGCGGATGACATTAAGCTGGGGGGCAGTGTTAGCTGTGAGGAGGATGCTAGGAGACTGCAAGGTGACTTGGATAGGCTGGGTGAGTGGGCAAATGTTTGGCAGATGCAGTATAATGTGGATAAATGTGAGGTTATCCACTTTGGTGGCAAAAACAGGAAAGCAGACTATTATCTAAACGGTAGCCGATTAGGAAAAGGGGAGATGCAGCGTGACCTGGGTGTCATGGTACACCAGTCATTGAAAGTAGGCATGCAGGTGCAGCATGCAGTGAAGAAAGCGAATGGTATGTTAGCTTTCATAGCAAAGGGATTTGAGTATAGGAGCAGGGAGGTTCTCCTTCAGTTGTATAGGGTCTTGGTGAGATCACACCTGGAGTATTGCGTACAGTTCTGGTCTCCAAATCTGGGAAGGACATTTTACCCATAGAGGGAGTGCAGAGAAGGTTCACCAGACTGATTCCTGGGATGTCAGGACTGTCTTATGAAGAAAGACTGGATAGACTCGGTTTATACTCTCTAGAATTTAGGAGATTGAGAGGGGATCTTATGGAAACTTACAAAATTCTTAAGGGGTTGGACAGGCTAGATGCAGGAAGATTGTTCCCGATGTTGGAGAGGTCCAGGACAAGGGGTCACAGCTTAAGGATAAGGGGGAAATCTTTTAGGACCGAGATGAGAAGGACTTTTTTCACACAGAGAGTGGTGGGTCTCTGGAACTCTCTGCCATAGAGGGTAGTGGAGGCCAGTTCATCGGCTATATTTAAGAGGTAGTTAGATGTGGCCTTTGTGGCTAAGGGGATCAGAGGGTATGGAGAGAAGGCAGGTACGGGATACTGAGTTGGATGATCAGCCATGATCATATTGAATGGCAGTGCAGGCTCGAAGGGCCGAATGGCCTACTCCTGCACCTAATTTCTATGTTTCTATATTCTACGCCTTTATTCCTACAACCAAAATGCATGACTCCACACTTTGCTCCACTATATTCCATATGCCACTTCTCTACCCACTCTCCCAACCTGCCCAGGTCCTTCTGCAGAGTCCCTGAGTTCTCTACACAACCTGTCCCTCCACCTATTTTCGTATCATCCGCAAACCTTGCCACAAAGCCTTCAATCCCCTCGTCCAAATCATTAATATACAACGTAAAGAGTAGCGGCCCCAGCATCGAACTCTGCGGAACTTCACTAATTACTGGAAGCCAAACAGAAAAAGCCCACTTCATTGACACTCTTTGTCTTCTGGCCACCCAGCCAACCTGCTATCCATGCTAGTATCTGCCCTTTGATATCGTGGGCTCTCATCTTCCAAAGCAGCCTAACGTGTGGCACATGATCAAAGGCTTTCTGAACAGCACGTATTAACTCCTTTGCCTGTCCTGCTGGAGGACTCCATTGTGACCTCTGGTCTTGCCTATGACATCGGTCATTCATGTTCATTGTAACTGCTTAATCCAGTTTCTATATTATCTTCCTCTATTCCCCTTTTACACCAAGGGCTGGCGACTGCCTGGAACGCACTACCAAGGTGGAGGTTAAAGCAGATACATTAGTGGCATTTAAAATACTTTTGGATAGACATATGGATATACACAGAATGGAGGGTCTGTGCACGTGATGGTCTTGTTATCATGTTCGGGAAAGACATTGTCGGCCAAAGGGCCAGTTCTTGTGCTGTACTGTTAGAAACATAGAAAATAGCTGCAGGAGGAGGCCATTCGGCCCTTCGAGCCAGCATCGCCATTCATTGTGATCATGGCTGATCGTCCCCTATAACCCGCGCCTGCCTTCTCCCCATATCCCTTGACTCCACTAGCCCCTAGAGCTCTATCTCTCTTAAATCCATCCAGTGACTTGGCCTCCACTGCCCCTCTGTGGCAGGGAATTCCACAAATTCACAACTCTCTGGGTAAAAACGTTTTTTCTCACCTCAGTCTTAGATGACCTCCCCTTTATTCTAAGACTGTGGCTCCTGGTTCTGGACTCACCCAACATTGGGACCATGTTCTATGTTTAATGCTCCTGCCAGTTAACTGCTGCTGAAACCATTTTCTCATCTCCAAATTTGACAATTCCAATGCATTCTTAACTAGGTTATTGTGCATTGCACAGGTCATTCACTCAAAACATCTCACTCAAGTTTCTCTATTAGTGCTCTAGGGGCTAATGGAATCGAGGGATACACAGAGAAGGCAGGCATGGGTTATTGATTTGGGATGATGAGCCATGATCATAATGAATGGCGGTGCTGGCTCGAAGGGCCGAATGGCCTCCTCCTGCACCTATTTTCTATGTCCATGTTTCTCCAAGTCATATTCAACCATCAAACAAAAATTAAGTGCTGCTGACTTACACAGGACTCTGTTAAGCAACATTCAAAGTTTAAATAATGATCCTCATTTTTAGATCTCTTTGTAGCCTTGCCATCATTCTTTAATTATCTTTTACCTTAATCCTCCAGAATACCTGCAATTCTCTTCCTGTCCACAATCATCCCTGATTTTATTAAGGCTATCATTGACACCCACAGCGTAGTTTCCAAATACTTTTGTGGAATCTTCTCCATAAATCATGCAGCCACAAGATGCTCCTTAAAACCATAACACTAACCAATTCTGGACTAACTACCTTGTTAATTTTTGTTTTGACTATTAGATGAGATACGGCACGGAAACAGGTCATTCAGCCCGCAGTCCGCGCCAACCAGCGATCACACCGTATATTAGCACTATCTTACACAACAGGGACAATTTACAACTTCACCAAAGCCAATTAACCTACAAACCTGTACACCTTTGGAATGTGGGAGGAAACCAGAGCACCCGGCAAAAACCCATGCAGTCACAGGGAGAACATACAAACTCCGTACAGAGACAGCACCTGTTGTAGTCAGGATCGATCCCGGGTCTCTGGCGCTGTGAGGCAGCAACTCTACCATCCCATTGGGATGGTAGAGTTCTGTAGATGGGATGGTAGAGTTAACAGAAGAGGTTCTGTTAAACCTCTTATAACATTAAATGCATTAGACAAATAGATTTGCCTGTTGTTGACACATGTTCATTGTAATCTAGGGTACACAAAAAGCTGGAGAAACTCAGCGGGTGCAGCAGCATCTAAGGAGCGAAGGAGATAGGCGACGTTTCGGGTCGAGACCCTTCGCTACCTCCGTTACATCGACGACTGCTTTGGTGTCACCTCCTGCACCCACACACAACTGACTGACTTCATTCATTTCACCACCAACTTCCATCCGGCACTCAAATACACTTGGACCATTTCCGACACTTCCCTACCATTCCTTGACCTCACCATCTCTAAAAAACCCTCGTTTCTCCAGCATCTGCAGTTCCTTCTTTAAAACTTTAAAAATTTCATTGTAATCTAAATTGGGGCAGAATACATCTTTCCCAGTCACAACATTTGTGAACCTAGATTTACTGGTTTTACTTTTATAAATCGTGTCGTGGACTCTTTTTCTGAAAATGCTACCACAGCTATCTGCGTTCCACCGAGTTCTGATCTATTAACATTAAGGACCACTATTATATTATGAGACTTTCAAAGCAAACGCAAGCAAAATTTCTGCCCCACTATCTCAAATTGCTCTGTAACATGGGTGGCCGCAGCGTTGCCACATTAACTAGAAACTAAATGGTAACTTGGGCTATTCTCTCATGTAAACCCACAGTACTCAGATATTTGACCCAAAGCCTATTTTATCTGAATTCAATAAAAGGTTCTCATGCATAAGAATACTCCATTACGAGGTATGAATATTGGCTGCACCAGCAATCTAACATCCAAATTGGTACTGCACGGATAAAGGATTTGCAGATGGATTAAGCCTTGCAGAGCTTTAGGTTGTATTACTTCACTTCAGATACAACTAGGTCTATAAAGAGAACTATAAATATTATTCAAACTGCTAGACATTTTTTATTTGTGGAATCTGGCAAACTCGATGAGCTATGAAATGTTTCTGTTCAATAGACCATCACCACTGTATGTCCAAAACAATGATTAGACCTAATTACAGCGGATTAAAGGTGAAATAACAAAGTATTCATTTTTGTTGAGTAGTTGAGTTTGAGGCGACACAGTGGCGCAATGGTAGAGTTACTGATTTGCTGCGTTAAGAGACACAGATTCGATCCTGATTCCAGGTGCTGTCTGTATGGAGTTTGTACGCTCCCCATGTGACTGCATGGGATGTCACCAGGTACTCCAGTTTCCTGCCACACTCCAAAGTAGTGCAGGTTTGTAGGTTAATTGGCTTAAAGTTGTAAATTTTCCCAAGTGTGTAGGAACGTGTTAAGGTATGGGGTGATCGCTAGTCGGTGTGGACTCAGTGGGCCGAAGGGTCTGTTTCTGTGCTGTATTTATAAAGTAAAGTCTAAAGAACCATCTAGCTCCACTTTACCTCAATAACCTAAAGTCATACAGAAATACACCCTTCAGCCCACATGTTCCTGCTGACCAAGTTGCCTCATCTAAGCTCATTCCATTTCCCACAAAAAGAAGTCAAAGAGCTGGAGTACCTAAGCGGGTCAGGCAGCATCCTTGCATAGGTGACCTTTCAGGTCGGGACCCTTCTTCAGACCGATTCCTTTTCCTGCATTAGCCCATATTCCTCTATATGTTTCCTTTGCATCTAACTGTCCAAGTGTCTTTTAAATGCCGGTAGAGCATTTAAAACTATTTCCTTTGGCAGCACATTCTACATACTCACCACCGTCCGAGTGAAAAAGTTGCAAGTCAGGTCCCCAGTAAATCCTGCACCTCTCATCTTAAATTTATGTCCTCTAGTTTTCACCCCATTCCCTCGTGATCTTATATACCTCTATAAAATTAGTCCTTAGCCTCCTGCGCTCCAAGGAGTAAAGTCATAGCCTGCCCAACCCCTCCCGCTAGCTCAGGCCCTGGCCGCATCCTCGTAACCCTTCTCTGCATTCTTTCCAGCTTAATGACATCCTTCCGAAAGCAGGGTGACCAAAATTGAACACAGTACTCTAAATGTGGCCACCACAACATCTTTTACAACAATTACAATCTATATATAGACTTCCATACTCAAAACTGACTGATGAAGGCCAAAATACCAAAACTTTCTTTACTACACTATCTACTTGTCATGCTACATTCAGGGAATAATATCAGTACTCCTAGATCCCTGTCTCAACAACATTCCCCATAGCCCTACCATTCACTGTGAAGGCCCTGCCTTGCTTAGACTCCCCAAATGTAACACTTCACACTAACTGCATTAAACTCAATTAGCCCTTCCTTAACCCACTTGCCCAGCTGATCATGACCCATTGTCATTTTTGATAACTTTTTTATTGTTCCCAGCTCAACCTTGTTCACCAATTTTATAAAATAGAAATTTGATGGGTAGACTGATGGGACTACATCCCTGATAAATGGCTGATAAATCCTCAGGGCTTAATGGTCTGCATCTCAGTGTACTTAAGGAAGTTGCTCGAGAAATCGTGGACGCATTGTCTGATAATTTTCCAATGTTCTATAGATTCAGGATGAGCTTCTGTGGATTGGAGGGTAGCTAATGTTATCCTACTTTTTAAGAAAGGCAGGAGAGAGAAAACAGGGAATTATAGACCAGTTAGCCAGACGTCGGTGGTGGGGAAGATGCTGGAGTCAATCATAAAAGATAAAATAGCGGCACATTTACATAGCAGTATAACAGGATCGGTCAGAGTCAGCATGGATTTACGAAGAGGAAATCATGCTCTACTAATCTTCAGAAATTTTTTGAGGGTGTAACTAGGAAAATGGATAAGGGAGAGCTGGTGAATGTAGTCTACCTGGACTTTCAGAAAGCATTTGATAAGGTTCCACACAGGAGATTAGTGGGCAAAATTAGGGCACATGGTATTGGGGGTAGAGTGCTGACATGGATAGAAAATTGGTTGGCAGACAAGAAACAAAGAGTAGGGATTAACAGGTCCCTTTCAGAATGGCAGGCAGTGACTAGTGAGGTACCATAAGCCTCAGTGCTGGGACCACAGCTATTTAAAATATACATCAATAATTTAGATGAAGGGATTCAAAGACTGCGTAGCCATTCACAGTGCAAACTCCATCATCAAGTTCGCTGACAACACCACTGTCGTGGGACGTATCACTGATGGGGATGAGTCGGAGTACAGAAGAGAGATCGAGCAACTGTCCATATGGTGCCAGCACAATAACCTGGCCCTCAACACCAGCAAAGCCCAAGGAACTGATTGTGGACTTTGGAAGGAGTAGGATGGGGACCTACAGTCCCGTTTATATCAACGGGTCGATGGTTGAAAGGGTCAAGAGTTTCAAATTCCTGGGCGTGCACATCTCTGAAGATCTCTCCTGGTCGGAGAACACTGATGCAATTATCAAGAAAGCTCATCAGCGCCTCTACTTCCTGAGAAAATTACGGACAGTCGGTTTGTCAAGGAGGACTCTCTCTAACTTCTACAGGTGCACAGTAGAGAGCTTGCTGACCGGTTGCATTGTGGCTTGGTTCGGCAACTTGAACGCCCTGGAGAGGAAAAGTATTAAGCACTGCCCAGTCCATCATCGGCCCTGACCTTCTTTCCATCGAGGAGATTTACCACAGTCGCTGCCTCAAAAAAGCTGGCAGTATCATCAAGGACCCACAGCATCCTGGCCACACACTCATCTCCCTGCTACCTTCAGGTAGAAGGTACAGGAGCCTGAAGACTGCAACGACCAGGTTCAGGAATAGCTACGTCCCCACAGCCATCAGGCTATTAAACCTGGCTCGGACAAAATTCTGATAACAAATAACCCATTATCTGTTATTTGCACTTTATTAGTTTATTTATTCATGTGTGTATATATTTATATATGGCGTATGGACACACTGATCTGTTTTGTAGTAAATGCCTTCTATGTTCTGATGCAAAGCAAGAATTTCATTGTCCTATCAGGGACACATGACAATAAACTCACTTGAACTTGAAGTAACATTAGCAAATTTGCAGATGACAATGCTGGGTGGCAGTGTGAACTGTGAGGAGGATGCTATGAGAATGCAGGGCGACTTGGACAGGTTGGGGGAGTGGGCTGATGCATGGCAGATGAAGTTTAATGTGGATAAATGTGAGGTTATCCACTTTGGTAGCAAAAGCAGGAAGATTACTATCTAAATGGCATCGTTGGGAAAAGGGGAACTACAGCGGGATCTGGGGGTCCTTGTTCATCAGTCTATTGAAAGTAAGCATGCAGGTACAGCAGGCAGTGAAGAAAGCGAATGGCACGTTGGCCTTTATAACAAGAGGAGTCGAGTATAGGAGCAAAGAGGTCCTGCTGCAGTTATACAGAGCCTTAGTGAGATTACATCTGGAGTATTGTGTGCAGTTTTGGTCCCCTAATTTGAGGAAGGACATTCTTGCTATTGAGGGAGTGCAGCGTAGGTTTACAAGGTTAATTCCCGGGATGGCGGAACTGTCATTTGCTGAGAGAATGAAGCAGCTGGGCTTGTACACTCTGGGGTTTAGAAGGATGAGAGGGGATCTTATCGAAACATATAAGATTGTTAAGGGTTTGGACATGCTGGAGGCAGGAAACATGTTCCCGATGTTGAGGGAGTCCAGAACCAAGGGCCACAGTTTGAGAATAACGGGTAAGCCATTTAGAATGGAGACGAGGAAACACTTTTTCTCACAGAGAGTTGTGAGTGTGTGGAATTCTCTGCTTCAGAGGGCGGCGGAGGCAGGTTCTGGATGCTTTCAAGAGAGAGCTAGATAGGGCTCTTAAAGATAGCGGACTCAGGGGATATGGGGAAAAGGCAGGAACGGGATATTGATTGGGGATGATCAGCCATGATCACATTGAATGGTGGTGCTGGCTCGAAGGGCCGAATGGCCTACTCCTGCACCTATTGTCTATAGATAATCATTTCCAAATCCTAATGTGCAATGCAATACTCTTTAGCACCTTCAATTAGAAACTCATTGATAATCAGCTTCAAAGAACAGGAAAACCAAAATAGTTTACATCAATTATACAATCTCCATGGCAGACGTTTGAAATGAAATGATGCAAATAATGATTTGGTCATTTCTATTATTGCTTACCTTCATATTTCCTAATCGTCTTGTCCGGTCTATAACCAAAAGCTTTTTTATAAGGTCTCTGAAACAATAAAATATATTTATATCACATATTTAATATAATATTACATAGATGTCAAGGGATTGTAACATTAAAAGGCCTCATTTTATTATATAAAACCGAGTAAGCTCACTGAAACTCCCTACAATGCCCACCAGTAGAACATATGACATCAAAACGAATGGCAAGATTTAAATGATGAAATTTTATACAAACTATTCTCGTGGAACAGTAGCTACATCTTTTGAAAATATCAGCGGATCTCCAGTGACACTTTCCATAGTTATTCCAAGGCATATATTAAATGATGAAATAAGCAAGACAAGAAATTAATAACTTAATAAACAGCAGCTTAGGCAAAGAAACTCAGTCTGAAGATCTAAACTCCCAAAATAGTGCAGACCCGCAATAAAAGATTTACGGAGATGTTGCCAGAATTTACAAGGATGTTGCCAGGACTAGAGGGTCTGAGCTATTGGGAGAGGTTGAGTAGGTTCGGTCTCTATTCCATGGAGCACAGGAGGGGATCTTATAGAGGTGTACAAAATCATGAGAGGAATAGATCAGGTAGATGCACAGAGTCTCTTGCCCAGAGTAGGGGAATTGAGGGCTAGAGGACATAGATTCAAGGTGAAGGGGAAAAGATTTAATAGGAATCCAAAGGGGGTAGTTCAGGCTGGGACTATTCCATAGTTTAAGAAACTGTTAGACAGGTACATGGATAGGACAGGTTTGGAGGGATATGGTCCAGACACAGGCAAGTGGGACTAGTGTAGCTGGGATATTGGTGGGCGGTGTATGCAAGTTGGGCCGAAGGGCCTGTTTCCACACTGTATCACGCTATGATTCTAAAAATGTGACCATAAAAGTAGAATGCAGGTCAGCCAATCAGTTTCATCCTGTTCCATCATGGATGATCTGAACCTCTATTTACTTATTTCCTTTTACTCCACATTCTTTGATCAAGCTTATTCAAGCCTCATTGAGTTAGTGCTTCAACTCCTAGTGAGACGATGAGCCAACTCTCTGCAAAAATGTATTAATATCTGGCTTGAAAATTTACATCGGCTCAGCTTTCACCTTTTTCTGGGAAGGACTGGAGATGCGGTGTTGATGAGGAGAGAGAGAAGGCATTGTAGAATAGCTTCCGAGAACACATATTTGTGAAGGAATTTTTCATGCTTTACATAATTTACAAATTAATGTAATCCACCTTGAGTAGAATCCTCCGGAGATAAAATATTTTAACTTTATGTCTGATAAGACTTCCGAACATTCCCTTCACCACAAAGAAGGCGGTGTCATGGTATTACTATTTGGTGGAAAGTGCCTATCAACTTTACAAAAGTAAGCATGATTTCTTGGATATAAATGAATACACATTGACTGATTTTTTTTAGAGTAAAAACTGAAAGAATTAACACTATATATTTCCTGATAACTGTACCCAGATGCATTGTATAACAGTTCAATTCAATGACAAATTGGAATTGGCACCTCAGACCTAACTCTACTGTTGATCAGAGTAAGGATAATGCAGAATTAAGCCAATCTGGTTTATTCTGAGTATCTGAGGCCATGCAATTTTAACCTGGTGAAAATATTTATATAATCTACAGAGATTAAATGAATGGAAATATTTTGCAATAGCTGGAATGTCAAACTAGGCATGGGAAGTCAGTTATTGGAATATGTACAGGAACTACAGCAGGGGAAATCAGGAATATCAGGAAATTGTTTCTTGATAAAATACAGTACTTTCAAAAGATAGCTAACTACTCAAACATTGATAAGCTCAGGGGAAATCCAGGCAGGAAGCATTACAGGCTTCCTTTTATAACAATATTTTTAGACTTTTGACATGGAGAGAACGATAAAGAAAACTCGTGTATTTAGGAGACAATCAAAACATTGATATGTTGCATGAATAATTTTGCCTTTAACATTTCAGGTCATCATAGAACTATACAGCCCGCGTCCATGCCAGCAAAGTTACCCAACCATGCTAGTCATGCTTGCCAATGTGTGCCCTTATATTCCTCCAAACCCTTTCTATCCATGTACCTGCCCAAGTGCCTTTTAAATGCCGCTATTGTACCAATTTCTACCATCAGTTTGTTCCATATACACCACCCTCTGTGTAAAAGGTCCCTTTTAAATCTTTCCCTCACTTTAAATCTATGCCCTCTAGTTTTAGACTTCATTACCCCGAGGGCTGCGGGAGAACAAAGAGGAAGAAGATTGAACATTATTGCCTTCCATCACAGTGAGGAATGTGGAACCCACTGTGGTGGATGTTTATGTTAGCTTTTATGTGGTTGCGTGTCTTGTTGCTTTTCACTTAGCATGGCTGTATGATCACTCAAATTTCACTGTATCTTAACTGGTACATGTGACAATAAACTGACCTTGAAACCTTGACAAGACTGTGGCTGTTCACTCTATGCTCCTGATTTTATAGACTACTTTAAAGTCATCCCTCAACCTCCAACTCTCCAGGGAAAAAAAGACCCAGCTTATCCAGCCTTTCCTTATAATGTAAACCTTCCAGAACTGGTAATATCCATGTCAATCTTTTTTTCTCCCTTTACATTTTACTGGCATCCTTCCTATAGCAAGGCGACCAGATATGGTCAAATGTGACCGTATCAACATCTTGTACAGCTGTAACATGTCCCAACTCCTGTACTCAACACACTGACCGTTGAAGGAAAATGTACCAAATATCTCCTTCACCACTCTGTCGACCAGTGTCACTACTTTCATGGAACTATGTACCTGCACGCCTGGATCTCTCTTCTACAGCACTCCTCAGTACCCTACCATTTACTAAGAAAGATCTGTCCTCATTTGGCTTCACCAAAAAGCAACATCTTACAATTATCAGACAAACTCCATCTGCCATTCTTTGGCCCGTGGTCCCAATCAGTTGTGATCCCACTGAAATCTTACATAATTGCAGTATTGTCCATTGTAGCACCGATTTCAGTAACATCCCCAAACCTATTAACACAGGGGGTGAGGTTAGAGTTAGAGAGAGTTTCCCCCCTTCCAACTGTAGCCCCTCACTCGGTCTTCAGAGATTTTTTCCAACAAGACCTGCTCGACTACACCAGTCTGTTATTTTAATGATATATTAAACAAAAACATAAGACAACTTTCTGGAATGATGCCTAATGTAGAATTGAGAAGAGATAACAGGAAAAGTCCAGAATAAGCCACACATGGGGCAAAAACATAGCAATAGGAAAAAGTTCTGGTTTCACAAGTGGAACTGAACAGAATATTGTTAATTTGCTAGAGTTAATATTCCGCAATCTGGCAAACAATTACATAATGTTACATAGTTACAGCTGATGGTTAAATTGCCGCATAAAGTTTCAAATCAAAAATCAGCATGTTGAATTCTCAATATAATTATTATAAAGCAGAGCATACTGTCTATAAACAAAGTTCAAGGAAAAAGACTGCACCATTGCAAATGATAAGAACACAATAGGGCCAGTGCTAACTAAACCTCAAGATAGCTGTCCAAGTCAGATTGTGCCCCCTGCACGATTTGATGTCTGGAAAATTTCACATATGTGCATAGATTACTTTTGCACAAACAATTTGCAAGCCATGCCTTTAAAAAAAAAGAGTTTAAAGCATGCACGAGCACAGTAGTTAAAATAAGCAATCTTTCGTGAAAGGTATGCGATGTTTAAAGACTACGTCCAGATTTGCACAAAAAAAAATACACAAACAAAAAGGATTCTTACCCTGGATCGTTACACAAGAGGGAGAAAATGTCTCAATTTATTATGAGTGCAAATGTTCAAAGCCTCCAAGAAGAAATGCAATACCCCCGCAGATTTCTGCAAATTTCTATCTCTTAGCTGCTCAACTCTCATTTCCCTTTCCGCTGAATCTCAGTCTGAAGAAGAGTCTCAACCCGAAACATCACCTATTCCTTTTCTCCAGAAATGCTGCCTGACCCACTGAGTTACTCCAGCTTTTTGTGTCCATCTTTGGTTTAAACCAGCATCTGCAGTTCCTTCCAATGCAAAAGGAGTATTTGTGCTGACATTGAGAAACCCTAGAGGTACATACATACACGGGGACACTGTGCAAACACTGGACCACCTCTAACTGCCCATTTAATGAGGCACTACCTAACTGCCCCATCCTTGGTAGCTTCCTTGGCCATATAGGAACCAGGAAAAGAGTGGAAATCTGGTGGAAGTGTTTAATGGGAGGTAGAATAGAAAAGAATTTCAGCAAAAGAGCAGAGTTGGGGGTTGTCAGAGAATGTTATTGAATTGGAAATAATCTGAATTATGGCAGGGTACAATGTCTGAAAATGTACGTACAACAAAGTTGTAAACAATTTGTAATAAATTTGAAAGGATCTTTTTTCCAAGGAGCGCAAGAGTCTGAGGCGTGACTTTATTGGTACTCAAAACATAGATAGGCAAATGTTCATGGACTTTTCCCCATGGTAGAGCAGTACCAAACTAGAGGGCATAGGTTTACGATAGAGGGAGAAAGATTTTAAAAAAGATCAGAGGCAAATGTTCTTTGCACGGAGGGTGATGCGTATATACAGTGTCCTCCATAATGTTTGGGACACTGCCGCATCATTTATTTATTTGCCTCTGTACTCCACAATTTGAGATTTGTAATAGAAAAAAAATCACATGTGGTTAAAGTGCACATTGTCAGATTTTAATAAAGGCCATTTTAATACATTTTGGTTTCACCATGTAGAAATTACAACAGTGTTTACACATAGTCCCCCCATTTCAGGGCATTATAATGTTTGGGACATAGCAATGTCATGTAAATGAGAGTAGTCATGTTTAGTATTTTGTTGCATAACGTTTGCATGCAATGACTGCTTGAAGTCTGCGATTCATGGACATAACCAGTTGCTGGATGTCTTCTCTGGTGATGCTCTGCCTGGCCTGTATTGCAGCCAGCTATAGCTAATGCTATTTTGGGAGCTAGTACCCTTCAGTTTTCTCATCAGCATATACAAGGCAAGCTCAATCGAGTTCAGATCGGGTGATTGGCTTGGCCACCCAAAAATTGACCATTTTTTAAGCTTTGACCTTTGTTGCCCAAGCAGTATGTTCGGGATCATTGTCTTGCTGTAGAATGAACTGCCAGCCAAATAGTTTTGAGGCATTTGTTTGAACTTGAGCAGATAGGATGTGTCAATACACTTCTGAATTCATTATGCTGCTACCATCAGCACTTGTATCATCAATGACAATGTGAGCCAGCTCCTTCAGCAGCCATACACTCCCAGGCCATAACACCCCCACCACCATGTTTCACAGATGAGGTGGCATGCTTTGGATCTTGGGCAGTTCCTTCTCTCCTCCATACTTTGCTCTTGCCTTCTCTGATATGTTAATCTTCATCTCATCTGTTCACAAGACGTTTTTCCAGAATTGTGGTTGCTCCTTTTATGTACTTGTTGGCAAAATGTAACGTGGCCATCCTATTTTTGCAGTTAACCAGTGGTTTGCATCTTGCAGTGTAGTCTCTGTATTTCCGTTCATGAAGTCTTCTGTAGACAGTGGTCATTGACAAATCCACACCTGACTCCTGAAGAGTGTTTCTGATCTGTCAGACAGGTGTTTGGGGATTTTTCTTTATTAGAGAAAGAATTATTCTGTTATCAGCTGTGGAGGTCTTCCTTGGCCTGCCAGTCCCTTTGCGATTAGTAGTGACCAGTGCAGTCTTTCTTCTTAATGATGTTCCAAACAGTTGAATTTGGTAAGCCTGCGGTTTGGCTGATGTCTCTAAGTTTTATTCCTGTATCACAGTCTCACAATGGCTTCTTTGACTCACATTGGCACAACTTTGGTCGTCATGTTGATAAACAGCAATAAAAGTTTCCAAAGTTGATGGAAAGACTGGAGGAAAGACTTAAGGGTAGACAAAAATGCTGGAGAAACTCAGCGGGTGCAGTGGCATCTATGAAGTGAAGGAAATAGGCAACATTTTACCCCCCGCCCCCCCCCCCCCCCACATCAGTCTGAAGAAGGGTTTCAGCCCAAAACGTTGCCTATTTCCTTCACTCCCTACATGCTGCTGCACCCACTGAGTTTCTCCAGCATTTTTGTCTACCTTTGATTTTCCTGCATCTGCAGTTCCTTCTAAATGAAAGACTTAAGAGGCTGTCCCACTGCGACGACCTGATTGGCGAGTTTAGAAGAGTTTAGGAGAGTTTGAAATAATGTCATGTTGAAGACCTCATTCGACTATGTAGAAGACCTCCTTCGACTAAGTTGGAGACTAGCTTCGGGAAAACTGGACACCGAATAGTGGAGAGTGAAGACGACCTCCTTCGATCTCCCATCTACTATGTTGAAGACTATCTACAACTACCTTTGATTACCTACGAATAACATGCCGACCTACTTCGACTAAGGTCTACTTCGACTAAACCTACGAGTAAAAAAAGTATTGATTTTGGTCCATGGCGACCTTTCTTTACTCGCGGGCAGTTTTCAACATGTTGAAAAATACGCCGCGACCTAGCTGAGGCCTCGAGTACGCGGAGACCACTCTCGAGCATGAACGAGAGTTACAAAGACTTCCTAGGACCTCGTGTCGACCATGCTGCGAGTACGAGTCAAGGGCAAACTCGCCGAAACTCGCGGATTAGGTTGCTGCAGTGGGACAGCCCCTTAAGTGCTGAGAGTTCTTATATCTGCATTAAGGGGGCATTTAAACGCACCTGAGCAATTACACACACCTGTGAAGCCATGTGTTCCAAACATTATGGTACCCTGAAATGGGGGGGGGGTGGGTGGAACGGACTGTGTATAAACACAGCTGTAATTTCTACATGGTGAAACCAAGATGTATAAACATGGCCTTTAATAAAATATGACAATGTGCACTTTAACCACATGTGATTTTTTTCTATTACAAATTTCAAATTGTGGAGTACAGAGACAAATAAATAAATAAATGTTGGCCCTTTGTCCAAAACATTATGGAGGGCACTGTAGGTTAAATAATGCATTGCATCTACTGTGACATTCAATACCATGACGTACCAGCTATGACTTTCCTCACCTACACCCAAAGGGTCTTCTTAGACACAATCTATTCTGAAATTGACTACATTGAACCACTGAGCATCCATAATTCTCAACATTAGATAAGCTTTATAGTCTTGAATGCAAATGTTTTTCCATCAGCATTTTTCCAATTGTATGATGTAACGCTTGAAAAACTGTACATTTCAATTTTTCTCCTTTTTGTTATTTTTGAGTACTTCACTTATTCCAAGGATCAATCTAATGAACTTCTGTTACATACAATTTAATACAAGCACTCTGTCGTGCCCTCCACATTGGGATATATAACTAATGAATTAAAGTTTATATAAACTTTTAACAGTAAGATCTTCCCCTCAGAATGAAATGAAAAATAATAATGCCAAAGCAATACATGCCAATTATCCATGAAACTTCTTCAGACAAAGCTCCCATCAAAATACTGGAGGGGAAATTTTGAGTTAATTGCTGCATGTTATCACAAACTCTTCAGGTGTTTAAGTTGCCTTTCCAATTCATAATTAACTTACAATCTCCCAATTATCAGCAGTTTGGATCAAACTTACTTCACATAGAAATCGAGATGTTTTGGAAATTCCAATTTTCCAGCAAGAATCTTTTGATAAATTCCAAAGGGATTGTCATCAAAAAATGGGGGGTAACTGTAAAAAGAAAAATCAATGGATGAAAAATTAAATCTCTTCAGTATTAGATACAGTGTCAGATAAAGTAGTACACTATATATTTGGAAATGGTCTACAACAGCATAAATAAACATGCACTCTATTGTACATGATGTCCCTCCTGCCTTCCCCCCTCCATTTGACCTCAATGGAAAACCAATGTAATAGCATTAGTTTTTGACTACTGTTCATACTTCCTTCGAGCTGCTTGATAAGATACCTTTTACATATTGGTACTAGGACTTCTATAGGATAAAATATCTTCCCCCTTTCTATGCTGGTTGCAGATCCACAGATTATGATACGCTTAAAGCCTGTGAAGCCTTATCTCTAACATTAAACTAAACTGAAACTTTCAGTTCGTTTTATGGTAGCTTTAACGTTTCCTTGATTTTACTATAAAGGAGGTAAAATCATTGGAATATTTTTGCTTTCAAACTCTCAAAGGCTACATTTTTTATTCCTGGTGAGTTTCATTTTGGTAGTGAATGTGAAATTGACATTTAAAATTAATGTACAATTTGCACTGTGTACCTGTACAGATTTTTTTACTGAGGCAGTGCACATTTTGTAAGTTCTTGTAATGTAAAATGAAGTGCTTAGGTTTGCTTGACAGCTTTTAAAGAAGTTTAACGGTGCAAAATGTCAAGGATGAATAATAATTTGTTTTGCATATAGTGTCTGCTTGAATCTCCCAGAACAAATTTTATGAAAAGGAACTTAACCATATAACCATATAACAATTACAGCACGGAAACAGGCCCTCTCGGCCCTTCCAGTCCGTGCCGACCATTTGTTTTCCCCTAGTCCCATCTACCTGCACTCAGACCATACCCCTCCATTCCCTTCACGTCCATATACCTATCCACTTTACTTTTAAATGTTAAAATCGATCCTGCCTCCACCACTTCTGCTGGAAGCTCATTCCACACAGCCACCACCCTCTGAGTAAAGAAGTTCCCCCTCATGTTACCCCTAAACCTCTGTCCCTTAATTCTCATGTCATGCCCTCTTGTTTGAATCTTCCCTACCCTCAATGGGAAAAGCTTATCCACGTCAACTCTGTCTATCCCTTTCAACATTTTAAAGACCTCAATCAAGTCCCCCCTTAACCTTCTGCGCTCCAAAGAATAAAGACCTAACTTGTTCAACCTTTCTCTGTAACATAGTTGCTGGAACCCTGGCAACATTCTGGTAAATCTCCTCTGTACTCTCTCTATTTTGTTCACATCCTTCCTATAATTAGGCAACCAAAATTGTACACCATACTCCAGAATTGGTCTTACCAATGCCTTGTACAATTTTAACATTACTTCCCTACTCCTATATTCAATGCTCTGATTTATAAAGGCCAGCACACCAAAGGCTTTCTTTACCACTCTATCTACATGCGATTCCACCTTCAGGGAACTATGCACAGTTATTCCTAGATCCCTCTGTTCCACAGCATTCCTCAATTCCCTACCATTCACCATGTACGTCCTATTTTGATTTGTCCTGCCAAGATGTAGCACTTCACACTTAACACCATTAAACTCCATCTGCCATCTTTCAGCCCACTTTTCCAAATGGCCCAAATCTCTCTGTAGACTTTGAAAATCTACTTCATTATCCACAACACCACCTATCTTAGTATCATCTGCATACTTACTTATCCAATTTTCCACCCCATCATCCAGATCATTGATGTACATGACAAACAACAGTGGACCCAACACAGATCCCTGAGGCACCCCACTGGTCACCGGCTTCCAACCTGACAAAAAGCTATCCACCATTACTCTCTGACATCTCCCATTCAGCCACTGTTGAATCCATCTTGCTACTCCGCCATTAACACCCAAAGATTGAACCTTCTTAACCAACCTCCCATGGGGAACCTTGTCAAAGGCCTTACTGAAATCCATATAGACAACATCCACTGCTTTACCCTCATCAATTTCCCTAGTTACCGCTTTAAAAAAATTCAAGAAGGTTTGTCAAACATGACCTTCCAGGCACAAATCTATGTTGACTGTTCCTGATCAGACCCTGTTTATCCAGATGCTTATATATATATTATCTCTAAGTATCCTTTCCATTAATTTGCCCACCACTGACGTCAAACTAATAGGTCTATAATTGCTAGGTTGTTTATTCTTTGAACCCTTTTTAAACAATGGAACAACATGCGCAGTACGCCAATCCTCCGGCACTATTCCCGTTTCTAATGACATTTGAAATATTTCTGTCATTGCTCCTGCTATTTCTACACTAACTTCCCTCAATGTCCTAGGGAATATCCTGTCAGGACCTGGAGACTTATCCACTTTTATATTTTTCAAAAGTGTCAGTACTTCCTCCTCTTTGAATCTCATAGTTTCCATAGCTACTCTACTTTTTTCCCTTACCTCACAGAGTTCAATATCCTTCTCCTTGGTGAATACCGAAGAAAAGAAATTGTTCAATATCTCCCCCATCTCTTTTGGCTCTGCAGATAGCTGTCCATTCTGGTTCTCTAATGGTCCAATTTTATCCCTCGTTATCCTTTTGCTATTAATATAGTTGTAGAAACCCTTTGGATTAACTTGTGTGTTAAAAACCCGTTGACCCTTGGCTTCAACATGGACTATCGTTTACACAATTATAAGTATGATTTTACCTCCTTTTATGTCTAAGGTGTGCCTTAACTCCTCCAATGATACATGTTTCCTTTGTAAACCAAATCCCCTTCAAGAATCAGGGGGTTTATTTAATTACCTTGTATCTTTTGAATTATATTTCTTTCATATGAATGACAATTTGGTTCTGTAGCCTTCTGCCCACCAACTGGATTGAGATATCCCCAGCATTAGTTTTGATTTACGCTTGCTATTTTCCAGGTGATGTTAAATATTTAAAGTGTCCAAGATCAATCAGAAGTGTGGCATTAACATTGATTTTTCTTTACACCTTTTATCAAAACTTAAGATGCAAACATCTTTAAAATTTGTAGAGATTTACTTGGGTGTCAAACCAAAACACTGTAAATTTGCAAAAACTCTATCAAGTTGAGCAGATTCCAATTGTATGCATATATTTTTTTCTGCTTATTACAAGTTACTATAAAATCTACCACCCTCAAACTTCAACAATATCTCATTGCTGACAAATAAAAGATAAAATAGTTAAGTCCTGCAAGGTGGACTATCTTGGCCTTTCATTGCCAATCAATGCTTAATTTTACTTGCAACAGTCCTATAATTGGATGCAAATATAGTGCACTGCAGAAGCGAGAGGTGAAAAAAGAAAAATCAGTCACCATTATTTTTCAGGCCTTTCATTTAAACAACCTTGCGCATGCATGTTAGATAAGGATCTAACGATCTGTTAGAAAGCCACCATGCTGAATTATACTTAGCGTGTGTAAACGAGTTCCTTAAAAAACTGACAAGTAGACTAATGTGCAATTAGGGATGTTTTAGCAAGTACTTTGCAGTAATTTAAAATATATAAACATGAAATGAAGAGAAATGAAGATCCTAAATGGGTTTAAATTATTTTTAAACTTGTCACAGCTGTTTAGTATATTTTTTATGATTGATACTTAAATTATCATCATCGCAAATATATTTCAACTGAGCCACGGCAAATTATTTCCAGCTTAATGGCAAGAAACATAGAAAATAGGCTAGGTAGCAAGAGTAGGCTATTCGGCCCTTTGAGCCATATGACCATAGCTGATCATCCAAAATGAGTACTCCGTTCCTGCTTTCTCTCCATATTCCTTGATTCCGTTAACCCTAAGAGCTATATCTAACTCTCTTGAAAACATCTCGTGAATTGGCCCCCACTGCCTTCTGTGGCAGAGAATTCCACAGATTCACAACTCTCTGGGTGAAAAAGTGTTTCCTCATCTCAGTCCTAAATGGTCTACCCCTTATTCTTAAACTGTGACCCCCTGGTTCTGGACTCCCCCAACACCAGGAACATTTCTCCTGCATCTTGCCTTAATCCCTTAAGAAATGTATATGTTTCTACACGATCCCCTCTCATCTTTCTAAATTCCAGTGAATACAAGCCCAGTTGATCCATTATTTCATCAAATGTCAGTCCCGCCATCTTGGGAATTAACCTGGTGAACCTACACTGCACTCCCTCAATAGCAAGAAGGTCCTTCCTCAACAGCACACAATACTCCAGGTGTGGTCTCACTAGGGCCATGTTCAATTGCAGTAGGACCTCCTTGCTCCTATAATTCCTCTCGCTATGAAGGCCAAAATGCCATTTGCTTTCTTCACTCTCTGCTGTACCTGCATGCTTACTTTCAGTGACACCAGTACACCCAGGTATCGTTGAACTTCTCCTTTTGCTAACCTGACACTATTCAGATAATAATTTGCTTTCTTGTTCTTGCCACCAAAGTGGATAACCTCACATTTATCCACCTTATACTGCATCTGTCATGCATCTGCCCACTCACCCAACCCATCCAAATCACCCTGCAGCCTCACAGCATCCTCCTCACAGCTCACACTGCCACCCAGCTTTGGGTCATCCGCAAACTTGGAAATGTTACATTTAATTCCTTTGTCTAAATCATTAATATATATTGTAAATAACTGGGATCCCAGCACTGAGCCTGGTGGCACCCCACTGGTCACTGCCTGCCATTCTGAAAAGGACCCGTTAATTCATACTCTTTGCTTCCTGTCTGTCATCTAATTCTCTATCCATCTCAAGGCCCTTCGCCCAAAATAATGTGCTCTAATTTTGCACACTAATCTCTTGCGTGGGACCTTGTCAAATGCTTTTTGAAAGTCCGGATACACCACATCCTCTGACTCTCCCTTATCCATTCAACTGGTTACATCCTCAAAAAATTCCATAAGATTAGTCAAGCATGAATTCCCCTTCTTAAATCCATGCTGACTTTGACCGATCCGGTCACTGCTTTCAAAATGCACTGCTATTACATCTTTAATAATCGACTCGAGCATCTTCCCCACTACCAATGTCAGGCGAACTGGTCTATAATTCTGTTTTCGCTCTCCCTCCTTTCTTAAGAAGTGGGGATATATTAGTTACCCTCCAGTCCCCAGGAACTGATCCAGAGTCTAAAGAACATTATCATTACAATAAAATAGCACCAAATGTTGTTTGCAAATTAAGACAAGAATGTCAGATTAAGAATGAAGCAGAAGAACTGAGGCCAAAGCATTTAAACTTGCAATAAACTTACATTTGAACAGAACAACGGACAGCCAACCATGTCATCTCTGGGAGCCCGCTCTACTACCCACCAAATGGAGCTCAGGGCCTGACAGACATACTACCCACCAAATGGAGCTCAGGGCCTGCAGAGATAACAACCTGGCTGCTCAACACCCGGCTTGAGATCTAACTAGTCCTTTGGTTTATGATTCTGAAGAAGACCCAGAGGAGTGGAAAAATACCAATATTTCAGAAAGGAGCAAGATACAAACTAAGGTACTATATGTTATTTAATCCAACATCTGTTATCAGCAAAATTCCAGAATCCGTTATGGAGAGAGTAATGTGCAGGATGTTAAGAAAATCAAGCAGAAATAAATGCGAAAAGGAAGTCATTATTTACTCGAATCTGATGTAGCAAACAAGAAGAGCGAAATGTGATATGTTAGAAATGCAAGATTCTGAGAGGGATTAACAGGGTGGATGGTGAGAGGATGTTTCTCTGACCGAGTGTTCTTGAAGTAGGGCAAATGGTTTCAAAATAAGGAGTTACCCATTTCAGATGTAGATGAGGAGGAATTTCTTAAGGCTCAGGATTCTTTGGAACTCTATCCAGATTTAGATTAGCTTGTTGTCACACACATGAGGGGGCAATTAAACTCCTTGTCAACATGAAACTTGCAGTACACAGGATAATAATAGATACAATAATGAATGCAAATAAACATGATGGTGCAAAGGTTGTAATGCAACCTGAAGCAGTGCAAATAACAGAATAACCGAGGGAGGGAGAATAAAGAATAAGAGAATCTTCAGGGAGTATGAATGAGGTGGGGAATAAGATGTTCTTATGTCTGGATGTCCAGGCTTTCAAGCTTCTATATTGTCTCCCAGAAGGTAGAAGAGAGAAAGGGTAATGGTCAGTATGGCAGGCATCCTTGATAATACTTCCAGCCTTTGCGATACAATGCACAATGAGGACTGACTGGATGGAAGGAAGTGACAAGCCTGTGATGGACTGGGCTTTGCTCATACATTCTCAGCAGGCTCAGTCAAGATCTATGGACATCTGAATTACAAGGTAGTTGTGGGTGTGGTGAGAGAGCAGAGAAAGTGGTGTTGAGGCCATGATCAGATCAGCCATGTTACGGCAAACTAAAGGTGTCGGGGGGGGGGGGGGGGGGGGGGGGGACTGCTACTGTTCCTGGTTCTTATGTTTAAACAAAAAAGGTGAAGAATGGGAAAGTATGAGATTGGAAGGAAAACCTTAGGTGGAGGGAGCTGGCACCATTATTGGCATTTTTGCAGCCTGTTATTTCAGAATTGTATTATTCTCAAACACCACCCGTGATCAAAATATAGTAAAGGGATCACTTGTTTCCCATCTCGCCTTCACCCGTGATGTTCTGCAGAGCATGGGGTGGTTGGCTAGGGTACTCCCTACCACAAGATATTGGCAATGCCTGGATTCAATGTCATGTCTGGATGTATAAAAAAATACAATAAAACGCATAAATATTTCAACAGTTCCTTCTTTTTCAATGCCAAAAGGTGAAATGAATAATGCCAAGTTCAAACTGTGAGAATATCCAACAGCAAATGCACCAACAATCTGCTGCTAAACCATTTTTACACATTGTTTTATTTCAGAAAGGGGACGTAAAATAATTGTAAGATTCTGTTTTTGCCAAACAATAGTTATAAAAGAGCAGGGATGCTAGTAATATTATGGGTAGACACAAAATGCTGGAGTAACACAGCGGGTCAGGCAGCATCTCCAGAGAGAAGGAATGGGTGAAGTTTCGGGTCGAGACCCTTCTTCAGTAATATTATGCAAGGTTATAGAAGTCAGCTGAAAGCTCTCCACAAAGACCTACCCTGAAAGCATTTCAAACATCAGCACGCCTAATGCCCACCAGTCCACAGCTCTTCCATGACCTTTACTCTGGATGACTTCTGGTGCAAGGTATTCTGGAGTTCCACAGAGAGTCCAAGTTCTAGAAAAGAGCAAAGAAGTTATTCTGTTGAGAGAATCCGAGTAAATATATGGTAATGGATTAACCAGTAATAATGATCAAAAATTGACATTAATACATTTAATGAAAAGCATGTTTAAAAAAAGGAACTAGCGCTGCAGTCTCAAATCAATAATTTATAAAAATTAATAATGCAGCAATGGGATTTAAAATATCCAAATTTGGCGACTTTGTAACACAGGCAATACACGCATTCGTGCATGCTTGGAGGCTGATCTCCAAGCTATCATTGATTTGTTCATTGATGCACAGCCAGACCTTTCATATAACACCTGCAAAACAATGGACTTCTCCTAACCTGCCTCCTCTATATAACATTGCCCTTCAACAATAACGGTGCATGGAGAAACCCTAGAAAAGGCGAGCCGCTCCTTTTTCAAGAACCATTTCTCAGCCCAAACAAAGACTTGGATGAAATTCACCATCCGACTTCACAGTTTAAGCATGGCTTGATTGAAGAAAGGGATGTTTAAGGATCAAGATCTGATACAAAACACCAGGGAAACCCAGCGCAGTGATCCCTGCCCTCCTATATGCTTCTGAGAGTTGGACTACCAACCTCATTAAACTCAAAGTATTAGAAAAACACCACCAATGTGATGGCTGCAAATCCCTCCAATTCTACTGGATGGGTTAATAAATCAGCATCCATTTCCTTTCTCAGGTCAAAATCCCCAGCTTTAAGACTCTAATTTCATTTGGTTCCACTGGACAGGACAAATCAATTGTACAGCTGGCACCAGGCTCCTGTGGATGACTAGGTGGGCAAATGGAAAGATTCAAAGTTATTCTCAAAGCTTCCTTGAAACAAAAAAGCAACACTCCTCCTTTCTTCTGCAAATTCCTGGCCCATGGCTGCTCAAAGTGTTTGAGCATTGGTCTTGAGAATCAGAAGCACGCAGATATCCAACAAAATGGCGGATAGACGGAAAGAACCTTCAGCTCTCATCTTATCGGTCACATCTGAACTCATGGATGCAAGTCACCCTAGATCATGAGGGAATGCCTCAGTTCAGTTGGTTACTGCAAGTTATTCCTTATTGAAATCAATTAATAATTTTTCTTTACCAATACCTAAATTTCACTCCAACTGAGCATGTAACGTTTAAGACACTGACTACTTGAAGATGTACTAATCATTGAAGGACGTTTTGCTTAAGTGAGATTTCTTACAATAATTGAGTGCGGCGCTGTGTGCTTTCCTGGCCGTAGCTTCATGTGGTTGGTCCAAAACAAGTTGCTGGTGATATTTATACCTAGGAACTTGAAGTGTACTACTATCACCACTTCAGCACCTTTGATGCATTGGGCGTGAACACCACCTTGCTGAAATTAATAACTAGTTCCTTCGTCTTGCTAGCACTGAGGCAGACGTTGTTGTCACTATTATGTTCTCTATCTCCTACCTGTACTCAGCCTTGTCATTGGGATCAATATCTTTGGGGATTACCACTAAAGGAACACTCAATTGGTGCAGCTACATAAATATGATGGTTACAAAAGTTGCAGTGACTGATTTCAAGATGCCACAAAGCTATCAAGAACAAGATTTCCAAATTATCAAAATATCACGGCTGAGTAAATTTTCCTGAAACCCTCTAATCTTCCCCCCCCCCCCCCCCCCCCAAATATGTGAGAGATCACCGTTAATTTGCAGGAAGCACCATTATACTTTATTCATAAATAAAAACTATCCCTAAATGAATGCTTGTTGGATACACAAAGTTGGCAAACATTCTGGCAGAATGATCAATGTAGCACAAATATCTTTGAGGAAAGTCAGGCAGCAATGTTTTTTTTTTTTTTTTAATTGCACACATCGATAATTGTCAAGTTTCCTTGAATGATTTGGTTCCTTCCTGGAAACTTGACTGTTTAGTGAAAAGATCAATCATAATTTATGATTTTGTAAATGGCACACAATTACAAAAGTAAAAGCTGGTTGCAATTGCTTGAGAGCTACAAGTAAAACACACACTACAACATTCCCTTTTCTAAATGTACAGAATTTTACAGCACCGACTTCAGATTAAGTGTGCATACATTTTGGCATTTGGAAATAGCTCTTTCTTGAACCATCTGTTCTTTCCAGTTATTTATAGATTTTCAACTTTCAAGAATAATAGCTCAAGCAATGGTCAATCAGTTCTGGTTTATGATGAGGAACAGGACGGTGCATGCCTCAAGCGACAAAGAAGCACATCAGTTTTATGAGAACACAAATTTTAATGCAGTGTGCAAAGAAACTAAATTCAGATTTTCATTCCCGATTTGACATGCAATAGTAAGAATACAATATTGCTCATCTGTTAAAGTCATTGAATAACTCCAGCATTATTATGTAGAGCCAACACATGAACTAAGATTCCAGTATATGTTTTCCAAGAGGGCAAAAGAATGTCACCAATACGATAGGAAAATAATCTGATACAGCCGATGCATTAGAGGCAGATATTATTTACCAACTGCCAAGTAAACAAAACTGAGGATGCTTTAGTACATTTGTCTTTATTTTGCCATTTATTTCAGAGGACTATTAAAAAATCTGAACCTACTAGAGAACATCTGAGCCCCAAGGAGATCCACTTCTTGGCTTATGGCACTGCAAGTAAAATTGTAAATGAATAGATGTCATAGACGAACACACATTGTTATCTATATCTGCTCCAGGTACCAACAAATGTGGTTTTAAAGATCCAGCGTGTTTTCCAGATATAAATATATGAATAATCAGGCTTTAACAAAGCACAATACCTTTTGAAGATATACTCCAAGAGTCGTTTGCCAACCTATATATACACATGGTCATGATGATGCTCAAGGAGAGGATGCATGTTCAAATCCTTGGTTGAGATTTTGGCAGCAATTCTCAAAATAAAATGTACCATATTGTCTTAAGTAGAAGACAAGAAGTCACACAACATGGGAAGTTTTGTAATTTGTATGACATCCTCACTGGAGGATTATATCACCATCTGGTGTTAGACTAAGCACAGTACATGTACAAAATTAAGGTCACTGGCACCAATAATAGCGTTGTACAGAAACGGAAACAAAATCCATACCAACCATCAAACACTAATCCCAGTTATTCCACATTCCTCACAACCTTCTCCAGATTATATTACTCACCAGCAGAACGTATTTAAAAATATATAGCAAATTATATTTGACTTGGCCTGGACAATCTTGACATGAACCCAGATTGTCACAGAAGGGCAGGTTGCCAAAAATCTTTTGTCTTTCAGAGCTTTAGATTAAGTCCCATCCTTTCCTTAGCATTAAAGAAGCAACAATGGAGCTTGGTTTCCAAATGTATTTGCACACAATATGCTGATGACAAAGTTTGGGGTAATTTTGATTGTGGAATGGAGAAAAATATTAGAGGGTTTCCTATTAATTTTACAGGTGCAGCTAGTAGAGCTAATACTGCATCCAACGACCTGGATTCAATTCTGACCTGTGGTGCTGTCTGGGTGGTTTCCACGCTTCTCTGTGACATTGTGGGTTTACGATCACATCCAAAAGATGGGGTTGGTGGGTTAATTGGCAGCCATATATTGCTCATGCATGTAGTTACACCAAAGTTGAAATGGTTGAGAGCTTCAAATTCATTCACATTAATATTACCAATCTCTGTTGGAGGCCTACAGTATTGATGAACACCCACGAAGAATCGGCTGGGAACAGACTTCGCGACTTCCTCAATTCACTGCTGCACCGAACACCACAGCCCCACCCGGCTCGGACCTGCCCTGCAAAGAGTGGGTTGCCCTGAACTGGCTCCGTACTGGGGTCAGCCGGTTCAACGGCAACATACATCGTTGGGGGCTGCGTTCATCAGCAGCCTGCGTGTGTGGAGGAGACCAGCAAACAGCGCAGCACCTCACTTTCAACTGCGCTGTCCCCTGCCCCCCTGGTGGAGGGGTAGACCTCACGGCCCTCGGCAACAGCACATTGAACTGGCTACAGCGCCTGGAGGGCATCACATAACCTCTGCTGCCTCAAACGCAAGAAGAACCCACGAAGGTATTCCAATACTTCAACTTCCTCAGGAGACGGAAGACATTTTGCATGTCTTGTATCACTCTTACAGATTTCTATAGATGTACTGTAAAAAGCATACTGCTCGGTTACATCAGCTTGGTTTGCAAACAGCTCTGCCCAAGACCTCAATAAATTACACAGAGTTGTAAATGTAGCCCAGTCCATCACAGATCAGACTTCCCACCATTGACTCAATCTATACTTTACACTGCCTTGAAAAAGTAGCCAATATAATCAAAGACTTGCCCCAACCCAGTTATTCCTCCATTTTTCATCAAAATGTCTCCATTAAGGAAATCTTCAAAATGGTGCTTCCAATCGCTGTTGACAGCCTCAGAATTAAATAAGCTCGCTGCCAACTGCCTTTTAGTGGGATATATCCTTCAGTTTGGGTACTAAGGAATCCAGGCACAAAGAATGATAAGTTTTGGTTTCTCTAGGTTTTTTTCCCCCGTCACAGTGTATCTGTTCTTTAGATCACTATTTTTTTATTGAGTCTTGGGATATCGATGTCCGTAGATCTGGGCATTTTTCTACACGAGGCATGATTGTGCGGAGTCCACAAAAACAATGCATTCAAAATTAGTTCCTGGACTTCCTGGTTATTTTCATCAAATCTCTTTTGTTTCTTAACAGTGAACATGATAGTCTCTTCATGTTTCAAAGCAGACTGCACACCCCATATAGACTGCACCATTAGTTGGCAAACATCAGGCTGTTTGAGATGAACTGACTGTGCACAGCCATAGATTAGTTTAGATTGGGTTCTTTTGAATTCTTTGACAATGCTTCAAAGCAGACTACACACCCCATATAGACTGCACCATTAGATGGCAAACATCAGGCTGTTTGAGATGAACTGACTGTGCACAGCCATAGATTAGTTTAGAGTGGGTTCTTTTGAATTCTTTGACAATGATTTTCTTGCTGCAATGTTTCAATTGCCATTTAAGGCTCATAGAGCTGGATGGTACAAGGCAGTGGCTGCCTCAGCAGTCCTCGGGACTGTCCTAGTTTTGTGATGAATGTCCTTGGGTCCCTAGCAGAAATAATGACATAATCCAGCAGGAGTTAATGCCTAGAATGGAGGGTATTGCCATGAGACATTGCATAAGTTTTACGGACAAAGAAATGTGCCGTTTATAACGAGGGAGGGTTCTAATCATTTTATCAGGAGGAAGATTCTGCTGGAATTGCATCGCATATTCAGCTTTCTTTGCTAATCACACCAATCATGTCAACTCTACCACAGAAATCACAAAGTTATCCAGTCTTTTTCCTATTACATGTCAAGCCAGAGATGAATTGCATTAGAATTTTTATTTGGCCTCATTCATTGAACGAGCAGCATAATCATGCAACTGGTAGAGCTGCTGCCTCATAGCACCAGAGATGCGGGTTCAATCCTGAACTTGGGTGCTGTCTGTGTGGAGTTTGCACGTTCTCCCTGTGACTGTGCAGGTTCCCTTCAGGTGCTCTGGTTTCCTACCACATTATAAAGACGTGCGGGTTTCTAGGTTACTTGGCCTCTGTAAAGTGCTCCTGGTGTGCAGGGCTTGGTGAGAAAATGGAGTAACAAAGAACTAGTATGAACAGCTTATTGATGGCCAGTGTGGACTCAGTAGGCTAAAAGACCTGTGCCAGGGGTGGGGAACCTTTTCATGTCGGAATGCCGCATTAAGTTAGCTGTAATCTAATAAGGCCGCATCCAAGAAACTTCAATTAGATATACTTCAAAATGGTCATTATTTTGTTAAAATAGCCCTCATGACTTACTAATGTTTTAATTGCGGCCGTCAGTCGGGGAGGATTATTTTGTTGAATCTTCTTTTACTCGTTGGTATTTTAAATATGTTCATTTTAAGGTTAAAATAAAAATAATAAAAAGACAAACAAAAACAGTAATAAAAATAAAAGGATTTGCTCGACAAAATTTGGATTCATTCAAAGCGCCGCACTTAAAGGCCTAGAATGCCGTATGCGGCCTTAGGGCCACAGGTTCCCCATCCCTGACCTGTTCCCATGCTGTATCTCCAAACTAAACATTGCTTCTGCAGCTGGTGCATTACAGTGGGGCTGGACATGACAAGTCTTTGGAATGAACAATTTCAAAGGAGCTTGTCATAACTTAAATCAGTCAGCAGGTGGTGTACTTTACCAATAAGAAAGGATAAAGTGACAATTTCATGCGGGTATTTTGATGAACTGCTGGGTTGTCCCAATAAAGTCAAAATTCCCAATATTGATTATTACAGTAGATAAATGGAGTATTGAAAAGTACCATTTCATGGTAAAATGCTGAAGGTATAATGAGACAAGTACGATTAGATCATGAAAACAAATTAATAATCAAATGATGCACGTAGAACTGGATAATAGTTTTGTAAGGGCCAAACACAATAAGGTTCAAGTGGAACAGACTTAAGGGCCTGTCCCACAGATGCGACCTTTCAGCAACTGTCTTCGACCTTCAAGCTCTGGGGCACTCGCCTGAAAAACTGCGAGCTGGATCGACCATCAGCTCCTTCAGAGGGGTGAACCCTCGAAAAGCGCCTGGACCCGATGGTATACCGGGGCGTGTTTTAAAAACCTATGCGGACCAACTGGCTGGAATTTTTACGGAACCAAAGGTCTGAGGTTCCCACCTGCTTTGAAAGGGCATCAATAATACCGGCGCCCAAGAGGAGCAAGGTGACGTGCCTCAATAACTATCAACCAGTGGCACTAACGTCTGTGGTGATGAAGTGCTTTGAGAGGCTGATCATGGTGCAAATCAACTCATACCTTGACAAAAACCTGGACCCACTGCAGTTTGCTTACCGCCACAACAGATCATCAGTGGATGCGATCTCACTGGCTCTCCACTCCACTCTGGACCACTTGGACAACAAAAACTCATATGTAAGGCTGTTATTCATTGACTACAGCTCGGCATTTAATACCATCATCCCCTCCAAGCTGGTTGCCAAGCTCTCAGATCTGGGTCTCTGCGCATCCCTCTGCAATTGGATCCTCGACTTCCTCATTCACAGACCAGTCTGTCCATGTTGGTGGAAATGTGTCATCCTCGATAACAATCAGCATGGGAGCATCTCAAGGCTGCGCGCTCAGCCCCCTGCTGTACTCACTCTATACTTATGACTGCGTAGCCGGACATAGCGCGAAGTCCATCATCAAGTTCACTGACGATACCACTGTTGTGGGACATATCACTGATGGGGACGAGTCAGAGACTAGAAGTGAGATCGACCGATTGACCAAATGGTGCCAGCACAATAACCTGGCTCTCAGCACCAGCAAAACCAAGGAACTGATTGTGGACTTTGGAAGGGGTAGGACCCACAATGGGTCAACGGGTCGATGGTGGAAAGGGTCAAGAAATTCAAATTCCTGGGCATGTATATTTTCGAAGATCTCTCCTGGTCCCAGAACACTGATGCAATTATAAAGAGAGCACATCAGCACATACTGAGAAGATTACGGAGAGTCGGTCTGTCAAGGAGGACTCTCGCGAACTTCTACAGTTGCACAGTAGAGAAAATGCTGACCAGTTGCATCGTGGCTTGGTTCGGCAACTTGAGCGTCCAGGAGCAGAAAAGGCTGCAAAAAGTTGTAAACAGTCCATCATCGGCTCTGGCCTCCCTACCATCGAGGGGATCTATCACAGTCACTGCCTCAAAAAGGCTGCCAACATCATCAAGGACCCACACCATCCTGGCCACTTACTCATCTCTCCACTGCAATCAGGTAGAAGGTACAGGAGCCTGAAATCTGCAACATCCAGGTTCAGGGACAGCTTCTTCCCCTCAGCCATCAGACTATTAAACACTGATCTATTCTGTATTTATGCCTAGAATATTCTATTGTGCTGCACCAAGCAAGAATTTCATTGACCTATCTGGGACACATGACAATAAACTCTCTTGACTCGACTTGAAACCGGGAGCTGGATCAGCCGTCAGCACGCACACACACATCGCAAAGGCGGGGGCCAGGGAAAGTGGGGGAGCACTGTCAGAAATTCACATGGTGCAAAGCCAAGGTGAACAGGAAAGTAAAAGATGGCTGGCACAGTGTACTTAACCCTTTAAAAGAGCGGGGAGGGGAGAAGGAGTAGAGATACTTTTAATAAGCCAGACAACTTTTAATAAAGTTTAGCGGGCATTTAACATTACCGGTCAGTTTTCCTTGGTTCTGAAAACTCGTGCTTACGTTTTTTATCCCCAATGAGCCAATTAAAATGCCCAGTCAGCAAAGGAGATTGCCAACGGCTACCTCGACTATCTATAACTACATGGCAACTCCACTACACTACAAGTTCAAAAGAACCATGCTGACCAATTTTTATTCGTGGAAGATTTTTCAGCATATTGAAAAATTTCCCTCGACCAAACTGAGGACGCGAGTATGAGAACTGCGAAAAGCATGAAGAAGAGTTACAGTGACCTCCTAGGACCACGTGTCGACCATGCTGCGAGTTGTGGCGAGCGCAAACTCTTCTAAACTCGTAAATTAGGTCGCCATAGTGGAACAGGCCCTTCAAAGTTCTTACGTGATACATTTTGACGCAAAATATATATTATATATAAAATAAGTGCCTACAAACGTTTTTAAAACATTTTATTTTTTATTTTTTTAATATCTTTATTTATTAGAGGTACCGCAAGTTACATCAGTGTACATCCCATGTATATTATTACAATCAATGTACCCCTTCATTTTTTAAGGCTTTAGAAAAAAAGGAAAAAAAGAAAAATATCAACAGAGAAAGTAGAGAGAGTGAAAAAGAGTTGTGAAAGTGAAAAAGCTTGCCAGAGGGAAAGGGAACCCTTGGTCGAAGAGTTAGAGAAAGGAGATTAAGGGATAGACCCTGGAGAGGAGGAAAAAAAAGGGAAAGAGAAGGAAAGAAAAGCCAGTTACTTTATTATAAACATCGCGCAAAAGGAATCTACCAACTCGACAGTTTTTCTTCCCCCTTTACCAAGACCTGACGCCGGTACTTTGAGGTACTCTTGCACCTTATCATTGTAGTAGATTTATAAATGCAGACCACGTCTTATAGAAACAGTCTGATTTTCCTTCCAGCCGGAGTCTCATATCTTCCAAATGTAGTGTTTCAAACATAGTTGAAATCCACATATTAACTGTTGGGTATAGGAGTATTTTTCCAGAATTTTAAGATTAGCTTTTATCCAGTTATTAAGCCGTATTCAAATAGATTATTTTGAAACACTTAATTCAGGGCTATCCGTGCCTACAAACGTTTGCAGAACAAAAAACCTGACATAATAGTTTTATGCATTATAATTCATAGATTGCTAGGTTTATATTCACCAATATGAAAGCTTTAATTTCAATTCCAGTCACACTCCAATTACAACAGTGCTTTATACAACTGTATTTCTCAATGACAATCAGTATAACGATAATAGAGGAAGGACTATCATAACTTAAAAGTGCTTTGGTGGCATAACAGAAGTGATATAACTTGTCTAGGAATGAGCTTCTTAGTCAACTGAACTGTGAAACTCCATTAGTCCATGACCCAATTTTTT
Source organism: Okamejei kenojei (assembly GCA_035221665.1). Lineage (NCBI taxonomy): Eukaryota > Metazoa > Chordata > Chondrichthyes > Rajiformes > Rajidae > Okamejei > Okamejei kenojei. Next base: position 12,411,200 of record CM069136.1, read on the forward strand.
TTTTGAGATCCTTTTTCACCAGGGTCCCATTCCAATGCTTCCTACAACCTGCCTATTAATCCCTACAAATTTGGACTATTGGAGACCCTCTGTTATAAACACCCATGTTTCTCATGCTCCCTGTAAACGCACCAGGTTTTGCGTGATAATAATAAACTAAACTCAGCTGGTTCACTGAAAAATGTTTTACCAATTACTAATACAAATTAAAAATAACGGCACGGTGACGCAGCAGTAAAGTCGCAACCTTACAGCTGCAGCACCGCAGACCCAGGTTCCACCTTGACTACGGGTGCTGTTTGTACGGAGTTTGAACGCTCCCCCCATGACCACGTGGGTTTTCTCAGAGATCTTCGGTTTCCTCCCACACTCCAAAGACGTACAGGTATGTGGGTAAATTGGCGGATGTAGGATAATGTTAATATGCAGGGTTCGCTGGTTGGCGTAGACTCAGTAGGCCAAGAAGCCTTAAAACTATGTAACAAGTAAAGAAAAGTAAATGAAATCCCTGCTGTATCATGTCATCACCAAAATCCTAAGAATACTGGATTATTGGAGTACTTATTTCTGTTCTGTTGCACTGAGTAGGAGCTTTGACAGAACAAAGTATAGATTTAGAGCCTTTAGTGAATGGTTTCCATTAGCGGCATCAAAAGAATCCCAGCCATCGAAAGAATCTACACAGTGCTGCCTCATGGCCATGGCATCTCTCATCATGGATTCCTACCATCCAGGTCATGCACTCTTCTCACTGACTGCTACCATTGGGGAGGAGATACGGAAGCCCGAAGTCCCACAACACCAGGTTAGGGAACAGCTACTTTCCTACAACCAATAGGGTCATGAACTAACCTGTACGACCCAATATCCTACAACAGAACACAGCGACTGACATCTTGCACTACGTGGCCTTATTTTATTCTAATTATGCTTTTGCACTAATGTCTTGTTTATTTCTTTGCAGAGTCTTTTAGAAATGTTATGTATAATTTATGTACAATTTGTTTTTTGTGCTTACATATAACAGTACAGCATAAGAACAGGTCCTTCAGCCCACAATGTCCGTGCCGAACACAATGTCATGACCACCTCTTATCAACCTACACACAATCCATATCCATTCATTCCCTGCATATCCATATGCCTTTCCAAAAGTCTTAAATGCCACTATTGTATCTGCCTTAACCACCAACCCCAGCAGCACAATCCAGAAATTCACCACCCTCTGTATAAAAAAAAGTTACCCCACAATCTCCTTTAAACTTTGCCCCACTCACCTTAAACTAATGCCCTCTAGTAATTGATTTTCCATCCTGGGGAAAGAAGGTTCTGACTGCCTACCATATCTATAGGTATGTTACAAAGCTTACCTTTAGCGGCACTGCAGTTCTGTCACTGGCCGTGTGCGCGACTTTGGTGCCTTTGAGGGGGGGGGGGGGGGGGGGGGGGGGGGGGGGGGGGTTAAAATGCGGTTTTCCCATGCCTTCCGGAGTTATATTTTCTCGGAGTGCGAGCTTTTGCTGAAGATTTGTTCCGACTGCCGATATGTGAAAAATATTTTTTAAATCGCCCGACTATTTCAGCGCTGGAGTAAAATAAAAATTAGCTTCCAACGCCGTGAACGCCGACGGATTTCAGGTAGGGGACAAGTAAAGGAAAGCCGTTTATTTTTACATTTAAACTTGCTTGTTAAGATGACCTTAATCAAAATTTCATGTTGCGATACGGTGATTTATTCCCCATACAAACCGACAGTATTTTTCCTGCCGATATGGGGTTTAAATTCACCACAACCGCAACTTTCCAATCCATCACGTTCCATAAAGTCTACTCGCAAGCCGATTTAAACGGCCATTAATTTATGGGAAATAAACACTAAATTCCTTCAGTATGGCCTATAAACTAATGACAATGAGATTTAAAAATCATGTTATATTGTGAATTATAGTGTGAATGTTATTTGGACACTTAGGCTTTTTAAAACATGTTAATATTTTCTTAAGAAATGGATAGATGTTTAGATCTAGTAATTGAATTTTGTAATTAGCTACAATTGGGTAACTAAATAATTATATGCTTTAACTTCAGGTCATCCAAGTAAGATTGTTTCATATTTGTTTCAGAATGCTTCAATCTATAATAACTGAAAATTTCTTTCAGTTCTCTTAATTTTTAAGAAAGTTATGGGCTTTTGACTGTCATCAATCACAACATTTGTGTTAAAGTCAATGGAAAAGCAATAGGAAACAAGATGCTAATTTCAGAGTATGAAAATGGCCATAACTTTTTAAATACTGAAGATATGAAAGTGAATTAGGAGTCAAATTAAACTTATTTTTATGCTTTATCTGAAGGGATAAATTGCAGACTTGATTTTTAAAATCTCAAAATTTTGTAACATTGCTAATATCTATATCTCTCATAATTTTATATTCTTCTATCAGGTCTCCCCACAACCTCCGACAGTCCAGAGAAAACAATCTAAGTCTGTTCAACCTCTTCCTCTAGTTTGAACCGCGTAATCCAGGCATAATTGAGGTAGACCTCTACACCCTCTCCACCACCTACCTCCACATCCTTCCTGTAATTGGGTGACCACAACTGCTCGAAATACACTAAATGCAACGTAACCAAAGTAATATAAAGCTGCATCATGACTATGATCTATATACTTATAAAACTCTGACCTTGGACGTGTATTTGTGTGATGTTCGTGCGCATTTCACATCTCCTCGAAAACACAACGCACTAACGGTGATATTTTTACATATTCCGATAGAGATTTACACCATGTCAAAAATCGCCTTATCTGAAAATGTCATGCATTATTTCTCCAGTTATTTATGAAAATGTTCACAAATCTCAAATAACTTAGAAAATACAATACAAGGTTACAAACGAACCAGGATACAGATCCATAAGGGAATAACGTTAGTGCAAGATAAAGCCAGTCTTTACCACTATCTACTTCTGCTGCCACTTTCAGGGAGTTACGTCTTGGACCCCAACATCCCTTTGTACATCAATGCTGTTAAGAGTCATGCCTTTAATTGTATATTTCCCCTTATATGCAACTTCCCAAAGTACAGCACCTCACACTTAGTTGGAGTAAAGTCCTTCTGCCGCTTCTCCGCCTATTTCTGTAGCTGGTCTGTATCCCAGTGCATACCTTGACACCTTTCCTTACAGTTTGTGACCCCAGAAATCTTGCTCTCATCTGTAAATTTACTAACCCACCCATCTACACTTGTGTCCATGTCAGTTGTATATATCACAAATAGAGGTCCCAGCGCAGATCCCTGTGGAACTCCACTCGTCACAGACCTCCATCCTGAATATTGTCTATCCACCACAACTGTCTTCCATCGGTAAACAAATTCTAAAACGATATGACCAAATCACTGTTAATCTCGTACATCTTACCCCCCTGGATTAGCCTTTCATGGGAATGTTATAAAATGCTTTACTAAAATCCTTGTAGACAATAACCACCTCCCTACCCTCACCTTTGTCGCCTCCTCATACACTCAACCCTGTCCTGTCTAAAGCCATGCTGACTTTCTTTATTGACATATTCTCATCCAAATGGAATTAAATCGTGTCCTCAAAAATCCTCTCCAATAGCTTCTCTACCACTGACATACGGCTCATCAGCCAATAATTCCCTGGATTCTCTCTACTTCTTAAATGAAGGAACAGTACCAGCTACTCCCTGGTACTCTAGGATCTCGCCTGTGGCTAAAGACGCAAAGATCTTCATTAAGGCTCCCACCATCTCTTGTGGCTCTCAACAACTTGGGATAAATCTCATCAAGTCCTGGGGATTTATCCACCTTAATACTCTTTAATAGCCACAACACCTCCCACTCCTTAATTTCAAACTTCCCTTGCATATTAGTATTCTTCACACTGATCTCACTGTCCATGCATTTGTCAGACTGTGTGTCTGAGATGTCGCTGCAAGCAAGATTTTTTCTTGCACCTGTACCTCACCATGTTTGCACATTTGGTAATAAACTAGACTTAACTTGAGGTTGTCAAGGTATGTAAGTTTAGATAAAATATTCAATATGGACAGGAGACCAAAAGAGTGTGTTTCCCCACATAAATAAAAACTGAATAACAAAATGTTGAAAAACAAAGTGCTCGCTTTCTTACAGGTTTCTGTACATTTTAACCATAGTCTAGTATTTGTCATTACGTACTTTAAAATTAAAAACTAAAATAGTTTGCAGCATATAATGTAGGCCACAGAGACTCACGTTTTAAAAAAATCAATAGAAATCAACCAGTGTTCAGCTGCTCAGTACCCTTGATAGAATTGTGCCATTGTTTCAATTAATAGAAATGTAAGCAGCTTGGTATGAAAGCTGGAAACTAGATTGAGGATTTTGCCAAAAGCTTCAGGGCTAATAATCTACAGCAAATACTTGCAAAGAATAACCATAACACCCGACTGTGAAAAACACATATGCCACAGAAAACAGGTTCATAATTCATGCAAAATAGCACACAAAGGGATCACATTTTACAATCACACAATATCATGAAGCTATTTACAGCCAATTTACAGTACTTCGTAAGTTGTCAGATCTAATCAGGTAAACCAGTAACTAAATTTTACACAGCAAGGCTAGAAGAATAAGTAGTTGGATAATGATCAAAACATCTGCTTTAGTATAGACAAAATGCTGGAGTAACTCTGGAGGCAGCATCTCTGGAGAGAAGGAATGGGTGACATTTCAAATGGAGACCCTTCTTCAGACTGAGGTCAGGGTGGAGGGAGATACAGAGATAAGGTGTTAAAATAAGACAAAGGGGATGGAGATAATAGACAATATGTGCAGGAGTAGGCCATTCGGCCCTTCGAGCCAGCACCGTCATTCAATGTGATCATGGCTGATCATCCCCAATCAGTACCCCGTTCCTGCCTTCTCCCCATATCGCCTGACTCCGCTATTTTTAAGAGCCCTATCTAGTTCTTCCTTGAAAACATCTAGAGAACCTGCCTCCACCGCCCTCTGAGGCAGAGAATTCCACAGAGATCAAAGGAAATAGAATAGATTGTTAGCTGGAAGAAACTAACAACAAAGCAGAGATAAAATGTAATTGGAGACAGTCAGACTAGTCAGAGATCTGGGAAAGGGGAGGGATGGAGAGAGAGGGAAACCAAGGGTTACTTGAAGTTAGAGAAGTCAATGTTTATACTGCTGGGGTTGAGCTACCTAAGCAAAATATGAGGTGCTGTTCCTCCAATTCGCACTGGCCTCACTCTGACAATGGAGGAGGCCCAGGACAGAAAGGTCAGCGTGGGAATGAGAGAGGTAATTAAAGTGTTTAGCAATTGGGAGATCAGGTAGGTTTAGGCGGACTGAGCTGAGCTGAGCAAAACGATTGCCGAACCTGCACTTGGTCTCGCCAATATATAGTTTACACCTGGAACAGCAGATACAGTGGATGAGGTACAAGTGAACCTCTGCCTCACCTGAAAAGACCGCTGCGATCCTTGGACGGAGTAGAGGAAGGAAGTATAGGGACAGGTGTTGCATCTCGTGCAGTTGCTGGGAATGTACCTGGGGAGGGGGTGGTTTGGGTGGGAAGGGACGATTTAACCAGGGAGTTGTGGAGGGAACGGTCTCTGCGAAAAGCGGAAAAGAATGGAGATGGGAAGATGTGGCTAGTGGTGCGATCCCGTTGGAGGTGGCAAAAATATCAGATGATTATGTGCTGGATACGACAGACAGCTGATGGGTGGAAGGTGAGGACTACGGGGACTCCGTCCCTGTTGCGACGAGGGGGGGTCCCGCTGAGTTACCAGCATATATTCGGTTTAAACCAGCATCTGCAGTTCCTTTCTTTTAGTGATCTTGACTGAGAAATATATAGTGACTGAATCACTGCCTTTCAAAGTGTCATGGGATCCGCTGCATTAGCTGAGACAGCCGAAGAGATCAGTTTAAATACTCCACTCAAAGGACTGTACCTTTGACAGCAACCAAAAATTAATGTTTGTATCTGATATGGAACTTAAAACAATTTTATAAATACAACCACATGCAAGTCAATATTGATCAACCACAAATCAAGATTTACTTAAAACTAGATTGTGTACATTGTACTAAATGACTCTGCTGGTAGCACTCTCATCTCTTTGAATCAGAGCTGTGAATTCAAGTCCCACTCCAGGGACTCAAGATCAGAAATTTAGCTTGCCACTCCAGTATACTACAGAAGATATTACCATTACTCAACTGTGATGTTTCTGCTTGTGACTACACTTCAGAAAGTATTGAAAAGGTTGTAAAATGCTTTGAAATATCCTGAGAGTGGGAAAGGTGCTACGTGAAGCAAAGCTTCCTTTTAATTAAAATACAAAAAAAAGGTACTGCCGGCTTAAAGTTGCAAGCTAGGATACTGAAATTAAATGCTTGACAATGGAATTGTTGGCTGTAATAGAAATAGAGAGCACATCAAGACTGGGATGAGGGGAGACCTATACAAAGTCATAGGGTGACCTTTGATGCATCAGGTAATAAATACAGAAAATAGATGCCGGAGTAGGCCATTCGGCCCTTTGAGCTACACTGCCATTCAATATGATCATGACTGATCATCCAAAACCAGTACCCTATTCCTGCTTTGTCCCCATATCCCTTGAATCCGTGAACCTAAGAGCTATACAGTGCCCTCCATAATGTTTGGAACAGAGACCCATCTTTTATTTATTTGCCTCTGTACGCCACAATTTGAGATTTGTAATAGAATAGATTTTATTAAAGAGTATTTTTATACATTTTGGTTTCACCATGTAGAAATTACAGCTGTGTTTATACATAGACCCCCCCCCCCCCCCATTTTATGGCACCATGATGTTTGGCACACATGGGTTCACAGGTGTTTGTAATTGCTCAGGTGTGTTAAATTGCCTCAATTTAATACAGGTATAAGACAGCTCTCAGCACCCAGTCTTTCCTCCAGTCTTTCCATCACCTTTGGAAACTTATTGCTGTTTATCAAAATGAGGACCAAAGTTGTGCCAATGAAAGTCAAAGAAGCCATTATGACATTGAGAAACAAGAATAAAACGGTTAGAGACATCAGCCAAACCTTAGGCTTACCAAAATCAACTGTTTGGAACATCATTAAGAAGAAAGATAGCTGGTGAGCGTATGAATCGCAAAGGGACTGGCAGGCCAAGGAAGACCTCTACAGCTGATAGAAGAATTCTCTCTATAATTAAAAAAAAAAAAAACACCTGACCGACAGATCAGAAACACTCTCCAGGAGTCAGGTGTGGATTTGTCAATGACCACTGTCCGCAGAAGACTTCATGAACAGAACTACAGAGGCTACACTGCAAGATGCAAACCAATGACCACTGTCCGCAGAAGACTTCATGAATAGAACTACAGAGGCTACACTGCAAGATGCAAACCACTGGTTGGCCGCAAAAATAGGATGGCCGGATTACAGTTTGCCAATAAGTACAACCACAGTTCTGGAAAAAGATCTTCTGGATAGAGGAGACGAAGATTAACTTATATCAAAGTGATGGCAAGAGCAAAGTATGGAGGAGAGAAGGAATTGCCCAAGATCCAAAGCATACCACCTCATCTGTGAAACACGATGGTGGGGGGTGTTATGGCCTGGGCATGTATGGCTGCTGAAGGTACTGGCTCACTTATCTTCATTGATGAGACAACTGCTGATGGTAGTTGCATAATTAATTCTGAAATGTATGGACATATCCTATCTGCTCAGGTGCAAACAAATGCCTCAACTCATTGGCCGGCGGTCCATTCTACAGCAAGACAATGATCCCAAACAAACTCCTTTGTTGCTTCAGTAGTATATCAAGGCTAAAAAATGGTCAATTCTTGAGTGGTCAAGTCAATCACCCGATCTGAACCCAATTGAGCATGCTTTTTATATGCTGAAGAGAAAACTGAAGGGGACTAGACCCCAAAACATGCAGAAGCTAAAGATGGCTGCAATACAGGCCGGGCAGAGCATCACCAGAGAAGACACCCAGCAACAGGTGATGTCCATGAATCGCAGTTTAAGTAGTCATTGCATGCAAAGGATATGCAACAAAATACTAAATATGACTACTTCCATTTACATCACATTGCTGCGTCACAAACATTATGGTACCCTGAAATGGGGGGACTATGTATAACCACTGCTGTAATTTCTACATGGTGAAACCAAAATGTATAAAAATGGCCTTTATTAAAATCTGACAATGTACACTCTAACCACATGTGGCTAGTTTTTTCTATTACAAATCTCAAATTGTGAAGCACAGTGGAAAATAAATAAATGATGGGTCTTTGTCCCAAACATTATGGAGGCCACTGTATATAGCTCTCGCTTGAATACATTTTGAATCTTTGAATTATTAACCTTTCGCAAATCAGTAATTGGGTCTCCCCAGGCCCCTTGCCAAGAAAATTCAGGATAAAGAACCTTATCTCATTTGTGAATAGCCGTCTTGTTTTGATGTTTTAAACCTAACCGGGGCTGAACATCACTGGAGCACATGTTAGAATCAGAAAGGATTTTATATTTCTCTGTGTGATAACCTCTCATTCTAAAATAAACGATCTACTTAGTTTTCAGAACTTCCCCACATAAACAGTTATCTCGCCAATCAAATCTGGTGAATCTTCTTTATACTCAACACAAATGTAAGTTTCCTTTGGTAGCGACTAGATCTGTTCACAATACCATAGGCGAGGTCCTACCAGCACCCTAAATAATCAAAACAAGGTGGTAGGACCGCAGGCCAATGAGTTGAGGCATTTGTTTGAACTTGAGCAGATAGGATATGTCCATACATTTCAGAATTCATTATGCCACTACCATCACCATTACTCTTGTATTCAAATGTTCTTACAGCCAGGTCAAATTTACCATTTGTCTTACTTTTTCATGTAGTGGAACAGTGCAGGCGTAACTCATCAGAATTATTGCCAGAAGGGTCCCGAAATGTTGCCTATCCATGTTCTCCAGAGATGCTGCCTGACCTGCTGAATTAGCCGAGTTTAATTATTGTCACGTGTACCGAGGTACAGTGAAAATGTTTTTGCTGTCAGCAGAAAGTGTTTTTCCAGTCAGCAGAAAGACGACACATGATTACAATCGAGCCATTTACAGCGTAGAGATGCATGATGAGGAAATAACTTTGCGTCAGGTAAAGTCCGAACAAGGATAGTCCGAGAGCAACTCATCAGATCAGATAGCATAGAGATGCTTGCACAAAAAAAGACATAAGGTGGTAAAGGTGCAATGTGAATCATCCTACCATAATCAGAGAGCAGGCATGAACTAATATTACCTCATTGGTGACCCTCTGACTATCCTTGTTCAGACTTTGCTGGTTTTACCTTACACAAAAAGTTATTCCCTCATGTACCTCTACGCTGTAAATGGCTCGATTGTAATCATGCATTGTCTTTCTGCTGACTGGATAAACTGCAGCAAAGAGCTTTTCTCTGTACCTCGATACATGTGACAATAAATTAAACTGAATTAATTTAGCAGGTCAGGCAGCATCTCCGGAGGACATGGATAGGCAACTTTTCGGGACCCTTCTTCACATTGATTGTGGGGCGAGGGGGAGGTAGGAAGGCTGTAAGAGAGATGGGGCGGGACAAGTTCTGGCAAGAGATAGGTGGATGCATGTCAGAGGGGTTTTAGATTGGCAGATGGTTGGCCAAAGGCCAGAGATGAAAAGCAAAATGTGTGGAATACAGACAGGATGCATAGAGATGCTGCCTGAACCACCGAGTTACTGCAGCATTTTGTTCTACATAAAATTCCAGCATCTGCAAATTCTTCGTATCTTCTTATTGCATGTTGTGCCCGTCAAAATTCAGTAATTTTAGACAATAGACAATAGGTGCAGGAGTAGGCCATTCGGTCCTTCAAGCCTGCACCACCATTCAATGTGATCATAGTTGATCATCCACAATCAGTACCCCGTTCCTGCCTTCTCCCCATATCCCCTGACTCCGCTATCTTTAAGAGCCCTATCAAGTTCTCTCTTGAAAGTATCCAGAGAACCAGCCTCCACTGCCCTCCAAGCCAGAGAATTCCACAGACTCACACGTCTGTGTGAAAATGTGTTTCCTCATCTCCGTTCTATATACCTTACCCCTTATTCTTAAACTGTGGCTCCTGGTTCTGGACTCCCCCAACATTGGAAATATGTTTCCTGCCTCTAGCGTGTCCAAACCCTCCATAATCTTATATGTTTCAATAAGATACCCTCTCATCCTTCTAAATTCCAGAGTATACAAGCCTAGCCGCTCCATTCTCTCAGCATGTGACAGTCCCGCCATCCTGGGAATTAACCTACGTTGCACTCCCTCAATAGCAAGAATGTCCTTCCTCAAATTAGGGGACCAAAACTGCAAACAATACTCCAGGTGCGGCCTCACTAGGGCCCTATACAACTACAGAAGAACCTATTTACTCCTATACTCAACTTGTTATGAAGGCCAATATGTCATTCGCTTTCTTGACTGCCTGCTATACCTGCATGCTTACTTTCATTGACTGTTGAACAAGGACCCCCAGATCCTGTTGTACTTCCCCTTTTCCCAACTTGACACCATTTAGAAAATAATCTGCCTTCCTGTTTTTACTACCAAAGTGGATAACCTCACATTTATCCACATTAAACTGCATCTGCAATGCATCTGCCCACTCACCCAACCTGCCCAAGTCACCCTACATACTCATAGCATCCTCCTCACAGTTCACACTGCCACCCAATTTTGTGCCGTCTTCAAATTTGCTAATGTTACTTTGAATCCCGTCATCTAAATCATTGATGTATATTGTAAATAGTTGCGGTCCCAGCACCGAGCCTTGCGGTACCCCACTAGTCACTGCCTGCCATTCTGAAAGGGACCCGCTAATCCCTACTCTGTTACCTGTCTGTCAACCAATTTTGCACAATGTGCTCAAGGTTAACTCCAGACCTATAGCACATGGTTAACAGTTAAGTGAATTCTAAAATGACTCCACATGCCACTTAATCCTGGGGCAATTAAATATAGCTTTGGCCTAGCCAGTGATTCCTTCACTCTGTAAATTAATAAATTATCAGCAGTACTCTGCCTTCATCAAGTTAACGGCTGAGATCATATTCACACGACATGTGTTAGATGCTTTTCATCCTTGTTGCCAAGTGCTCCATTGAAGACGCAAGTTATTTGTAATTTGATGCGTTCTCTTGCCATGGGGCTATTCACAATCAGGATTTCCAATCATTTTATGCTAGATGCGTTTCTTTGCAAATCCTTGAATCTTTAAACCAGTCTTGCATATCCACAGCAACCAAGAACACAATCCTTTGATAAGGAGTATTCAGAATACAGAGCCAAAAGAACCTATTGATCTTTTTTTTTAAATGAAACTGATTTACCATTTCTGAAATCTACTCCAAGCCCTTAATCATTCATGTTTACACTTCTCAAAAATGCTAAGTATTTACATTCTCCCTGCTTTATCCCAGTAATTAATTCAGTCTCTGCCACTAACCATTTGCCAACATTCCTCATCGGCACACTCTTCAGAAAATTAAGCCAGATCATTGTCCTCCCATAAATCCAATCTACTAATCTGTAATTAATAGAAAAATAGTATCAATGGTTTCAGTCAAAGCAGCTGAATCTTATCCTTTAAGAGCACCCACTGTGCCTTCTAGTGGCAGTCATTGTATCAATCAATGCCAAACAGTAAAGTCAACATTCCTTTTCCTTCCGCCACAAAACAATGAAGTCAAACTTTTTTATCCAAGCCTGTTAAATTCAGCAGCAGGACAGGAGAACATTTATTCAAACCAGTTTTTAATTTAAAAAACACAAAATGTTGATAAATGTTGATGTGTTAAATGAGAGCTAGTGAATGAATGGAAGAATGTCAGACAAGTAATTCAAACTTTTATATTTGCCCTTCAAGTAACAGAAAAGTTATATTATTAAGTTTGTTTTAATTTAAAATTAATGTTAACTTTTAGCATCCAAAATTCATAATTCATCAACCCACACAAATTACAGATATTTCCATTATTTCTACGTGGCCATCAATTGGCAGTGCAATTACGTAAGACTCAGAGTGATACAGTGTGGAAACAGGCCCTTCAACGACCAACATGTCCCAGCTACACTGGTCCCACCTGCCTACATTTGGTCCATATCCCTCCAAACCTGTGCTATCCATGTGCCTGTCTAACTGCTTCTTAAACATTGGGATAGTCCCTGCCTCAACTATCCTCACCTGGCAGCTTGTTCGATACACCCACCACCCTTTGTGTGAAAAATTTACCCCATCAGATTCCTATCAAGTATTTTCCAATTCACCTGAAACATATGTCCCCTGATTCACCTAATCCGGGCAAGAGATTCAGTGCATCTACCCGATCTATTCCTCTCATGATTTTATACACTTCTATAATATCATCTCTCATCCTCCTTCGCTCAATGAGTCCCAGCCTACTCAACCTCTGCTTATAGCTCAGACCCTCTAGTTCTGTCAATACCCTCGTAAATCTTCTTTGTACTCTCTCCGCAAAATTAAAATATCTTTAAATATGAGAACTTACTCTTCCAGTAAGAAGAAGATTTGCTTTATTAAACAAAATAACATAACATTTCTAAATACTAAGTAAATACCAAGGTCTTGAAAATCAATTAGCCAAGCAACAGACTTACCGGTCAACAAGTTTCTTCGCAAATCCAAAATCTGTAAGTTTTATATGACCATCTTTGTCCAGTAAAATATTTTCTGGTTTTAAATCTCTGTAAACAATATCTTTGGCATGTAGATACTCCATTGCACACACAATCTCTGCAGAGTAAAAAAGTCCAGAACTGTTGTTGAAACGTCCCAAGTTACGCAAGTAAGAAAACAGTTCACCTCCAGGCACATATTCCATTAACATATATAAAAAGCATTCATCATGATGTGTCCAGTACCTGCAATTAAAAACAAAGTTAAAAGGTTAGATTGGGATGGGTTTGCGTAATGGGCAAATGTAACAATACCCAATACAATGACTCAAGTGTGCAATTACAGAACCACGCAACAACTGGACAACCAGTGGGTAGAAATTAAATCTCAGTAGTATAATACAGAAGTCAACAGACTTTAAATAAAACTCACGTGCTGCAAAGTTTGTTAAGAATCAGACTTTCATGTTAAATGTACTAAAGGCATGCTGTTTAGTAGCTGAAGTGTCTATATGTGTGATAGTATGTGAACTATCACTCAATACTTGCATAATAAAGTTTTTTAATTTAAATTCAGCACTTTATAAGCACAGTAGATTCTTTCGATCAGATATTGAAATGTTTAAGAAGGAACTGCAGATGCTGGAAAATCGAAGGTAGACAAAAGTGTTGGAGAAACTCAGCGGGTGCAGCAGCATCTATGGAGCGAAGGAAAAGGGCAACGTTTCGGGCCGAAACCCTTCTTCATATTGAAATATGGAATATTTGTAAGATTTGTTCCTTCTTACTTGATATTGAAATGCCCTTAGTCATAAGAGATAAACAGCACGAAACAGGCCCTTTGGCCCAACTTGCTCACATCGGCCAATATGTCCCAGCTCCAGTAGTCCTACTTGTTGGTGTCTGGCCTAAATTCCTCCAAACCTGTCCTAACCATTTACCTGTCAAACTGTTTCTTAAACATTCGGAATAGTCCCTGCCTCATCTACCTCCTCTGGCAGCTTGTTCCATGTACTCTTGTTCTTTATCTCTCCACATCACCGTCTATATCTCTCGTTTCCCTGATCCCTGACCAGTCTGAAGAAGGGTCTCGACCCGAAACGTCGCCTATCTCCTTCGCTCCTTAGATGCTGCTGCACCCGCTGAGTTTCTCCAGCTTTTTGTGTACCCTCCATGTACTTAAGTGTTACTCCTCAGATTCCTATTAAATCGTTTCCCCTTCACTTTAAACAGTTAACAATACAATTTAAAGTATTATTTATATCCAGCGATCTACATCAAGAAAGCAGAAGAAGAAAAATAGAGTTTTAACAACCTCTCTAAAATACGTATGTCATATAAGTACAACCTTTAGATAGACAAAATCATGAAGCTTACTTACAGTTTTATAAGAAATGGATGATGGATTTCTGTTAATATGCTTTTCTCATTGTGTACATGCTGCTCCTGCTTAAGGCGAATAACATCAGGAATGCTCATGACTTTCAAAGCACGATATTCTCTCGTCTTTTTGTCTTTGACCAACAGAACCCGCCCAAAGGTTCCAGTCCCTAAAAAAAAACATAAGAATGGTCAGTCCTCCAATAAGAAATTCACACAGATTACATTAACTGAACTTCCCAGATTTTTTGTTTAAATCTACAATTTTCAAGTCAGCAATAAGATGTTTTTAATTTAGCTCCAGTTACTTCAAGCTGGATACCTTTCTTGGCACTCAGAAGCCTTGCATAACCTTTCAAATACAAGAAGGGTCTTGACCCGAAACGTCGCCTGTTCCCTCCTCTCCATAGATGCTGCCTCACCCGCTGAGTTTCTCCAGCATTTTTGTCTACCTTCATTTTTCTAGCATCTGCAGTTCCTTCTTACAACTAGTTGTTTCCTTTACTACACAATTACCGAGACTTTTCAGTGCTAGATTAACTCAACAGTACTTGTCGGTTGTGCTATACATTAAAAGCTTTGGAAAGCCACACTATGCACAATGCTGTTGAGGACCACAATGCTATACATTCCATCAGGTAGGCCATTAGATGTTCTTACTGCTGCTATAGATAGGGACTTTGCTGCAGCAGACCAGTCCCTTGGTTGCAACGTTCTCCTCATTGGTTAGAGCATTTTGAGAGGCATAGATAGGGTAGACAGTCAGAACCTTTCTTCCCAGAATGGGAAAGACAAAATACATCAGGAATGCTCTTCACTTTCAAAGCACGATATTCTCTCATCAAAGATCTTGGAGAATAGCCACAAAGACATGGGGAGAACATACAACCTCCTTCCAGACGGTACCCATAGTCGGAATCGAACCCGGGTCTCTGGCGCCGTAATCACTGAAAGGCAGCAATTCTACCGCTGCGCCGCAGTGCTGCCCTTAATTATAGTTAACGTAGTTTTATGTTCTAGGCGTATTTGATATGTGATGACAGATAAAAGATTAAGTAAGATTTCACAGGATATTTGGCTAGAAACCAGTCATTCAGCCAAGCCAGTGAATTCCACATTTCATGATGCACTCGTCTTTCTTCAACAAAACCCATCAGCACTTTAAATTCCCCTCCCATTCCCAACCTTTCTGTCCTGGGCCTCCTCCATTGTCAGAGGCCCAGCGCAAATTGAGAAGTTGCTGAATACTATCAAACTTTTAGCAGAGATTCCCAGCATGTAGTTTCAACTGAAAAACCATGGTTCAGAACATCCAGTGGAAGGATAGGTGTAAACACCCAAAACATTAACCTTTTCTCTCTCAGTAGCCTGAACAGCTGAGTTTCTCAGCAATTTTCACCCGTTTTTAAATCTTGTTCACTGAAATTTGCTCAAAATGTCAGCAGTTTCTTGCCAAATACTTATCAGCGCAAGTATCAGTGTAAATATCACCAAGTTTGGGATTCTAACATGAAAGCTGAAGTGTGGAACGTTTTGGGGATCTTTAGTCAGTAATTTCCCATCTGTGCTCTGTTACTGGAGTCTTCACGGGATTCAGCAGCAGCCATGAAACTTGCAGCAATTCTCCAGATGCCACGTTGGGGAATCTGCCAACTTAACATGCCCCAGTTAGACTGAGAGGAAAAACAGCAGGTGCATTCATTTGAATGGTTGGAAGCATCTGAAACGAACCCAGCTAAGTAAATTGTGAATTGAATTTTGCTTCAATGCTTTTAATTATTTTAAAAATACTTGGTACTTACAAAATATTTAGCACATTTTGATTTTTTGTAAATGTTTTTTAATATTCACAGACATTCAAAAGCATTAAAACTCTCCAAAGATTGATTACAAATATTTTTCCCAATGTCTGAAAAAAGGGGGTAGAAAATCATTCCCATATAGATAGGAGAGCCCAGTCTTCTAGTGTTACAAGGACAATACTGCAAATTATTTATTTTTGTTGAAAGTCCCACTTGCAAAAGGCAGAAAATTCCCAATTTAAATGGGAGAAAAAATAAAACTGGTTTTAAGTACGATTCCAAAGATTTTAACAAGCAATTCCAGTTTAAACTGCAACGTCTGAAACATACATATTTTTAAAGAACCAATTCATATGTGGTCGAATGCCTGTACTATACTTTACAGTCATCTAACAGGAAACTGGAATATAAAATCTTAACCACAAAAACAATTCATAATTTAGTATAAGAGTAATCTCCATGATCAACTGATGAATGGGTTATTTTCTACAAGTGCAATTGCATAGCAAATTTAATAGGACCTTCATCCACTCGAGAGATTTGCACTCAAAAACAATTACATTGACAGTCCAACAAAGTATTAAGGAAGTACTGAAATGTTGCATGTACTGCCTTTAGTTTGTAGACAAATCGAGGTTCCATCAACTTTCTTGTATGGTTGCAAAAGATCTGCATTATCCCTGGTGTTTTGGGCAACATTTATCCTTAAAAACCTTATAACAAAACCAACAGCAGAAGATCCTGGCGAGCCATGGCCATAACCTGACAGCAGGCTTAGCATGCCGCCGCAGAACTGAAGGAGGGAAGCCACTAAGCCCAGTCCCTGCTCTCCCGCGAAGACTAGGAACCGGTGAGGACGTGGAGGGAGTTGGCGACGGCAGCGGACGCTGGACAAAGTGCCAGTAAGAAGAACCACGGGGCATTTCTTCTGTGCTCTCAAAGTCAGCTGCAGGAGGCGCCCCCGGGACATGAAGGTTGAAGATGGCTGGGTAAGGAGGGATGACAGTTCTTGGGACCACTGGATGGAGGCTGTAGCTGGAATGGGCCTCTATGGGACTGTGAAATGGCATAAAAACCAGGCGATTCCTGCATATACACCCAGTGGGTTGTTTTTATATATTATGTACTTCTTATACTCAAGTATGGCAATAATGTTCAGATCTGTATGCAAAAAATGAATTTGACTGTACCTTGGTACGGGTGTTAAACACTTATGTGAGAATGTTGTTCATCGACTACAGCTCAGCATTCAACACCATTATCCCCTCGAAATTGATCGCCAAACTCGATGACCTGGGCATCACCCCTCCCTCTGCAATTGGTTACTGGACTTTCTAACCAACAGACCACAGTCTGTTAGGTTGGATAACCACTCCTCTTCTACACTCACCCTGAACACTGGCGTACCCCAGGGCTACGTGCTGAGCCCCCTCCTCTACTCCCTCTTCACCTACGACTGCATACCTGTACATGGTACCAACACCATCATCAAGTATGCAGACGACACGACAGTGATTGGCCTCATCAGCGACAACGATGAGTCGGCCTACAGGGAGGAGGTTCAGCTCCTAACAGCATGGTGTGCCGACAATAACCTGGCCCTCAACTCCAAGGAGCTCATTGTTGACTTCAGGAGATCGAGATGCTGCACGCACAACCCCATCCATATCAACAGGACGGAGGTGGAACGTGTCTCCAGCTTCAGGTTCCTGGGGGTCAACATCTCCGATGACCTCTCCTGGGCCCACAACACATCCTCGCTGATCAAGAAGGCTCACCAGATCTCTTCTTCCTGAGGAGACTTAAGAAGGTCCACCTGTCTCCCCAGATTCTGGTGAACTTCTGCCGCTGCACCATCGAGAGCATCCTTACCAACTGCATCACAGTATGGTATGGTAACTGCTCTGTTGCTGACCGGAATGCTCTGCAGAGGGTGGTGAAGATCGCCCAACGCATCACAGGCTCCTCACTCCCGTCCATAGTAAACGATGCCTGCGCAGGGCGCACAGCATCGCCAGGGACAGCTCACACCCCCAACCATAGACTGGTTACCCTCCTCCCATCCGGGAGACGCTACAGGTCCCTCCGCTGCCGGACCAGCAGGCTCAAGAACAGCTTCTTCCCTGCGGCTGTCACACTTCTCAACGCTGCACCTCAATGACTGCCTGTCTCCACCCCCCGCTCCCCCCCCCCCCCCCCCCGGACTATCCAATCACTAGCAAATTGCACGGATACCACTGCATATAGAAACATAGAAACATAGAAATTAGTATTAGTTTATTCAATATGATATGGATATGTATCGTAAGTTCGCCCTTCGGAGTTACCACTGCATTTTGTTGTCTCTGTATTGTACACTGCACAATGACAATTAAAGATTGAACGAATTGAATTGAAATAAAGGAACCACAATAGAACTTCAAAAGATCAGCACATTTATCACATTATCTATTTATAGAAGAATGCTGTACCCAAATCAGATGTAGCATTTCCAATTTTACATCAGTGATCAAATTTAGTCAAATACTTTCATAGGCATCGAGTCAGAGTTATACCGCATCAAAACAGGCCCTTTAGCCTAACTCATCTATGCTGACCAACATGCCCAATCAAAGCTTGTTCCATTTGCCCATATCCCTCTAAACCTTTCCTACCCATGCATGATATGTCCTATTCCTGTCCAAGTGTCTTTGAACTACTGTTAAGAGTCCCTGCCTCAATTGCTTCCTCTGGCAGCTCATTCCATGTACCCACCACCCTTTTTCAGAGCATAATCATTTTTTGAATCCTTCAAAGAACTATTAAAGATCCAAAAATTATCCTTGAACCTTTTATTTTATCAGTGAGCTCTACAAATTCTAAATAGAAAAGTAAAATAATGCTGTGTAACTGTACACTCAGATGATGAAAATATAGCTCAACACATTTACCAAAATGATATGTAGTTTAAATTAACACACAGTATATGTAGTACAATGAATGCAAATAGTAGGACCATTTACTGCTGATAATACTGGTGCTATTATATTCTACAGACATCAAGTGTCAAATAGAATATAATAATACTACAATAATTATAATACTAGTGCTATTACATTCTACAGACATCCCAAGTTACAAAGTAAGTCTCCATAGGGGGAAATAAACAGTCACAAAACAAAATGCTTAACAAAATGACTTCTGATGAAGAAAATTCAACATTTTACACTAGCTTCAAAACAAACATGATTGTAAAATCCAAGCCCCATATTTCTGGAAATTAAAAGGTAAAGGGTTTGGCAAAGTTAACAAGCAGGATAATTCAAGGTGATACTAATTACCAAATAAAACTGTCAACTTCTTAACGTCTCTTGGTAAATGACCATTCCCAGAAGAGCAAATGATTAACAGTTAACCAACAAAATGGGAATCGATAAAAGGATAAACCATAAAATGATGCATTACCCATTTGTCCCAAAAGATGAATCCCAGTATTTAAGCACGAGGCTTTTGGCAAAGGGAAGAGGAAGGAAAATGCAGAAGCCTGGAATAAACCAAGCAAAGACAAACATCAGTGATGGAGAAAATTCTACAAGTACTTGTAAGGGGCAGAATTAACACTCGGAGACAGAATAACAGACCCTCAGCTAACTCTTCCCGGCTAATCAAGATGCCCATCCAAGTTAAGCCCCATTTGTCTACATTAGGCCTGCATCCCTCTAAACCTTTCACCTTAACTACACACCTTCACAAGGTCAAGCGCAGACTCCTACTCTCTTTTTTAAATTTTTTAAATATTTTTATTTAATAGAGGTAAATACATCAGTGTACATCACATATATATATTGTTACAATCATTGTACCCCATAATTTTATGGCTTTTAAAGAAAGAGAATAGAAACAAAGAGAGTGAAGTAGGTGAAAAGAGGCGGAGTCTCATATCTTTCAGATGTAGTGTTTCAAATATAGTTGAAATCCACATATTTAATGTTGGTATAGGGGCATTTTTCCAGAATTTTAAGATTAGCTTTTTTCCTATTATTAAGCCGTAATCAAATAGATTCTTTTGATACACATTTAATTCCGTGCTACCTTCTGTCATTCCGGAAATAATCCATTCTGGCTTTGGTGTCATTTTTATTTTAAACAGTTTTATGAAGATTTCAGTCCAAAACCTTCGAATTTTTGTACAAAAGATGAATGAGTGTGCTATAGTAGCTTCTTGAGACTGGCATTTATCACAAATTGATGAGATGTTGGGGAAAAATGTATTTAATTTAGTTTTTGAGTAGTATAATCTGTGTAAGATTTAAAATTGTATTAGAGTGTGTCTTACGTTAATTGAGCATTTATGCACATTTAATAATACTCTTTCCACCTTTCATTGGAAATTTTTATGCTTAATTTGTTTTCCCACTCTCCTCTGATACCTTTAGTATAATTATAGTAAAATATATCTATCTATATCTATCTATATCTATCTATATATATATATATCTATCTCTCTATATATATCTCATATATATATATATATATATATATATATATATATATATATATAAATCTATATATATATATATATATCTATATCTATATGAAATTAAATTTGCTGATTCCGCCTTTGTATTCATTGCTTCATCTAGTAAGTCTGAAGGCATTTTGTGAAATTCTTGTGCATGTTTTTTCAGATAATCACATATTTGGAAATATTTAAAATACTGATTGTTACCCAGATTGTATTTTAGTTGTAATTGTTTAAATGATAGTAGTTTTCCCGTTTCATACAAATCTCCCAAAGTTTTAATTCCTGCTCTTTCCCATTGTATAAATGCTTTATCTATAATTGAGGGTTTAAACAGAGGGTTTTTAGCTATAGGAGATAGGAGAGATAAGTTTCTTAATTTTAAGTTGTATTTTATTTGTTTCCAAAACTCTCTACTCTCAAGGAATAAATTTCCAGCCTGCCCAACCTCTCACTATAACTCAGGAATCGAGTCCTGGAAACATTCTTGCAAATCTTCTTTTGCAGTTTTTCCAGCTTAATGACGTCCTTTTCTATAGCGGGGGTAACCAAAACTGTAAAAAATGTTTCAAGTGCAACTTGACCGACATCTTTTAGTTTAGTTTAGAGATACAGCGCGGAAGCAGGCCCTTCGGCCCACCAGGTCTCCACCGACCAGTGATCCCTGCATATCCAGTATCTAATTAACAATAATTCTTTGATGAGGTTGCAGAGAAAGATTTGCAGTTCATTTTATGCATGGATTTCCAAAAGGCATTTGACAATGTGCCACATTATAGTCTTAGTTTAGTTTATAGTTTAGTAGGAGATAGAGCGTGGAAATAGGCTCTTCAGCCCACCTGGTCAGCGCCGACCATGATCAACTATACACTGGTTCTATCCTCACACTAGGGACAATTTTACAGATGCCAATAACCCTACAAACGTTCACATCTTTGGAACGTGGGAGGAAACTGGAGCACCAGGATAATATCCACACGATCACAGGGAGAACATACAAACTCCGTACAGACAGCAATCATAGTCAGGATTGAACCCGGGTCTCTAACGCAGTAAGGAAACAACTCTACCGCTGTGCCACTGTGCCTCCCTGACACAGAGACTAATAAAACAGGCTTGTAGCAGCGTGGAGGGTAAATTTTCCAAGTGATGGAAGAAATGTTGTGAGAAAAGCTGTTTCTTTGCAGAGATGTCAGCACTGGGACTACTGTTAGTATTAATGCTTTGGGTACAAGGCATGTTTTCCAAATTTGCAGATGGCAAAACTTGGGAGACATTAGGAACTGCAAAAGAGATAAACGCAGTTGTTGGAATTAACAGATATGGGCAAATGAAAGCTGAGAGATCCAAAAGAGTTAAATTTTGGAAGAGGCAAGATAAATACACAATTAACTGAAGCCTGCAAGACTGCAAGACTGGCTGTGAAAGTGGTTAAAGCAGTATTACAGAATCCCAGGGACTATCCTTGTTCAGACTTTGCTGGCTTTATCTTGTACTAAATGTTATTCGCTTATCACGTATCTATACACTGTAAATGGCTCAATTGTAATCATGCATTGTCTTTCCGCGCTGATTATATAGCATGCAACAAAACCTGAACTAAAACAAAACCATATAGAATACCATGAAAGTCGTGACAAACCTTTCTAAGACATGGGTTTGGTTATAAATGGAGTATGGTGTCAATTCTTATCACTGCACTACAGCAAAGATGTGAGCCCAAAGGAGGGTGCAAAGCATTTACTGAATGATAGGAGAAACAACTCTGGTGGATATACTGCATAATCTGGGGATGCTCTTTGTGTAACAGAGGTTATAGTTAGGAAATGTGATAGAGGTATTTAAATCACAAAGCATAAAGGCATTAGAGAGAAACTATTCCTATTGGAAGGATCACAAACTTGGGGAAGCAGAATGACGATAATACACAAAGGAACTAAAAATGATGAGGGAAACTTTTCATCTGGAGGAGTAGTTAAGGTGAGGAAATGCACTGATGAGGTCGCTGCAGAGGCAGATTCAATTGCAGCATTCTAAAGTATTTGAAAGGAAAGAACATGGAAGATTAGGGGGCGAGCATATGCCCTACTTCTGTACTGTAACCAAACTGTGATTTTGCAATCATCTTCATCAGAAGTGCGAACACATATTTTCACACTAGTTCCTATCTAAATATATTTCTCTCAGCCAGTGCTTTATTTAACGATATTGACACAGACTTTCAACCACCAGCTCCAAGTCAACAGACACCCTAGAATGCATTGGATAAAAATCGTATCACACATTCACTTCTTACATTTAAACTTTTATTTTTGACATTCATCCCATGCCAATCATTGGAAACAGAACAGCCTCAGTTTCAAATGAGTCATGGTCTAGGTTTTGCGGCAGCCGTTGACTTCATAACTTCTGCAGATCCTCAGCGTTAGTTGCGGCATTTTCCTCTATTACAATACTAAAACTTCAAAATGGTTTTCTATGCGTTTCCCGTGACTGCAAAAAGGGTGCCATTAATCAACTTTAAATTGAACACAAAGGTTCATAATTTTAACATATTTTTGTGTAAATAAAGAACAGATTGTCCAAAGGATTTTATATTTGCATTCATTAGGATGTTGCTTGTAAAAGATACTATTTAAACTTCCACCTCACTCTCACTAAATGTTCTGTACTCAACCTTGCATTTAGTTTTAAAATTCTGTGACAAGAAGAAACTCAGTAACACAAATTTATTCCTAATTTAATTCCCACTCCAATTTCATAGAGCTCTATGAAAACACATCTGAAATATAACAAATAATTCTTGTTCCCTGTACCTACCAAAGAATATATGCAATAGAGAAAATGCAACAAAACTTCACAAGATTGATTCCTGGAATATTGAGTTTGTCATGTGGATTAATTAAGCAGATTCAGCCTATACTATGCATAATTTAGAATGCAAGGCAATTTCATGGAATTAAAGTCTTGTGGGATTTGACAGATTAGATGGGGAACTGTTGTTTTGCCTGGCAGACACAAAATGTTGGAGTAACTCAGCGGGACAGGCAGGATCTCTGGAGAGAAGGAATGGGTGACGTTTTGGGTCGAGACCCTTCTTCAGACTGAACTGTTTTGCTGGTTGGAGTATCTCAACGTATGAGTTAAAGGGGGGGGGATGAGAGTAGCCAATCAGAAGAGGTAAAAACTCCATCTGGACTATAGCAAATATCTAGAAATCTGAAGTGGAAGTTCAGGCATCAAATAGAGTTAAAACATATCCAAACATTCTAGGATGTTATCCAAATTATGAGATATGGGATTAGTGCAGAAAGGTAGTGCATGAAATAAAATGCCTCAACAGTGGCATTGAGTGTTGACATTCTCCTCTGATTCACACATAATGGGCATCGCCCAGAGCAAAGGAACAGGAGATGAAACATGGAACTGCGTCCAGTTAATAACTTCAAGAAAATAAGTGAAAAAATATAAGACTAAAACAAGAAAACCTTCAACTAAATCAAGTACGAATCACTGCAGAACATATTGTTGCATGACTTTGATACCACGTCAATGCCTTTGGGAATAGACAAAAATGGAACTTATAACCTCACTGAACATTGGTAACTAAACAAGCTGATTTCCCAGTACCTCAGACAGCTTGCCACTCACTCCATTTATGAGCTGAATAGAATGGGTGAGACGAAGATGGAGTGGTCAGAGGGCGAAGTAACTCCAATATTATGCTGCAGAAATTCCAATCTGAACAAAGTGAATAAAATACAAAGAACCAATAAAATGGGGAAGTGAGACTGTCAGTAAATTCACTCTTCTACAGATAACATCAGGTGCCACCACTAGACAGCAACATCTAGAGGGGCAGGATCACAGTCATTACTGGACATATTATTTACACCGACTTTAAAAAAAAATTAAGATGTTTTATCAGAGAACCTCAATTCATTCCACTTGAAAAGGTTACTGTGTCCAAAAGAAACGATACAGACCTCCTGTAGAAGTGAACAATATTCAGTCAGAAACAAGCAGGTAAAGAAAGTGAAAATATAATAATAATACACTTTGTCATTGCAAAATACATACAACGAAATTGTACACTACCCGAGCAGAGCTCCAAAGTATCAGATAAATAAATAACGACAAATAAAGAACAGATAAATAAATAACGATAAATAACGACAATGAAAACAGCAAAAACAGCTCCAAAGTATCAGATAAATAAATAACGCCAATGAAAACGGCAAAAACAGCAAGAAAAACATCGTCAGAATGTGCAATATTCCACAGTATACTGTTATAACAGTACAAAATATTGGCTACGGGGGGATGTATATACAGTGCTGAGTTCAGAGTGATGATGGCCTCGGTGTGTTCATGCTGTGGGTCAGTATGCAGTCATAGGTGTACAGAGTAGATCTAGAGGCACTAGGGGCGCTGTGCTGACGGCAGCCTCTGCCTACAGCCTGTTTTTTTTTCCAATTTTTTTTAAATTTTTTGTCAGTTTAAAGTTTGTTTTTGGGGGAGTCTTTGACTTTTATATGTGGGGAGGGGGGCAGGGTAAGGGGGAAACTGTTTTCCAGTCGCTTCCTGGCGGGGACGCGACTATTTCTCCGAGTCGCGACCTCGCCCCCCTCCTCACGGCCTACCACCTGAATCGGAGTGGCCTTTCCTGCTGGGGAATGGGAACCGGACGAGAGCTACAACAGCGGCGGCGCAGTGCTGAATTCACTGCGGAGCTGGCGATACCTACCTGGATCGCCGTTTTGGAGCTCCAGAGCGTTGGGCCGCTGCTCCAACATCGTGGAGCTGCGGTTTGGGGAGAGCTTCCAACGCGGGCGGCGCTGACCGTCATCGGGCATCTGAGAGTCATCTGATCTGACCGTCATCTGAGAGTCCTGGGGCCCTTTGCCGAGAGCCGCCAGCATTGCATCTCCGCCCAGCGCGGCCAGCGGACTTTGGGAGCCGCAGACCCCGGTAGGAGGTGGCCAACTCTGTTGTCCAGGCCGCTGAGGAGGTCCCCCAGCCCCGACGTCGGAGTTATATCACCCCGGCGAGCGTGCCTGTACATCGGGCCGCCCGTAACGGCGACTGCGGACGGCTCGGGGAGGCACCGACCACGGGTGAACATTTGGGAACATTAGAGGAAGAGATTGACTTTGGTGCCTTCCCTCACTGGCCTGGCAGATCATCACCAGAGAAGACACCCAACAACTGCTGATGTCCATGAATCACAGACTTCAAGCAGTCATTGTATGCAAAGGATATGCAACAAAATACTAAACATGACTACTTTCATTTACATGACATTGCTGTGTCCCAAACATTATGGTGCCCTGAAATGGGGGGGCAACGTATAAACACTGTTGTAATTTCTACATGGTGAAACCAAAATCTATAAAAATTGCCTTTAATAAAATCTGACAGTGTGCACTTTAACCACATGTGATTTTTTCCTATTACAAATCTCAAATTGTGGAGTACAGAGGCAAATAAATAAATGATGACTCTTTGTCCCAAACATTATGGAGGACACTGTAGAATATGTAGCAGAATTACCAGTTCGAAACAAAAATAAACCATCTATAGTTTGACATCTCGAGGGTTCTGGAGAAACTCAGCGGGTGCAACGGGTCTCTCGGCCCTCGCCTATATACCACGCTTCTTCCCCCCTCCCTCCCTATACCAGCTACTTCCCCTCTGCTCTTCCAATGTTAATGGTGTTGATAATAAACTTTAAATGTCCATTTCTTTTCACAGACACTGCCTGACCTACTCTCCTTTTTTTTGCAGACAGATTAATTTTTACGTTAATTTGTAGAACATGATCTTCTAGAGAGAACGAGAGAATGTGTGCGAAAGGATACAAAACAAAGTTGATGATAAGAAGAAGAGGTAAAAGTGGGCAGTATCACATACATGGGGAAGTGCTGTGAGGATGGGTTGTTAAGAGACTTTTTCTTCCTCCTTTCTCACCATCCTGGAACAGTCTTGACACAGATTGTAATGTATCTCTATTCCTTTACCCAGATTGAATTGTCACCTGTAATTTTAAAATTCCCTCCCATCCCCACTCTGACCTTAGATACACCAAAAGCTGGAGTAACTCAGTGGGACAGGCAGCTTCTCTGGAGAGAAGGAATGGGTGACGTTTCGGGTTGAGACCCTTTCTTCAGACAAGGGTCTCGACCTGAAACTTCACCCATCCCTTCTCTCCAGAGATGCTAACTGTCCCGCGCTGAGTTACTCCAGCTACTGGTGTCTATCTTTGGTTTAAACTAGCATCTGCAGTTCCTTTTTACCCACTCTGGCCTTTCTGGCTTGGGGCTCGAACATTGTCCACAGATAGCCAACAAGCTGAAGGAAAAGCACTGACCTGCCTTCCAAGACCATTGCAGCCTTCAGGCCTTAACGCGGAGTTGAATAATTTCAGCAACCAGACCTGTTTTTTTGCTGGCTATTTCAGCTTCATATTGTTCCTTTGTTTGCTTCCCCTACTGTTAGTAACTGCTGGTCTGTAAAGCAATTATTACCTTGACAAGTTTGTTTTGCACCCTATAAATGCTCCACTTTTCTGCAACATAAAACACGTTTTTCACTTTCCACTTCTTATGAGCAGTCATTAACCCGACCTTTTCCTACTTCATAAAGGCTGCCTGATCTTCAGAGTGCTATACAGCAGAAATAATAGGCCAAGCTACTCGCCATCTATATCAACAATGTGTCAGGAGGGGACCAAGTGACATATCCAAGTTCTGCTGGTGATATAAACTAGATGAGATTATACAGAATACAATGTAGAAAAATGTGAGGTCAAACACTTTAGTGCACCACAAAAGGCCAACAGCCTGGTGAGAATAAGGAACTGAAGGAAATTAGTCGAAAAGAACAAAAAGTGCAGAGGTGAAAATCCAAAAACATGACTATTTCCCAGAAACTTGAAAGAAGTCACAACAGAAAACATAGAAAATAGATCATCCAACTCAGTATCCCGTACCTGCCTTCGCTCCATACCCCCCCCGATTCCTCTAGCCACAAGGGCCACAGCTAACTCCCTCTTAAATATAGCCAATGAACTGGCCTCAACTACCTTCTGTGGCAGAGAATTCCAGAGACTCGCCACTCTCTGTGTGAAAAATGTTTTTCTAATCTCGGTCCTAAAAGATTTCCCCTTTATCCTTAAACTGTGACCCCTTGTTCTGGACTTCCCCAACATCGGGAACAATCTTCCTGCATCTAGCCTGTCCAACCCCTTAAGAATTTTGTACGTTTCTATAAGATCCCCCTCAATCTTCTAAATTCTAGCGAGTACAAGCCAAGTCTATCCAGTCTTTCTTCATATGAAAGTCCTAACATACCAGGAATCAGTCTGGTGAACCTTCTCTGTACTCCCTCTATGGCAAGAATGTATTTCCTCAGATTTGGAGACCAAAACTGTACGCAATACTCCATGTGTCCAGAAGTAATGAATGATTTATTCTTCCAGTTTATAGATGTTTGAATGTTTTTGCGGATTAGAGGATAGCAAATATGACTGAACTATTTAATAAGATTTACGTGTAGAAAAGGAGTAGATAGAGAAAACAAGATAATGTCTGCGATAGGATACAGAACAAAGTTGATGATAGTAAAAACAGGTAAAAGAGTGCAGGTAGTGCATCTATCACATACATGGGGAAGTACTGTGAGGGTGGTTGTCAACAGCCTGGTGAGAATAAGGAACTAAAGGAAATCAGTCAAAAAGAACAAAAGGTAGAGAGGTGAAAATCCAAAAACGTGATGATCTTTTCCCCAGAAATTTGAAAGAGGTGACAACGGAAGTAATGGTTGATTCTTCCAGTTTATAGATGTTTGAACGTTTTTGCAGATTAGAAGATAGTAAATATGACTCAACTATTTAATAAGGATTTTTTTTTTTAAAGCAGGGACGTCAGCCTAACAGTAGTGGGATGGGAAAATGCTGAATCCTGAAGATGTAACAGTAGAATAACTCAAAAGTATTTGAGAAAGCCAACATGGATTTATGAAAATAAAATCAGATTTTAGTGATCTGCTGGTGTTATTTTAATGTGTGATGATAAAAGGATTGTATTTTAATTGGATTTTCAGAAGGACGCACAAAGAAGGTTAATCAATAGATTATAATGGAATTGTACAATAGATTACACATGGAATTGTAGGTAATAGGCTGATATGCATTGAAAATTGGTTATAGATTGTTACACAAAGAGTAGGAATGAACAGATCCTGTTAAGACTGCGATTAGCAGGGCATGAAAGTGATTGCTGCTAGAGCCCGACTATTCACCATCTGCATCAAGTTTGTCAGGAGGGGACCAAATGTATCCAAGCTTGCTGGAGATGTAATCTGGATGGGATTGTGAGAATGGAATGCAACATTGAAAAACGCATGGTCAACCACTTTAGTGCACCCAAACCAAATAGGGCCTTGAGACCACACCTGGAATTGTCTGCAATAAGCTCCTCCTTATTGAAGGAGGAATAAAATTGCCAGATAAGTTGTTCAGCAAAGTTACATGGTTCCATTAATGCAATTTGTCATATCAAGCACTCTGGATCTGTGTTCTTCCAAACTCCAGATAATAAAACATTTAAAAATCATCACAACGTCCACAGGGCTTGGAATGGAATACTTTTCAGATTTGACAAAGCACAGTGAAATTCTTTGCTTGCATACCCAATGTATACAAATGATAGGGAGAATTTTCACCTAGCCAATGTTTAGAATAGAAGGCATTGATTGATATTGAAGGTATTGAGTCACTTATGGTCTGAAATGAGGCAAAATCTTTCCAGAGGGTGAATTTACTTCACTGGGGCACTGTGGAGGCTTAGTTCCTGTGTTCATTCAATACATTTCAATATAGATCAATATATTTCTGAATGATTAGGGAATCAAGCTTCTGGAGATAATGCAGGAAATTGTCATTAGTGCCATTTTCTGTTTTATTAATATCAGTTGACAAAATGAAACAAATCTTGTTTCATTTATTTCAGAAAATAAAACAGATTTTGAGACTATCAAAAAATCATGCAATTTCATTTACAGGAGTCTCAACTAACGCCTTTGTCACAAGCAGAAGCATTTCAGCAAACACAAATTTATCCAAACTAAATAAATGCAGCAGCTCAAGTGAAAATCAATAACTCATAAAAGCTTAAAATGTTCAACTTGTTTCTGAGTGAGGAACATCAATTTATTAAACGTTCAAAAGGAAGCCATTATAAAACAATCAATGACACATAAATCATGAAATTACTTGTCCATACAGAACTGTGCAATCTTAGAACTATTTGGAAGTAAATGGAAGGCACATTTAAATCATTTTCCAGAAAGCACAGTAATACACGTTTGCAGAGGGAAGAATGAAATAAAAACACCAACAGTATGAAAGGCAACCTTCCAACTCCCTCCCCCACAGCATAACCATATTTGCTTACTGTATAAATAAATCAAAATAAGATAAAAGAGCACAGTATAACCTGAAAATAATTTCACAATTACTTGATAACCATGACAATAACAAGCAAATTAAAAATAATGTTGACCACATACAGCACATTTTACTTTTATTGGGATGATGGAAGCAACATCTTATCATTCTAACTGCACAGATGCCCCTCTCACCACTGGTTCAAAGTACTGAAAATCCTCAAGAGACGAGTCACCATCATCAGGGCAACTGGGAAGGATATCACATGCTCCTTTCCATGTGTATTATCTATGTTCCTCTGACTAAAATGTCTCTTGTTTGTAGGATCTTAAATGAGATACTTGGAACATAATGCCTTTGAATGCAAGCTCTCTTTACAAGCCAAAATAAATTAAGTAGTGCTCTGCAAGGAGTAACAATTATTTTATCATTTTGGGATACAGAATAATGTTTTCAGAATTGATAGTTCATCATAAACTGCTGAACTAACAAAAAAGTAACAGCAGAAGTGCAGAATGCGGGCATAAAGAATGACAAATTTTCTCTCATGACACTATACAATAATCAAAACCAATACAGTAACAATTTGATAATCTGGAACCCGTGGGACTTTGGTGCTGCTGTAAAAGCAGACTTGGATGTGACTCTTAATTGTACCAAACTACACATTGTTCTTAACCTTTTAATCAATACATTTTCCAGTGAACTTAAAGATTGTGAGAAACACAAAAGCTCTCCAGATCCTGTTTTCAGCTGCAAACCAACCCACATTCGGCCAGATGTTTTGGATCCCAATCTTGGTTCCAGCCACACCGGGCCACTGTCAAGATCTTTGCCCTGCCTGCACTCCAGACCCTAACCATGGATCTGCTGCACATACTGACTGCTCTCTGGCCATCCAGTTCTTGTTCTAGACTAGTCAGTAAACTAGATGTTCAGAAATCCTGGTGGCCTGGCAAACTGTGGCCAGGTTAACAAAATACCTTTGATGGCGTCTCCTCGAAGTGAAAAACATAGTAAAAAATATCAAATTTTATACAACCATTTCAAATGCAGGGTTAGCAACTTGACTAACATTTTGACATTGAATATGCTTGCGGTACCCAAGTGAAGAAAGCAGAAATAAAATCAGTCCAAACAGGTGAATCTATTTGACTAATGTAATCAGAGGGTTTTTTTGGACGCCCTTATCCACATTAAGACTGCAAATAATGTTTGGGTATTGGTTCACATAGAAACACATCTTCATACGTCTAGACAGCAACTTATTCATAGTTGGCCACCATTGATAATCCAACACTAAGACTTGGTTTCACCCTGCAAGTAAATGTTTGCTTATTGACCTCAGACAGATCAATTAGTTGTTATCCTGTCAACAATTCCACATCAAAAAGCCAATAAACCTCAGAAATCTAAAACAAAAAATGAAGGAAATACACAGAAAGTCAGGCAGCATTCGTGGAGGAAAAAAAACTCCAGACTCCCAACCTTTCATGTGCTGTAATGTAATGTTAGTTAGCTGAAATGTTCACGTTCATTTATTATGTATTTCCAGCATTTTCCATTTATTTTATTAGTAATCGCTAAAGTCCAAGTTAAATAGCAAGCTGCAATCAATATCAAAGAATGTTTCAACCAATATAATTGAAGATCATTCTCACTGGAACAATGCTTCAAATTGATTTTTTTTTTGTTAAATATTTTTATTAGACGCAAGTACATATTAATAGAATATACTTCTCACATACATTCGTAATATTATTAATATTAACAATGTCTTATTTGTAGTTCTATACATTTTTTTTGAACTACAATTAAATACATTTACTTGTAAGCATGACTAGTTTGCAAAGCTAATTGAAACAGAATAATGATAAAAGGTTTTAAAGCCACAGATGCTAGAATTCGAAAATAAAGACAAAGTGTTTTTTTTTATGCTCCTGTCTAGTCCACATTCTATTGTCCATGTTCTCAATCTCAAACTGCTTGCCTTTACTCACTGACCAACTGTAACTTTGTCTAAAGCTTAATCAACATGGTCACCCCAGTTTTACCCTATCAGAGGCATCTCCCCCTCCATCACCATCCATGCAGTTTAACAAGCATGCTTTGTCGCCTTCCCAGTTTTGAAGAAGGGTCTTCGACCTGAAAGGTTGACTCCTTTTCTCTTTCGGTCCCACCAAACTAATTTCCACACACCTTGACGTCTCACCGAACTTATTTCCACATACCTCTACATCCCACCGAACTTATTTCCACATACCTCAACTCCATCCTATCCCCCCCCCCCCCCCCCCCCGGTCAAATCCCTCACTACCTATGTCCAAGACATCTCACACGCTCTTCGTCTCCTCCATGACTTCCGTTTTCCAGGCCCCCATTCCTTCATCTTCACCATGGATGTCCAGTCACTCTACACCTCCATCCCCCTCCAGGAGGGTCTTAAAGCCCCCGTTTCTTCCTCGACCGCAGAATTAATCAATCCCAATCTACTGATATTCTCCTCCCAGAGTTCGTCCTTACCCTCAACAACTCCCATTTCCTCCAAATCCAAGGCCCTAGCTATGCCTGCCTCTTTGTACAGTACGTTGAACAATCCTTGTTCGAGGCATACCGTGGCCCGATCCCCGAACTCTACGTCAGCTACATTGACGACTGCCTTGGTGCTACATCCTGCACCCATGCAGAACTCACTGACTTCATCCATTTCACCACTAACTTCCATCCGGCACTCAAATTCACCTGGACCATTTCCGACATCTCCCTACCATTTCTTGACCTCACTATCTCCATTGCAGGTAATAGACATCTGACTGACATCTACTACAAACCCACAGACACCCATAGCTATCTGGACTACACTTCTTCCCACCCTGCTTCCTGTAAAGACTATCCCCTACTCCCAATTCCTCCGTCTGCACCCAGGATGAGGTGCTCCAAACCAGGGCATCGGAGATGTCCACATTCTTTAGGGAACGTGGACTATAGATGAAGCTCTCAACAGGGTCATTTCTACATCCTGTAGCTCCACTCTCACTCCCCCCACTCGTAAAAGGACAGTCCCCCTTGCCCTCACTTCCACCCTACCAGCCGTCACATACAATAGACAATCCTCCGACATTTTCGCCATCTCCAACGGGATCCCATCACTGGCCACATCTTCCCATCTCCTCCCCTTTCGGCTTTCCACAGAGACCACTCCCTCCGTAACTCCCTGGTCAATTTGTCCCTTCCCACCCAAACCACCACCTCCCCTGATACTTTCCCTTGAAAGTGCAGGAAATGCTACACTTGTTGCTTTACCTCCCCCCTAACTCCACCCAATGACCCAAGCAGTCTTTCTAGGTGAGGCAGAAGTTCACCTATTGCATCTGCTGCACGAAGGTGTCAACTGCTCTACATCGGAAACCAAGCGCAGGCTTGGTGGTTGCTTCGCCCAACACCTCCGTACAGTTTGCATTAAGCAACCTGTAACAACCAGTTTGCATTAAGCAACCTCCAATTAATCCTCTTTTACCGTCCTTGGCCTCCTCCAGAGTGAGCCCTCCGCAAATTGGAGGAGCAGCACCTCATATTTCGCTTGGGTAGTTTACACCGCAGCGGGATGAACATTGACTTCTCCAATTTCAGGTAGTCCTTGCTTTCTCCCTCCTTCCCCTTCCCTTCCCAGCTCTCCCACAGCCCAATGTCTCCACCTCTTCCTTTCTTCTTCTCCCTCCCTCCCCCCCCCCCCCACCATCAGTTTGAAAAGGGGTCTCGACCTGAAACTTCACCTATTCCTTCGCTCCATAGATGCTGCCTCACCTGCTGAGTTTCTCCAACATTTTTATCTACCTTTTCTCTTTCCAGTCAGTAGGCAGTTGTCTTTCTACTGACCGGATAACAAACAAAAGCTTTTCACTGTACTTCGGTACACATGACAATATTAAACTAAACGTTCCACAGATGTGACCTGACTGGCTGGGTATTTCCAGCATTTAGTGCTTTAATTTAGCAAATAACTGATCTGCTTTAATTTCTTCAACACCATATCAATATGGGCAAATTTAACTATATTGCAGCCAGTTTATGTTGGTGTAATAAAAGCGGAAGATCAGAATGTAGATTATCTCCCTTGCGTCGCAACACGCAATCACGTACATCTGTATTACGCAAGGTAACATCCAACACTCAACATTCCTCATACATTTCATTAGTCCTGATTGATGGCATGCATGTGACAATAAGTCACTCAATGAACAATAAATTATCCAAAACAGCTCACGATGTGCGGATCACGAGACAATAATGAGTATAAGTGCTCTACGGAAACAAATACGCATTTTAAAATCCACCCTATTAAAAATAAGCACAAAAAACACAGATGAATGAGACCCAGGAACTTTAACCTTCGAAGCAAACGTGATGACAATTGAACAAATGCCAAAAAAGCAAGTAAACATACCTTAGAAAAGCAAACCAATAATTCCAGTTAGATCATGACAAATCTTATCCATCATTGCTCCACAAGTGGCATAACTGACAGTACAGCTTTTCTACGAACTATATTATTGGCTATAATACAAATGATTTCACAGAAAATGCTCAGTGACGTATTAATGTACAATATTTCCGACTACAAAGAACTAAAACCAATTGGAAAGGCATGTGCACGATAAAACACCATCAGCATCACATCCAATTAATAAAAATGACTCCGATAAAACCTACATCAAATGCAACAATGGAAACTGGTATTAAAACTGACATCCAATAAAGACCAAATGCAAGCCACAAATTCATGGCTGCATTAGATTTGTGAAGCATCTTCCCATCAACGCATTGTTCAAATCAAAGAACAGCTCTCCAAAGAGAACAAAGCCAAGGATAGAATTCACCAGGAACCAAGACAACAAAAAGTTGGGCAACTAACAATTTTCCATTCTTTTCCCTCCCACACAAACACACATGCATGTCAGATTCAGACAAGTATGTGCAAATGTTCAGTAATGCTGGTTTAAAAAGTATAACGTTAATTCAATTGCAAAATAATAAAAATGGGACATATGCACAACCATTCAAACAACAAATGCTAAAAACTATCCACAGATGTTCAATATTAGAAATTGGAAGTGTAGAAAGAACTGGCAAAAAAAAAATCACTTCTTCATACTTTTAGGGGAAGTTTAAGGGAAGGGTATTGGGATGTGGAAAGGGAAGAGATCCAGGGTGGAGGAAAAGGGTAGCCAGTAGGGTCAAAAGTGGGGGCGGGGAGGTGGTGACAAGGGGCGCATGGTGAAAGGGAGACAGGGGGAGGGGATGCCGGTCGAGGGGGGGGGGGGGAGAGAGAAGAGTGGGGATTGGGGTGGGAGAACCAGGGAGGGGGTGTGTGGGGGATAAGAACCAGGGGGGTGTGGAGTGGGGGAGAGGAGGGGGAGGTGGAGGGAGGAGATCCAGGAAGGGGGGAAGGGAGGACCAGGAAGGAAGAGGGGGGGAGGACCTGGAAGGAAGGGGGGAAGGGGGGGAGGACCAGGAAGGAAGAGGGGGGAGAGGACCAGGAAGGAAGAGACAGGAGGACCGGGGGGGGGGAACCAGGCAAGAAGGGGGGAGGACCAGGAAAGAAGGGGGGGGGAGGACCAGGAAAGAAGGGGGGGGGGGAGGGGAGGGGGCCAGGAAGGAAGGTGGAGGGGAGACCAGGGAGGAGGGAGGAGGGAGGAGGGAGGAGGGAGGAGGGAGGGGGATCCAGGGAGGGGGGGGGGGATCAAGGGGGGGGGATCAAGGGGGGGGGGGGGGGGGAGATACAGGGAGGGGGAGGACCAGCGATTGGGAGGGGGGAGGGCCATGGATTGTGAGGGGGATGTCAAGGAAGGAAGGGGGGGGGGAGGGAGAGAGGGAGGACCAGGAAGGAAGGGGGAGGGAAAATGGACGGGGAAGGAAGGGGGGGGGTGTGGAGGACCAGGAAGGGTGGGCGTGAGAACCAGGGGGTGTGAGAACCAGGGGGGGGGGACCAGGAAGGAGGGGGAGGGGGAGGGGGACGGGGAGGGGGGAGGGGTGGGGAGGACCAGAGGGAAAGGGTGGGGGGGTGGGGGGGGGGGAGGGAAAGAACCAGGTCGCGAGTGAGGAGGAAAGGGAGGACCGCGATGGCGACCGCCAGACTCACCCACGGTGGCCACTGTCTCCAGGTCGTCCAGCTGGTATTCCCGGGGTTCGTCGGGCGCCGTCTTGTCGCCGTTGACGAGGGGCAGACGCAGGGCGGGCTCGGCGGCCGATCCGGAGCCGGAGCCGCAGGTCGGCGGCTTCACCCTGAGCGCCGCCATTTTAGCGACCCCCCTCCACTCCCCTCCCCTCCCCGCCCCTCAGAGGGAGTCGCTCATCCCCCTCTCTCTCCTCCCGCTGCTGCCGTAAACCAGTGTGCACGGTTAAAGTGATGGAGGCAGATCAGACTGTGGCGGTGGCTCAGGGACACCGGCGATCCGTCTCACACACGACTGACGGACCAGCTGCCGCTCGCTCACTGGCGGTTGGCGCCTCCCCCCCTAGACCCCGCCCACCAGTAGACCCCGCCCCCACTAGACCCCGCCCCGACTAGGCCGCGCCCCGACTAGACCCCGCCCCCACTAGGCCCCGCCCCCACTAGGCCCCGCCCCCACTAGACCCCCCCACTAGGCCCCGCCCCCACTACACCCCGCCCTCCCCTCACTAGACCCCCCCCACTAGACCCCGCCCTCCCCTCACTAGACCCCCCCACTAGACCCCGCCCTCCCCCACTAGACCCCGCCCCCACTAGACCCCGCCCTCCCCCCACTAGACCCCGCCCCCACTAGACCCCGCCCCCCACTAGACCCCCCCCCCCCACTAGACACCGCCCCCCACTAGACCCCCCCCGCCCTCCCCCCACTAGGACACTGCCCCCACTAGACTCCGCCCCCACTAGACCCGCCCTCCCCCCACTAGACCCCGCCCCCCCCCACTAGACACCGCCCCCCACTAGACCCCGCCCTCCCCCCACTAGACCCCGCCCTCTCCCCACTAGACCCCGCCCTCCCCACTAGACCCCGCCCCCCACTAGACCCCGCCCCCCACTAGACACCACCCTCCCCCCAATAGTCCCGCCCCCCCACTAGACCCCGCCCCCACCAGACCCCGCCCTCCCCCACTAGACCCCGCCCCCCACTTGACCCCGCCCTCCCCCACTAGACCCCGCCCTCCCCCACTAGACCCCGCCTTCCCCCCACTAGACCCCGCCTTCCCCCCCACTAGACCCCGCCTTCCCCCCACTAAACCCCCGCCTTCCCCCCACTAGACCCTGCCTTCCCCCCACTAGACCCCGCCTCCACTAGAAACTAGACCCCGCCCTCCCCCACTAGACCCTGCCCCCCACTGGACCCCGCCCTCCCCCTCACTAGACCCCGCCCTCCCCCGACAAGACCCCACTGCCCATTGGACCACGTCCCCCCACTCTCGTGTAATGACTGGCCCCCAGAGGTGATTGACAGATGATGTGTGCTCCACCCCTGCATGATTGACAGGTACAGGCCCCCCCCCCCTGGTTGACAGGTGGCCCAAGTCTCCATCTCCTCCATCCTATTGTCCCCACGGAGCCTCTAGAACGCGTGACGTTTCGGGTTGACACCCGTCTTCGGTCACCTAGTCCCACACCCACTGAGTTTCTCCAGCGTTTTTGTCTACCTTCGATTTTTCCTCCTTAAACACAGTGTGGAAACAGGCCCTTCGGCCCAACTTGCCCACAACGCAATATTGCGTACAGTTTTGGTCTCCAAATCTGAGGAAGGACATTATTGCCATAGAGGGAGTGCAGAGAAGGTTCACCAGACTGATTCCTGGGATGTCAGGACTGTCTTATGAAGAAAGACTGGATAGACTCGGTTTATACTCTCTGGAATTTAGGAGATTGAGAGGGGATCTTATAGAAACTTACAAAATTCTTAAGGGGTTGGACAGGCTAGATGCAGGAAGATTGTTCCCGATGTTGGGGAAGTCCAGGACAAGGGGTCACAGCTTAAGGATAAGGGGGAAATCCTTTAAGACCGAGATGAGAAAGACTTTTTTCACACAGGGAGTGGTGAGTCTCTGGAACTCTCTGCCACAGAGGGTAGTTGAGGCCAGTTCATTGGCTATATTTAAGAGTGAGTTGGATGTGGCCCTTGTGGCTAAGGGGATCAGAGGGTATGGAGAGAAGGCAGGTACGGGATACTGAGTTGGATGATCAGCCATGATCATATTGAATGGCGGTGCAGGCTCGAAGGGCTGAATGGCCTACTCCTGCACCTAATTTCTATGTTTCTATGTTTCTAATATCTCAGCTTCGCTAGTCTCACCTGCCTGCGCTTGGTCCATATCCCTCCAAACCTGTCTTAATCATGTACCTGTTTAACTGCTTCTTAAATGTTCGGGTTAGTCCCAGCCTCAACTACCTCCTCTGGCAACTTGTTGCATACACCCACCCCCTTTGTGTGAAAAAGTTACCCCTCAATTCCTATTAAATCTTTTCCCCTTCACCTTGAAACATAGACAATAGGTGCAGGAGTAGGCCATTCGGCCCTTCGAGCCTGCACCGCCATTCAATATGATCATGGCTGATCATCCAACTCAGTATCCCATACCTGCCTTCTTTCCATAACCCCTGATCCCCTTAGCCACAAGGGCCACATCTAACTCCCTCTTAAATATAGCCAATGAACCGGCCGCAACTACCTTCTGTGGCAGAGAATTCCACAGATTCACCACTCTCAGTGTGAAAAAAAAATTCTCATCCCTTATTCTCAAACTGTGACCCCTTGTTCTGGACTTCCCCAACATCGGGAACAATCTTCCTGCATCTAGCCTGTCCAACCCCTTAAGAATTATGTACCTTTCTATAAGATCCCCCCTCAATTTTCTACATTCTAGAGAGTACTAGCTGAGTCTATCCAGTCTTTCGTCGTATGAAAGTCCTGCCATCCCCGGAATCAGTCTGGTGAACCTTCTCTGTACTCCCTCTATGGCAAGAATGTCTTTCCTCAGATTAGGAGACCAAAGCATATCCTCGATCCTCAGATCCTTGATTCCCCTACTCTGGGCAAGAGACTCTGTGCGTCTACACAATCTATTCCATTCATTATTTTGTACATCTCTATAAGATCATAGAATCTTAGAAAATAGGTGCAGTAGGCCATTCGGCCCTTCGAGCCTGCACCACCATTCAATATGATCACTGCTGATCATCCAACTCAGTATCCTTCATCTTCCTGCGCTCCATGGAATAGAGACCCAGCCGACTCAACCTCTCCCTGTAGTTCACTGTTGCTAGTCCTGGCAACATCCTTGTAAATCTTCTCCGAACCCTTTCCAGCTTGACAATATATTTCCTATAACTGAGCACAATACTCTAAATGCGGTCTCACCAACATCGTATACAACTGCAACATGACCTCCCAACTTCCATGCTCTTACTCTAGATTCCACCCCTTATTCTGATTGGCAGTTATCTTAAGCTCTGCCCTTTCACCCACTCCTGCTATCCCAGCCTGGCCTCTCCTTTAGGTCCCATCCCCTCGCTCTGATTTACCCCTGAGAGCTCTTCCCTCTTCCCCTTTCGTCCTATCTGAGCCTTGCCTCGTCTAGATCCCACCCCCCATGGACTAGACCCCGCCCCCAGACCTGATGGACAGCTGTTTTGATCCCATCCGTCCATTGTTTCATCCTATCCCACCCTCCACTCCATATTAACTTCTATTAACTTTGTCGCCCTTGCTTTCCCTCTCTCTCCATCCCCTCCCCTTCCCAGTTCTCCCACCAGTCTAGAGGGCCTGTCCCACTGTACGAGGTAATTCAAGAGTTCTCCCAAGTTTTCCCCTGATTCAAGCTCGTGTAATGTACGTAGCGGTTACATAGGAGCTCGTGGATGTCAGGTAGTGGCTCGTACGAGTAACGGTAGGTACTCGGGAAATCCGGTAAACTCGTGACGCTTTTTTCAACACTGAAAAATGTCCACGAGTAAAAAAATACTTGTGATGAAAAAAATTTGTTACTTTTTACTCGTATGAGCCTCTACGTACCCGCAGGACTGGACAAGCTAGATGCAGGAAAAATGTTCCCAATGTTGGGCGAGTCCAGAATCAGGGGCCACAATCTTAGAATAAAGGGGAGGCCATTTAAGACTGAGGTGAGAAAAGACCTTTTCACCCAGAGAGTTGTGAATTTGTGGAATTCCCTGCTACAGAGGGCAGGGAGGCCAAATCACTGGATGGATTTAAGAGAGAGTTAGATAGAGCTATAGGAGCTAGTGGAATCAAGGGATATGGGGAGAACCAAATAACCATATAACAATTACAGCACGGAAACAGCCCCTCTCGGCCCTTCCAGTCTGTGCCGACCATATTGATTGGGGACGATCAGCCATGATCACAATGAATGGTGGTGCTGGCTCGAAGGGCCGAATGGCCTCCTCCTTATTAAAAAAAAAGACATTTAAGGTCTGTAAGAAACTTCCAGTTCATTTTAATCTGTCAGTTGGTTCTATGTTTCTATAACCGAGGTGGTCACATGTTGAACGTGCAAACTCCACATAGATAGCATCTGAGGTCAGGATCGAACCTGGGTATCTGGTGTTGTGAGAGAACAGCTTTATCAGCTGCGCCACTGTGCTTCTGTACATATACATTCTGATTAAAACTATGATTATATGTTCTCTCACCACAGATGATAACTGATCTGTTGATAATATTAATTTGTGGTTTTGTTTCCAGGTAGCCTCCTTCAGCGTAACTGCCGACACGTCCTGATCTGCCTCGCCTCACTCAACTTACTGACATTCCTCCTGCAGTTGCCATAAAACCATAAGTGAAAAGTTGTTGTCTAAGCTCAGTTCGCCACACCCTTGACGTTAACATTACCAACAATCTGCTGTGGACCAAGCACACTGGTGTGACAGCCAAGATGACACACCAAACGCCTCTAAGAAGGATCCTGACCAGAAACACCACCCACCCATGTTCTCCACGGATGCTGCCTGACCCGCTGAGTTACTCCTGCACTTTGTGTCTTTTTTTCCCACAGCATCTGCCGTTCCTTCCATAAGCCAGGGTACTGTCTGAATCGTCTCTACCCCGTTGTGAACATTGGACTTTGTCTGATATATTCTGCATTTTGTATCTTCCCCTTTGCTCTACCTATTGTACTTGATTTGGAAGCAATTGTATCTATGTTTTTGATTGTATTTGACTATGTATTTGATTATGTTTGGATAGCATGCAAAAACAAACCTCAGTACCTAAGACAGTAATAAACTTAAACCTAAACCATCTCTGCAGAACATGGAGAAGATGACTTTTCGAGTCGAGGACCTTCTTCAGACAGAAGAAGGTTCACCTATCCATGTTCTCCAAAGATGCTGCCTGACCTGCTGAGTTACTCCAGCACTTTGTGTCCCATCAAAAAAATGTACTCCACTTGCCTGGACTTGCATTGTTAACAATTCACAAGAATCTACCGGATGGAACAGTGGGTGGCATAGCGGTCTAACCTACAAACCCGCCCGTCTATGGAATGTGGGAGGAAACCGGAGCAGCGGGAGTAAACACACTCTGCCACAGGGAGAACATACAAAATCCATACAGCCAGCACCCGTAGACAGGATCGAACCCGGGTCTCTGGCGCTGTAAGGCAGCAACTCTACATCCGTGCCGCTCTTAAGTCCCAGCTATAGGGACTGCCAGTGATGGTCAAATGCTGGTAATGCTTTTCAAATATAGAAGCCTCACGTTCTGTCTGTGTCGTGTTCGCACGTTCTCCCTGTGACCACGTAGGTTTCCTCCGGGTGCACAGGTTTTCCTCCTACATCCCAAAGACATGTGGGTTTGCAGGTTGACTGGCCTCTAAATTGACCCCAGTGTGTAGGGAGTGAATACGAAAGTGGGATAACATTAAACTACTGTGAACAGGTGATCAAAGGTCATGTCGACCTGGTGGTCCGAAGGGCCTGATTCCATGCTGTATCTTTCAATCAAATAATTTTGGATTAGTTTAGAGATACAGCGTGGAAACAAGCCCTTTGGCCCACCAAATCCGTGCATTGACACTATCCTACACACACTAGGGACAATTTACATTTATACCAAGCCAATTAACCTGCAAACCTGTACGTCTTTGGTGTGTGGGAGTAAACCGAAGATCTCGGAGGAAACCCACACAGGTCACCGGGAGAACGTACAAACTCCATATGGACACCACCCGTGGTCAGGATTGAACCCGGGTCTGGATAAATTAAATCAAAGGTAGACACAAAATGCTGGAGTAACTCAGCGGGTGAGGCAACATCTCTGGAGTTTCGGGTCGAGACCCTTCTTCAGACTGATGTCAAGGGAGGGGGCCGGGCATAGATAGAATGTAGTCGGAGACAATAGGTGCAGGAGTAGGCCATTCAGCCCTTCGAGCCAGCATTGCCATTCAATGTGATCATGGCTGATCATCCCCAATCAGTACCCCGTTCCTGTCTTCTCCCCATATCCCCTGACTCCGCTATTTTTAAGAGCCCCATCCAGCTCTCTCTTGAAAGCATCCAGAGAACCTGCCTCCACTAGGGCAGAGAATTCCACAGACTCACCACTCTCTGTGAGACAGTAAGACTAGCGGTAAAACTGGGAAGGGGAGGGGATGGAGAGAGAAAGCAAGGGCAATCTGAAGTTAGAGAGGTCAATGTTCATACCACTGGGGTGTAAACTAACCAAGTAAAATATGAGGTGGTGTTCCTCCAATTTGCGCTGGGCCTCACTCTGATTAATTAACTATCTGTTTTCTGTTTGTCTTTGATAAACACAAAGTGCTGGACTAACTCAGCGGGTCCGGCAGCATCTCTGGAGAAAATGGATGGGTGATGTTTTGGGTCGGGACCCTTTTTTCAGAAGAAGTATGAAGAAGGGTCCCGGACTGAAAGGTCACCCATCCTTTTTCTCCAGAGATGCTGCTTGACACGCTGAGTTACTCCAGCATTTTGTGTCTATCTTTGGTGTGAACCAGCATGTGCAGATCTTTGTTTCTGCCTCTGTATGCTTTGTCAGATAGGGAATAACAAACGTTTACCCGAAAAACATTCATTAACCTGCGTCATTTGATACACCGTACATGGTGCCTGAGACCAAGGAAGAAACAGAGTAAAGAGAAGGATAAATTGGTCACTTGAATCCGCTGAGACTCATTTCATTAGGGTTAGTAAACTGATATCAATGCAAGTATCAGATGTCAACAATTCTTGACAGGCATTAATACTTCCACACAGCTGAAAGGAGATGTTGAATAAATAAAACAAAACAAACGGCTAATGCCAAAGCAACTCAGACAAGGATGAACACGCCTCAATATAAAAATATCCCAAATAAAACCGGACGTGAATCATCATCCTAACATGGAAAAGCATTTGATTAATAAAGAATACAAGCTGAAGTCAATAGTCATTAGTTTGTTGCCACGTGTACTGAGGTACAGTGAAGCGCGTTTGTTGCGTGCTATCCAGTCAGCGGAAAGACAATACATGATTACAATCGAGCTGTCCAAGTGTACAGGTGCATGATATAAGGAACATCGTGAATAACATTTAGTGCACGAGAAATGCAATAACGTCTGGTCAAAGATAGTCCAAGGGTCTCCAATGAGGTAGATAGTAGTTCACGGCTGCTCTCTAGTTGACGGTAGGAAGGTTCGGCCATTGGGTTAATTTGTTCTTTATTATCACGTGCACCGAGGTGCAGTGAAATTATTTTTTTGCAAACAGTTCAGTAAACTATTACATTACATAATCACAATACCAGATTATGTATACAGTGCATAGGAATAGTCCACTGAGACCATATACAACAGTCGCCAGGTTTTAGCTCCATTTTCAAAGTCCAAGTTGTCAGCAGTCAGCAAGAAAATATAGATTTGATTGAAAATATTTCATTATTAATATGCATCTTATTCATGTGTTGGAAAGGACTGCAGGTGCTGGTTTAAATCGAAGATAGACACAAAATGCTGGAGTAACTCAGCGGGACAGGCAGCATCTCTGGAGAGAAGGAATGGGTGACGTT
Source organism: Okamejei kenojei (assembly GCA_035221665.1). NCBI lineage: Eukaryota > Metazoa > Chordata > Chondrichthyes > Rajiformes > Rajidae > Okamejei > Okamejei kenojei. The sequence goes on from CM069136.1 coordinate 12,455,119, forward strand.
TCGGGTGGAGACCCTACTTCAGACAACCCGAAACGTCACCCATTCCTTCTCTCCAGAGATGCTGCCTTTCCCTCTGAGTTGCTCCAGCATTTTGTGCCTATCTTGATCTTATTCGTCTTCTGAGAGGCACAGATAGGATACACAGTCAGAACCTTCTTCCCAAGATGGGGAAATAAAATACTAGAGGGCAGAGCATTAAGGTGAGATGGGCAAAGTTTAAAGCAATTGTGTGGGACAAGTTTTTTTTATACAGGGGATGAGGATTGCCTGGAACACACTGCCAGATGGTGGTTGAGGCAGATTGTGGTATTAAAGAGACTTGTGCATAGACCTGGTAGAAGTATATAACATTATGAGAGGCATAGATCTTCTTGCGTATGGCGTGCGCAGCCTAAAGTTGTAGGACAACTTGTTCTATTTAATCTTATTTGATTGCACACGCCGGGTTGATTGCATTCGTCGAAACAGGGCGGACCACGTGAAGGTTGCAATATTCCACCCCCAGAGGTATAGATACAGTAGACAGTCAGTCAATACTAGAGGGCATAGCCATAAGGAGATTGTGGGGTAACTTTTTCTATACAGAGGGTGGTGAGTGCCTAGATTGTGCTGCTGGGGTTGGTGGTTGCGGCAGATACAATAGTGGCATTTAAGAGACATTTGGATAGGCATATGGATTCGCAGGGAATGGAGGGGAATGGATTATGTGCAGCGAGATAAGAGATGGTCTAGGCATCGTGTTCGGCACGGACTTTGTGGGCTGTGCATGTCCTGTACTGTTCTATGTTTTATGTTTGAGAGGGTCGGCTCGGTGGCGCAGCGGTAGAGTTGCTGCCATCCAGCACCAGAGACCCGGGTTCGATCCCGACCATGGGTGCTGTCAGTACGGAGTTTGTATGTTCTCCCCGTGACCTGCGTGGGTTTTCTACAGGCGCACTGGGTTCCTCCCACACTCCAAAGACATGGAGATTTGTAGGGTAATTGGCTTGGTATAATTGAAAATTGTCCCTAGAGTGTGTAGGATAGTGTTCGTGTGCAGGGATCGCTGGTCGGCGTGGACTCGGTAGGCCGAAGGGCCTGTTTCCGCGCTGAATTTCTAAACTAAACTAAAACTAAAATAAAATGCTGACATACAGTGGCTTGCAAAAGTTTTCATACCCCTTGAACTTTTCCACATTTTGTCACGTTACAACCACAAACGTAAATGTAGTTTATTGGGATTTTATGTGATAGACCAGCACAAAGTGGCGCATAATTGTGAAGTGGAAAGAAAATGATACATGGTTTTCAAATTTTTTTACAAATAAAAAACTGAAAAGTGTGGCGTGCAAAAGTATTCATCCCCCTTTACTCTGATACCCCTAAATAAAATCCAGTGCAACCGATTGCCTTTAGAAGTCACCTAATTAGTAAATAGAGTCCACTTGTGTGTAATCTAATCTCAGTATAAATACATCTGTTCTGTGAAGGCCTCATAGGTTTGTTAGAGAACAAACAGCATCATGAAGCCCAAGGAACACACCAGACAGGTCAGGGATAAAGTTGTGGAGAAGTTTAAAGCTGGGTTAGGTTATAAAAAAATATCCCAAGCTTTGAACATCTCACGGAGCACTGTTCAATCCATCATCCGAAAATGGAAAGATTATGGCACAACTGCAAACCTATCAAGACATGGCCGTCCACCTAAATGGACAGGCCGGGCAAGGAGAGCATTGATCAGAGAAGCAGCCAAGAGGTCCATGGTAACTCTGGAGGAGCTGCAGAGATCCACAGCTCAGGTGGGAGAATCTGTCCACAGGACAACTATTAGTCGTGCACACCACAAATCGGGCCTTCATGGAAGAGTGGCAAGAAGAAAGCCATTGTTGAAACAAAGCCATAAGAAGTCCCGTTTGCAGTTTGCCACAAGCCATGTGGGGGACACAGCAAACATGTGAAGGAAGGTGCTCTGGTCTGATGAGACCAAAATGGAAGTTTTTGGCCTAAATGCAAAATGCTATGTGTGGCGGAAAACGAACACTGCACATCACCCTGAACACACCATCCCAACTGTGAAACATGGTGGTGGCAGCATCATGCTGTGGGGATGCTTTTCTTCTGCAGGGACAGGGAAGCTGGTCAAAGCTGATGGGAAGATGGATGGAGCCAAATACAGGGCAATCTTGGAAGAAAACCTGTTAGAGTCTGCAAAAGACTTGAGACTGGGGCAGAGGTTCACCATCCAGCAGGACAACGACCCTAAACATACAACCAGAGCTACAATGGAATGGTTTAGATCAAAGCATATTCATGTGTTAGAATGGCCCAGTCAAAGTCCAGACCTAAATCCAATTGAGAATCTCTGGCAAGACTTGAAAATTGCTGTTCACAGACGCTCTGCATCCAATCTGACTGAGCTTGAGCTATTTTGCAAAGAAGAATGGGCAAAAATTTCAGTCTCTAGATGTGCAAAGCTGGTAGAGACATACCCCAAAAGACTTGCAGCTGTAATTGCAGCGAAAGGTGGTTCTACAAAGTATTGACTCAGGGGGGCTGAATACATTTGCACGCCACACTTTTCAGTTTTTTATTTGTAATAAAATTTGGAAACCATGTATCATTTTCCTTCCACTTCACAATTATGCACCACTTTGTGTTAGTCTATCAAATAAAATCCCATTAAAATACAGTTACGTTTGTGGTTGTAACGTGACAAAATGTGGAAAAGTTCAAGGGGTATGAAAACTTTTGCAAGCCACTGTATATGCAGCTGCAGAAAGATTGGGTGATCCATTCTTTTGGACAGGATTCATGCATAACCTTACTAGTTTTGTTTTGTGTCCCAATCCAGTCAGCACACCACACATCACTAAGTTAAACAATAAATAGAAGAACGCGTAGAAAAGAAGGATATCTGTCTGCATTCCCTCTCTTCAAAGGCTGCTTGTTATTCTGCATATTTCTGAATGACCTTGTATTTATAAATTATATGGATATAACAATGATTATAACAATGCAACATAATTTATTTCCATATCTTAGTTTATTTAGTTTAGTTTAGCTTAGTTCAGCTTAGAGGTACAGCCTGGTAACAGGCCCTTCGGCCTACCGATTCTGCGTCGTCCTGCGATCCCTGCCCACTAACACTAGCCTACACACACCTATTTCACAATTATACTGAAGCCAATTAACCTACAAACCTATACCATCAAAGTGCCCAGGGAAAACCACGGACATGAGGCGAACGTACAAACTCCGTACAGACACCACCCGTAGTCAAGATCGAACCCAGGTCTCTGGCGTTGTAAGGCAGCAACGCTGGGCTACCGTTTTATTTTTACTCATCACAGAACATGTATCTACTGTATGAAGGAGCAGCTTGCAATCTTAATAGTTTTTAATGGATCCGTTGATACAGAGATAGGATCAAAATAGTGGAGTAACTCAGCGGGTCAGGCAGCATCTCTGGAGAGAAGGAATGGGTGGCATTTCGGGTTGAACCAGTCTGAAGAAGGGTCTTGACCCGAACGCCACCCATTCCTTCTCTCCAGAGATGGTGCTTGTCCCCGCTGAGTATTATTTTAGTTTAGTTTAGAGATACAACACGGAAACAGGTCTTTGTGCCCCACCGAGTCCGTGTCGACTCGCGATCCCTGAACATTGTCACTACCCTACACACACTGGGGACAATTTTTAAAAACATTTACACAAAGCCAATTAACCTACAAACGTACATCTTTGGGGTTTGGGAGGAAACCGAAGATCTCAAGGAATAGCCACAAAAGTCACGGGGAGAACGTACAAACTCTGATCGAACCCGGTAAGTCGGTAACCGGCGCTGTAAGTCAGTAGTTCGACCGCTGCTCCACTGTTACTCCAGCATTTTGTGTCTTTCTTCAGAGTTATTTTATGGATGCTTGTCCTTTCATTACAGACTCAGGTTATCAGTCACATAACTTGTATCGCCAGAACAAAACCCAAGAGATAACAGTGGAGCTGGTTTTCCAGACAGGTAACAGAGTGTAACTCAGTGGGTGGCTGTCTGGTTGTGAGATGAATGATCCCAGGTGCAAGGTGACCCATGGTCATCTAATCAAGGCATTTCTTTTGTGCAGTAAAGTGATTACTGTTCTCCAGACATGAGACTAAACGAAGCCGCCTTCTCAAATGTCCTTCAACATTTCTGATACTTTTCCCAGGCAGTCTGGCTGATAATTATTACTCATTGAAAGACATATTTCTGAACTCTCTTTTATTTAAACAATGTTTTCATGAACATTATGGGCGGTACGGTGGAGCAGCGGTAGAGTTGCTGCCTTACAGCACTTACAGCGCCAGAGACCCGGGTTTGATCCCGACTACGGGTGCTGTCTGTGTGGAGTTTGTACGTGCTCCCCGTGACCTGCATGGGTTTTCTCTGAGATCTTCGGTTTCCTCCCACACTCCCAAGATGTACAGGTTTCTAGGTTAATTGGCTTGGTATAAGTGTAAAATCGTCCTTAGTGTGTGTAGGATAGTGTTAATATGTGTGGGCATTGCTGGTCAGTGCGGGCTCGGTGGGCTGAAGGGCCTGTTTCCGCACTGTATCTCTAAACTAAACTAAACTAAACATCTGCCATGTTCGCTGGTTGATAATCATTCCTCATTGAAAGATATTTTCCATCTCTCTGTTATTTAAACTGTTTTTTTCATGAACATTTCAGGAATCTCATGATAAATCTCTTGATTAGTACGGGTGTCAGGTGTTATGGGGGGGGGGAAGGCAGGAGAATGGAGTTGATAGGGAAAGATAGATCTGATATGATTGAATGGTGGAGTAGACTCGGGCCGAAAGGCCTAATTCTGCTCCTATAACTTATGAACGTTTTAGTATCATACATAAATCTGGTCTGAATTCACAACATGCCTTGGGCAGCGCAATGGCACAGAGGTAGAGTGGCTGCCTCACAGCACCAGAGACCCAGGTTCAATCCTGGCCTAGGGTGCTATCTGTGAGTAGTTTGCATGTTCTCACTGTGACATAAATAGTTTTAGTTTAGAGATACAGCATGGAAACGGGTCCTTCGGCCCACCAACTCTATGCCGACCATCGATCACCCGTTCTTTGTTATCCCACTTTTGCATCCACTCCTTGCAAACTCGATGCTAGCATTTATTTCACGAGGACTAGAGCACAAAAACAGGGATGTAATGCCGAGGCTCTGTCAGGCGCTGGTCAGGCCGCATTTAGAGTATTGTGAGCAATTTTGGGCCTCATATCTGAGGAAGGATGTGCTGGCTCTGAAGAGAGTTTACGAGAATGATCCCAGGAATGAGTTGGTTAACATATGATGAGCGTTGAACGGCACTGGGCCTGTACTGGCTGGAGTTTAGAAGGATGAGGGGGATCTCATTGAAACTTACAGAAGAGTTATGTGTGGATAGTGTGGATGTGGAGTGTTTCCATTGTGGGAGAGTCCAGGACCAGAGGTCATAGCCTCCGAATTAAAATATATTCCTTTAGAAAGTAGATGAGGAGGAATTTCTTTAGTCAGAGGGTGGTGAACCTGTGGACCATTGCCACAGAAGGCTGTGGAAGCCGTAAATGGATATTTTGAAGGCAGAAATAAATAGATTCTTGATTAGTACGGATGCCAGGGGTTATGGGGAGAAGGCAGGAGAATGGGGTTAGGAGGGAGAGATCGATCAGCCATGCTTGAATGCAAAATGACTGAGCCGAATTTGACTAATTCTACTCCTATCACTTGTGAAATTATGAACGCACAAATTCGAGGCATTTTCTCAATCACCTCTGACATATTAGAAGCAATTTTACAGGGGCCAATTAACCTACACACGTCTTTGTAATGTGGGAGGAAACCGGGTCACCTGGAGGAAACCCGTAAGGGTCGCAGGGAAAACGTGCAAACTCCACATGGGCAGCAACCGAGGTCAGGATCGAACCGGGGTCTCCGGCGCTGTGAGGAAGCAGCTCTACCAGATGCGTCGCTGTGCCGCCAAATGTTGATGGATGTGTGAGAGCGATCGACATAAGAGAGTGAATGGGTTGCAGAGAAGTAACAGGGAAATTGAATCTGAAGGGAACACTCCAGGAGCTGGCAAGGATTTGATGGGCTGAATGGACTCCCCCCGTGTGGTAAGAAATATAAATAGCTCAGCTTGCACAATGACGGCTGTGCCTTCATGTTGTGGAAATCTTGTGGGAGTTCAATGCACACTTTATGCCATTTGGCTAATTTAGGCTGGCATTTATTCGCTTTGTGTTGCAAAGAACCGATCCAACCGGTGGGGAATGCTGTACTGCAGAAATCTGCCTTGTCAGCAAAGATTGTGGAATTCTGTATTGCATGTCGTTTGGGGTACACAAAAGGCTGGAGAAGCTCAGCGGGTGCAGCAGCATCTAAGGAGCGAAGGAGAGAGGCGACGTTTCGGGTCGAGACCCTTCTTCAGTAGTTTAGTTTGGTTTAGTTTATTTTGGAGATACAGAGCGGAAACAGGCCCTTCGCCCCACCTAGTCCGCGCCGACCAGCGATCCCCGCACGCTAACACTATCCTACACACACTAGGGACAATTCACAATGAACTACTATCTACCTCATTGGTGACCCTCGGACTATCTTTGATCGGAATTTACTGGCTTTACCCTGCATTAAGCGTTATTTCTTTATCATGTATCTGTACACTGTGAATGACTCGATTGTAATCACGTATTATTTGACTGGTTAGCACGCAACAAAAGATTTTCACTGTACCTCAGTACACGTGACAATAAACTAATACTAACTAACTAACTAATTTGTAAACAAAATAAACCTGCAAACCTGTACGTCGTTGGAGTGTGGGAGGAAACCCAGAACACCCGGGGAAAAACCCACCTGGGTCACGGGGAGAACGTACAAACTCTGTATAGACAAGCACCGAATCAGGATCGAACCCGGGTCTCTGGCGCTGTGAGGCAGCGACTCTACCGCTGCGCCACCTTTATTTCATCGAGCCGCCGGAGAATGATGAGGTCGCTAAAAGGCAGAGCGGTAGTTTTAGAGAGAAAAAAAAAAATGTTTCCCAGTCAGTTGCCACTGTTAAGTAAAACATTTCTGGGAAATATTTCGCCTACTCCCTCCCATTTGAAGTTTCTATTTTTAAAACAAAGATCCTTAGCAAACTCATAACAGTGTTATGAATCATAATCAACTGTTGTAGCTGTTTAAAACATGTGCAGTCAGACTTAGATGTGAAGGAAGGAACTGCAGATGCCAGGTTAAACGGAAGATGGACACAAAAAGCTGGAGTAACTTAGCGGGACAGGCAACAACTCTGGAGAAAAGGAATAGGTGACGTTTCGGGTCGAGGCCCTTCTTCAGACCCCAGGGTTATGGCCCAAAACGTCTCCCATTTCTTCTCTTTTTGTGTCTACATAGACACAAAATGCTGGAGTAACTCAGCGGGTCAGGCAGCATCTCTGGAGAGAAGGAATGGGTGACGTTTCTGGTCGAGACCCTTCTTCCGACTGTCTCGACCTGAAATGTCACCCATTCCTTCTCTCCAGAGTTACTCCAGCTTTTAGTGTCTATAATCAGACTTTGATCTGTGCCTGAGATGGGCACAAAATGCTGGTGTGACTCTGCGTGTCAGCTAACATCTCTGGAGAAAATCAAGATAGGTTGAAAGATACCGACCTGAAATGCTACCTATCCGCTTCCTGTCCCACTGAGTTATTCCAGCATTTTGCGTCTATCTTTGGTATAGACCAGCATCTGCAGTTCCTTGTTATTACATTAATTCTGTGCCTGTTGGAACAAAGGCCAATACATCCATGACTGATATCTTCGCCAAACATTTCCCGTCAAAATTCCACACAGATGTAATTGTAGATGATATGTGTATACACCTTTAATTGATAGTGACGATGTCCATGTTACCACTCCCCCACCAGTTAGTATAATTGTAACCCACACGCTCCTAGCTCTCTCTCTGGTGATCGTGACAGACCACGTACAGCTAGGGCTATATGATGTATGATTAATAAAGTAGCGAAGACCTAAAGGTGGCTGTGTACCTTCTCTACATGGTGTCAGAAGTGGGATAGGCGGCAACGTTCCAACAATCCTTTAGCACTGCGGACCGCGCGCTCGGCCAGTCCGTTGCTCTGCGGGTATTCTGGGCTGCTGGTGTAATGACGAAAGTTCCATCGTTCGGCGAAAGCGCGGAACTCGGCACTGGTGAACTGGCTGCCGTTGTCCAACTGCAGGCTGGCCGGGGACCCGAAGGTGGCAAAGTGGCGGCGCAACTTCTCGATGATCGCGGAGGAAGAGAGGGAGTGGAGCTGGTCAACTTCAAACCAGCTGGAGTAAGAGTCGACAAGCACCAGGAAGTGCTTTCCGTGCCACTCGAAGATGTCGGTTGCTAGCGCAGACCAGGGCAGGTCAGCAGCTGGCTGCTGCAGGAGCGGCTGCCGTTGTTGCTGCGGAGCGAGGCTGTTGCAGGTAGGGCACGCGGAGACTCTGTCCTAGAAGTAACGAGGCATGTCGGGCCAGAAGAACTGGCTCTGAGCGATGGAAAGGGTCGCCTCGGCCCCGGGATGGCCACGATGAGCGGTCTCGAAGTATTGTTCTCGTAGTGCTTCGGGCACCACCACCTTGTGCCCCTTCACAATCACACCACCACGCAGCACCAACTCGTCACGAACCAAGAAGTAAGGCACCGCTGCGGCCGGCAGGGAAGAACGGCGGTCTGGCCAACCCTGCTTGATGACCGCGGCCAGCTGCCGTAGCGAAGCGTCAGCCGGCGTGTGCTTGGCCAGGGACTGCAACTGACCGGAGGGCACGAAGTTAACTTTTAGGACTATCAGATCGGACGTCTCGTACGGATGTTGGGTTGTGGATGAGAGAGGCGCCCGAGACAGCGTGTCAGCAACAAACATGTCCTTGCCCTTGCGATAAACCACTGTGAAAGCGAAGCGTTGTAGCTGGAGCATCATGCGCTGGAGCCGGGAGGAGGCCATGTGTATCGGCTTAGTCCCAGTATCCTCGCTCTCAATCTATCGAGGTCGTGGAGGCCGTCACTGGATGGATTTAAGAGAGACTTAGATAGAGCTCTAGGGGCTAGTTGAATCAAGGGATATGGGGAGAAGGCAGGCACGGGTTATTGATTGGGGACGATCAGCCATGATCGCAATGAATGGCGGCACTGGCTTGAAGGGCCGAATGGCCTCTTCCTGCACCTATTTTCTATGTTTCTATTATTGCTGCATTCTATGACACCAATACTTCAGTCTCTATTTCAAAGTAAACACATTTAGTGAAGTATGTGTGGGAAGGAACTGCAGGTGCTGGTTTAAATCGAAATGGACACAAAATGCTGGAGTAACTCAGCGGGACAGGGAGCATCTCTGGAGAAAAGGAATGGGTGACGTTTTGTATCTTCATTTAGTGAAGACTTTTTAGAGATAGAGCACGGAAATAGTGCCTTGGGCCCACCGGGTCTGCGCCGACCAGCGATCCCCGCACATTAACACTATGCTGCACCCACTAGGGAACATTTTTACATTTACCTGCAAACCTGTACGTCTTTAGAACGTGGGAGGAAACCGAAGTTCTCGGAGAAAACCCACGCAGCTCACGGGGGGAACGTGCAAACTCCGTACCGACAGCGCCCGTAGTCGGGATCGATCCCGGGTCTCCGGCGCTGCATTCGCTGTAAGGCAGCAACTCCACCGCTGCGCCACCAATAGTGAGTGTCACCTGTCACAAAATATTTGACGTTCATCTCAACAAGAAGAAGTGAAACGAGTTTGTGTGAACGTGAAACGGAAATGGAAAATATAAGCAGCTCAGTGCTTGTTCTGAAGGTAAAAATTGTGGATGAATTTATCCTATTGGTATGTAGGAGATGTCCACAGATACCACCAAAGGTGTCGACAGTCATAGCCCATCTACACTAGTCCCACCTGCCCGCATTTGTCCCATACCCCTCCAAACCTGTCCTATCCCTGCACCTGTCTCATTGTTTCTTAAACATTGTGATGGTCCCTGCTTCAACGACCTCCTCCGGCAGCTCGATCCATAAAAATTACCTCATGTTCCCATTAGATCTTTCTCTCTCACCTTAAGCTTTATGTCCTCTAGTTCTCGATTCCCCTGCCTCTGTGCATTTCTCTCATCGATCCGTTCCTCTCATGATATTGTACACGTCCATAAGGTCATCCCTCATCCTCCTGCACTCCAAGGGATAGAGTCTCAGCCGGGTCAACCTTTTGCTATAGGTCAGTCTCTCGAGTCCTGGCAACATCCTCGTAAAAATTGTCCTCTTGTAAATTTCCGCTGGAGTGTAGGGAATGGGCGTGAAAGTGGGTTAACATGGAACTCATGCGAACGGGCGATCGATGGTCAGTGTGGACTGGATGGGCCGAAGGGCCTGTTTTCACGCTGTGTCTTCCAGTCAATTCAATCACAATCAAAACAAGCACATCCTTGTCAGCCTGATGTATCAATAGCCAGACATAGACACAAGAGGCTGGACTAACTCAGCGGACTTCAGACTGAAGAAGGGTCCCACTGAGTTACTCCAGCATTATGTGTCGCCCTCCGCTCAACCATTGACACCACATCGAGAATCCCAGTGACATGACCCTGTGAACGGAATACAGACAATAATGGGAATGACACAGAGGTGCGATACTCAAAAATGTCGACACGTGCACCCATCCTAACGGCAGGAAACTGATCGCAGATTAGTACATCCTTAAAGCCCTGGAGACCACCGTGATCCAAGATTACCACCATACGGGTAGGGACCTCTTCTCGCTGGGAGGCATAGAAACATAGAAACATAGAAATTATGTGCAGGAGCAGGCCATTCGGCCCTTCGAGCCTGCACCGCCATTCAATATGATCATGGCTGATCATCCAACTCAGTATCCTGTACCTGCCTTCTCTCCATACCCCCTGATCCCTTCAGCCACAAGGTCCACATCCAACTCCCTCTTAAATATGACCAACGAACTGGCCTCAATTACCTTCTGTGGCAGAGAATTCCACAGATTCACCACTCTCTGTGTGAAAAACGATTTTCTCATCTCGGTCCTAAAAGACTTCCCCCTTATCCTTAAACTGTGATCCCTTGTCCTGGACTTCCCCAACATCGGGAACAATCTTCCTGCATCTAGCCTGTCCAACCCCTTAAGCATGGTGGCACAGCGGTGGAGTTGCTGCCTTACAGTGTTTACAGCGCTAGAGACCAGGGTTCGATCCTGACTACGGGTGCTGTCTGTTGAGAGTTTGTGCGTTCTTCCCGTGACCCGCGTGGGTTTTCTCCAGAAGGTCCGGTTTCCTCCGGATCCATTATATAAATAGCCAGAAAAGCCAGGCACAAAAAGCTGGAGTAACTCAGCGGACTTCAGACTGAAGAAGGGTCTCGACCCGAAACGTCACCCACTCCTTCTCTCCGGAGATGCTGCCTATCCCACTGAGTTACTCCAGATTTTTCTGTCTAACTTCAGTTTAAACCAGCATCTGCATTTCCTTCCTACACATAAATAGCTGGAGTGGCCGAAGAATAAATTACCAGACAGTTTTAGAAATGTTGGTTTGCTTGAAACCAAAGAATTGGGCAGTAATCACCAGTGATCAGAATAGCTGTGCCCGGTGGCCCTGTTTAGATGCAGGCACTGGGATTTCAAAGATGTTATTCAAAGTCTGTGCTAAAACCATAAAAGGTTAAACCACAGTCAACTTAAAGGGCAATTTCTGTCTAAAAACAAGTGCATGAAGCTCGCTCATTTAGTTTAGTTTAGAGGTACAGCGCGGAAACAGGCCCTTCAGCCCATCGAGTCCGCACCGACTTTGTTGGACACGCTAGAGGCAGGAAACATGTTCCCGATGTTGGGGGAGTCCAGAACCAGGGGCCACGGTTTAGAATAAGGAGTAAGCCATTTAGAATGGAGATGAGGAAACATTTTTTCTCACAGAGAGTTTCAAGAGAGAGCTAGATAGGGTTCTTAAAAATAGCGGAGTCTGGGGATATGGGGAGAAGGCAGGAATGGGGTACTGATTGGGGATGATCAGCCATGATCACATTGAATGGCGGTGCTGGCTCGAAGGGCTCGAAGGGCTCGAAGGGCCGAATGGCCTACTCCTGCACCTATTGTCTATTGTCTATTGTCTATTGACCAGCGATTCACGCACATTAACACACGCCTACACACGCTAAGGGCATTTTACACCTATACCAAGTATACAAACCCAAGCCAATGAATCCACAAACATGTACATCTTTGGAGTGTGGGAGGAAACCGAAGATCTCGGAGAAAACAAGATGCTGGAACCCTGAGCAAAGTACAAAGTGCTGGAGTTGCTCAATGGGTCAGGCAGCAACTGTGGAAGACATGATAGGCGACGTTTCGGATCTAACCACCACGATCACCTTAAGTTTATTTTATTTTATTTTATTTTAGTTTAGTTTAGTTTAGTTTAGTTTAGTTTCGTGATGCACCACGGATATAGGTGCTTCAGCCCACTGGGTCCGCGCCGATCAGCGATCCCCATTACACTAGCAGACACTACACACTAAGGAGCATTTACAATTTTTACCAAAGCCAATTAACCCACAAACCTGTACGTCTGCGGAGCACCCGGAGAAAACCCACACGGTGAGAACACCCAAACTCCGTACAGACAGCACCCGGGTCTCTGGCACTGTTAGGCAGCAACTCTACCGCTGCGCCACTGTGCCACCCTGCGGTACACTTTACCAGATATTTACCATCCTCTATGACTGGAGAAACGTCCTTTATCCATGTCTTCCAGAGATGCTGCCTCACCTGTTGAGTTACACAAGCACTTTGTGTCTTTTTCTGCAATCCAGCATCTGCAGTTCCTTGTGCCTACATCAGCTGAGAGACCTTCCTTAGCTTCCACCAACTAGAGAGGTCCTGAGCAACTATCTATGTCATTGGAGATCCAAGGACCAGTCACACCCTGGCCACACCTTTCTCCCTTCTACCATCAGGCAAGAGGTACAGAAGTGTGAAAATGCACACCTCCAGATTCAGGGACAGTTTCGTCCCAACTATCATCAGGCAAATGAACCGTCCTACCAACAACTAGAGAGCAGTCATGACCTACTATCTACCTCATTGGAGACCCTCGGACTATCTTTAATCGGACTTTACTGAACTTTATCTTGCACTAAATGTTATTCCCGTTATTCCCATTATCATGCATCTGTTCACTGTGGGTGTCTCGATTGTAATCCTGTATTGTCTTTCCGCTGACTGGTTAGCACGCAACAAAAACCTTTTCACTGTACCTCGGTACACGTGACAATATACTAAACTGATAAACTAGTGACTATTGACTTATCATCTATATTAATCAAAGCAACAACACACAACAAAAGCTTGTCACGGTACCGCGAACTAAACAAAACTCAAACTTAGAAAGTAAGTAAAAAAGTAAGTAAGTTTATTGGCCAAGTATTCACATACAAGGAATTTGCCTTGGTGCTCCGCCCACAAGTAACAACATGACATACAGTTACGAAAGCAAAACTACTTTAGACTGAGTACAGTGCCGCCTATTCTGACAATGGAATCAACTGTCTGCAGACACAACAAGCCTGATGGCTGTCATTGACATAGCGTTATAGAGTCACACATTGTGGAAACAGGACATTCGGCCCAACTTGCCCACACCAACCAACATGACCCAGCTACACTAATCCCACCTGCCTGCATTTGGTCCATATCCCTACAAACCTGTCAATAGACAATAGACAATAGACAATAGACAATAGGTGTAGGAGTAGGCTATTCGGCCCTTCCAGTCAGCACCGCCATTCAATGTGATCATGGCTGATCATCCACCATTCCTACCTTCTCCCCAATATCCCTTGACTCCGCTATCTTTCAGAGCTCTATCTAACTCTCTCTTGAAAGCATCCAAAGAACCGGCCTCCACCACCCTCTGAGGCAGAGAATTCCACAGACTCACAACTCTCAGTGTGAAAAAGTATTTCCTCATCTCCGTTCTAAATGGCTTACCCCTTATTACCCCTTATTCCTAAACTGTGGCCCCTGGTTCTGGACTCCCCCAACATCGGGAACATGGTTCCTGCCTCTAGAGTGTCCAAACTCTTAATAATCTTATATGTTTCAAGATCCCCTCTAATCCTTCTACATTCCTATCCATGTAGCAGTCTAACTGTTTCTTAAACGTTGGGATTGTGCCTGCCTCAACTACCTCCTCTGGCAACTCGTTCCATACACCCACCACCCTCTTGTGTGAAAAAGTTACCCCTCAATTACCTATTAAACCTATCCCCCTTCACCTTGAACCCATGTCATTTGGCCCTTGATTCACCTACTCTGAGCAAGAGACTCTGTGAATCTGCCCCATCTATTCGACTCTGTGAATCTACCCGATCATGATTTTATACACCTCTCTATAAGATCACCCCTCATCCTCCTGCGCTCCAAGGAATAGTCCCAGCCTGCTCATCCTCTCCCTATAGCTCAAACCGTCTCGTCTTGGCAACAGACCACAAAGCTCACAGCTAACGCTGCCATAAACCAACATGAAATATGATTAACTCATCGTCCACTGTCACCGTGTGTGGGATTATGTTGCAAGATCATTGGATGCTCTTCAGGAAACAACAACAACCCTGCTTCAAAAGTATTTAGTTAGCTGTCGATCTGTTCCCAATGTTGGGGGAGCCCAGAACCAGGGGCCACAGTTTAAGAATAAGGGGTAGAACGGAGATGAGGAAAAACCTTTTCACACAGGGTTGTGAATCTCTGGAATTCTCTGCCTCAGAAGGCAGTGGAGGCCAATTCTCTGGATGATTTCAGTATTAGCAAAAATTGCAAAGTCAGGGGATATGGGGATAAGGCTGGAACGGGGTACTGATTGGGGATGATCAGCCATGATCACATTGAATGGCGGTGCTGGCTCGAAGGGCCGAATGGCCTATTCCTACACCTTTTGTCTATTGTCTATTGGAGAGCCCTGTGGTTTTAAATGTTCTTCCTGGCTTTTATTTAGTTTAGTTTACAGATATAGCATGGAATCAGGTGGCCCTTCAGCCCACTGAGTCCGTGCCGACCATCGATCACCCGCTCACACCAGTTCCATGTTATCCCGCTTTTGCATCCTACATACCAGCGACAAATTTGCAGAACTCAATTAACTTACACAGCTGCACGTCTTTGGAATGTGGGAGGGAACCAGGGCACCCGCAGAAAACCCACACAGGTCACAAGGAGAAATTGGAAACTCCACACAGACAGCACCAGTAGTCAGGATCGAACCTGGGTCTCCGGGGCTGTAAGGCAGTAAGTCTACCAGCTGTGCCACTGTGCTGCCCAAATTGAAGCTTTGTTCTTTGTTCTGATAGAGTAATAGAACAGGTCTTGATTGTATTTGTGTATAGTCTTTCCTTTGACTGGATAACACGTAAACAAAAGCTTTTCGCTGTACCTCGGTACACCTGACAATAATAAACTAAACTAAACTGAATTAAACTAAACCAAACTGCACAAAACTGAACTGAACTAAACTAGACTAAACTATACATATTGGGGCGGCATGGTAACGCAGCGGCAGAGTTGCTGCCTTACAGCGCCAGAGGACCGGGTTTGATCCTGACTACGGCGCTGCCTGTCCGTACTTTGTACATTTTCCCTGTGACCAGCGTGGGTTTTCTCCGGGCACTCCGGTTTCCTCCCAGGCCCCAAAGATGGACAGGTTCGTAGGTTAATTGGCGTTGGTAAAAAATGGTGAATTGTCCCCAGTGTGTGTAGGATAGTGCCCCCTGCTGATCGCTGGTTGGCGCAGACTCATTGGACCAAAGGGCCTCTTTCCAAGCTGTATCTCTAAAGTAAAGTAAAGCCCTTCTGCCCATTGATTCCATACTGATCACTAAGCACCCATTTACTCCAATCCTACACTGACTGCATTTTATTCTCACCTCAGTTTCAGCATTTGTCCCAGATTTATCACTCATCGGGGACAAAATTCTTTAGTCATTCATTCATACATTCGTTGAAAATATTAGCGACGCAGTGGTGCTGGTTTCCAACGGGAACAGTGACGGACGCACCACACATCTCTGTCCTCCAGTTCCTGCGGACATACGCCGCTGGAAGTACAGGATTTTGGTGTGCGTATGTGTGTGTGCTTTATCATCATTCCGTACAATGCCGTGTACGACAGTGATCGCAACTTCTACTTGGATGTGGATTGGCTCACTAGGACCTCATCCGCCCTTTGACAGGTCTTGTTTTTGGTCCTGCTGGGGGTCCACAGTCCCGTCCTCACCTGGAAAACCAGCTGGGGGAGGCGGTTTAGTCACCGACTATCCGACCATGGAGCAGACAGCACGGGGTTACATGGTACCCGTGGCGGGGAGAACTCCCCCCGACCTGACCTGACAAATTTACACTGGTCAATTAACCTACAACTTTGTTAGAATAGAGTCATACAGCAAGGAAACAGGCCCTTCGGCCTAACTTACCCACGTCAACAAATGTGCCCCATCTTCACCAGTTGCACCTGCCTGCATTCAGTTTAGTTTAATTTAGTTTTTTTAATTTGCTCTGTTTAGTTTCATTAAGCTTTGTTTAGTATTTTATCACGTGTACCGAGGTACAGTGAAAAGCTTTTGTCGGGTTGCAGCAGAAAGACTATATATGCTTACAATCGAGCCATTTTACAGTGTACAAATACAGGATAAAGGGAATAATGTTCACTGCGAGATAAAGTCCAGCAAAGTCCGATTAAAGATAGTCCAAACGTCTCATGAGGTGGATGGTGGATCAGAAGCACTCTCCAGTTGGTGAGAGGATGGTTCAGTTGCCTGATAACAGCTGGGAAGAAACTCTCTTCTCCCCAGAGGTGCTGCCTGACCCGCTGAGTTACTGCAGCATTTTGTGACTATCTTCAGCCATAAAAGAACTCTTGTTTTAAAACTTGTGACCTGGAAATGACTGGGACTGTAGTGCCAACTCTAACATACTCGGGTCAAACTAACCTCTCTCATTTGCCACCTGCATGCTAGCAAACTGAGCCAAAGTCATTGCCAAGTAACAATGGGAGACATTTGAGCCAACTTTGTGAAGCATTCATGTTACTTTCTACA
The DNA here is from genome assembly GCA_035221665.1 of Okamejei kenojei. Lineage (NCBI taxonomy): Eukaryota > Metazoa > Chordata > Chondrichthyes > Rajiformes > Rajidae > Okamejei > Okamejei kenojei. The sequence goes on from CM069136.1 coordinate 12,472,234, forward strand.
CGGAATGGAGTAGAAACCTATGAAAGGTGATGAGTTTTTAAGGTCTGTTGCCAAATGCAACCAATGCACTTCCAAGCCAGTTGAAATCCAATGATGTGAAAAAACACAAAAGTTGGAAAAAGAGCAGAGAGGATTTACGAGGATGTCACCCGGACTCGAGGGTAACTGAGTTGTAGGGAGAGGTTGAGTTGCTGGGACTCTAATCCTTGGAGTGCAGGAGGAAGAGTGGTGATCAGATAGAGGTGTATAAAATCATGAGAGGAATAGATCGGGTAGATGCACAGAGTCTCTTGCCCAGAGTACAGGAATCAAGGACCAGAGGACATAGGTTTAAGGTGAAGGGGAAATGCTTTAATATAAATCTGAGAGAAATTTTTTTTCACTAAAGGGTGGTGGGTTTATGGAACAAGCTGCCAGAGGAGGTAGTTGAGGCAAGGACTATCGCAACGGTTTAAGAAACAGTTGGACAGGTACATGGATAGGACAGGTTTGGAGGCATTTGGACCAAACTCAGGGAGGTGGGACTAGTGTAGCTGGGACATATTGGCCAATGTGGGCAAGTTGGGCCAAAGGGCCTGTTTCCACGCTGCATCACTCTATGACTCTATGACATATGAAGGTCATGTTGCTTAACAACATGAGCTGATTCCCATATTCTGAGCTGCAATATTAACATTTGGGTCAAGCTAGACTTCAAACTATACTCACCACAACCTTTTGTTTTTCAGTTCTTCGATTTACCAAAATGCTGCCTGGATTAGTGGGTATTAGTTACAAGAAGACACTGGATTAACTTGCATTGTTTTCTGTGGAACGTTGGAGGCTGAGGGGCAACCTGGTAGATGTATGTACAATTATGAGATGGGATAGAGAGGGTCTCAATCCAAAATGTCATCTATCCATGCTCTCCAGGGATGTTGCCTGACCTGCTGAGTTACTTCGGTGTTTTGTATCTTATCTTTGGATTGTCAAGTCAAGTCAAGTCACATTTATTTATATAGCACATTTAAAAAACAACTCTCGTTGGCCAAAGTGCTTTACATTTGTATAAGAATAGTATAACAAACATCACTACATAGCCCTCACTCAGAGGACGTCAAGAAAGGCTTGGGAGTACAGATGGGCTTTTAGTCTCGACTTAAAGGAGTCGATGGAGGGGGCAGCTCTGATGGGAAGAGGGATGCTGTTCCACAGTCTAGGAGCCGCAACCGCAAAGGCGCGGTCGCCCCTGAGGTTATGCCTAGACCGCGGGATTGTCTGCTTATTGGGTAGACCAGGACTAACAGTAACACCGTGGACAATAGACGCTAGGTGCAGGAGTAGGCCATTCGGCCCTTCAAGCCAGTGGAGACTGGTTAGGGGCCAGATATTCTTCGGTGAGTGACTCCCCAGAGCCTGTTCACAACTCATAAAAGAGCTCTAACTCTAAACTAAACTGAACTAAACTGAACTAAACTCAACTAAACTAAACTAAACTAAACTCAGCTCAACTAAACGTAACAAGGCTCGAAATCAGCAGTGAGAATACTTTGTTTTGTTGAGTGCATCTCCATAAGTCCACATTCAGAAACAATTAGACAGGTACATGGATAGGACAAGTTTGGAGGGATATGGACCAAACGCAGGCAGGTGGGACCAGTGTAGCTGGGACATGTTGGCCAATGTGAGTAAGTTGGGCTGAAGGGCCCGTTTCCACACTGCATCACTCTATGACTGTGACTGCACATCATAGAAACAAAGAGAGGTGCTGCCTAGAAACAGGCCCTCCAGCTCACCAAGTCCGAACTGACCGTCGGGAATCCATTTAACGCACTAATCCTACCCTGATATTACGTTTAGTTTGAGAATGCGCAGGGAGGAACTGCAGGTGCTGGTTTACGCTGAAGAGAGACTTAAAATGCTGGAGTAACTCAGCAGGTCAGTCAGCATCTCTGGAGAGAAGGAGTGGGTGACATTTTGGGTTGAGACTCTTCTTCAGTCTGAAGGAACGTCATCCATTACATCTCTCCAGAGATGCTGCCTGTGCCATTGGGGGAGGGCGGTCAGGCACTGCTTTGCTTCCGTACCCAGGTGACGGCTCTCCGACTCAGGACCCTGCGGAGGGTCATGTATTCTGAGCGCGCTCCTAGATGGCACGTGCTGGCGACATACATTTTCCACCAGGGGTGCTGCCTCCAGGAGGGCACACGGCTCCCGGTAGCGGGCATCAGTCGACTCGCTGGGCGGGAGTTCCCTGGCTTCTATCGTGATCTACTTAAAGCCAGGAATTTGGTCACCTTCAGCCAGGGCCCTGCTCCTCAGGGGGAGGGGGGTGTTGTGGCTGCGAGTGTGGCCCTGTCACGGTGGGTGCCGAGGAGAGGCGTGTGTGTGGTGCGATTCAGACCGAGCTTACCCCCGCTCCTTCCGAATTGCTCATCAGACCCACGGCCCGGGTCCCTTCCGGAGAGCGGGCCCCATGCAACATGAGCCGCCTTTCCGAGATGCCCAGCGTGCCGTTCCGTGATGCGGAGAGGCGCGTGTTGTACAGGCTGCTCCTGCACATTAGAAACATAGAAACATAGAAATTAGGTGCAGGAGTAGGCCATTCAGCCCTTCGAGCCTGCACCGCCATTCAATATGATCATGGCTGATCATCCAACTCAGTATCCCGTACCTGCCTTCTCTCCATACCCTCTGATCCCCTTAGCCACAAGGGCCACATCCAACTCACTCTTAAATATAGCCAATGAACTGGCCTCAACTACACTCTGTGGCAGAGAGTTCCAGAGACTCACCACTCTCTGTGTGAAGAAAGTCTTTCTCATCTCGGTCTTAAAGGATTTCCCCCTTATCCTTAAGCTGTGACCCCTTGTCCTGGACTTCCCCAACATCGGGAACAATCTTCCTGCATCTAGCCTGTCCAACCCCTTAAGAATTTTGTAAGTTTCTATAAGATCCCCTCTTAATCTCCTAAATTCCAGAGAGTATAAACCGAGTCTATCCAGTCTTTCTTCATAAGACAGTCCTGACATCCCAGGAATCAGTCTGGTGAACCTTCTCTGCACTCCCTCGATGGCAATAATGTCCTTCCTCAGATTTGGAGACCAAAACTGCACGGGTGTGGTCTCACTGGCTATGAAAGCTAACATACCATTCGCTTTTTTCACTGCCTGCTGCACCTGCATGCCTACTTTCAATGACTGGTGTACCATGACACCCAGGTCTCGCTGCATCTCCCCTTTTCCTAATCGGCCACCATTTAAATAATAGTCTGCTTTCCTGTTTTTGCCACCAAAGTGGATAACCTCACATTTATCCACATTATACTGCATCTGCCAAACATTTGCCCACTCACTATCCAAGTGCAGTCTCCTAGCATCCTCCTCACAGCGAACACTGCCCCCCATTCTACACCTCCTCGCCCTCGTCTTCCGTCCGGACACGCCCTGGCGGTCCGTGTTACCACCTGACGGCGGGAGCGGTCCCCAGTGGGGGCCTCTCTATTAGGGAGTCCTCCCTCTTTACATCGGGGACCTGGGGTGGGGAGTGTTGCACATGGCTGTGGCCTGGAACAGGTACTTGAGCCGGTTCACGGACTCGCCAGCCGCCTGGCACTTCTGCGGCGAGGAGGAGACCGTGTTCCATGTGTACATGCAGTGTGCGAGGTTGCAGCCCCTGTTCAACTATCTGAGCCGTTGGAGCGGTTGCAGTGGGAGGAGTAACGTCCGAGTGGTGAGTTAAAAACCCGATCGCGGGGCTTTGCTTTACAGAGGCCCAGGAGCTGTTGGAGCGGTTACAGTGGGAGGGGGAACCCAAATCTGTAACGGTCCATTCGCATTTCAAAACAAGTGGGCTTGAGGAAGCCGCTGATTGGTGGAAGCGGACAAGAGGAAGCAGCTGTTTGGGAGTCAGATCCCTGCTGATTTCTTCCAGCAGTTTGTATTGTATCCTGGGTAAGGGGGGAGGATGAGGGCCAGGGCAGTTTACTGTTCTGGATGTCACATGTGGGAGGTCATGGAGTCTGATAGTCTTCCAGGCGCTCACATCTGCGCCAGATGCATCGAGATGGGGCTCCTAAGGGACCATATTAGGGACCTGGAGCAGCAGCTCGACGACCTCCGTCTGGTCAGGGAGAGTGAGGAGGTCATAGAGAGGAGTTATAGAGAGGTGGTCACTCCAAGAGCACAGGAGGCAGACAAGTGGGTCACGGTTAGGAGGGGCAAGGGGCAGAGGCAGGGACTAGAGAGTACCCCAGTGACTGTACACCTTGGCAATAAGTACTCCTGTTTGAGTACTGTTGGGGGGGACAGCCTACCGAGGAGTAGCGACAGCGGCCGGGCCTCAGGTACAGAGACCGGCCCTGTTGCTCAGAAGGGTAAGGAAAAGAAGAGGAGGGCAGCAGTAATAGGGGACTCTATAGTTAGGGGGTCAGATAGGCGATTCTGTGGACGCAGTCAGGAGATCCGGATGGTAGTTTGCCTCCCTGGTGCCAGGGTCTGGGATGTGTCTGAACGTGTCCAAGATATCCTGAAATGGGAGGGAGTGGAGCCTGAGGTCGTGGTACATATAGGTACCAATGACATACAGTGGCTTGCAAAATATTCATACCCCTTGAATATTTCCACATTTTGTCACGTTACAACCACAAACGTAAATCTATTTTATTGGGATTTTATGTGATAGACCAACACAAAGTGGTGCATAATTGTGAAGTGGGAGGAAAATGATACATGGTTTCCAAATTTTATTACAAATAAAACACTGAAAAGTGTGACGTGCAAAAGTATTCAGCCCCCCTGAGTCAATACTTTGTAGAACCATCTTTCGCTGCAATTACAGCTGCAAGTCTTTTGGGGTATGTCTCTACCAGCTTTGCACATCTAGAGACTGAAATTTTTGCCCATTCTTCTTTGCAAAATAGCTCAAGCTCAGTCAGATTGGATGGAGAGTGTCTGTGAACAGCAATTTTCAAGTCTTGCCAGAGATTCTCAATTGGATTTAGGTCTGGACTTTGACTGGGCCATTCTAACACATGAATATGCTCTGGCTGTATGTTTAGGGTCGTTGTCCTGCTGTAAGGTGAACCTCCGCCCCAGTCTCAAGTCTTTTGCAGACTCTAACAGGTTTTCTTCAAAAATTGCCCTGTATTTGGCTCCATCCATCTTCCCATCAACCCTGGCCAGCTTCCCTGCTGAAGAAAAGCATCCCCACAGCATGATGCTGCCACCACCATGTTTCACAGTGGGGATGGTGTGTTCAGGGTGATGTGTTAGTTTTCCGCCACACATAGCGTTTTGCATTTAGGCCAAAAACTTCAATTTTGGTCTCATCAGACCAGAGCACCTTCCTCCATATGTTTGCTGTGTCCCCCACATGGCTTGTGGAAAACTGCAAACGGGACTTCTTATGGCTTTGTTTCAACAATGGCTTTCTTCTTGCCACTCTTCCATAAAGGCCCGATAGTTGTCCTGTGGACAGATTCTCCCACCTGAGCTGTGGATCTCTGCAGCTCCTCCAGAGTTACCATGGGCCTCTTGGCTGCTTCTCTGATCAATGCTCTCCTTGCCCGGCCTGTCAGTTTAGGTGGACGGTCATGTCTTGGCAGGTTTGCAGTTGTGTCATACTCTTTCCATTTTCGGATGATGGATTGAACAGTGCTCCGTGAGATGTTCAAAGCTTGGGATATTATTTTATAACCTAACCCTGCTTTAAACTTCTCCACAACTTTATCCCTGACCTGTCTGGTGTGTTCCTGGGGCTTCATGATGCTGTTTGTTCACTAATGTTCACTAACAAACATCTGAGGCCTTCACAGAACAGCTGTATTTATACTGAGATTAGATTACACACAAGTGGACTCTATTTACTAATTGGGTGACTTCGGAAGGCAATTGGTTGCACTGGATTTTATTTAGGGGTATCAGAGTAAAGGGGGCTGAATACATTTGCACGCCACACTTTTCAGTCTTTTATTTGTAAAAAAAATTGAAAACCATGTATCATTTTCCTTCCACTTCACAATTATGCGCCACTTTGTGTTGGTCTATCACATAAAATCCCAATAAAATACATTTACGTTTGTGGTTGTAATGTGACAAAATGTGGAAAAGTTCAAGGGGTATGAATACTTTTGCAAGCCACTGTATGTAGAAAAAGAGAAGAGGTCCTGAAAGGAGAATTTAGGGAGTTAGGAGGAGAGTTAAGGAGAAGGACCGCAAAGGTAACAATCTCAGGATTACTGCCTGTGCCACGTGACAGTGACAGTAGGAATGGAGCGAGGTGGAGGATAAATGCTTGGCTGAAGGACTGGTGCAGAGGGCAGGTATTCAAGTTTCTGGATCATTGGGACCTCTTTTGGGGAAGGTGTGGCCTGTACAAAAACGATGGGTTGCACCTGAACCCGAGGGGAACCAATATCCTGGCGGAGAGATTTGCAAAGGCTACTGGGGAGACTTTAAACTAGATCAGTTGGGGGGAGGGACTCAAATAGAGAAAGCTAGCAGACAGTGTGTGAGGCAGGAGGCAGAGAAGGGAAGCACTCAGACCCAACATGTAGGGGGAAAGAAGAAAAAAAATAATAAACAGAGAATAAGAGGTGGTGGGTTTCTTAAATGTGTGAGCAGAGAGACAGGGGGGTATAAAATTAGGGTAGAAGCAATAGGTAGCAAGGTGAAAAGTAAAAGTAGCAGGCAGACAAATCTAGGGCAAAAATCAAAAAGGGCCACTTTTCAACATAATTGTATAAGGGGTAAGAGCATTGTAAAAACAAGCCTGAAGGCTTTGTGTCTCAATGCAAGGAGCATTCGTAATAAGGTGGATGAGTTGAATGTGCAGATAGCTATTAATGATCATGATATAGTTGGGATAACGGAGACATGGCTCCAGGGTGACCAAGGCTGGGAGCTGAACATCCAGGGATATTCAATATTCAGGAGGGATAGACAGAAAGGAAAAGGAGGTGGGGTAGCGTTGCTGGTTAGAGAGGAGATTAACGCAATAGAAAGGAAGGATATTAGCTTGGAGGATGTGGAATCGATATGGGTAGAGCTGCGAAACACTGAGGGGGAGAAAGCGCTAGTGGGTGTTGTGTACAGGCCACCTAACAGTAGTAGCGAAGTTGGGGATGGCATCAAACAGGAAAGTAGAAATGCGTGCATCAAAGGTAAAACAGTTATAATGGTTGACTTCAATCTACATACAGATTGAGTGAATCAAATTGGCAGGGGTGCTGAGGAAGAGGATTTCTTGGAATGTATGCAGGATAGTTTTCTAAACCAACATGTAGAGGAACCAACGAGAGAGTATGCTATTCTTGACTGGGTATTGAGTAATGAGGAAGGGTTAGTTAGCAGCCTTGTTGTACATGGCTCCTTGGGCAAGAGTGACCATAGTATGGTTGAGCTCTTCATCAGGATGGAGAGTGACATTGTTAATTCAGAAACACAGGTCCTGAACTTAAAGAAAGGTAACTTTGAGGGTATGAGACGTAAATTGGCCAAGATAGACTGGCAATTGAATCTTAAAGGGTTGACGGTGGATATACAATGGAAGGCATTAGCTACAACAATTGTTCATCCCAGTTTGGCAAAAGAATAAATCAGGGAAGGTAGTGCATCTGTGGATAACAAAGGAATACAAAACAAGTAACGAAAAGTATCGACAAGTATCGGATAGTATCAAAACAAAAGATGAAGCGTACAAATTAGCCAGAAAAAGCAGCCTACCAGAGGACTGGGAGAAATTCAGTCCAGCAGAGGAGGACAAAGGGCTTAATTAGGAAAGGGAAAATAGATTATGAAAGAAAACTGGCAGGACACATAAAAACTGACTGCAAAAGTTTTTATAGATATGTGAAGAAAAAAAGATTAGTTAGAACAAATGTAGGTCCCATGCAGTGAGAAACAGGTGAATTGATCATGGGGAACAAGGACATGGCAGACCAATTGAATAACTACTTTGGTTCTGTCTTCACTAAGGAAGACATAAATAATCTGCCGGAATTAGTAGGGGATCGCGGGGCAAATGAGATGGAGGAACTGAGTGAAATCCAGGTTAGCCGGGAAGGAGTGTTAGGTAAATTGAATGGATTTTTTTTTGTTTGTTTATTTTTGTTAGAAGTAAGTACAATAGTCTGATACTTAAGTACCTAATACATAAATACATATTTTCATTCTTGTACAACTTCATACTTTTGATTTAATAATAAAAGAACAGTGAGAGAAAAAAGAAATAACGAGTGTCAGAATAGATAGACAAGCGAGTAGAAACAGAAAGCAAAAGAAATAAAGGACAGAGATGAGAAGCTAAAAGATTGAAAGAAAATGAGAAAGTAAAGAAAAGAGAGATTAGGAGAGATCTACCTATCTCGTATTTTTGCCCATCCATCACCCAGTTCTAAACCATTTAATTTCTAAGGTTATGTTATGTTGCACCATATGCTTGTAAAAAGTTGATAAAAGGAGACCAAATCTTTAAGAATTGGTCTACTTTGCCTAGTAGGAGGAATCTCATTTCTTCAAGATGTAGCGTTTCAGACATGTTTGAGATCCACATTTTGAATGTTGGCGTAGGTGCTTTTCCAAAATTTAAGTATAAGTTTTTTTGCTGTTATTAGACCATAATTAAGAAAAGCTTCTTGGAATATAGTTAGTTTACTTCCCTCTTCCATTGATCCAAAGATAATCAATTCTGTAGTGGGGTTCAATTTTATGTTAAATAGTTTTGTAAAAATTCCAAAAATTTCATTCCAAAATGTGTACAGTTTTGTACAAGAGACAAAGGAATGTGCTATAGTGGCATTTTGAGTTAGACATTTGTCGCAGATGGGGGAAACATTTGAAAATATTTTATTCAGTCTTGTTTTCGAATAATATAACCTATGTAAAATTTAAAAAATGTATTAGGTTATGTCTTACATTCATTGAACATTTGTTTACATATAATAAATTTTTATCCCATCTATCGATCGGAATTTTTATCAATAACTCTTGTTCCCAGTCTCTTCTAATTGCCTCTGTCGTTGGTGTTTCTATATTTAGAATTATATTATATAAGTAAGATATTAAATTGCTTGATTCTGCCTTTCTATTCATTCCTTCCTCCGATAAATCTGGGGTTAAAGTTTGATATCCTTGTATATACTTTTTCAAAAAATCTTGAATTTGAAGGTATTTGAAATATTGATTACTTATCAAATTATATTTTAGTTGTAGTTGTTGGAATTATAAAAAAATTCCCATTTCATACATATCTCCCATCTTTTTAATTCCTATTCTTTCCCAATGGATAAACGTTTTATCAATAATGGATGGTTTGAATGAGGGATTATTAGCTATTGGAGAAAGAAGCGATAATTTTCTTAATTTTAAAGTAAATTTTATTTGTTTCCAAATTCGTATTATACTATAAAAAATTAGATTCTTCTTGTATATTATATTGTTCAGTTTTATCGGGGAAACAAGGATCGCTCCTATATTATAAGGGGAACAATCCTCTTTCTCCATTCTTATCCAATCTCCCTGTTGGGCAGAACTGTCCAACCAGTAGATTATATTTTTAATATTCACTGCCCAATAATAATACAATAAGTTAGGGAGTGTCAGTCCCCCTGATTCTTTAGATTTACACAATTGTTTTTAATTAATTCTGTGTGATTTATAATCCCATATGAAATTTATAATATCAGAATCTAGTTTTAAAAATATTTTTTTATGTGTATATTGCTATTGGTTGAAGTAGGTACAATATTTGTGGTAAGAAGATCATTTTTATCGCGTTTATTCTGCCTATTAAAGACATCGGCAGTGTTTTCCAACATTTAATCAACCCATTTAATTTAGTTAATAAAGGCATATAGTTTGCGTTGAGTAATGATGACGGCAGAAGCAAGAGCTGCAGAGCACAGCTCCTCGCAGCGGCTGGAACGGACCCGCAGGTAAGTGCAAGGAAAATAGGGGACGTTCTAAAAAAGATGTTACGCTGGTAGAACCAGCAAAAGTGAAAGCAAAATTCAAAATCAGAGTCACGCTGGCGTACTGATTTAGCCAGATAATAAAAAAGAAAAATGGAGAAGTCTCAAAGGAAAAGTTCGCAGGTAAAAAGATCAGAGAGTAAAAAGAAGCTAAAGAGTCGGTACAAGAGATTAGTGCGGATCCGGTTCCGATACCGGTGGCCGCTGATTCACCCGTTAGTGAGACTATAATTTCTCCAGAAATGCAAACCACGGAGGAAAATGTTCCTAGAAAAAGTAAAAAGAAATTCGTGAGGCCCGTGGTTTCTGATGATGACTCTGATAATGAAAGTCCTCCGGATAATAAAGCTATATGGCTTAAAATGGAACATATGGAGAGAGTACTCCAAAATATTATGAGACAAGGGTCACAGTACCCAGAAATTTCCCAAAATGACCCTGAGGGGTTTGAATATCCAGAATATGGCTATGTGCCAAATTGGGAATTTGAAACTCCAGACCCAGGATCAAGGGTGGAGGAAGTCTCATTGGATATAATTCCAGGTGTATCAGGGCCGCAAAAGTCAGACCCTGCAAGTGGTGATGTGGATTATGAGTGCGCACCACAAATAAAAAAGAAGAGGCCAGATGTGCCTGATATGGCAAAAGATTTTGCTATACCTGAAGGAAGTGGTGAGGCTATGGAAGAAAACCTAGCTGCCAGTATTAATTATATGGTATCTCACCAACTTCAAGATTCTGTGATGGTTGAAACAGCAGAATTATATAAAACACCGGAAAATTGCACCTCATTGAAGGTACCTACGGTTAATCCGTCTATATGGACACCTATGACTCCAGGCATGAGAGGACAAGAAATAAGATTTCAAAGAATCCTTAAACTGATTTCAGCTGCCATTACTGCTTTTGGAAGGCAAATGGAAGGGTCGGAAATGGTTAAAATCCAAAAAGATACTTTGGGCTTATTGTGCAATTCCTTCTATGAAATTAATTGTATGAGGAAAATTGCGATTCGGCCCAATATTTCATCCAAGGTTTGCAGGTCTGTGTCGATCAAGTGGTGTTCAAGCTCCTGGTTATCTGTTTGTAGAGAACCTGCCTAAACAAATAAGAGAAATGGATGAAGAGGCTAAATCTATTAGCCACATGAGACCTTTCGTTTTTGGACAAAAAAGGTATTTTTCGTCAAGGAGGGGATTTGATTTTGGAAACAGAGGCAGGAATATGATAAGAAAATATTACCATCCGATACAGCCTAATGTTCACCCGTATACGGGGAGAAGGAGACCACCACGTTCATATGGAGAGGTACAAAAAATGTATTCTATTCTTAAAGATACTGTGGACAAATCTCCAGTTGGAGGGAGATTACAAATGTTTTATGATGAATGGCTTGCCATCACATCTGATCGGTTTATTTTACAAACAGTTTCAGGTGCTACCATAACATTTAAAGAAGGTGTTAACCCTTCGGTACAAAATAAACCTGCTTATGGTTTCATGTTTTCTGCTATTGAAGAGGCTGAAATTAATGTGGAAATTGACAAATTGTTCAAAAAAGGTGTTATTGAAAAAACTGTTGAACATAAACATCAATTTGTGTCAAATATCTTTCCAAGAAGTAAAAAAGATGGTGGTTGCAGAATTATTCTGGACCTTACAAACTTTAATACATTTGTCGAGTATAAACATTTTAAGATGGAAACGTTCAACACTACAAGACATTTGATATCAGCAGGTTGTTATATGGCTACAATTGATTTAAAGGATGCGTACAATTCAGTACCAATACATCAATGTTTTCGAAGGTATTTAAAATGTAATTGGCTGGGACAGCTGTGGCAATTCAAAGCTTTACCAAATGGGTTAAGTTCAGCTCCCAGGCTCTTCACAAAGCTATTGAAATCAGCTTTAGCACAATTAAGAGCACAAAAGCACATCATTTTGGCTTATCTGGATAACATTTTCAGTAGTAATCAGGAATCAGCTGGAAAATCAGTTTCAGCAACTAAAACTTTATTTGAGAAGTTAGGGTTCTTGATTCATCCAATTAAGTCCCAGCTGCAGCCAGCACAGTCAATTAACTATTTGGGGTTTGTGATTAACTCAGTTACTATGTTAGTAACTTTGCCAACAGATAAGATTGGTGATATTTTAATGGCCTGTAGGGGTCTCATTCACAAACCTTATCCCTCCATCCGGGAAGTAGCAAAGGTTATTGCTAAACTAGTAGCAGCATTTCCTGCAGTAGAATTTGGTCCATTACATTACCAAAACCTTCAAAGGGACAAAATAAGAGCTCTAAAAAAGCGAGCAGGCCATTTTGATAGGCCTATGCAATTAACAAAAGAAGCTTTATTGGAATTGCAATGGTGGATTGAAAATGTCCCACAAGCTGCTAAAAACATTTTAATACAACAGCCTGAAGTATTTTTACAAACAGATGCTAGTGCTCTCGGATGGGGGGCGACAGATTCATTTACCAGTTGTGGGGGCAGATGGACTGTCCAAGAGGAAATGTTTCTCCAAACATATGGTATTAACTATTTAGAGTTATTGGGGGCGTTTTATGGATTAAAAGCCTATTGTTCTACAAAAAAGAATCTGCATGTACTGATACAATTAGACAATAAAACAGCTGTTGCATATATTAATCGCATGGGTGGAGTCAGATCCGTATCATGTGATTGTCCGGTCAATCAGATATGGCAGTGGTGTATTAAGCACCAAATTTGGATTTCGGCAAATTATATCCCAGGTAAAGACAATGTGGTGGCAGACAATAGATCAAGGGTGTTTAAAGACAACACAGAATGGATGTTGAACCCAGTAATTTTCAGTAAAATTGTGATTCAATATGGGTTACCAGACATTGATCTGTTTGAATCAAGATTAAATCATCAATTGCCTAAATATGTGTCTTGGGAACCAGATCCAGATGCAGTAGCAGTAGATGCTTTTTCACTTCATTGGGGGAATATGTTCTTTTATGCTTTTCCGCCATTTGCTCTGGTTCAGCAATGTCTGAAGAAAATAGAACAAGATTCTGCCACAGGATTATTGGTGATTCCAAATTGGTCGACTCAACCATGGTTCCCATTGATGTTAAACATGATTAAAGAACCATATATGTCAATTCCTAGCAGCAGTGATTTGTTAATAAAACCGGTAACCAAAGAAATTCATCCATTACATGCTTATATGAATTTGTTAATCTGCAGGTTTTGACCAGACCACTACAAGAGCTTGGATTGTCGGATAGAACTATGGATGTTATAGTCGCATCATGGCGAGATAGCACTCAGAGACAATATATGACACATATAAAGAAATGGGAATTTTTTTGTAGACAATCAAATATATCTTATCATACTGTGAACATTGCAAACATATTGGAGTTCCTTGCCGAGTTGCATTTTGAGCAGCACTTAAGTAATAGTGCCATTAATAGTGCATGTAGTGCTTTATCATCTTATTTAGGACAAATCTCTGACCAGAAATCAATTGGATCACATCCATTAATATCCAGATTTATGAAAGGAATCTTTAACAAAAATCCACCCAAACCAAGATATACAGAAATTTGGGATGTCAGCATTGTACTTACTTTACTTAGGCAATGGACTCCAATCGAAGTTTTATCATTGGAAAAGTTAACATTTAAATTAGTAATGTTAATGGCATTGGTTTCAGCACAAAGGGTGCAAACATAACAAATGCTACGTTTAGACTGTATGCATGTGGCTGCAGATAACATTGTGTTTTATGTTTACGATCTGATCAAACAAAGCAGACCAGGGAGAACTGGAGCAAAGGTAATGTTTCAAGCTTACCCTATTGATCCAACGTTGTGTGTAGTTAAACATTTGAGTCAATTTATAAAAGTTACCAATACTCTTCGAGGTGAAGAAAAAACATTAATGATTACGCATAAGAAACCACACACAAAAGCTTCAGTACAAACAATTTCAAGGTGGTTAAAACAGGTATTACTTTTAGCAGGAGTAGACACTGATGTGTTCAAATCTCACTCCACCGGGGCAGCAGCTACGTCCGCGGCGAAGTTACAGGACGTACCACTCGAACACATTTTAGAAAACGCAGGGTGGTGTAAAGAAGAAACTTTTTCAAAGTTATACAATAAACCTGTTCACACAATGACAGGCTTTGGACATGCGGTGTTGGGTTCACTATAATCACCTGCTTTGTTACACTATCGATTGATATTATCGATTATGTTATCACTTATATCTTTTATCACTTTGTAATGGTTTCCCCAGATGTAAAAAAGGGGGTTATAATAGGTTCTTTTATCATTAAAAGATTTATGAAAAGAACTAAAACTGATCTGGTAAAAGGTTTTTTACTCATGTATGTGTTGACCTAGCCGGACTGTCGTATGGAATGAGTCTACGACATGAAAAACACAGAAGCTTCAAAATCTTCACGTAGTCACTCACGTGACTCCGAAGTAAAATAGTAAGATTAAACGAGAACTTACCAGTTCGAAGTTTGATCGTTATTTTATGAGGCGTAACGATGAGGGATTACGTGAAGAAGGCCCGCCTGGCGCTAGAACGGCATACTTCAAAGCAGCGGCATGAAAAACACAGAACACAATAGCCGGAGTAAGATAGTAAGGCTCATCATAGATTTAGAACTACCAGATGATCATTTATTTTATGAGGGTGGGGAGTGGAGGGCACATAATCCCTCATCGTTACTCCTCATAAAATAACGATCAAACTTCGAACTGGTAAGTTCTCGTTTAATCTTACTATTATTCATAGTATAATACGAATTTGGAAACAAATAAAATTAACTTTAAAATTAAGAAAATTATCGCTTCTTTCTCCAATAGCTAATAATCCCTCATTCAAACCATCCATTATTGATAAAACGTTTATCCATTGGGAAAGAATAGGAATTAAAACAATGGGAGATATGTATGAAATGGGAATTTTTTTATAATTCCAACAACTACAACTAAAATATAATTTGAAAAGTAATCAATATTTCAAATACCTTCAAATTCAAGATTATTTTAAAAAGTATATACAAGGATATCAAACTTTAACCCCAGATTTATTGGAGGAAGGAATGAATAGAAAGGCAGAATCAAGCAATTTAATATCTTACTTATATAATATAATTCTAAATATGATATGAGATAAATATGAGGTTATCCACTTTGGTGGCAAAAACAGGAAAGTAGACTATTATCTGAATGGTTGCCGATTAGGAAAAGGGGAGATGCAACGAGACCTGGGTGTCATGGTACACCAGTCATTGAAAGTAGGCATGCAGGTACAGCAGGCAGTGAAGAAAGCGAATGGCATGTTAGCATTCATAGCAAAAGGATTTGAGTATAGGAGCAGGGAGGTTCTACTGCAGTTGTACTGGGTCTTGGTGAGACCACGCCTTGAGTATTGCGTAAAGTTTTGGTCTCCAAATCTGAGGAAAGACATTCTTGCCATAGAGGGAGTACAGAGAAGGTTCGATGGAGGTATCTTATAGAAACGTATAAAATTCTTAAGGGGTTGGACAGGCTAGATGCAGGAAGATTGTTCCCGCTGTTGGGGAAGTCCAGGACAAGGGGTCACAGTTGAAGGATAAGGGAGAAATCTTTTAGGACTGAGATGAGAAAAACATTTTTCACACAGAGTGGTGAACCTCTGGAATTCTCTGCCACAAAAGGTAGTTGAGGCCAGTTCATTGGCTATATTTAAGAGGGAGATAGATGTGGCCCTTGTGACTAAAGGGATCAGGGGGTATGGAGAGAAGGCAGGTACAGGATACTGAGTTGAATGATCAGCCATGATTATATTGAATGGCGGTGCAGGCTCGAAGGGCCGAATGGCCTACTCCTGCACCTATTTTGCATGTTTCTATGTTTCTATGTTTCTATGTTTCTGAAGGGGCTGCACCTTAGGTATTGGCTGTATTTTAGCCCCAGGGTCTTAACCTGAAACGTCAGCCACACCTTCTCTCCAGAGACGCTGCCTGTCCTGCTGAGTTGCTCCAGCTTTTTGTGTCTATTTTCAGTTTAAACCAGCAGCTGCAGTTCCTTGCTACACAACAGGATGTTTAAGCAGGTTACCTGTGCCATAAAATAACCAGTGAACAATACTTTCCTATGTTCGTTGGACCTCTCCAGTGAAAGGATCGGGTTCGAATGGCATGACCTGAAAGAAGCATGATATTGGCAGCGTCTGCTTCATTTCTAGCCGGCTGGGCTCGTGCCTTAAACCGGCTCCCTCTCCACAAAGCCGCACCTTAAAAGTTCTCATCTTTGTTTTAGAATTCTTTCCTTTCCCTCGTCCCTTTCCTCTCGCGTATTATTTTTTGAGAACTCTGTGTTCCTTCAAGTTCTGGGCCAGATTTTAATCGTGGCATCTTTGGCAGCCGCCTCTCTCCGGCTGCCCGGGCCATCAAGTTCTCTGCCTCCCCCCCCCCCCCCTCTCTCTCTCTGTCTCTCTCTCTCTCTCTCTCATGCGGCAAAGGTGATGCCTCACGGGTCGACCCGTGGTCTACAGGTGATGAGAGCGTGGGGGGGGGAACCACCATGAGGGAGGGGGAAGAACAATGGACGATGGGGACCCGGGGTGGGGGTGGGGAACAATGGGGGAACCGGCGTGGGGGGAATTGCTGTTGGGGTGGAGGGAGCGGGGGGGGGGGGGGGGGGGGGGGGGGGGGGGGAACAAAGGAGGAGCTGGTGGCTGTTATTTGTTTTCATTGAGTATTCCATCAAAGAATTTCACCGTGCCTAGTTGCATGTGACCATAAATGTTTTCCTCCTAACCCAGCTTTTTCGGCAACCTGCTCTCGTATCTTGTCTGTAAGGGCATCGAACGTCACGGTGGCGCAGCGGTAGAGTTGCTGCCTCACAGCGCCAGAGACCCGGGTTCGACCCTGACCATGATATGCTGTCTGCACAGAGTTTGTCCCTACGTTCCCCCCGTGACCTGCGTGGGTTTTCCCCCGGTGCCCTGGTTTCCTCCCGCACTCCAAGGACCTACAGGTTCGTAGGCTATTGGCTCGGTCAAATTGTAAATTGTCCCTAGTGTGTGAAGGATAGTGTTCGTGTGCGGGGATCGCTGGTCGGTGCGGGCACACCCTGAGGAAACCCACACAGTGGTCAGTAAAGACTCCTCACAGAAAGCATGAGATGTCGATTGGGAGGTACAGTAGATGGGACGTTGGTCAATGTGGGCAAGTTGGGCCAAAGGGCCTGTTTCCACGTTGTATGACTCAATTACTCATTGGTCTCAGACTCACCCTCACTGGTGACCCTCGGACTATCCTTGATCGGACTTTGCTGGCTTTACCTTGCACTAAACGTTATTCCCTTATCATGTATCTATACACTGTAAATGGCCTGATTGTAATCACGTATTGTCTTTCCGCTGACTGGTTAGCACGCAATAAAAGCTTTTCACTGTACCTCGGTACACGTGACAATAAACTGAACTGAAACCTGACTGTATGACTCTAGGACTAAAGCTTTCCATTCTGCCTGGGTAAACGTGACAATAAACGTAGCACTTCATCCTACAGCACCTAGACCGCCAGGGGACCTATGCGAGGATCCTGTTTGTTGATTTTAGCTCTGCATTCAACACCATTGTGCCAGAGCTACTACACTCCAAACTTTCTGAGTTGACTGTGCCTGAACCCCTCTGTCTGTGGATCACCAGCTTAGGAAGCAGCATGTGAGGCTGGGAAAGCACATCTCGGACCCGCAAACGCTCAGCATAGGAGCACCGCAAGGCCGCGTACTCTCTCCTCTCCTCTACTCTACTCAGCTGGTCCTCTACACCAACGACTGCGCCTCCACAGACACCTCTGTCAAGCTTCTCAAGTTTGCGGACGACACAACCCTGATTGGACTGATCCAGGATGGGGAGGAATCTGCCTACAGACAGGAAGTGTCACAGCTGGCGTCCTGGTGCTGTTGCAACAACCTGGAGCTCAATGCTCTTAAGACAGTGGAATTGATTGTAGACTTTAGGAGAGCTCCCCCTCCCCTCACCCCACTCACCATCAACAACACCACAGTCACATCTGTGGAGTGTTTTAAGTTCCTGGGAACCATCATCTCCAAGGACCTTAAGCGGGGAGCGACTCTGTAGCCTCCCTTTGATCTGGTATTTTGTTGGTTCACATGCTTAATCAATGGTGTTTTATCATTAATGTTTTATTATTATTAGTGTTTAGTGTTTTCTGAGTCATTCGTAACTGTCACTGTATGTCATGTTGTTTCAGAGCACCAAGGCAAATTCCTTGTATGTGAATACTTGGCCAATAAACTTACTTACTTACTTACTAAACTAAAGTAAACTAAACTAAACAAGGGGCGCTGGAGCTGTGAGGCAGCAGCTTTACCAGCTGTTGCACTGTGTCCTAACCTGGCAATGTCAGCAGTATTTTGCTTTTCACTTCAGTTTAGTTTATTGTCACGTCTACCGAGCTACAGTGAAAAGCTTTTGTTGCGTGCTATCCAGTCAGCGGAAAGACAACACATGATTACAATCGAGCCGTTTACAGTGTATAGGGAATATTACAAGGTAAAGCCAGCAAAGTTTGATCAAGGATAGTCCGAGGGTCACCAATGAGGTAGATAGTAGTTCAGCACTGCTCTCTGGTTGTGGTAGGATGATTCAGTTGCCATGATAACAGCTGAGAGGAAACTGTCCCTGAATCTGGAGGTGTGCGTTTTCACACTTCTGCACCTTTTGCCTGATGGGAGAGGGGAGAAGAGGGAGTGGCCGGGGTGCGACTGGTCCTTGGTTATGGTGCTGGCCTTGTCGGGGTGGCGTGAGGCATAGATGGGGTCAATGGGGTTTTGCACTCTGGGCTGTTGGGCCCTCTAAGGAAACACGTTGGGCTTCTCATGTTGGTCACAGGAATCTTCTCGGCATCAAGTGTCCGCGCATCGGCAGGTCAGCATTCACGTTTTCATGCAGCGAGTAACTGAATCCGAACGGGATCTTCGAAAGCATGTCAGGCATGTGGGGCTCATATTTTGCAGCCTGAGGTAAAAGTGGCCTCTGTACTTCAACCTTACATTCGATTAGCTCTCATTCAACAAGGTGCTGACCAATGAAAGTTCATAAGTACATAACCTCTAGGAGCAGAATTAGGCCATTCAGCCCATCAAGTCTACTACACCGTTCACAGTCATAAAGTCATAGAGTGATACAGTGTAGAAACAGGCCCTTTGGCCCAACTAAGACCCAGCTTGCCCATACTGGCCAAGAATGTCCCAGCTACACCTGCCTGCGCTTGGTCCATATCCCTCCAAATCTGTCCTAGCCATGTACCTGTCTAACTATTTCCTAAATGTTGGGATGGTTCCTGCCTCAACTACCTCCTCTGGCGGCTCGTTCCATACACCCACCGCCCTTTGTGTGCAAGAGTTACCCCTCAGATTCCTATTAAATCTTTTCCCCTTCACCTTAAACCACTGTCCTCTGGTCCTCGATTCACCTACTCTGGGCAAGAGACTCCATGCTCTTCCAGCAACTTTGTGCGTTGCTCAAGATGGCGGCGGGGGATGGTGGAAAAGAACGAGGTTAGTGAGCAGGCGGCAAGCTCGTTGATCTGGAATGTGAAGGGGAGTCGAGATGGTTGGCAACCAGGAGGTCGCGTAGGCCCAGGCAGACCGTGCGTAAGTGTTCAGCGAAACCTAATCTCTCTTTGTGCATCAGTCCCACCGTGCCAGGAAGCTTCCCTCACACGATATCACACTGACAGACTTCCTTCACCTCTTGCTCATTCAGCTGCCCACGTATTAGCCTGGCCAAGGGATTAGATAGACAATCCTGCCAAATTCCAGTGTGGCAAAGTGCGGACTCAGGCATTTTGGCCATAAGAATAAAGGCGTAGACTATTTTGTAAACGGTGAGAGAATTCAGAAATTGTGGGTGCAGTCGGAGGGGAGCTGGTGCAAAAAGATTCCCGAAAAGTTAATTGCAAGTTGAATCGGCAATGAGGAGTTGCTGCCTTACAGCGCCGGAGACGCGGGTGCGACCCCGACTATGGGTGCTGTCTGTACGGAGTTTGCACGTTCTCCCTGTGACCTGCGTGGGTTTTCTCCGAGATCTTCGCCTTCCTCCCATATTCCAAATACCTACAGGTTTGTAGGTTAATTGGCTTGGTAAATGAAAATGCCCCTAGTGTGTGTAGGATAGTGTTAATGTGTGGGGATCGCTGGTCGGCGCGGACCCGGTGGGTCGAAGGGCCTTTTTTCCGCGCTGTATCTCTAAACTAAACTAAACTAAACTAAACAAATGCAATGCAAGCATTTATTTTGTGTGGACTAGAATGTAAAAACAGGGAGGTAATTTATAAGACACAGGTCAGACCACATTTGGAGTATTGTGAGCAATTTTTAGTGCCCCATATCTGAGGAAGGATGTGCTGGCATTGGAGAGGGTCCAGAGGAGGTTTACGTGAATAGTCCTAGGAATGATTAGATTAACATATGATGAGCGTTTGACGGCACTGGGCCTGTACTCGCTAGAGTTTAGAGGGATGAGGGGAAATTGTGCGAACTCCATCATCAAGTTCGCTGACGACACCACTGTCGTGGGACGTATCACTGATGGGGATGAGTCGGAGTACAGAAGAGAGATCGAGCGACTGTCCATATGGTGCCAGCACAACAACCTGGCCCTCAACACCAGCAAAACCAAGGAACTGATTGTGGACTTTGGAAGGAGTAGGATGGGGACCCACAGTCCTGTTTATATCAACAGGTCGATGGTTGAAAGGGTCAAGAGCTTCAAATTCCTGGGCGTGCACATCTCTGAAGATCTTTCCTGGTCCGAGAACACAGATGCAATTATTAAGAAAGCACATCAGCGCCTCTACTTCCTGAGAAGATTACGGAGAGTCGGTCTGTCAAGGAGGACTCTCTCTAACTTCTACAGGTGCACAGTAGAGAGCACGCTGACCGGTTGCATCGTGGCTTGGTTCGGCAACTTGAGTGCCCTAGAGAGGAAAAGACTACAAAAAGTAGTGAACACTGCCCAGTCCATCATCGGCTCTGACCTTCCTTCCATCGAGGGCATCTACCACAGTCGCTGCCTCAAAAAGGCTGGCAGCATCATCAAGGACCCACACCACCCTGGCCACACACTCATCTCCCTGCTACCTTTGGGTAGAAGGTACAGGAGCCTGAGAACTGCAACGACCCGGTTCAGGAATAGCTACTTTCCCACCGCCATCAGGCTATTAAACCTAGCTCGGACAAAACTTTGAACATTAATACCCCTCCATCTGTTATTTGCACTTTATTAATTTATTAATTAATGTGTCTATTTACGAATATAATTGTAGTCAATGCCTACTATGTTCTGTTGTGCTATGCAAAGAAAGAATTTCATTGTCCTGTCGGGGACACGTGACAATAAACTCTTTTGACTTGACTTTGAAACTTACCGAATAGTGAAGGGACTGGATAGAATGGATGTGGAGAGGATGTTTCCACTTGTAGGAGAATCTAGGACCAGAGGCCATAGCCTAAAAATAAAAGGATGTACCTTTAGAAAGGATGATCCTTTCCGATGAATCTGTGGAATTCATTGCCACGGAAGGCCCTGGAGGCCGTCAATGGATATTTTTCATAATCATGATCATAATCATTATAGTACTTTATTAGCCAAGTATGTTTGCAACATATGAGGAATTTGATTTGCCATACAGTCATACCAATAAAGAACAACAGGACACCCAAATAATGTTTTTAACATGAACATCCACCACAGTGACTCCCCCACATTCCTCACTGTGATGGAAGGCAAAAAAAGTTCAATCTTCTTCCCTTCTTTGTCCTCCAGTGTTCGGGGCAATCTTGGCTCCCACAGCCGGCGGTCGAACCCTCCGCGTCGGGGCCATCAAGCTGCCACATCGCGGGGATCTCCGCTCCCCGATCAGATCCCGGGTCGGGGCTGGTCGAACCTCCTGCGACTTTGGAGCTTCCCGACATCGGTCTCCACCCGAGACTGCGAGCTCCTCGATGGTGAAATCCCGCAGGCCGCCGTTGGAGCGTCAATCCCAGGCAAGGCATCGCAGGCTCCGATGGTAAGTCCACGGCCCCGTGGTGGGGCTCAAAGTCAGTCTTGAGCAAGGCCGCCAGCTCCATGATGTTAGGCCGTAGAGAAAATGGAGATATGATCTGGAAAGCAATCACATCTCCGGCAAAGTAAGAATTTGAAAAAAGTTTCCCCCTCCCCCTCCACCTCCCCCACCCCCTTTTAAAACTTTAAAAACACACTAGAAATAACCAAAAAAAGACAAAAAGACAGACAGACTGTTGGCGAGGCTGCCATCGTGCCACGCCCCCTGGTAGTTTAGCTTAATTTAAAGATACAGCATGGACACAGGCCCGTCGGCCCACCCGTTCACATTCCTGACAGACCGTTGTCGAGGCTGCCATCGCAGACCGCGCCACCCGCTGGAAGATTGGCAGATTCTGTCAGGCGTTAGGAGAATGGGGTTGAGAGGGAGAGATAGATCAGTCAAGGTTGAATGGCGGAGTAGACGATGGGCCGAATGGCCTAATTCTGCTCCTAGAACTTATGAATTTACAATTTATGAGCTGTGTCGATTCACGCAGACTCTGATACAACGTATTCTATATCCCTCCCATCCAGGAGGGAAGATGTGTTCACCAACCTACCCTAGGTATGTTACAAAACTTACCTTGAGCAGGGCTGCAGTTCTGCCGCTCCCCGTGTGCGTGACTTTGGGGCCTTTCACAGGGGGGCGTGTTTAAAGTGGTAGTTTGTACGTTCTTCCCGTGACCCGCGTGGGTTTTCTCCAGAAGCTCCGGTGTCCTCCCACTCTCCAAAGACGTGCTGGTTGGTAGGTTCATTGGCTCCTGCAAATTGTGTCGGATAGAACTCGTCGTGTACGGGTGATGGTTGGTCTGCGGGGCCTTGTTGGGCCTTCTCACCTCAAAGCTATGTCCTCTATTCTTTGACATTCCCACCCGAGGGAAAAAGCTTCTGACTACCTTCTCTATGCCTCCTATATACTTTGATCAGATCCCCCCTCAACCTCCGACACTCCAGCGATAGAGAAAAATCCAAGCTTGTCCAACGTCTCGTTATAGCTAATACCCCCTAATACAGGTACCACACATATAAAACCTCTGCACCCTTTCTAAGGCCCCAACATCCTGCCTGCAATGGGTCGGCCAGAACTGCACGCAATACCCACGGGTCGACCCGCGATCGATGCCCGATGAGAGCATGGGGAACCATTGTGAGGAGGAAGGGGCAGAACAATGGACATTGGGGGGGGGGAGAGGAGACAAAGAACAATGGGGACCCGGCGTGAGGGAACCGTTGTGGTGGGGGGGAGAGGGGGACACAAAAGGGGGAGCCGGCGTGCTTTGTAACTTTGTCAGCGCTGTAGGTGGCTGCTATTTGTATACATTGTGTATGCAAGCAAAGAATCTCACTGTGCCTAGTCAAATGTGACAAAGTATTCCTATTCCTATTCCTACTCCAGATGTGTCTTAACCTAAGTTCGATAGAGCTGCAAGGAAGTTCATCTATAGGAAGATGACTGAACTTTATTGCCTTCCATCACAGTGAGGAATGTGGATTCCGCTGTGGTGAATGCATGCTTTAATTTTTATTTTATGTGCTGTGTGTCTTATTGCTTTTTACTTAGTATGCCTGTATGGTAACTCATATATCACTATACCTTACTTGGTACATGTGACAATAAATTTTAAGTTGTACATGTGACTAGGCTTCCTGAGTCTTATAAGGGCAACCATACAACTGCCTTCTTTCCCACGATACCTACATGTGCTTAGAAGATAGACACAAAATGCTGGAGTAACTCAGCGGGTCAGGCAGGTCCCGCTGGAGAACATAGAATGTGAGTCTGAAGAATGGTTACGACCCAAAACATCACCCATCCTTTTTCTCCAGAGATGCTGCCTGACCTGCTGAGTTATTCCAGCACTCTGTGTCTATCTATTGGTGTCTATTTTGAGGAAGCTAAATTATATTAATCTTCGATAATTCCAGCCCAAGCAACATGTCTCCATCGATGTGCTTTGCAAACAGATGATTTGCATTGAAAGCAACTAACCTGTGGGTCATAGAGTCATAGAGTGATACAGCGTGGAAACAGGCCCTTCTGACCCAACTTGCCCACAGAGGTTTGCAGGTTAATTGTCTTGGTACAAAGGGTTTTTTTCTTCTCCGTGGATTGTCACCTTGTCGTGGTGGAGAAGCCTGTGTGGTCCTGAGATCCTGAGAGCGATGCCGCCTAGAGCTATGCTCCTGGTAGGGCCACCCACGGCGGTAAGGTCGAGGGGGAGGTACCTGAGAAAGAGCGATCCAACCAAAACCTCAACAGTGGAACAGGCGGTGGACGGTGGCTGACCTTAGTGGAGCGTCACACCGGCTGGGAAGGCGGATGAAGGCTGCAGCAGAAAAGGGTCTCCGGTCGTCTTGGACTCCATGCCACTGGATCCTGACCCAGATCTGTCAAGGACCGTGGGGTGGCTGTCTGTGCACCAGTCTGCCCATGTTAAAGAAAGTCACGCACAGGTGTCCTCCCTTTCAGACTGGCAGGCAGTGACTAGTGGGGTACCGCAAGGCGTGGTGCTTGGACTGCAGTTATTTACAATATACATCAATGATTTGGATGAAGGGATTCAAAGTAAGATTAGCAAATTTGCAGATGACACAAAGCTGGGTGGCAGTGTGAACAGTGAGGAGGATCCTGTGAGAATGCAGGGTGACTTGGACAGGTTGGGGGAGTGGGCTGATGCATGGCAGCTGAAGTTTAATGCAGATAAATGTGAGGTTATCCACTTTGGTAGCAAAAACAGGAAGGCAGATTACTATCTAAATGATGTCAAGTTGGGAAAAGGGGAACTACAACGAGATCTGGGGGTCCTTGTATATCAGTCTATGAAAGTAAGCATGCAGGTGCAGCAGGCAGTGAAGAAAGCGAATGGTATATTGGCCTTTATAACAAGAGGAATCAATAGGAGCAAAGAGGTCCTTCTGCAGTTGTACAGAGCCCTAGTGAGACCACACCTGGAGTATTGTGTGCAGCTTTGGTCCCCTAATTTGAGGAAGAACATTCTTGCTATTGAGGGAGTGCAGCGTAGGTTTACAAGGTTAATTCCTGGAATGGGGGGACTGAGAGAATGGAGCGGCTGGGCTTGTACATGCTGGAGTTTAGAAGGATGAGAGGGAATCTCATTGAAACACATAAGATTGTTAAGGGCTTGGACACGTTAGAGACAGGAAACATGTTCCCGATGTTGGGGGAGTCCAGAACCAGGGGCCGCAGTTTAAGAATAAGGAGTAAGCCATTTAGAACGGAGACGAGGAAACACTTTTTCTCACAGAGAGTGGTGAGTCTGTGGAATTCTCTGCCTCAGAGGGCGGTAGAAGCAGGTTCTCTGGAGGCTTTCAAGAGAGAGCTAGATAGGGCTATTAAAAATAGCAGAGTCAGGGGATATGGGGAGAAGGCAGGAACGGGGTACTGATTGGGGATGATCAGCCATGATCACATTGAATGGCGGTGCTGGCTCGAAGGGCCAAATGGCCTACTTCCTCACCTATTGTCTATTGTCTATTGTCTAAAAGAGGACAGTCATACTCATTTTGAGTGACATTTTAAAATCATTGTCCCTAGTTTGTGCAGGATAGTGCTGGTGTTCGGGGATCACGGGTCGGTGCGGACCTGGTGGGCCGAAGGGCCTGTTTCCGCGCTTGTTTCTCTAAAAATAAAGCACTGCACCGCACCACCCCATACCTTTCCAGCTATGTAAGAGAAGCGCGGAGTTTGCTTGGCAACAGAGTGAAGCCTTGGATACTTTTGCCAGGGCGTCTGAAAGTCTGGAAATATAGAACCAAAATCATATTACAGGCACAGATGTGCTGCATCTTGCAGCATTAATGCCTGTCACAAATGCATTTGCTTAGTCAGGGATGGGCTGTTGGGCCCCACCCAGGACATATCATGCCTTTACAGACAATGACTCACCCTACCCAGATGTCCCGTGCTGTCTTTCTATCTGACTTGGAGTAAATGTCAGCCTTCCTTCCCTCTGTTTGCATAATTACAGGCTGACATGTCGCCTCGGGCAGCAAGTGCCACTGGTAAATGGGTTCACGCTGTATCTTGTGTCATTCATAACCCTGCAGGTGCCTGGACTGCTCAGCCTGTGGATGATAAATTCAATGAGTTACACAAGAGATGGGTGTGCTACGAACGTAGGTTC
Source organism: Okamejei kenojei (assembly GCA_035221665.1). NCBI lineage: Eukaryota > Metazoa > Chordata > Chondrichthyes > Rajiformes > Rajidae > Okamejei > Okamejei kenojei. Next base: position 12,498,453 of record CM069136.1, read on the forward strand.
AGAGAGCCATAGTAACAGTGTGATGCATGGAAACATAGAGATAGAAACATGGAAAATAGGTGCAGGAGTAGACCATTGTACTCTCTGGAGTTTAGAAGGATGAGAGGATATCTTATTGAAACGTCTAAGATCATTAAGGGTGCTAGACACGCTAGAGGCAGGAAACATGTTCCCGATGTTGGGGGAGTCCAGAACCAGGGGCTACAGTTTAAGAATAAGGGGTAAGCCATTTAGAACGGAGACGAGGAAACACTTTTTCACACAGAGAGTAGTGAGTCGGTGGAATTCTCTGCCTCAAAGGGCAGAGGAGGTTGATTCTCTGGATGCTTTCAGGAGAGAGCTAGATAGGGCTCTTAAAGATAGCAGAGTCAGGGGATATGGGGAGAAGGCAGGAACGGGGTACTGATTGGGGATGATCAGCCGTGATCACATTGAACGGCAGTGCTGGCTCGAAGGGCCGAATGGCCTACTCCTGCACCTATTGTCTATTGTCTATTGTCTATTGCCACTCAATATGATCATGGCTGATCATCCGTTCCTGCCTTCTCCTCATATCCCTTGATTCTGTTATCCCTAAGAGCTATATCAAGAGTCAAGAGTGTTTTATTGTCATATGTCCCAGATAGGACAATGAAATTCTTACTTACAGCAGCGCAACAGAAAATATAAACGTAGTACATAACGGGAGAAGAGAAAAATGTTCAGCGTGTGTACACACATGCACACATACTCAATAAATAAATAAATACAGTGCAATAATAATAATAGTCTGTTGGATTTCAGAGCTTATTTGTTGTCGCATTTAATAGCCTGAAGGCTGTAGGGAAGAAGCTGTTCCTGAACCTGGACGTTACAGTTTTCAGGCTCCTGTACCTTCTTCCCAATGGCAGTGGTGAAATGAGAGTGTGGCCAGGATGGTGAGGGTCTCTGATGATGTTGGCTGCCTTTTTGAGGCAGCGACTACGATAGATCCCTTCGATGGTGGGGAGGTCAAAGCCGGTGATGGACTGGGCAGTGGTCACAACTTTTTTTCTCAGTCTCTCTTTTTTTCTTTTTTTGTTTGTTTATTTTTGTTAGAAGTAAGCACAACAGTGTGGTACTTGAGTACCTAATACATAAATACATATTTCCATTCTTGTACAACTTCATACTTTTGATTTAATAATAAAAGAACAGTGAGAGAAAAAAGAAATAAAGAGTGTCGGAATAGATAGTCAAGTGAGTAGAAACAGAAAGCAAAAGAAATAAAGGATAGAGATGAGAAGTTAAAAGATTGAAAGAAAAGGAGAAAGTAAAGAAAAGAAAGATTAGGAGAGATCTACCTATCTCGTATTTTTTTTTTTTTTTTTTGCCCATCCGTCATCCGGTTCTAAACCATTTAATTTCTAAGGTTATGTTATGTTGCACCATATGCTTGTAAAAAGTTGACAAAAGGAGGCCAAATCTTTAAGAATAGGTCTACTTTGCCTAGTAGGAGGAATCTCATTCCTTCAAGATGTAGCGTTTCTGACATGCTTGAGATCCACATTTTGAATGTTGGCGTAGGTGCGTTTTTCCAAAATTTGAGTATAGGTTTTTTTGCTGTTATTAGACCGTAATTAAGAAAAGCTTCTTGGAATATATTGACCAGTCTGAAGAAGGGTCTCGACCTGAAACGTCGCCTATCTCCTTCGCTCCTTAGATGCTGCTGCACCCGCTGAGTTTCTCCAGCCTTTTGTGTACCCTCGATTCTCCAGCATCTGCAGTTCCTTCTTTAACACTTGGAATATAGTTAGTTTACTTCCCTCTTCCATTGATCCAAAGATAATCAGTTCTGTATTGGGGTTCAATTTTGTGTTAAATAGTTTTGTAAAAATTCCAAAAATATCATTCCAAAATTTATACAGTTTTATACAAGAGACAAAGGAATGTGCTATAGTGGCATTTTGAGTTAGACATTTGTCGCAGATGGGGGAAACATTTGAAAATATTTTATTCAGTCTTGTTTTCGAATAATATAATCTATGTAAATTTTTAAATTGAATTAGGTTGTGTCTTACATTCATTGAGCATTTGTTTACATATAATAAATTTTTATCCCATCTATCGTTCGGAATTTTTATCAATAACTCTTGTTCCCAGTCCCTTCTAATTGCCTCTGTCATTGGTGTTTCTATATTTAGAATTATATTATATAAGTAAGATATTAAATTGCTTCATTCTGCCTTTCTATTCATTCCTTCCTCCAATAAATCTAGGGTTAAAGTTTGATATCCTTGTATATACTTTTTCAAATAATCTTGAATTTGAAGGTATTTGAAATATTGATTACTTTTCAAATTATATTTTAGTTGTAATTGTTGGAATGATAAAAATGTTCCCATTTCATACATATCTCCCATCTTTTTGATTCCTATTCTTTCCCAATGGATAAACGTTTTATCAATAATAGATGGTTTGAATGAAGGATTATTAGCTATTGGAGAAAGAAGCGATAATTTTCTTAATGTTCCTGAACCTGGACGTTACAGTTTTCAGGCTCCTGTACCTTCTTCCTGATGGCAGTGGTGAAATGAGAGTGTGGCCAGGATGGTGTGGGTCTTTGATGATGTTGGCTGCCTTTTTGAGGCAGCGACTACGATAGATCCCTTCGATGGTGGGGAGGTCAAAGCTGGTGATAGACTGGGCAGTGGTCACAACTTTTTTTCTCAGTCTCTCTTGAACAAAGGTTGGAAACAGGCCCTTCGGCCCAACATGCCCACACTGGCCAATGTGTCCCAGTTACACTAGTTCCACATTCGCACGTTTGGCCCATGTCCCGACAAACCTGTCCTATCCATGTACATGTTTAGCTGTTTCTTAAATGTTGGGATAGTCCCATCCTCAACTACCTCCTCTGGCAGCTCGTTCCATACAACCACCACCCTTTGTGTGGAAAAAGTTACCCCTCAGGTTCCTATTAAACCTTTTCTCCTTGACTTAAACGTATGCTACACTATGATTTTCCCAGTCAATATTGGGAAAGTTAAAATCCGCTACTCCAAGAACCTTATTTAACCTGCAGCTGCCTGCAATCTCCTGGCATATTTGTTCAGGTTTAGGTTTATTATTGTCACTTGTACTGAGGTACAAGGGCGTGTTTAGCATTCTGTCCAAACAAAATTTGAACGTCACGGTGGCGCAGCGGTAGAGTGGCTTCCTTACAGCGCCAGAAACCTGCGTTCGATCCTGACTACGTGTGCCTGGTTGTACGGAGTTTGTACGTTCTCCCCATGACCTGCGTGGGTTTTCTCTGGGATCTCCGGATTCCTCCAAAGACGTACAGGTTTGTAGACTTATTAGCTTGGTAAAATTACATTTTGCCCCTAGTGTGTGTAGGATAGTTTTAGAGTGTGGGGATTGCTGGTTGGCGCAGACCTGGTGGGCTGAAGGGTGTCATATTTCTATATCTCTTGCCTTGTGCTGTATTATTCTATGTTCTATGCTTTATGTTCTACTAGACTAAGTGGGAACCGTTGGGTCCCATTCTCACATGGGAGGCCTTGTCCCCCAATGCAATATTCCACCTCTCCACCAATTCCAATATTCCACCACTCACGCATAGCCCCCTAACTGCGCAGGTGCGGCTGACGGATTCCTGTTGTGACGCCCCTGATCCCCCCTTCTCCCCTAACCCGCCCCCCACTCCACCCCTTGCCCTTCCCCCCACGCATTAATTCCATCCCTGCCGCTGGGGGATGGTGGTGCGAGGGGAGGGGGATGGGGGTGTGTGGGCGGGGGTGGTGAGCCCCGCCAGCGCAAGGCCCCGCCAGCACCGGCTCCCTCAATCCCCCCACTCTCACTCCTCACTTCCCCAGGATCTCGTGTTTGCAGCAATTGGGCAGGCTCCGCGCTCTGGGCCACCTCCATGCACTGGGCAGCTTCTGGACTCACAGTTCACTGACTCACGGCTTCTGGACTCACAGTTTATTGACTCACGGCGTCTGGACTCACAGTTCTCTCACTCACGGCTGCTGGACTCACAGTTCACTCACTCACAGCTGCTGGACTCACAGTTCATTCACCCACTGTCTCTGGATTCACCATTCACTCACTCACAGCTTCTGGACTCACAGTTCACTCACTCACTCATGGCTTCTGGACTCACAGTTCACTCACTCATGGCTTCCCAGCTTCCGGGCTTCTGGACATCCGGGCTTTCAGGCTGACTGACTCACGCCCAACTTCTGGACACATGCCCGGCCTCCAGGGCTTTATTCTCCTCGCCCCGGTGATTGACAGCGGGTGCCGGAAGGGGCGTTATCTTTGTGGTGATTGACAGGTGAGAAGACCAATCTGCTGATCTCATGACTTTTAAACCTTCATAACTTTTGTAATATTGCACCGATTGGAACAAAACTCGGTGCGCTTGGAGCAGAGGAGAACACCGAGTAAGGTGGCGAAAATATCAAAACAACTCAAGCAGGAAGAGGACAAGATGAGAGTTTTAGTAATAGTATAGAGAGAGAGAGAGAGAGAGAGAGAGAGAGAGAGATAGATGGATGGATGGATGGATGGATGGATGGATGGATGGATGGATGGATGGATGGATGGATGGATGGATGGATGGATGGATGGATAGATGGATAGATGGATAGATGGATAGATGGATAGATAGATAGATAGATAGATAGATAGATAGATAGATTGATAGATAGATAGATAGATAGATAGATAGATAGATAGATAGATAGATAGAGAGAGAGATAGAGAGAGAGAATGATCCAAATACAACTTAATTCATCGATTTTCACTGACCGCTTTCCTTCAGAAGCAAGAGATATGGATTAGTGAAGAAAGTGATGCTGATGTAAAATATCTTATTGAGAGGCAGATCACGCATGATGGGCCAAATGGCCTACACTGTCTTCTAGTTTAGTTTAGAGATACAGCATAGAAACAGACCTTTTGGCCCACCAAGTCCATTTGAACAATTATCCCCACTCCCTACACGACAAGGACAAGTCACAGAGGCCAGTTTACAAACAAATGAATGAATAAGATTATTGCGCAAGTACGTGCACATACAAGGAATTTGCCTTGGTGTTCCGCTTGCAAGTAACAACACGACATACAGTAAAAAACTAAAATAAAACATAAAACATTAAAACATTAAGAATAAAACATCATAGTTTAAACATGTGAATGAGATAAAATATCAGAGCAAAAGGAGGCTACAGACTTTTGGTTATTGAGTAGAGGTACTGCTGGAAAAAGCTTGTTGTCACGTGTGCCGAGATACAGTGAAAAGGTTTTTATGTCCGGCTGTGGCGGCTTTGACAGTCCGGAGTCTCACATCCCGCACATCCTTGGGATGTGGGAGTAAACGGAAATGCACACAGTCACAGGAGGAACGTGCAAACTCCACCCAGAGAGAACCCAAGGTCAGGCTCGAACCTGGGTCTCTGGCGCCGCGAGGCAGCAGCTCTACCAGTTGCATCACTGTGCCCCCTCTTGCTAAGAATCAAAGAGCCATAGAGTGATACAGCGTGGAAACAGGCCCTTTGACACAACATGCCCCAGCTACACTAGTCTCACCTGCCCGCATTTGGCCCCTATCCCTCCAAACCTGTCCCATCCATGTACCTGTCTAACTGTTTCATAAACGTTGGGATAATCACAGCCTCAGCTGGCTCCTCTGGCAGCTTGTTCCATATTCCCACCAGCCTTTGTGTGGAAAAATTGCCCCTCAGATTCCTATTAAATCTTTTCCCCTTCACCTTAAAAATATGTCTTCTAGTCCTCTATTCACCTACTCTGGGCAAGAGACACTGTGCATCTACCCAATCCATTCCTCTCATGATTTTATACACCTCTATAAGATCACCCCTCATCCTCCTGCGCTCCAAGGAATGGAGCCCCAGCCTGCTCAACCTTACTTCCTTCATGCTTCTGATGCACGTCTGGTTGGGACAAGTGCATACACCTGTTTATACACCTGCACTTTCCAGCCTGTGTAATTTCGGCAATGCAGGAACCACCGCACTTCACATACACACTCCATTCAGTTCAGTTCAGTTTAGTTTAGTTTATTGTCACGCGTACCGAGGTACAGTGAAAAGCTTTTGTCGCGTGCTAACCTGTCAGCAGAAAGACAATACATAATTACAATGGGGCCATTTACTGTGTACAGATACATGATAAGGGAATAACGTTTAGTGCAAGGTAAAGCCGGCAAAGTCCCATCAAGGATAGTCCGAGGGTCACCTTAGAGGTAGATAGTAGCTCAGCACTGCTCTCTGGTCGTGTAGGATGATTCTGTTGCCTGATAACAGCTGGGAAGAAACTGTCCCTGAATCTGGAGGTGTGCGTTTTCACCTTTTGCCTGATGGGAGAGGGATGTGGCTGGGATGCGACTGGTTCTTGATGATGCTGCTGGCCTTGCCGAGGCAGCGTGAGGTGTAAATGGAGTCAATGGAAGGGGGGGTTGGTTTGTGTGACGGTCTGGGCTGCGTCCACCCAGTTTCCCCTTGGGTATCACACTGTTTTCCCTCATGGGCAATTCAACCTCCGAGGTTCCTGAGCTGTGTCCTCCCGACCACCGTGCCAGAATGAGCGGAGAGTGAGAGCAGCGGGTTCACAGGTTAACAAGTTGTGGTAGTAAAATTAGGCCACTCGGCCCATCGAGTCTACTCCAGCCCATTCAATCATGCCTGATCTCTGCCCCCGATCCCATTTTCCTGCCATCCTCCCCATAACCTCTTGCCACCCGTTCTAACCAAGAAGTTGTCTATCTCTGCCTTAAAAATATCCATTTCATTCATTCCCTGTGAAACGCCTGAGCGGGATTCTCCAGCGACACATGTTCTCTCTGTGTATTAATAGTCGTGGCAACTCTCCACGTCACGGAACGCCCACTTGCCATTGGAGGGACTGCACCAGAAATGGAGCCAGGGTTGGTCAAGAATGCAAAGGGTTTGATTACAGCTGAGCAACTGCCCAGTAAAGTAAAGTTCCCAATGTGGACAGCTGCGTCGCTCCCAGGAGCCTGATCCGCAGTTTAGTTATGGTCTAGTTCAGAGATACAGCGCGGAAACAGGCCCTTCGGCCCACCAAGTGTGCGCCGACCAGCGATCCCCGAATTTTTGCCGGAGCCAAATTAACCTACAGACCTGTACGTCTATAGGCAGGAAGCCGGAGCACCCGGGGAAATCCCACGCGGTCACTGGGACAAACTTCAGGTTCACAAGTTATAGGAGTAAAAGGAGGCCGTTCGGCCCATCGAGTCTTACTCCACTATTCAATCATGGCTGATCTCTGCCACCCAATCCCATTTTCCTGCCTTCTCCCCATAGCCCTTGACACCCGTTCTAATCAAGAATGTGCCTATCTCTGCCTCAAAAATATCCACTGATTTGGCCTCCGCAGCCCTCTGTGGCAACGAGTTCCACAGATTAACTACCCTCCGACTAAAGAAGTTCCTCCTCACCTCCTTTCTAAAAGAGCGCCCTTTAATTCTGAGGCTATGACCTCTGGTCCCAGACTCGCCCACCAGACTCACCCACTCCTTTCCACATCCACTCTATCTATGTCTTTCATTATTCTGTACGTTTCAATGAGGTCCCTCCTCAACCTACTAAACTCCAGCGAGTACAGGCCCAGTGCCGTCAAACGCTCATCATATGATAACCCACTCATCCATGGGATCATTCTTGTAAACCTCCTCTGGACCCTCTCCAGAAACAGCACATCCTTCCTCAGATTATTGGACTCAAATTTGTTCACAGTACTCCAAATGCGGCCTGACCAGCACCTTACAAACTCCGTACAGACAGCACCCATAGTCAGGATCGAACCGGCGTCTCTGGTGCTGTAATGCAGTGACTGCTACCCACATATAGTCTTAGAGCAAAGGAGCAGGCCCTAAGACCCAACCCATCCATGTAGACCAAATGGTCCATGCTGGTCTCATTTGCCCATGTTTAATATATTCTGTCTATATTGTCTATATGTCCCTCTAAGCATTTCCTATCTGTGAACTGACCAAATGGTTCCAAATGTCGTGATTTAAAGAGAGGTTTTTGGCAGCAATCTTACCACTGGGATTGGATTGTTTGGGTAGATGCGCAGTCTCTTGCGCAGAGTTGGGGGAATCGAGGACCAGAGGACATAAGTTCAAGGTGAAGGGGAAATGATGCAATAGGAATCTGAGGGGTAACTTTCTCACACAAAGGATGGTGGGTGTATGGCACAAGCTGCCAGAGGAGGTAGTTGAGGCTGGGACTCTCCCATTGTTTAAGAAACAGTTAGACAGGTACATGGATTGGACAGGTTTGGAGGGATATGGACCAAACGCAGGCAGGTGGGACCAGTGTAGCTGAGACATATTGCCTGGTGTGGGCAAGTTGGGCTGAAGGGCCTGTTTCCACACTGTATCACTCTTGTGACTTTGACTCTGTGAACTTAAATTCGTAGCACACCCGTCTCTTGTGTACGCCACTGAATTACCTACAGTGTTCACAGACTGAGCAGCCCAGGTAAGTGCAGCGTTATGAATGACACAATATACAGCGTGTACCAACTTGCTGCCCGAGGCAATGTATCAGCCTGTAATTATGTAAACAGGGAAGGAAGGCTGACACTTACTGCAAGCCAGAAGGACGCTGTTCTGCCCAAGTCACTGAAGATAGACACAAAATGCTGGAGTAACTCAGTAGGATCAGGAGAACGTATAAACTCGTGCAGAACGTATCAACTCTGTACAGAAGGGCACCCATAATCAGGATCGAACCCGGGTCTGTGGCGCTGTAAGGCAGCAACTCCACCGCTGTGCCGCCCCATGGTATTGTCGTTTCCAGCACAGACATTGTGGGCCGAACGGCCTGTCGGTCCGATGCTGTACTCTTCTGTGTGTTTAACGCATCTGGAATTTGGAGGGATTTAACGGGAATTTGGGAAGAGCAGCGGGAGACGATGTTCTGAGGATGATGTTGGGTGAAAGAAGGTGAAATGGGGGAGGGTCAGTGATGGTTTAAAATGACTTCATTGAGGTGGGATGAGCTGTGTTGTCTCAGTAAACGGACCCACACGTTACAGGTGTTATATAAATGCAGGCTGGGTTTTTTGGCAAACAGATTGGGCCGACTTCTACAAACATCCATTACAGTCAAACGGAGGCCAATAAAACTGTGCACATTGTGTCCAGGCGATAAATTGTTAATGTTCACTGCATGACATAGTAGTGCTTGCTCATGTAATGGTATTTATTTACACTCTAGCTCACAGTTATATAATATGAGCTTATGCTTCAGAGACTCGTTAGAATTAAAATTATTCCTACTTCGCTACATTTGGTGGCAATAAACTATTATGATTCTGCTTCGTAATAGATGGATGAAAATAATACAACTGCTGGGATCGCAAAATAGTCATCGCCAGATCAGAAACAAAATCGTGATGCGTGAGGATTCCAATTTAACGTGTAGATGGACACAAAATTGTGGAGTAACTCAGCGGGACAAGCAGCATCTCTGGAGAGCAGGAACGGAAGATGTTTCAGGTCTAGTCCCTTCTTCAGATCGAGAAAAAAAAAATCATCAATGGCCCACACCATCCTGGCCACACACTCATCTCACCACTGCCATCAGGACATAGAAACATAGAAACATAGAAAATAGGTGCAGGAGTAGGTCATTCACCCCTGCACCGCCATTCAATATGATCATGGCTGATCATCCAACTCAGTATCCCTTACCTGCCTTCTCTCCATACCCCCTGATCCCTTTAGCCACAAGGGCCACATCTAACTCCCTCTTAAATATAGTCAACAAACTGGCATCAACTACCTTCTGTGGCAGAGAATTCCAGAGATTCACCACTCTCTGTGTGAAAAATGTTTTTCTCACCTCGGTCCTAAAAGACTTCCCCCTTATCCTTAAACTGTGACCCCTGGTTCTGGACTTCCCCAACATCGGGAACAATGTTCCTGCATCTAGCCTGTCCAACCCCTTAAGAATGTTGTAAGTTTCTATAAGATTCCCCCTCAATCTTCTAAATTCTAGCGAGTACAACCGAAGATACAGGAGCCAGAAAACTGAAACGACCAGGTTCAGGAACAGCCTCTTCCCCACACCATTAGGCCATTAAACACAACAATGAATAAGCTCTGAGCTCTGAACTGCAAAAGACTATATTATTATTGCATTATATTTACTATTTATTGAACTTTTTTCTCTTCCCCCGTTATGTCCTATGTTTACATATTAACATATTCTGTTGTGCTGCAGCAAGTAAGAATGTCATTTTCCCATCCGGGACATATAACAATAAAACACTCTTGACTCTTCAGAGTCAGGGGAGAAGGAGATATAAAGATATGGAAGGATAAATGGACGCTTTTCAAAGGAAATGTAGAATGGTTCATTGTAAGCTGCGGGGAAGGTGACAGCAAGGCGTACAATCAGTAATATTTATCCAGGAGGACAGTGGGCCTAGTCGGATAACCAGGCTGGGGGAGTGACGGAGAGAGAGGGAAAGCAAGGGCTATTTGAAGTTGGAGAAGTCAATGTTCATACCACTGGGGTGGAAGCTGCCCAAGCAAAATATGAGGTGCTGTTCCTCCAATTTGCGCTGGGCCTCACTCTGACAATGGAGGAGGCCCAGGACAGACAATAGACAATAGACAATAGACAATAGGTGCAGGAGGAGGCCATTTGGCCCTTTGAGCCAGCACCGCCATTCAATGTGATCATGGCTGATCATCCCCAATCAGTACCCCGTTCCTGCCTTCTCCCCATATCCCCTGACTCCGCTATTTAAGAGCCCTATCTAGCTCGCTCTTGAAAGCATCCAGAGAACCTGCCTCCACCGCCCTCTGAGGCAGAGAATTCCACAGATTCACCACTCTCTGTGAGAAAAAGTGTTTCCTCGTCTCCGTTCTAAATGGCTTATTCCTTATTCTTAAACCGTGGGCCCTGGTTCTGGACTCCCCCAACATCGAGAACATGTTTCCTGCCTCTAGTGTGTCCAAGCCCTTAACAATCTAGGTCAGAAAGGTCATCGTGCGAATGGGAGGGGGAGTTAAAGTGTTTAGCAACCGGGAGATCAGGTAGGCCGAGGTGGACTGTGCGGAGGTGTTCAGAGAAACGATTGCCATGCCTGCGCTTGGTCTCGCTGGTATATAAGAGTTTCAATGATTCTGAAGTTATGTCGATTTAACTGCTTTGAATGTCCATTGCTCATTGACCCAAAGTCATAGAATCATAGTCTTTAGACTTTAGAAATACAGTGCGGAAACAGGCCCCTTGGGCCTTCCAGTCAATCAGCGATCACCCCATACACTAGCACTGTCCCACACCCTAGAGACAGTTTACAATTTTACCGAGGCCAATTAAATTGACAAACCTGTACGTCTTTGGAATGTGGGAGGAAACCAGAGCACCCGGAGAAAACCCAAGTGGTCATGGGGAGAATGGCCCCCATAGCAGAAGCGTCCAGATCGCGGGGCTGGAAACTGGAAGTATCCAGAGCTAATTCTGCTACCACCAACATCTATTGCGATAAGTGATGGCTCCTACTGATTTTCACCAGGGGCTTGCGTCCTTTTCACGACGGACGATGACAGCGAGGTCAACATTTGAAGAAGAAGACGGGGAGAACATACAAACTCCGTACAGACAGCACCCATAGTCAGGATCAAATGATAGTGAATGTATATCGAATTATGAGGCATAGTCAGAACCTTCCTCCCAGGATGGAAATATCTAATACCAAAGGACTTACTTTAAGATTCACTGTCTGGCTGACGCTTCCAAGGCTGCCTGGGTCAAGACGAGATGGAGAGACCCGTGGAAGTCAGCGGAACCATCTAGGCTACACCACTATAACGATGACCCCATGGCCAGGACCTTCCCCCGAAAGCAGTGGACAACCCTCAACCGCTTGAGGACGGACATCGGACGCTATGGAGTAGCGATGAAGAGGTGGGGCCTCGTGGACAGCGCCCCCTGCGAGCGTGGGGACCCAACACAGACAGTGGAGCACATCGTCACCAGTTGCCCCAAACACCGGCCACCCAATGGTGCACGAGGTCTGATTCACCTGGACGATGACACGTTGGCCTGGCTCGCCTCAACGGAGCTGTAGGTCTAAAAGACATACGACAGAAGAAGAAGACTTTAAGATGAGAGGGGCAAAATTTAAAGGAATGTGTAGGGCGTAATTTACACGTCTGAATGCCTGAAACACATTGTAGAGGGGGGGAGGGGGGGAGGGGAGGATGGTGGTGGAGGCAGATATGATTGTGGCATTTAAGAGACATGGATGTAAAAGAATGTGAATATGCAATATGCAGAGAATGGAGGGATATGGATTATGTGCAGGTTAATAAGAATTGGCCTTGGCATCATGCACTGACATTGTGTTCCGAAGGGCCTGTTCCTGCACCATGCGGTTCTGTTCCACTTTTATAACTGGTGCAGAATGCACTGCGTACACTATCTACCTCTTTGATGACCCTCGGACTATCCTTGATTGGACCTCACTGGCTTTACCTTGCACCGAACATCATTCTCTAATCATGTATCTGTAGAATGTATCAATAAACGGCTCGATTGTGATCATGTATTGTCCTTCCGCTGACTGGAATGCAGGCAGCAAAAGCTTTTCACTGTACCTTGGTACACGTAACAATAGACTAAACTGAACGACACTAATGCAAATCAGCAGAGCTGTGTTAAATTTACAACCCACTGCTTTGACTTGGTTTTCATCCAATAGAAACAAGGAACCGCAGATGCCGGTTTATACCAAATGTAGACACAGAGTGCTGGAGTAACTCGGCGGGTCAGGCAGCATCTCCGGAGAAAAAGAATGGGTGGCATTTCGGATCGGGACCCTTCTGTAGTCTGACAGTAGAGAGTGGGATGGGGATGGGGATGGGGGGGGGGGTAACTTCTGCTTGCATGCCTTTTTCTCCAGAGATGCTGCCCGACCCGCTGAGTTACCCCAGCACTTTGTGTCTATCTTCACTCCCACAAAGCATTATGGGCAGCCACGGTGGCGCAGCGGTAGAGTTGCTGCCTCACAGCGCTTGCAGCGCCGGAGACCGGGGGTTCGATCCTGACCACAGGTGCTGTCTGAAAGGATTTTGTACGTTCTCCATTTGACCTGCGCGGGCTTTCTCCGAGATCTTCGATCTCCTCCCACACTCCAAAGACGTGCAGGTATGTGGGTTAATTGGCTTGGTGTATGTGTAAATTGGCCCTGGTAGACACAAAATGCTGGAGTAACTCAGCGGGACAGGCAGCATCACTGGAGAGAAGACTCTGAGTATGAAGAAGGGTCTCGACCCGAAACGTCACCCATTCCTTCTCTCCAGCGATGCTACCTTCGATTAAACCAGCACCTGTAGTTCTTTCCTACACCTGTAAATTGTCCCTAGGGATAGTGTTAATGTGCGGGGATCGCTGGTTGGTGCGGACTAGGTGGGCCGAAGGGCCTGTATCTCCACGATGTATCTCTAAATTAAACTAGTAAATTAAATTATGCGGAATACATATTTCTAGATGAATATTTTTTATTAGTTGTAAATACATATTAATAAAAAATACTTCTTACATACATTCATAATATTATTAATATTAATATTAACATTTAAGACTTTATATTTCTATACATTTTTTAAATTTTTTATTAAGTAGGAAAAGATAGAGAAAAATAATATAGAAAATAAGGAAGAGAATGGAGTATTAAAAAGTTATCCATCGTTGGAGATATATCCATGATTTATTATACGTACTTCTTCATCCATTCTATTATTCAGGCCTCAGCCGGGCTCTCGCACTGAGCCACTTTGACCCTGTAGATATTCAATATATGGAGACCATATCCCTCTGAAAAGAACCTGTCCATTAGGACGAGCCTCAATCTTTCCAGATGGAGTGTCTCCGACATTTCTGTATTCCACATTTTGATTGTGGGGGATGTAGGACCTTTCAGGAATTTTAATATTAATTTTTTCCCAATTATTAAACTATAATCAATAAAAATTCTTTGATTCGTTGTTATTAATTGATCTGTTTCCAGTATTCCCAGTATTATTAACTTTGAGTCGGGGATCAGATTCATATTAACAACATTCGAAATTATCCTAAATATTTCTATCCAAAATTTTGTAATTTTTACACAATTTTTAAATGAGTGTGTCAGATTAACTTCTAAGTGCTGACATTTATCACATATGGCAGATACATTTGGAAAAATGTTATGTAGTTTGGATTTTGAGTAATGTAGTCTATGTAATATTTTAAATTGTATAAGAGAGTGTCTAGCATTTAACGAACAATGGTGTATGTGTTGTAAACTTTCATCCCATACTTCTGGTCTGATAATTTGACCTAATTCGTTTTCCCATGATTGTCTATATATTTCTGTTAATGGGACATCATTTTCCAATAGGATATTATAAATGTATGATATCATTTTTTCTGTGTTCGGGTGTCTTTCCAGTTCTAAGTTCCTGTGTGTTTGCTTTTACGTAGTCTCTGATTTGTAAGTATCTAAAATAATCTTTGGAATGTAATCCATAAATTTGTTGTAATTCTTGAAATGAAAGGAAAGAGTTTTCCCTGTAGAGATCGCCCATCTTATTAATTCCCTTATTTTTCCATTGTAAAAAGCCTTTATCCATCATTGAAGGTTTAAATGTAAACTACATATTTGAGATAAATTCTGCCTGAGTAACAGTTTGGAAATATGCCTTAAAAATCGCTGGAATAGCTTTGAATAAAAATTGCTGGTTAGTGAGGACTGAGATCCCCAAATGTTGTTTAATTGAATTGTTCTTGGCCATAACATGACCATATAACAGAACAACATGAAACCACGAAAGCAGAATCATCTCCAAAATATCTGCTCAGTAATTTGGCTCTCTCCAATATTGGCAGGCTGAAACCTCACTTTGGGAGTAGATTAGGAATTTAAATGTTTAAGAAAGAACTGCAGATGCTGGAAAATCTAAGGTAGACAAAAATGCTGGAGAAACTCAGTGGGTGCAGCAACATCTATGGAGCGAAGGAAATAGGCAATGTTTCGGGCTGAAACCCTTCTTCAGACTGTGGGGGGGAAGAAGAAGGGAAGAGGAGGAGCCAGAGGGCTGAGGGAGAGCTGAGAAGGGGGGGAGACAGTAAGGTCTACCTGAAATTAGAGAAGTTAATGTTCATACCGCTGGGGTGCAAACAGCCCAAGAGAAATGTAAGGGGCTGCTCCTCCAATTTCCGGTGGTCCTCACACTGGCCATGGAGGAGGCCCAGGACAGAAAGGTCAGATTCGGAATGGGAGGGGGAGTTGAAGCGCTGAGCCACCGGGAGATCAGGTTGGTTATTGCGAAACGAGCGGAGGTGTTGGGTGAAGCGATCGCCAAACCTACACTTGGTCTCACTGATGTAGAGCAGCTGACATCTAGAGCAGTGGATGCAATAGATGAGGTTGGAGGAGGTGCAGGTGAACCTCTGTCGCGCGTGGAACGACTGGTTGGTTCATTGGATGGAGTCAAAGGGAGGAGGTAAAGCGACAAGTGTAGCATTTCTTGCGGTTGCAAGGGAAAGTGCCGGGAGAGAGGGGTGGTTCGGGTGGGAAGGGACGAATTGACCAGGGAGTTACGGAGAGAGCGGTCTCTGCGGAAAGCAGACAGAGGAGGAGATGGGAAGATGTGGCAAGTGATGGGGTCACGTTGGAGGTGGCAAACATATAATAATGTCTTTAAAGAAAAAAAATTCAATGTTCTCATCGAACTAAAACACAAAGTACTGGGGTCACTCAGCGGGTCAGGCAACATCTCTGGAAAGAAGGAATGAGTGACATTTTGGGTCGAGACCCTTCGTCAGAACATGGATAGGTGATATTTCGGGTCAGGACCCTTCCTCAGACCACAAGAATAGACTATATACAGTGGCTTGCACAAGTATTCATACCCCTTGAACTTTTCCACATTTTGTCACATTACAACCACAAACGTAAATGTATTTTATTGGAATTTTATGTGATAGACCAACACAAAGTGGTGCATAATTGTGAAGTGTGAAGGGAAATGATACATGGTTTTCAAATTTGTTTACAAATAAAAAACTGAAAAGTGTGGCGTGCAAAAGTATTCAGCCCCCTTTACTCTGATACCCCTAAATAAAATCCAGTGCAACCAATTGCCTTCAGAAGTCACCCAATTAGTAAATAGAGTCCACTTATGTGTAATCTAATCTCAGTATAAATACAGCTGTTCTGTGAAGGCCTCAGAGGTTTGTTAGAGAACATTAGTGAACAAACAATGTTCCTTGGGCATCATGAAGCCCAAGGAACACACCAGACAGGTCAGGGATAAAGTTGTGGAGAAGTTTAAAGCAGGGTTAGGTTATAAAAAAATATCCCAAGCTTTGAACATGTCACGGAACCCTGTTCAATCCATCATCCGAACATGGAAAGAGTATGGCACAACTGCAAACCTACTAAGACATGGCCGTCCACCTAAACTGACAGGCCGGGCAAGGAGAGCATTGATCAGAGAAGCAGCCAAGAGGCCCATGGTAACTCTGGAGGAGCTGTAGAGATCCACAGCTCAGGTGGGAGATTCTGTCCACAGGACAACTATTAGTCGTGCACTCCACAAATCGGGCCTTTATGAAAGAGTGGCAAGAAGAAAACCATTGTTGAAACAAAGCCATAAGAAGTTCTGTTTGCAGTTTGCCACAAGCCATGTGGGGGACACAGTGGAGGAAGGTGCTCTGGTCTGATGAGACCAAAATTGAAATTTTTGGCCTAAATACAAAACGCTATGTGTGGTGGAAAACTAACACTGCACATTACCCTGAGCACACCATCCCCACTGTGAAACATGGTGGTGGCAGCATCATGCTGTGGGGATGCTTTTTTTCAGCAGGGACAGGGAAGCTGGTCAGAGTTGATGGGAAGATGGATGGAGCCAAATACAGGGCAATCGTGGAAGAAAACCTGTTAGTCTGCTAAAGACTTGAGACTGGGGCGGAAGTTCACCTTCCAGCAGGACAACGACCCTAAACATACAGCCAGAGCTACAATGGAATGGTTTAGATCAAAGCATATTCATGTGTTAGAATGGCCCAGTCAAAGTCCAGACCGAAATCCAATTGAGAATCTCTGGCAAGACTTGAAAATTGCTGTTCACAGATGCTCTCCATCCAATCTGACTGAGCTTGAGCTATTTTGCAAAGAAGAATGGGCAAAAATTTCAGTCTCTAGATGTGCAAAGCTGGTAGAGACATACCCCAAAAGACTTGCAGCTGTAATTGCAGCGAAAGATGGTTCTACAAAGTATTGACCCAAGGGGGCTGAATACTTTTGCACGGCACACTTTTCAGTTTTTTATTTGTAATAAAATTTGGAAACCATGTATAATTTTCCTTCCACTTCACAATTATGCACCACTTTATGTTGGTCTATCACAGAAAATCCCAATAAAATACATTTACGTTTGTGGTTGTAACATGACAAAATGTGGAAATATTCAAGGGGTATGAATACTTTAGCAAGACACTGTATAGGCAATTCAATGACAATGTGGGGATTGTTGCAAGGTGAGCAGAGGGTATGTAACTTACTGACAATGTCTGAAGAAGGCACGGTGGCACGGCAATAGAGTTGCTGCCTTATGGCCCTGTCCCACGATCCGAGTTCATTCAAGAGCTCTCCTGAGTTTAAAAAAAAATCAAACTCGTGGTAAGCACGGAGAATGAACGTAGCGGGTGCGTCGGAGCTCGGGGACGTCTCTTAGCGGCTTGTAACGCTAACGGCAGGTACTCGGGAAGACTCGCTAATGGCAGGTAAGCTCGGGAAGACTCGTGAAGATTTTTCAACATGTTGAAAAATGTCCACGAGAGCCCCGAGTACCGACGAGCGGCCATTGCCGTAAATCTCCGAGTTCGAATCAGGGCAAACTCGGGAGAACTCTTTGAATGAACTCGTACAGTGGGACCGGGTTTTAACAGCGCCAGAGACCCGGGTTCGATCCTGACTACGGGGTGCTGTCTGCACCGAGTTTGTACGTTCTCCCCGTGACCTGCGTGGGTTTTCTCCGAGATCTCCGGTTTCCGCCCGGGCTCCAAAGACCAACAGGTTTGTGGGTTAATTGGCTCGGTATAAATGTAAAATTGTCCCTGGTGTGTGTAGGGTTGCGTTAATGTGTGGGGATCGCTACTCAGTGTAGACTAGGTGGGCCGAAGGGCCTGTTTCTGCACTGTACTTCTAAACTAAACTACAATGGGATCCTCCAATCACCCCCTAAATATTGAGCTGGTTTAAAACTTCAAATTTGCTCCGTCCATTATTATTGCGGAGATTGATAAATAATTTCTTCCAAAATATTGTTGACCATTTCTTTCCAGGAAGTTTTGATGCACAAATCAAATGTTTGATTTTGCAGCATAACGTAGATAGACGCAAAGGGCTGGAGTAACTCAGTGGTTGAGGCAGCATCTCTGGAGAAAATAGATTGGTGACTTTACGGGTCAGAACCCTTAGTTTAGTTTAGATTAGTTTAGAGATACAGCACGGAAACAGGCCCTCTGATACACTGAATCCGTGTCGACCAGCGATCCCCGCACACTAGCACTATTTTACACACACTAGGGACAAGGGACTAGGGACTGAGCATTTGACGGCACTGGGCCTGTACTCACTGGAGTTTAGAAGGATGAGGGGGGGGACCTCATTGAAACTTAGCGAACAGTGAAAGGCTCGGATGGAGTGGATGTGGAGAAGATATTTCCACTAGGGGGCGGTCACGGTGGCGCAGCGGTAGAGTTGCTGCCTTACAGCGAATGCAGCGCCGGAGACCCGTGTTCGATCCCGGTTACGGGTGCTGTCTGTACGGAGTTTGTACGTTCTCCCCGTGACCTGCGTGCGTTTTCTCCGAGATCTTCCGCTTCCTTCCACATTCCAAAGACGCACAGGTTTGTCGGTTAATTGGCTTGCTAAATGTAAAAATTGTCCCTAGTAGGTGTAGGATAGTGTTAGTGTGCGGGGATCGCTGGTTGGCGCCGGTTGGCGGTGGAAGATTGCGACCTTCACGTGTTCCGCCCTGTTTTGACTAATGCAATCAACTCGACGTGCACAAGCGGAAGATCAAATAGAACAAGTTGTCCTACAACTTTAGGCTGCGCACGCCGCACGACAGAAGTTGGCACGGATCCGGTGGGCCAAAGGGCCTGTTTCCGTGCTGTATCTCCAAACTAAACTAAACTAAACTAGTGGGAGAGTCGAGGACTAGAGGTCACAGCCTCAGAATTAAAGGACGTTCTTTTAGAAAGGAGATGAGGGGAAATCTCTTTAGTCAGAGGGTGGTGAATCTGTGGGAATTCTTTGCCACAGAAGATTGTGGAGGCCACAAGTCAGTGGATATTTTTAAGGCATAGATAGACTCTTGATTAGTACGGGTGTCAGAGGTTATGGGGAGCAGGCAGGAGAATGGGGTTAGGAGGGAGAGATAGATCAATGTGTAAGGCAGCAAGGCAGTAGATCTTCTGCTATGCCAGTGTGCCACCTGAGTCAGAGTACACAGTTCTTCATGCCGTTTTCTGGGTGTGCACATTTTTCAGGGTTTAGTTTCAAGGTATCAAAGTACAGTGCTTTGTTTTGCAAGCTGTCCAATGATCAGATAATTCTGACTGTGAATTCAGTCAAGTCAAATTCAAATACAATAGGTGGAACCAAGGGGAAGGGACAGAGTGCAGAATACAGCTCTCAGCACGTTGGTGCATCAGTTCCAAAGTCTAATGGGTCGATGCAGTTTAGTTTAGTGATGCAGCGCGGAAACAGGCCCTTCGGCCCACCGAGTCCGTGCCGACCAGCCATCCCCGCACATGAACGCTATCTTACACACTTGAGGGACTATTTACAATTATACCAAGCTGTAGATTGATGTTGCATTTTAACCAATCACGCACCAGCCAGCATCTCTAACTCCACCCCACTGTAATACTTATACTAATACCATTTCCCAGCACCGACAGTCAGAGCAGCCAGGATGTGTTAACAACTAATCATCCTTCATACTGTTAAATTTCAGTGCTGATTAAAGATGTGTTTGAATCATGTACTGGGTCTGGAAGTCATTTACACAAGCCTATTCAGAATCAGAATCAGAATCAGAATCGTTTATTGTCATCTGAACTTCGCTTACAAACCTCCACGTCTTTGGAGTGTGGGGGGAAAACCAGAGATCCCGGAGAAAACCCGCTCAGGCCACGGGGAGAACGTACAAATTCCGTACTAGACAGCGCCCGTAGTCCGGATTGAACCGTGGTCTCTGGCGCTGTAAAGCAGCGACTCTACCGCTGCACAGGGAGTAGAAGGTTTAACCAAAAGCCCATCAATGCCTGTACTTCCTTAGAAGATTAAAGATATTCAGTATGTCAATCAACTGTCTCTTGATCTTCTGCAGGTGTAGAGTGGGGAGCGTATTGACTGGTCACATCACGGCCTGGTTGGGCAAATCGAACGGCCACAAAGGAAGAAGCTGTTCCTGAGTCTGGTGGTGCGCGGTGTCAAGCTTCTGTACCTTCTGCCCGTTGGGAGCGGGGAGAAGAAGGAGTGACCGGGGTTGGACAACTCCTTGATGATGTTGGTCGCTCTTCCGAGGCAACGTGAAGTGTAGATGGAGTCAATGATGGGGCGCCCAGTCTGTGTGATGGACTGGGCCACTTCTGCAGCTCCCTGTAATTTCTTGTGGTCCCGGCCTGTTCATAAACCAAGTGAGATGCAGCCTGAGAGGATGCTTGCTACTTGGAGGCCTTCCGTGAATGTTGGTTGCCGGGGTGGCATGTTGTAATCTGATGTTTGCAAAGCGTGTGACTTTAGACTTTAGATCTTAGAGATACAGCGCAGAAACAGGCCCTTCGGCCCAACGGGTCCATGCCAACAAGCGACCCCCCCCCCTCACACGAGGGACAATTTGCAATTTATAGAAGCCAATGAACCAAGAAACCTGTGCGTCTTTTTAGAGTGTGGGAGGAAACCAGAGGACCCGGAGAAAACCCATGTGGGTCATGGGGAGAATGAACAAACACACCCGTATAGACAGCACCCGTTGTCGGGATCGAACCAGGGTCTCTGGTGCAGTGAGGCAGCAACTCTACCGCTGCGCCACCGTGCCGCCCCAGTGGCTGGGGCTACTGTAGTCTTTGCTTTGGAAGCCTTGGCACGATGCAGACTGAAGCATGCCCTTCCCCTGATATGACCACAGTGCAGAATAATCCCTTTCACCAGAAGAATTTTAAGAATTCGAATTATTCTTGAGAGTCAAACATCTGCTGCTGTGTGGGGAAGGGCTGACGTTATCAAGATTCATATATTCTGTGCAAACGCTTCCAGAATAAATCGCACCAGGTCCCGCGAGCTCACAGAAGGCTCCATTCCATGGAGTGATGTCCAGCTGTATAAATATGGCACATCTCTGCTGCCCAAGTTTTTCCACTCAATAACATTATATCTAGTCCATCAGTCCTGCTCTCACCTGAGTTACGAATGCCAATTCAGTTTCGATCATCCCGTGGTAGAGTCATAGAGTGATACAGCGAGGAAACAGGCCCTTCGGCCCAACTTGCCCATACCGGCAAACATGTCCCTAGTCCCACATGCCTGCGTTTCATCTATATCCCTCAAAACCTGTCCTATCCCTGTACTCGTCCAACTGTTTCTTAAACGCTGTGTTAGTCAGCACGTTCCATACACCCACTCCCCTTTGTGTGAAAAAGTTACTCCTCAGATTCCTATTAAATCTTTCCCCCTTCACCTTAAACCTATGTCCTCTGGTCCTTGATTTCCCTACTCTGGGCAAGAGAATCTGTGCATCTACCCGATCTATTCCACTCACGATTTTATACACCTCTATAAGATCTGTGTCGGAAAGATGTTGTTAAGCTGGAAAAGGCAAAGGACAGATTTTAAAAGGTGTTGCCAGGACTCGAGGGCCGGAGCGATAGGATGAGGTTGAAGAAGTTATGACTTTTATTCCTTGGAGCGCAGGAGGATGAAGGGTGATCTTATAGACAATAGACAATAGACAATAGGTGCAGGAGTAGGCCATTCGGCACTTCGAGCCAACACCGCCATTCAATGTGATCATGGCTGATCATCCCCAATCAGTACCCCGTTCCCACCTTCTCCCCATATCAACTATCTTTAAGAGCTCTATCTAACTCCCCCTAGAAAGCATCCAGAGAATTGGCCTCCACTGCCTTCGGATGCAGAGAATTCCACAGATTCACAACTCTCTGGCTGAAAAAGGTTTTTCCTCATCTCCGTTCTAAATAGCCTACCCCTTATTCTTAAGCTGTGGCCCCTGGTTCTGGACTCCCCCAACATCGGGAACTTGTTTCTCATAGAGGCGTACAAAATCATGAGAGGAGTAGATAGTGTAAACCCACAGTCTTTTATCCAGAGTACAGCAGACGAGAAACAGAGGGCATAGGTCGAAGGTGAAGGGGGAAAGATTTAATAGAAACTTGAGGGGCATGAAAGGTGAGTGGAAGAGATCGGCGGGCCAGCAGCATCTCTGGAGAGAGGAACTGGGTGACTTTGGGTCGAGCCTCATCTTCAGACTAAAGGGTCTGTCCCACCTGGCGATTTTTTACGGCGACATATCAGTGTCGCCAAAAGATTTTTAACATTTCAAAATCCTGTGGCGACAAAAAACATGTTGCGACACTTGAAAAAACACCCCGCGTCATACGCCATCATGGCGACCTGTTACGTCAGTCAATGATGCTGGCAGTCGCCAAAAAAATCGGCAAGTGGGCCAGGCCCTTAAGAGCCAGGGGAAAGGGAAACTGGAGATAGGGAAGGGTAAGGTGTGAAAACGACAGATCAAAGCAAACGATGATCAAGAAAATGTGTTAACTTTTCGTTGTTAGCTGAGGGGAAAGGGACAACGATGCGTACAAATAGCACCATTAATCAGGACAGAGAAACTGATTGGAGAACTAGGGTGGGGGAGGGATGGAGAGAGAGGGAATGCAAGGATTGCTTGAAGTTAGAGAAGTCAATGTTAGAGAGGATTGCTTGGAGTTAGAGAAGCACATATTTTTTTTGGATACCTTCAAATCCGAGATTACGTGAAAACATATACACAAGACTGTCCTCTTATGGGCCCAGATTGTTTGAATAGACATGCCGATAGAAGTAAGTTGATATATTACATTTATAACACTCTTCTAAATATTGACACACCACCCTCTGAGATTTATAGGCGAGCATGGGAGGACGAGCTGGGTTTACCCATTTCAAAAGATATATGGGAGGAAAACCTACTATACATACACTACTGTTCTTTAAATGCCAGGCATTGCCTGATACAATTTAAAGTATTGCATAGGTTATACTACTCAAAGACCAAATTGAACAAGATCTTCCCAACTGTCCCTCCTCTCTGTGATAAATATCACTTCCAAGAAGCCACCTTAACTCATTCTTATGTATCCTGTATAAAAATACAAAACGTCTGGACGGGAATATTCATTATCATTTCTAAAACACTTAAAATTCAATTGGAGTCAGATTCAAATTTAAAAATATTAGGAATGTCAGAGGGCTGCCCTAACTTAACGATATCTCAACGACGCTTCCTTGACTATAGTTTAATAACTGTGAGAAAACTTATACTTAAATTCTGGAAAAAGATAACAGTCCCCACAGTGAAGATGTGGATCACAGAAATGACCGAGACACTACATCAAGAAAAAATAAGGCTTGTCCTGACTTACAAACCAGATCAATTTTCCAAAATATGGTCTCCTTTTACTGAATTTCTTCAACAACATAATGGTTGAGCACAAACTCAAAACCGATACTAGGGTTGGGTGAGCGGGCGCACGGAAGGGTAGTGGGATATATCTCCGCTTCTTTCACACCTTCATTAGTTCTGGGGTTTTTCTCGTCTTTTTCGAAATTCTTTCTTTTCTATTTATTTTCTTCTCTCTTTCCCTTTTTTCCTTTTTCCTTTTTTCCGATTTAGTTATTAGTTTATAAAATGTTAAAATTGAAGCAGTACGAAAATAGTATAATTGTTATGTCGATTACTTTCTCCTTGTACAATCGCTTCTAATAAAATACATTAAAACAAAATATAAATAAGAAAAAAAAAGAAATTTAAAAAAGTCAATGTTCATACCGCTGGGTTGTAAGCTGACCAAGCGAAATAAGAGATGCTGTTCCTCCAATTTGTGCTGGGCCTCACCCTGACAGTGGAGGAGGCCCAGGACAGAACGGTCAGTGTGGGAATGGGAGGGGGAGTTAAAGTGTTTAACAACTGGGAGATCACGTAGGCCTTAGCGGACTGCGCGGACTGTGCTCAGCAAAACGATCGCCTAGCCTGCGCATAGTCAAGTCAAGCCAAGAGTCAAGAGAGTTTATTGTCATGTGTCCCAATGAAATTGCTGCTTTGCTTCAGCACACCAGAATACAGTAGGCATGAATACAGAACAGATCAGTGTGTCCATATACTATTATATAAATATAGACACACATGAATAAATAAACAGATAAAGTGCAAATAAACAGGTAATGGTCTATTAATGTTCAGAGTTTTGTTTCAGTTGAGTTTAATAGCCTGATGGCTGTGGGGAAGTGGTTATTCCTGAACCTGGATGTTGTCCACACCTGGAACAGCGGATACAGTAGATGAGGTTGGAGGAGGTGAACCTCCAACGGGATGCCACCACGAGCCACATCTTCCCATCTCCACCCCTTTCCGCAGAGAACGTTCCCTCCGCAAATCCCTGGTTAACCCGTCCCTTCCCACCCAAACTGCCCCCTTCCCTGGTACTTTCCCCTGCAACCGCAGGAGATGCAACGCCTGTCCCTATACCTCCCTCCCCAAAACTCCATCCAAGGACCCTGACAGTCCTTTCGGGTGAGGCAGAGGTTCACTTGCTACCAAAGCTACCCAAGCAGAATATCAGGTGCTGTTCCTCCAGAAGGTTTGCTCCTAATTCAGGCAGATGGAATTATCACAGATTATCACAGAAAGATAATTCTATACGGTGGTTGTGTCTCCTTCTGTTCAGTTCAATGATACAATGCTGCTATCACTAGATAGGTGGCTGATGATCCCACTGCTATTTATCGGCCCCTCTTGTGCATGGAATAAATGCCGCATGACTTTATTGTGCTTTGCAGGCTGCATTGCTTGACACAACCTGCTTTGGATTGTTTCCAGAGAGAGAAATGGACTGCAGTGTCTCCATTGCACCAGAAGCCTCCCGTCGCTTGTTCAAGGCCCATTGACGAAACCTGGCAGCCTGCGAGACTCATTTAACACCTGCCAACTTCATCTCATCACAAACTGTAAAGCTAAGTGCTGGAAAGGAGGGGTGAGAAGGGCGAATTCCGTAGTTCGAGCAAAACAGATTAATACTTGGAATAGATCGGGTGGACGCACAGTGTCTCTTGCCCAGAGTAGAGGAATCGAGGACCAGAGGACATAGGTTTAAGGGGGAAAGATATAATAGGAATCTGAGGGGTAATGTTTTCACACAAAGGGTGGCGGGAACAATAGACAATTGACAATAGGTGCAGGAGTAGGCCATTCGGCCCTTTGAGCCAGCACCACCATTCAATGTGATCATGGCTGATCATCCCCAATCAGTACCCCATTCCTGCCTTCTCCCCATATCCCCTGACTCTGTTATCTTTAAGAGACCTATCTAGCTCTCTCTTTAAAGTATCCAGAGAACCTGCCTCCACCACCCTCTGAGGAGATAAGATAAGGATAAGGGGAAGTCTTTTAGGACTGAGATGAGCAGATCATTTTTCACACAGAGAGTGGTGCGTCTGTGGCATTTTCTGCCACAGAAGGTAGTTGAGGCCAGTTCATTGGCTATATTTAAGAGGGAGTTAGATGTGGCCCTTGTGGCTAGAGGGATCAGGGGGTATGGAGAGAAGGCAGGTACAGGATACTGAGTTGGATGATCAGCCATGATCATATTGAATGGCAGTGCAGGCTTGAAGGGCCGAATGGCCTACTCCTGCACCTATTTTCTAAGATAAGGAGAGAAAAAGAGTAAAATGTGAAGCTAGAGGAAGAGATGTAAATGTAAAGAGACGGGGGGAAGGGGAAAGGGGTGGGGGGTGGAGGGTGTGAATTGCTGGGGGGGATGGGTATGTCCCTAGGTGGGGCACAGAAAAGAGAGGGGGGATAAAAGAAAAAGGTCTTTATCTGAAATTGGAGAATTCAATGTTATAGAGTCATAGAATCACAGGGTGATACAGAGTGGAAACAGGCCCTTCAGCCTAACTTGCCCACACCGGCCAACATGTCCCAGCTGCAGTAGTCCCACCTGCCTGCGTTTGGCCCATATCCCTCCACACCTGTTCATACCATTAGGATGTAAGCCACCTAAGTGGAATATGAGGTGCAGTTCCTCCAATTAGCGTTCGGCCTCACTGGCAATGGAGGAGCCCCAGGACAGATAGATGAGTTTGAGAATGGGGAGGGGAATCAAAATGGGGGCAGCATGGTGGCGCAGCGGTAGAGTTGCTGCCTCACTGCGCCAGAGACCCGGGTTTGATCCTGACTACGTGTGTTGTCTGCACGTTCTCCCTGTAACTACAGGTGCTCCGGTTTCCTCCCACATCCCAACGTGTACGTTTGTAGGTTCATTGCCTTCTGTTAATGCCCCCCTAGTATGTAGGACATAGGACTGGTATACTGGTGACCAATGGTTGGCATGGACTTGGTGAGATAGCATAGAACTAGTGAGGATGTGTGACCCATGTCCAAAGAAGACCCATCTCGACCTGAAACGTCACCTATTCCTTTTCTCCAGAGATGCTGCCTGACCCGCTGAGTTACTCCAGCTTTTTGTGTCTATCTGTCGGTGGGTGATCTGGCTGACATGGACTCGGTGGGCCGAAGGGCCTGCTCCCATGCTGTGCTTCTACAATAAACTAAACAAAATTCTCTTTCAAACAGTTAATGGAATAACCTTTATTCTTTTTTAAATGAATTGAAATAAATACATTTTATTAGCCAAGTGTGTATACTTGCAAAGAAATAGCCTTGGTGCTTTGATTGCAAGTAACAACACGATATACAGTAGACAATTAAAAATAAAACATTATAATTTACACATGTGAAGAAATAAATAAAATACCAGAGCAAAAAGAGGCTACAAACTTTTGGTTATTGAATAGAGCTACTACTCGAGGATAAAAACTGTTTTTATGTCTGGCTGTGGCAGCTTTGACAGTCCGGAGTCGCCTTCCAGAGGGAAGTGATTCAAAGAGTTTGTGGCCAGGGTGAGAGGGGTCAGAGATGATCTTGCCCGCTCGCTTCCTGGCCCTTGCAGTGTACAGTTCATCAATGGAGGGAAGGTTGCAGCCAATAACCTTCTCAGCTGATCGGACGATTCGCTGCAGCCTCCGGGTGTCGTGCTTGGTGGCTGAGCCAAACCAGACCATGATGGAGAAGGTGAGGACAGACTCTACGATGGCCGTGTAGAATTGGACCATCATTGCCTGTGGCAGATTGTGTTTCCTCAGCTGCCGCAGGAAGTACATCCTCTGTTGGGCCTTTTTGACTGTGGAGTCGATGGTAGCCCCCCACTTAAAGGTCCTTGGAGGTGATGGTTCCAAGGAATCTAAATGACTCCACAGATGTGAATGTGATGTTGTTGATGGTGAGTGGGGGGTGGGGAGGGGGGAGCTCTCCTAAAGTCGACAATCAATTCCACTGTCTTAAGAGCATTGAGCTCCAGGTTGTTGCGATGGCAACAGAACGCCAGCTGTGACACTTCCTGTCTGTAGGCAGATTCCTCCCCATCCTGGATCAGTCCAGGATGTCCTGATCGTGTCATCACCTGAGACTAAGATCTAAATAGCAGTCACGCGAGGCAGCCTGTGCTATAAATAACACCACTAATTATAAAAAAAAATTATATAAACAGGAAGCTTTTCTTTCCAAACCGTTCCAAAACATGTTATAAAAAGGTCTACCCATAATCTGCCAGCTTAATTACAGAGCTCGGAGATGCTGAGAGATCAGAGAGTTTTTGTTTTTAGTTTTAGCGATACAGCGCGGAAATGGGCCTTTCAGCCCACCGGGTCCTCGGCGAACAGTGATCCCCGCACATTAACCCAATCCTACGCACACTCGGGGCAATTTTTCATTTACCAAGCCGATTAACTTACAAACCTGTACGTCTTTGGAGCGTGGGAGGAAACCGAAGATCTCGGAGAAAACCCACGCAGGTCACGGGGAGAACGTACAAACTCCGTACAGACAGCACCCATAGTCAGGGTCGAACACGGATCTCCTGCGTTGCAAGCTCCATAATGCCCCAGTTCCATTTAGGAAACCTGAACGGAAACCTCTGGAGACTTTGCGACTCACCCAAGGTTTCCGTGCGGTTCCCGGAGGTTTTTTGTCCTCCGGCAACCACCTTCAACTAGCATCGCAACCGGCTTCGACTAAAAAATTACCGATTTTTAAAACGGAAACCACTTTCGACAATTAGGGAGACTGACAAAAACCTCCGGGAACCGAACGGAAACATTGGGTGGGGCGCAAAGTCTCCAGAGGTTTCCGTTCAGGTTTACTAAGTGGGACAGGGGCATTAGGCAGCAACTCTACCACTGCGCCACCGTGTCACCCTAATCTTGTGTAATGTTTGAAAAAACGAGCGAGCAGGTAGGAAGGAACTCAGGAGAGCTAGCAGAGTTATATCATTTTGAGTTTAGATATTACAGATTTGGACTTTAGTGTGGAAACAAGCTGTTTTGCCCACCGAGTCCACGCTGACCAGCGATCACCCCGTACACTAGCTCCATCCTAAACACACCAGGGACAACTTACAATTTTACTGAGAAGCCAATTAACGTACAAACCTGCCCGTCTTTGGAGGGTGGGAGGAATCCACAGCGGCCCAAACAAAACCCGCACGGGTCACGGGGAGAACATACAGACTCCGTACAGACAGCACCCGTAGTCAGGATCGAACCCGGGCCTCTGGCGCTGTGAGGCAGCAGCTCTACTGCTGCGCCACCGTGCCACCTCTATGTTTACTGTGAGGGGAATAGAGTAGGAGAGTCTAGGACGAGAGGGCACGTTAGAAAAATGTGAGATATCACTTTTTTTTTAACGTATGACAGCGGTGAGACTACATCGGAAGAACTGCACGCAGTATGTTAGAGTCGTAGAGACATACAACGCAGAAACAGGCCCTTCGGCCCAACCTGTCCATGCCGACCAAGGTGCCCCATTTGGTGCTACCTATCCACAGTCCTACCTGTCCACATTTTGTCCAAAAACGTCTAAGTCTTTCCTATCCATGTACTGAGTGAGGAGGGGGTGGAGTGAGTCCCTGACTTTACCTTTAATAAGTAGGAATTGGGAGAGACTGAACATCACAGAAGGTAGTAGTGTGCAGCAAGGAACTGCAGATGCTGGTTCAAACCGAAGGTAGACGCAAAAAGCTGGAGGAACTCAGCGGCTCAGGCAGCATCTCTGGAGAGAACGGGTGACGTTTTGGGTCGAGACCCTTCTTCAGACCCGAAGGTAGTAGCCTTGGAATAAAGAGGAATCAAGAGTATAAAGGGGCGGAACTGAGACGAGCAAAAGTTTTTTAAAATGTCGAGATAATATCTGGTTCAACTACCTCCTCTGGCAGTAATAAATGTTAATATACGTGGGAAAGAACGGCAGATGCCTGGCTTAATGACTTTCTTTGCCAACACATTCCAAAGATAAACCACTGTGTGAAGAAGTTGCCCCTCGGCTCCCATTTATATCCTTCCACCCTAACCTACGCCCTGTGTCCATTAGAGTCACACGGCATGGAAATAGCTCATTCGGTCCAGCTCATCCATGACGACCACAATATGCCATCTACGTTCGTGCCATTTTCTCATATTTAGCCCGTGAAATGTTTCTGTCCATGTACCTAAGGGAGACAAAAGTGCTGGAGAAACTCAGCCGGTGCAGCAGCATCTATGGAGCGAAGGACATAGGCAACGTTTCCAGGCCGAAACCCTTCTTCAGACTCCTCCTCTGTCCATGTACCTGTCCAGTTGACATTTAAATGTTGTTTTTCAGCCAGCCTCAGCTATTGTGGGGCTGAGTCCTCTGGTCCTAGACTCTCCCACTAGTGGAAACATCCTCTCCACATCCACTCTATCCAGGCCTTTCACTATTCGGTACGTTTACATGAGGTCCCCCCTCTTCCCCCCCCCCCCCCCCCCCCCCCCCCCCCCCCCCCCCCCCCCCCCCCCCCCCCCCCCCCACCACCTCATCCTTCTAAACTCTAGCTCCACAGAAGGCCGTGGAGGCCACGTCAGTGGATATTTTTAAGGCAGAGATATAGAATCAATAAATCATAGAAAATAGGTGCAGGAGCAGGCCATTCGGCCCTTCGAGCCTGCACCGCCATTCAATATGATCATGGCTGATCATCCAACTCAGTATCCTGTCTCCATACCCCCTGATCCCTTTAGCCACAAGGGCCACATCTAACTCCATCTTAAATATAGCCAATGAACTGGCCTCAACTACCTTCTGTGGCAGAGAATTCCACAGACTCACCACTCTCCGTGTGCAAAATTATCTTCTCATCTCAGTCCTAAAAGACTTCTCCCTTATCCTTAAACTGTGACCCCTTGTTCTGGAGTTCCCCAACATCGGGAACAATCTTCCTGCATCTAGCCTGTCCAACCCCTTAAGAATTTTGTAAGTCTCTATAAGATCCCCCCCAATCTCCTAAATTCCAGCGAGTACAAGCCGAGTCTACTGGTCTTTCTTCATATGGAAGTCGTGCCATCCCAGGGATCAGTCTGGTGAACCTTCACTGTACTCCCTACTCTGTACTATGGCAAGAATGTCTTTCCTCAGATTAGGAGACCAAAACTGTACGCAATACTCCAGGTGTGGCCTCACCAAGACCCTGTACAACTGCAGTAGAACCTCCCTGCTCTTGTACTCAAATCGTTTTGCTATGAATGCCAACATACCATTTGCTTTCTTCACTGCCTGCTGCACCTGCATGCCTACTTTCAATGGCTGGTGTACCATGACACCCAGGTCTCAGATAGAGAGAGTCTTGATTGGTACATGTGTCAGCGGTTATGGGGAGAAGGCATGAGAATGGGGTTAGGAGAGAGAGATAGATCAGCCATGATTAAATGGCAGAATAAACTCGATGGGCCGAATGGACTAATTCTACGCCTATCACATGACCTAAACTCCAGTGACTACAGGCCCTGTGTCATCAAATGCTCATCATACGTTGTGTAGGAAGGAACTGCAGATGCTAGTTTACACTGAAGATGGACACAAAGTGTTTCAAGAACTCAGTGGGTCAGGCAGTATCTCTGGAGAAAAGAGACGGGCGACGTTTTGGGTTCGGGACCCCATCTTCCGACTATAAATCACACATTAGCCCAATCATCCAGAGCTGACAGCCGAGATGGGTAAGAAAGAACTGCAGATGTTGGTAAAATCGAAGGTAGACACAAAATGCTGGAGTATAGGGGCTGTCCCACTGCGGCGACCTAATGCGCGAGTTAAGAAGGGTGTCTTCGACCTTCAAGCTCGAGGGCACTCGCCTGGAAAACCTCGAACTGGATCGACCGTCCGCGTTGAAACTGCGAGCTGGATCGACCGATCGCACACACACACAAACACATCGCAAAGGCGGGGGCCAGGGAACGTGGGGGAGCGCTGTCTGAAATTCACACCCACGATGTAGAGGAAGGTAAATGGCTGCCACAGTGTACGGTAAGTCCTTTAGAGAGCGCGGTGGGGTTGGGGGGGGGGGGGGGGGGGGGGGGGGGGGTGGAGGGGAGGAGGAGAGAGGGAGAGAGAAGGGGAGAGAAAGGGAGAGAACGGGGAGAAGGAGGGGGATAAGGGGGGGAAAAGGGGGGAATAAGGGGGGAGACACTTTATAATAAAGTTATAAGTATAATAGTAAAATAGTTAAAAGTATAAAAGTAAAATAGTGGGCATTTTACATTACTGGTCGGTTTTCCTGAGTCCTGAAAACGCCGATGAACCAATTAAAATCCCCAGTCAGCGAAGGAGAGCCATGGCTGCCCTCGACTGCCTGTAACTAAATAGCGACCCCACTCCACTGTGCTACGAGTCAAAAAGTCCATGGCCTAGCTGAGGGCAGGAGTATGCGGGAACTTCCCTCGAGCATGAAGGAGAGTTCCAGTGACCTCATAGAACCTCCTAGGACCACGTGTCGACCATGCTGCGAGTTTGAGTCGAGGGCAAACTCTTCTAAACTCACAGATCAGGTCGCCGCAGTGGGACAGCCCCTTAACTCAGCGGGTGAGGCAGACTGAAAGAAGGTCTCGACCCGAAACGTCGCCCATTCCTTCTCTCCAGAGACTCTGCCTCACCCGCTGAGTTACTCCAGCATTTCGTGTCTAGCTACCGAGATGGATCAGAAAGGAACTTCACCACATAGGCGTCCCTGTGGTGCTTCCGCCTGTCAGGTACTTGCGACGAGGCAGATAAAAATAAGTCTTGCCCAGACGGTGGCGCAGTGGTGGAGTTGCTGCCTGACAACGCTCGCAGCGCCAGAGACCCCGGTTCAATCCCGACTACGGGTGCTCTCTGTACAGGGTTAGTACGGTCTCCCCCGTGACAGCGTGGGTTTTCTCCGAGATCTTCGGTTTACAAAGATGTACAGGGTTTGCAGGTTAAGTTTAGTTTTAGTTTAGTTTCGGTTACTTTATGGTCATGTGTACAGTGAAACAGTGAGGTACAGTGAAAAGCTTTTGTTGTGTGCTGTCCAGCCAAGAGAGAGAGACAACACATAATTACAATCGAGCCACCTGCAGTGTATAGGGGTACATGATAAGGGAATAACGTTTAGTGCAAGGTAAAGCCAGTAAAGTCTGAACAAGGTTAGTCTGAGGGTCACTAAAAAGGTGGGTGGTAGTCCAGCCCGGCTCTCTGGTTGTGGTAGGATTATTCAGTTGCCTGACAACAGCTGGGAAGAAACTGAATCCGGAGGTGTGCGTTTTTCCAATTGGCTTGGTATAAATGTCAAATTGTCCCGAGTGTGCGTACGATGGTGTTAGTGAGCGGGGATCGCTGGTCGGTGTGGGCTTGGCGGGCCGATGGGCCTGTTTCCGCACTGTATCTCTAATCTAAGCTAAACTAAACTAAACTAAACCTCCATTGATCGTGGAACAGTGGGGGCAGTTGTCGCTGGATAGAATCCGCAGATGTCTGTCTGATTCCCAGTGAGAGAATCGGAGCTCTGTGCATTTTCTGAAAGGGAGGCATCTGTGCTTTGTGAAAACACTGGGTAAACAGCGACTGATGGAACATAACAGTGTCACCATGGCATGCAGTGTTTTGGAATGTTGAGCAGGTTGTGGAAAGACTCCGACGAGAATTCCAGTCCCACTGCACGGAACACGGCAGGTTATGGAAAACCTGCAGCCGGGTGGTAGCAATAAACAGCAGACCGGCACAAGGTGCTGGAGGAACGGGCCTGCCCACTTAGGCTATTTTTCGGCGACTGCCAGCGACTGTCATAGTCGTAGAAGGTCGCCAAAAAAATGGCGACTGGACCCCCTCTTTGACATAAGATTTGAAATAGAATCATTACTTTAACACAAAAAAAACGAAATTTTTTTGAACATGTTGAAAATCCGGCGGCGACCAGAAAGACGTTACGACTCTTTGGGCGACCGAGGAGACGACTCCCGACCATACAGGCGACATCCCGGTGACCGACTGGTGACAGCCGAGTGGTCTGTGGTTGCCTAAAAAATTGGCTAAGTGGAACAGGCCCATAAAGCGGGTCAGGCAGCATCTTTTCAGTTTGAAGATAGACACGAAACACTGGAATAACTCAACAGGACAGGCAACATCTCTGGAGAGAAGGAATGGGTTTTAAGCGATTTTTCTTTTTAGTTTGGTTTAGTTCAGAGATACAGCGCGGAAACAGGCCCTTCGGCCCACCGGGTCCGTGCCGACCAGCGATCCCTGCACACTAACACACTAGGAACAATCTTTACACTTATGCCGAGGCAATTAACCTACAAACCAGCAGGTCTTTGGAGTGTGGGTGGAGATGCACGCAGGTCACGGGGGACAACGTACATAGTAACATTCTAGACTTTAGGCTGTAACAAAGAAGGAAATGTTTTTTCTTTATTTTTAAATCCAATCGCTGAGTCAGTCGAGGGGGTTTCGGTCACACCTCAAGTGAGTCACAGTAAGATGAAATAATTTTTTGATAATAATCTACTGAAGGTTTTGTATAATATGTGATGTAGACAATAGACAATAGGTGCAGGAGTAGGCCATTTAGCCCTTCGAGCCAGCACCGCCATTCAATGTGACCTTGGCTTTTCATCCCCAATAAGTACCCCGTTCCTGCCTTCTCCCCATATCCCCTGACTCCGCTATTTTTAAGAGACCTATCCATCTCTCTCTTGAAAGCATTCAGAGAACCTGCCTCCATCGCCCTCTGAGGTGGAGAATTCCACAGACTCACCACTCTCTGTGAGAAAAAGTGTTTCCTCGTCTCCGTTCTAAATGGCTTACTCCTTATTCTTAAACTGTGGCCCCTGGTTCTGGACTCCCCCAACATCGGGAACATGTTTCCTGCCTCTAGCGTGTCCAAACCCTTAACAATCTTATGTTACAATGAGATGCCCTCTCATCCTTCTAAACTCTAGAGTGTACAAGCCCAGCCTCTCCATTCTCCCAGCATATGACAGTCCCGCCATCCATTAAGTCCCGGGAATTAACCTTGTAAACCTATGCTCCACTCCCTTAATAGCAAGACTGTCCTTCCTCAAATTAGGGGACCAAAACTGCACACAATATTCCAGGTGTGGTCTCACTAGGGCCCTGTACAACTGCAGAAGGACCTCTTTGCTCCTATATTCGATTCCTCATGCTATAAAGGCCAACATGCCATTCGCTTTCTTCACTGCCTGCTGTACCTGCTTGCTTACTTTCATAGACTGATGTACAACCACCCCCAGATCCCGTTGTAATTCCCCTTTACCCAATATGAAAATATATAAAAATTAAAATATATTTTAAAATATCTTCTCAAGCAGCACGGTGGCGCAGCGGTAGAGTTGCTGCCTTACAGCGCCAGAGACCCGGGTTCGATGCATGTTTGTATGTTAATCGGCTTGCTGTATGTGTAAATTGTCCCTCATGCGTGTAAAGTAGTGTTAGTGTGCTGGGATCGCTGGCCGGTGCGGACTCGGTGGGCCGAAGGGCCTGTTTCACCGTTGTATCTCTAAACTGAACTAAACCCTTCTGTTGCCTCATGCCGCAAGCTATGTCTAATCCGTGTGATGGATGCATTATACCAAAACTACATGTGCAGTGGTTCAGGGAGTCGGCTAACTTCTATAAGCCTTGAGATTGAAGTGTGCCAGGGTGGATGAGGAATTTCAATGAGTCATTAAATAAAAACACAAATTAAATCTAGGCTCGGTAACAGTAAGGGTGAAATGATGGGATAGTCAGCAAAACCAATCTGATCCATGTCTCTTAGGGAAGTAAATAGTCGTTGAATCATAGAGCATGGAAATAGGCCCTTCAGACCAACCTGCCCATGCTGACTAAGATGCCCCATCAACACTGGACCCATCTGCCTGCATTTGGCTCATATCCTTCCAAACCTTTCAGAACCATAACCATGTCCATTTGTCTCTTAAATGATGTGATAATACCGGGCACAACTACCTACTCTGGCAGCC
The DNA here is from genome assembly GCA_035221665.1 of Okamejei kenojei. Classification (NCBI taxonomy): domain Eukaryota; kingdom Metazoa; phylum Chordata; class Chondrichthyes; order Rajiformes; family Rajidae; genus Okamejei; species Okamejei kenojei. Next base: position 12,534,174 of record CM069136.1, read on the forward strand.
CGTTCCACATACCCACCACCCCTAAATGAGGGAACACTTTTTCACACAGAGAGTTGTGAGTCTGTGGAATTCTCTGCCTCAGAGGGTGGTTGAGGCCGGTTCTCCGGATAGTCTCAAGAGAGAGCTAGATAGGGCTCTTAAAGATAGCGGAGTCAGGGGATATGGAGAGAAGGCAGGAACGGCAGTGGTGGCTCGAAGGGCCAAATGGCCTACTCCTGCACCTATTGTCTGTTGTCTATTGTAAAGAGCCCCTCAGGTTCTAATTAAATCTTTCCCCTCTCACCTTAAAACCTATGTGTTCTTGTTTGTGATTCCCCTACTCTCGCATGATCTTGTACAGCTCTATAAGATCCCCCCTCATCATAGGATTATGTTGTAAGAGCAGAATTATGCCATTTGGCCTATCAGGTCTACTCCATCATTCAATCTGATCTATCTTTTCCTCTCAATCCTATTCTCCTGCCTTCTCCCCATAACCCCAGACACTCGTACTAACCAAGAATCTATCAATCTCCACCTTAAAAATATCAATTTTATATCCAAATATCCATTGACTTGGTCTCCACACCAATTAATTCCACAGATTCACCACCTTCTGACTAAAAATAAATCCTCCTCATCTCCTTTCGAAAGGTATGTCCCTTTATTTTGAGGCTATGGTCATCTATGCTCCAAGGAATAACGTCCTAATCTGCCCAACCTCTCCCGATAGCCCTCGAGTCCCTCCAACATCCTCGTAAGTCTTCCACCTTAAATCTGTTATATTCACCCACGTTTCTCAATGCATCTCTCCAGTCCAACCACTTTGCTGTATTCTTAACTTCCACCACAACTCAGGGGCAAACAGTAGGAAGGAACTGCAGATGCTGGTTTACACCGGAGATGGGACAAGATGTTGGAGTAACCCAGCGGGACAGGCAGCATCTCTGGAGCGAAGGGATGGGTGACGTTTTGGGTCGAGACCCTTCATGCCGCACATAGACACAAAATGGGCCTCGACCTGAAACGCCACCCATTCCTTCTATCCAGAGATGCTGCCTGTCCCGTGAGTTACTCTCGCATTTTGTGACTATTTGCGGGGACAATTAGAATCAACAATGACATTGCCAGCCAGGCCCCTCCAGGAAATGAATAACCAAAGAAAAAAAATCTAGATTTTAGGCTGGAAGAAGGAATTGATTTTTATTTATTTTCAAATCTTATCGCCGAGTCAAGAGAGTTTTGGACACACCTGAAATGAGTCTTAGTAAGATGAATTAATTTTTTGATAATAATCACTTAAAAGATTTATATGATACGTGATGTTAAATTATTTTCTCAAGCAGCATAGTGGCGCAGCGGTAGAGTTGCTGCCTTGCTGTGCCAGAGACCTGGGTTCGATCCTGACCACGGGTGCTGCTTGCACAGACTTTGCGCGCTCTCCCCGTGGCCTGCGTGGGTTTTCTCCGGGTGCTCCGGTTTCCTCCCACACTCCAAAGACAGGTACAGGTTTGCAGGTTAATTGGCTTGGTATAATTGTAAATTGTTCCCTAGTGTGTGCCGGAGATGTGTTCGTGTGATGACTGGTCAGCATGGACTCAGTGGGCCGAATGGCCTGCTTCCACGCTGTATCTCTAAAGAAAAGCTTACACAAGAGCTGCACAGATCACAATCATTTGTCCGACACTTCTATGTTCAAGCAGTGCGCTGTTTGAGTTTAATGTGTCTTCATAAAAGTTAAAGGTTTACAAGATGATCCCAGGAATGAGTAGGGTTACATTTGATGAGCGTTTGATGACACATGTCCCAAGGTACAGTGAAAAGCTTGTTGTTGCATGCTAACCAACCAGCGGAAAGTCAATACATGATTACAATTGATCCATTTACAGTGTGTAGATACATGATTAGGGAATAACCTTCAGTGCAATGTAACAACAGCAAAGTCCGGTCAAGGATCGTCCGAGGGTCACCAAAGAGGTAGATAATAGTTCAGGACTGCTCTAGGATGAGGGGGGACCTCGTTGAACCTTTCCGAATATTGAAAGGCCTGGATAGAGTGGATGTGGGGAGGATGTTTCCACTAGTGGGAGAGTCTAGACCCAGAGGTGATTGCCTCAGAATTAAAAGACGTTCCTTTCGGAAGGAGATGATGAGGGGGAATTTCTTGAGCTTCCCTTCACAATTGTGCACATATCGGCAAGCCCAGAGAGTGCGTGGGCGCAGAGCTGCAAAGATTGCTCAACAGTTGACTGGGAAGAGAGCCAAGTCAATCCTTTAGGGGGTCATGCAGAAGCTATTATTCCCATCCAGCAATGCTTCATCTCTCATCTTTCAGGTGCCAGTTAGTTCAATCGGCAGCTCCCTCTGAAGGATAGGGCTACAATTACACATTCACTGGAGAGCTACACCGCATTGCATCCCAGCCTCATTCCCCTCAGCCCCCATTGCCTCTTGGTGCTGTCATCTCCCATGCTGACAATAGACAATAGACAATAGGTGCAGGAGTCGGCCATTCGGCCCTTCGAGCCAGCACCGCCATTCAACGTGATCATGGCAGATCATCCCCAATCAGTACCCCGTTCCTGCCTTCTCCCCATATCCCCTGACACCGCTATCTTTAAGAGCCCTATCTAGCTCTCTCTTGAAAGATAACTCCAGAGAACCTGCCTCCACCACCCTCTGAGGCAGAGAATTCCACAGCACTGCGAATCTAATATTAACATAAAAACCCATTGGATTTCTCACAATCGCCAAGTTGTACATGAACAGAGGAGCGCGGTTATATTTTACTTGTGCGTTGAAAATTTTGCTTGGCGCCCAAAATGTGATTTTTTTTTTAAAGTCCTGTTATTGGATGCGGTGGCATCCGAGAGCCCGGCCAAATATAAGGCCGCCGGAACCTCTGTTGTTCATTCTTGTTCAGCTGGGAATGTAAACATCCCACAAGCAGAACATTATTCACAATGGATGTGGTAACCACTGGCACTTCCGCCCATACTCAGCTGAGTAATGCTCCTGTCCCACTTAGGAAACCTGAACGGAAACCTCTGGAGACCTTGCGCCCCACCCAAGGTTTCCGTTCGGTTCCCGGAGGTTTTTGTCAGTCTCCCTAATGATCGAAAGTGGTTTCCGTTTTAAAAATCGGTAATTTTTTAGTCGAAGCCGGTTGCGATGCTAGTTGAAGGTGGTTGCCAGAGGACAAAAACCTCCGGGAACCTCCGGGAACCGCACGGAAACCTTGGATGGGACGCAAAGTCTCCAGAGGTTTCCGTTCAGGTTTCCTAAGTGGGACAGGGGCATAAGTCCATAGGTCATCGTTGCAGAATTAAGGCCATTCGGCGAGTTTAGACGGATGAGAGGGGATGTTTCCACTCGTGGGAGAGTCTAGGACTCGAGGTCACAGCCTCGGAATTAAAGGACGTTCTTTCAGGAAGGTGATGAGGAGAAATTTCTTTAGTCAGAGGGTGCTGAATCTGTGGAATTCTTTGCCACAGAAGGCTGTAGTGGCCAAGTCAGCGGATATTTTTAAGGCAGAGATAGATTCTTGATTAGTACGGATGTCAGAGGTTATGGGAGAAGGCAGGAGAAAGGGGTCAGGAGGAAGAGATACTGAAGATCAGCCATGATTGAATGGCGGAGTAGACGATGGGCCAAATGGCCTAATTCAACTCCTATTTTTATGGCCTTATGACCTTATGGCCCATCGAGTCTATTCCGCCATTTAATCATGGCTGATCTATCTCTTCCTCGTAACCCCATTCTCCTGCCTTCTCCCCATTGGCCCTTCTAATCAAGAATCTAGCAATCGAAACCTCAGAAATACCCTAATACCGCCTGCAAACCATCTGTGGCCATGAATTCCACAGATTCACCACCCTCTGACTAAAGAAATTCCTCCTCATCTGCTTTTGAAAGGTGTATTCTTTTATTCTGAGGCTGTGACTTCTAGTCCTAGACACCGTCTAGTGAAACATCCTCTCCACATCCACTCCATCCCTTCATTATATTGTAAGTTTCTATTAGATCCATGTTCTTCTCTGTGGATTGTCACCTTGTCGTGGTGGAGAAGCTTGTGTGGACCTGAGATCCTGAGAGCGATGCCGTCTGGAGCTAAGCTCCTGGTAGGGCCACCCATGGTGGTAAGGTCGAGGGGGAGGTCTCTGACAAAGAGAAATCCAACCAAGACCTCAACGGTGGAACAGGCGGAGGACGATGGCTGACCTTAGTGGAGCGTTACAACGGCTGGGAAGGCGGATGAAGGCTGCAGCAGGAAAGGGTCTCTGCTCGTCTTGGACTCCATGCCACTGGATCCTGACCCAGATCTGTCAAGGACCGTGGGGTGGCTGTCTGTGCACCAGTCTCCCCACGTTAAACAAAGTCACGCACAGGCGTCCTCCAACCCTGGAGACACCCGTGGTCAGCCTATAAGATCCCCCCTCATCCGTCTAAGCCTCAGCTAGTTTAGACTGAGTGTTTGATATATACAATACTCCTAAATGGTAAATGTACAGTTCTCTTACCCTTAGTGAATAAGCGGTCCAGTATTAGATTTTATTTGATTATGTTATTGAGGACCTTGGGGCACTTTATGCCATGAAATGTGTTGTTAATGTGCTTTTTGTTCTGTCTCTGTAATCAGCAATGCCTCACTTACAGGAGAAAATGTGAGCATGAGCGACAATTTTATTTTTATCCGTTTTGGAGGGTGGTGTAAGAGAGCTCTTTCTTGTGATTAATGAACAGAGAAATAGAGAAAGCTAATCATCACACACACACACACAGACATGCGCACACACAGACGCACGCACACTCACACAGAGACACACACACGCGCACACACACACACACACATACACACCCAGGCACAGACACACACACATACACACAGGCACAGAAACACACGCACACACACACACACACACACACACACACACACACACACACACACACACACACACACACACACACACAGACACACACACACACAGACACACACACACACACACACACAAAGGCACACACACACACACACACACACACACACACACACACACACGCACACACACACACACACACACACACACACACACACACACACACACACACACACACACACACGCACAGGCACAGGCACAGACACACACACACACACACACACTAAGGCACTCACACACGCACAAAGGCACTCACACACGCACACACACATGCAGGCATCGATGCACATAGGCACGCACACACACGCACACACACACACACACACACACACACACACACACACACACACACACACACACACACACACACACACACACACACAAGTGCGCACACACACAGTAAATCATGACTCACACGCACATGTCCAGAAATATACATACATGCACAATGTATGCACACATTACATGTAAACAATGACTTACATGTATGTGCATGGTTATGAATGCAACACATAAACACACTCATGTACCTATTACAATGAAACAATCATTCTCACCCATACATGCAATCTGTATGTACATGCACATGCTCATAAATGCACACGCCGACTCATGCACACACATACAGAATCACACAGACACACATGCACATGTCTACATCACAATCACAATCCCAATCACAATCATACTTTATTAGCCAAGTACGTTTTGCAACATACGGGGAATTTTATTTCCCAAGTCAGTCATACAGATAAAAGCAACACAACACACAAAATACATTTGAACATAAACATCCACCACAGTGACTCCTCCACATTCCTCACTGTGATGGAAGGGGAAAAAAAGTTCAATCTCTTCCCTTTTCTCTCCCGCGGTCAGGGGCCTCGAGCCCTCTGTTGACGATCTTGATTCCCGTAGCCGGCGACGTTTTGGGCCCTCCGCGTTGAGGCGATCAGCTCCTGTATCGGGGGGTGTCAGCTCCCCCGCGCTGGGCGAACGGAACCCGCATCGGGGCTGGTCGAGCCTCTGCGTTCGTTGGAGCTTCCCGACTCGGCCTCTCCCAAGACTGCGAGCTCTTGATGGTAAGTCCGCAGGCCGTGGTTGGAGCGATCCCAGGCAAGGAATCGGCTCCGATATTAAGTACGCGCCCCGCGGTGGGATCCAAGGTTAGTCCGAGGAGGCCTCCAGCTCCATCGATGGTAGGCCGCAGAGCGACCGGAGACACGACCCGGAAACATTGCGTCTCCGGCAAGGTAAGAAACTAAATAAAAAGTTTCCCCCGCCCCCGCCCCCCCCCCCCCCCCACATAAAACAAACCAGACAACCAACTTACAAAACGCACAAAATAAAAGATGAAAAAACACTTGGCGGGGCTGCCAAACGTTCGGCGCCCCTGGTGGTTATGAACATGTACATAGAACATATGTATGACCGTTGCTATTTGAAATCCTGGAAAAAAGGTCGATCCTCTCTATGCCTATTTTATACGCATCCAGCGATCCAGAGAAAACAATCTAAATCTGTCCAACCTCTCCCTGTGGCTAATACTCCCCCTAATCCATGCATCATTATGGTAAACCTCCTCTGCATGCTCTCCAAAGCCTTCACGTCCTTCCTGTAATGGGCAAACCTACTGCAGAGATGCACATCAAACAATATGTTTATCCCCAGAATGGCAGAAGCTATTGTCAATAAAACGCAACTTTGCTTGTGTCCATCGCTGAAATGTTGGAAGAGTAGAAGCAATTTATGTGAAGCGGGAGTTGCTGCAAAAAGGAAACCAGCATCATCAGAGACCCACACCACCCTGGCCACATTCTCATTTCGCTTCCACTGTCGGGAAGGAGGACCAGGAGCATGGGCACCATGGCCGCCAGGTTCAAGAACACTAGGGCCGCACGGTGACACAGCGGCAGAGTTGCTGCCTTATAGTGTTTGGAGACCCGGGTTTGATCCCGACTGCGGGTGCTGTCTGTACGGAGTTTGTACGTTCTCCCCGTGACCTGCGTGGGTTTTCTCCGAGATCTCCGGTTTCCTCCCACACTCCAAAGACGTACAGGTTTGTAGGTTAATTGCTTGGTATAAGTGCAAATTGTCCCTAGTGTGTGTAGGGTGATGTTAACGTGCGGAGATCACTGGTCGGTGCAGACCCGGTGGGCCGAAGGGCTGTATCTCTAAACTAAACTAAACTAAACCATCAGTTTCTCAAATACGCAAAACCTAACCTCGGCAACCATGATCCTCTCCGAACGGTGTCATTAGTTACAATACGGACTTCAGTTTTTCACTATTATGGCTAACTAGTATTATGATTGTTCATTTATTGTATTAGTTTTAGTTTTTGAGATAGGGCATGGTAACAGACCCTTCGGCCCATCGAGTCCACACTTTCCAGCGATCACCCTTCACACTCGTACTGTCCTACACACTAAGGACAATTTTCAGAGGCTGATTCACCTACGTATCTGCTCGTCTTTGGAATGTTTGAGGAAACCGGAGCACCCGGAAAAATCCCACGAGGTCACGGGGAGAATGGACAAACTCCGTCAAGACTCAAGAGAGTTAATTGTCATGTGTCCTAGATAGGACAATGAAATTCCTGCTTTGCTTCAGCACCACAGAATATAATAGGCCTGACTACAGAACAGATCAGTGTGTCCATTAACCATTGTGGAATATGGTGCACAGAGCACCTGTGGTCAGGATCGAACCCGGGTCTCTGGCGCTGTAGGAGTGAGTGCGTGCAGAAGGTACGATGAATGCTCACAGTCTTTTCCCCAGGGTTGAGGAATCAAGAACTAAAAAGCACAGGTTTAAGGTAAGAGGGGAAAGAATTAGTAGGAAGCCAACGGGCAACGTTTTGACACAAAGGGTGGTGGGTATGTTGATCGAGTTGACCAGTGGACATAGTTGAGGCAGGCACAATAACAACAATTGAAAGACATTTGGACAGGTACATGGATAGACAATAGACAATAGACAATAGGTGCACGAATAGGCCATTCGGCCCTTCGAGCCAGCACCGCCATTCAATGTGATCATGGCTGATCATCCACGATCAGTACCCCGTTCCTGCGCTCTCCCCATATCCCTTCGCCATTTTTAAGAGCCCTATCTAATGGGCCTGTCCCACTTAGGCGACTGCAGGAGGCTAGGCAGTCGCCTCACGGTCGCCTCATGTTCGCGGGCGGTTGCCGGGGAGTCGCCTTCCTGGTCGTGAGGAGTTCCCGCATTCCGGAAACTAGTCGCGGCCTCATTCTGGAAAATTAGCGGCGACTAGAATGAAGCCGCCCTGGAGAGTAGCGAGAATTCTCCGTGCCGTAGGTGGGTCGCCAGGAGGTCCTAGTGGGTTGCCAGGAGGTCGAAGGTTGTCGTAGGTTCTTGTAGGCTGTCGCCGGTGCTGACCGGTGAATTTCATTGGCTCATTGGAAGAAAAAAAACGTAAGCAGTTGTTTTCAGAACCAAGGATAACTGACCGGTAATATTAAATGCTCACGAGCACAGCCATGTGTCCCTGGCTCCTTAAAGGTTGGCTCCACTCGATCTTCCCACCCCGTCTACCCCCTTCAACCCCCTTCTCCCTCCCTCTCCCCCCCCCCCTCTTTTAAAGGACTTATCGTATCTGGTGGGGCTTTAGCCGTCTTAATTACAGCGCCACCTTGCTGTTCACCGCGGTATCACCTTGGCTTTGCACCGTGTGAATTTTATTCCCAGCTAGCACTCCCCCCGCTTGCTCTGTCCCCCACCTGCATAATGGGCTGGCGAAGGAAGCGATGTATGTCCGACAGTCACCGTTCCAGTTGCCGGTATTTCAGGCGACTGCCGGTAACTTGACCTTCCAAGGCAGAGGATTCCACAGACTCATAACTGTCTGTATGAATAAGTGTTTCATCATCTCCTTTCTAAATGGCTTACCCGGTATTCTTAAACTGTGGCCCCTGGTTCTGGACTAACCCGTTCATTGGGAACATGTTTCCTGTCTCTAGCGTGTCCGATCCCTTAATAATCTTTTATGTTTCAATAAGATCCCTTCTCATCCTTCTAAATTCCAGAGTATATAAGTCCAGTCGCTTCATTCTTTTCACATATGACAGTCCCGCCATCCCGGGAATTAACCTTGTAAACCTACGCTGCACTCCCTCAATAGCGAGAATTTCCTTGCCTCAAATTAGGGGAGCAAAACTGCGCACAATACTCCAGGTGTGGTCTCACTAGGGCCCTGTGCAACTGCAGAAGGATCTCTTTGCTCGATTTGCTCGAGTGATATTGGTCAAAAGCGTGTAAATGGACTAGAGTAGACGGGCCACCTTGGGGCCCGTTTTAATGCTGCGTGATTCTATGATCCGACAGCTGGTAAATCGATCCCCGCTGATCTCCCAAGTGCGCGACCGTATGTACGGGCTGTTCACAGATCAGGCGTCCCAAAGCTGAGAGGACTTGTCCCTACAGGTTTTCCAGCTATTTCTAAATGTGAGTGAGCATCTGTAATACGTAGAACAAGCGTGAAGAGATCTTAGACGAGTGATTGTTCTGGATTCTCGCTTAATGCACAGAACATTGCGCGGGTAAACACTGCCAGGGATGGCGGTGGAGGCAGGTACGATACTAGTGTTTAAGAAACTTTAGTTGCCTGCTATCCAGTCAATGGAAACTCCATGAGTGATGGGAGCAGAAATAGGCCATTCGGCCCATCAAGTCCATCTGCTATTCAATCATGGCTCATCTCCCATTCCCTCTCAACCCCATTCTCCTGGCTTCTTCCCATAACCAGAAAGACTCTGCATGATTTAATCAGGCCATCCACAGTTTGCAGATACACAAAAAGGGAATAGCTTTTAGTGGAAGATAAAGTCCAGTAAAGTCCGATTAAAGATAGTCCAAGGGTCTCCAATGAGGTCGATAGTGGCTCAGGACCTCTCTCCATCTGTTGATAGGATGGTTCAGTTGCCTGATCGCAGCTGAGAAGAAACTGTCCCTGAATCTGGATTTTATGAAACAAAAATTATGAAAAAGAATGTTTCTATCGTTGAGACATTGACACGTACTTCTTTCTGTAACGCAATAAGTAAGAATAAATAAGTAATAAGATGCACTAGAGAAAGCATCATATCTGGATACCTCACAGCTTGCTCTGGCCAAGACGTTAAGAAATTGCAGAGAGATGTGAATTCAGCAGGGTCGATCACGCAGACCGGCCTCCCCCCCCCGGCAAACATCAACAGCATCTATGCCCCCAGGAAAGCAGCCGAGACGCTAGTCTGCCTTTCTTCTCCTCGCTCCTGCCGGGCAGAAGATACAGGAGCTTCAAAGCGCCTTCCACAAGATGGAAGAGCAACTTCTTCCCCGCTGTTTTCAGACACTTCCATGGACATCTCATTTGCTAAGAATGAATTTCCCAATCTCACAACTTACCACATTGCAGCCCTTGCACTTTTAAAACAAATCTGCTCTTCCAAGTTCGAGTTTCGAGTTCAGGTGCATATTTCGAGTTCAGTTTATTGCAACGTGTGCCCTCGTACAGTGAAAAGCTTTTGGTCGCGCACTAACCAGTCAGTGGAAAGACAATACACGATTACAATCGAGCCATCCACAGTGTTCAGACACATGATCAAAGGGATAATGCAAACTGGATGAACAGCACCTCATATTTTCCTTGGGCAGTCTACACCCCAGCGGCATAATCATTGAAGGTAGACACTAAATGCTAGAGTAACTCAGCGGGTGAGGCAACATCTCTGGAGAGAAGGAATGGGCGATGTTTCAGGCCGAGACCCTTCTTCAGACCCTTCTTGTCAGGAGAGGGGAGCGGGACAAAGATAGAATGTAGTCGGAGACAGTAAGACTACTGGGAGAACAGGGAAGGGGTAGGGGATGGAGAGAGAAAGCAAGGGCTATCTGAAGTTAGAGATGTCAATGTTCATACCGCTGGGGTGTAAACTACCCAAGCGAAATATGAGGTGCAATTCCTCCAATTTGCGCTGGGCCTCACTCTGACAATGGAGGAGGCCCAGGACAGGTAGGTCAGATTGAGAATGGGAGGGGGTGTTGAAGTGCTGAGCAACCGGGAGATCAGGAAGGTTAAGAAAATGCCCCGAAACGTTGCCCATTCTTTCTCTCCAGTGATGCTGCCTGACCCACTGAGTTACGTCAGCATTTTGCGTCTACCTTCGATTTAAAACAGCATCCGCAGTTCTTTCTTACACATTCTACTCTCAAAATATATATACTTAAAAATCCAGCAGATTTGGGGATTCAGAGAAGAGCTCAGATGCAAATGGGGAACGGCTTGGTACTGGAAATTAGTTCTCGACACTCTCCCATCTTCTCTTGGTGGTGAGGTTCTCAGCTTGATAACAAACTCACTCCGTCCTCAAGGTCTGATTCTCCCTTTGAAACCATGATGAGCAAGGCCATCAATAATACATTAGCCCGTCTCCCAGTGCTCCTTGTAGCTCACACTGCCTCCCTTTCACATCTCTGCATGCCCCAGGGCTGACACTGTTAACTAGATACCATGCACTCGTTGGCAGGTCCTGCTTGAATGCCCATTCCGACTCTACACTCACGGCCATTGACGCCGGGTCACTGCCGATGGGAATGCGTTAGCTAGAGGGCGAGGCCGTGGGCGGCACGGTAGAGTTGCTGCCTTACAGCTCCAGATACCGCCTGGGTTCCATCCCAACTACGGGTGCTGTCCGTATGGGGTTTGCACGTTCTACCCGCGACATGCGTGGGTTTTCTCCGAGATCTTCAGTTTCCTTCCCACACTCCAAAGACGTGCAGGTTTGAAGGTTAATTGGCCTGGTATCAATGTAAAATTGTCCCTAGTGTGTGTAGGATAGTGTTAGTGTGCGGCGCCCAGAACTGAACACAATACTCTAAATGCGGCCCCACCATTGTCATAGAAACATAGAAACATAGAAACATAGACAATAGGTGCAGGAGTAGGTCATTCGGCCCTTCGAGCCTGCACTGCCATTCAATATGATCATGGCTGATCATCCAACTCAGTATCCTGTACCTGCCTTCTCTCCATACCTCCTGATCCCTCTAGCCACAAGGGCCACATCTGACTCCCTCTTAAATATACCCAATGAACTGGCCTCAACTACCTTCTGTGGCAGAGAATTCCAGAGACTCACCACTCTCTGTGTGAAAAATGTTTTCCTCATTTCGGTCCTAAAGGAATTCCCCCTTACCCTTAAACTGTGACCCCTTGTTCTGGACTCCCCCAACCTTGGGAACAATCTTCCTGCATCTAGCTTGTCCAACCCCTTAAGAATTTTGTAAGTTTCTATAAGATCCCCCCTCAATCTTCTAAATTCTAGCGAGTACAAGCCGAGTCTATCCAGTCTTTCCTCATATGAAAGTCCTGACATTCCAGGAATCAGTCTGGTGAACCTTCTCTGTACCCCCTCTATGGCAAGAATTGCATATACAACTGCAACACGATCTCCCAACTTCTATTCTCAAAAGATAGACACAAAATGTTGGAGTAACTCAGCGGGTCAGGCAGCATCTCTGGAGAGAAGGAATGGGCGACGTTTTGCGCTGGGCCTCACTCTGACAATGGAGGAAGCCCAGGACAGAAAGGTCAGATTTGGAGGGGGAGTTGAAGTGATGAGCCACTGGGAGAACAGGTAGGTTAAGGCGGACTGAGCGGAGGTGTTCAGTGAAACGATCGCCGAACCTGCGCTTGGTCTCGCCGAATGTAGAGAAGTTGACACCTGGAACAGCGGATACAGTGTATGAGGTTGGAGGAGGTGCAAGTGAACCTCTGCCTCACCTGGAAAGACTGTTTGGGTCCTTGGATGGAGTCGAGAGGGGAGGTAAAGGGATGGAGTGGAGGGGGGAGGTTGCATCTCCTGCGGTTGCAGGAGAATGTACCTGGGGAGGGGTGGTGTGGGTGGGAAGGGACGAGTTGACCAGGGGTTTCCGCGGGAACGGTCTCTGTGGAAAGCAGAAAGGGGTGGAGAATATTGATGTCTCTAACTTCAAGTAACCCTTGCATCCTCTCTCTTTACGTCCTTCCCCCACCCTAGAGCAAAGATGAAATACGAACGTAATAGGCAATAATATAAATTATATTGGGGAAATAAATAAATGGCAGAGGAGTTGAAGACCTTCTTTTGCATCAGTCTTTACAGTGGAAGACACCAGCAATGTGCCTGAAATTCAGAGAGTCAAGGGTGGAAGTTAGTGTTAGTGGAGTGGCTATTACCAGGGAGGAGGTACTTAGGAAGCTGAAAGGGCTGAAGGTGGATAAGTCACCTGGGTCGGATGGACTGCACCATGGGGTTCGGAAAGAGGTGGCTTTAGAGATTGCGGATGCATTGATAGTGATATTTCAGGAATCACGAGAGTCAGGAGTGGTCCCAAATGATTGGAAAATTGCCAATATTACCCCGTTGCACAAAAAGGGAGCAAAGCAGAATAGTGGGAACTGTTGGCCGATTAGCCTGACTTTGGTGCTGAGTCCATTAGAGTCCATTATAAAGGATGAGCTTACGGGGTACTTAGAATTTCACGATAACATAGGCAAAAGTCAGCTTGGCTTTGTGAAGGGGAGGTCTTGCTTGACAAATTTGCTGGAATTCTTTGAAGAAGTAAATAGCAGGGCAGACAAAGGATGGTCAGTAGATTTTGTTTACCTAGATTTTCAGAAAACCTTTGATAAGGTGCCACACGTTAGGCTGCTTAGGAAGATGAGAGCCCATGGTATCAAAGGGCAGATGCCAGCATGGATAGTAGGTTGGCTGGATGGCAGAGGACAAAGAGTGGCAATAAAGGAGGCTTTTTTTAGCTGGCTGCCAGTGACTAGCAGAGTTCTGCAGGGCTCGGTGCTGGGGCCGCTACTTTTCACGTTGTATATTAATGGTTTGGACGAGGGGATTGAGGGCTTTGAGGCAATGTTTGCAGATGATACAAACATAGGTGGAGGGACAGGTTGTGTAGAGAAAGCAAGGGCTCTGCAGAAGGACTTGGACATGTTGGGAGAGTGGGCAGAGAAGTGGCAGTGTGGCAAAGTGTGGAGTTATGCATTTTGGTAGTATGAATAAAGGCGTGGACTATTTTCTAATTGGGGCGAGAATCCAGAAATCGGAGGTACAAAGGGACTTGGGTGTGCCGATGCAGGGTTTCCAAAAGGTTAATTTGCAAGTCGAATCAGTAGTAAAGAAAGCAAACTGAATGCTAGGATTCATTTCAGGAGGGTTTGTATACGAAAACAGGGATGGAATGTGGAGGCTCTATAAGGCGCTGGTATGGAGGCCACATTTGGAATATCGTGAGCAATTTTGGGCATCATATCTGAGGATGTGCTGGCTCTGGAGAGGGTCCAGAGAAGGTTTACAAGAATGATTCCAGCAATGAGTCGGTTAACCTATGATGAGCGTTTGACGGCACTGGGCCTGTACTCGCTGGAGTGTAGAAGAATGGGGGGACATCATTGGAAAAATACAGAATAGTGAAAGGCTTGGATATGGTGGATGTTTCCACCAGTGGGAGAGTCTGGGATTAGAGGTCATAGCCTCAGAATTAAAGGACGTTCTTCTAGGAAGGAGATGAGAAGAAATTTCTTTAGTCGGTGGGTGGTGAATCTGTATAATTCTTTGCCACAAAAGGCTGTGGAGGCCAGATCAGTGGATATTTTTTAAGGGAGAGATAGATAGATTCTTGATAAGTACAGGTGTCAGAGGTTATGGGGAAAAGATAGGAGAATGGGGTTAGAAGGGAGAGATAGATCAGCCATGATTGAACGGTGGTGTAGACTTGATGGGCCAAATGGCCTAATTCTACTCCAATTCCTTAGGGTCTTATGACCCAAGTCATCATACTAGGTTGACTGTCATCCTGTTGAGTTTCATTGTCTGAAACACGTTTTCACCTAGCCTACAGCCAACACCGTCCGACACACACTAAGGACAATTTACATTTATTACCAGAGCCAATTAACCTGCAAAACTATACGTTTTTGGAGTGTGGGTTGGAAACCGGAGCACCGGGAGATAACCCAGGTAGGTCATGGGGAGAACGTGCAAACTCCGTTCAGACAGCAACCGTGGTCGGGATCAAACCCGGGTTTCTGGCGGTGTGAGGCACATAGTGCCGCCCAGTAATACATAAACCATCTAGGAGAGTGTGAGCTGGAGATCAAGATAAAGATTTTATAGGAAGGAACTGCAGATGCTGGTTTACACCGAAGATAGACACAAAATGCTGGAGTAACTCAACGGGACAGGCAGCATCTCATAATCATAATCATACTTTATTAGCCAAGTATGTTTTGCAACATACGTGGAATTTGATTTGCCACACAGACATACGAATAAAAATAAAACAAAATACACAAAATACATTTTAACATAAACATCCACCACAGTGACTCCTCCACATTCTTCACTGTGATAGAAGGCAAAAAAAAAGTTGAATCTCTTCCCTTCTTTGTTCTCCCGCGAGCCTTCCGTTGACGGGACGATCTTGGCTCCCGTAGCCGGCGGCCGTGCCCTCCGCGTCGGGGCGATCAAGCTCCGTTTCTCTGGAGAGAAGTCGGGACTCGACCCGAAACGTCAGCCAGAGACGCAGCCTGTCCCGCTGAGTTACTCCAGCATTTTGTGTCTGCCAAGAAAAATACTTTTCTCCGAATTGAATAAAACCCAATTCTTTCCACAGGGGGAGCTGTGGGACTGTGCACGGTTTTATACATTTTATTTAAAAGATTGTTTCTGTGGGAAGTTAATAATAGGGTTTGCTCGCTGGATCTGATTCCCAACAAAAGATTAATAATCCATGATAGGTTAACAATCTCAGGCTGTTCAGTATTCTTCCCCTTTTTTTGGTTGGTTGGCAATCATTTGGACAAGTTAATTATTTTAATTAACTTAATACAATCGATAGACACATTGATAATGTCTCAACTATAATCTGTGGTGGCATTTCCGATTCCTTAGGTCTTACCTGTTGCTTTCCTCCCCTCCAAACCTACAATAATATTGCAGGGATTTGGAGTCATAGAGTCATGCAGCATTGAAACAGGCCCTTCAGCCCAACTTTACCTTGCTGACCAAGATGCCCCATTTACACAAGTCCAGCCCGCCAGCGTTTGGCCCAAATCCCTCCAAACCTTTCCTATCGGTAAACCTTCTCTTTAAACCCAGCCTCTTGATTTTCCTTGCCTGAATGCACTGCATCATTCAGGGTTTCGTCTCCCAGTTGCGAACCATTTTTATTGCCCTTACCATTCCCTCAATGATGTTTCTGTCCTGGGTCTGTCTCCTCCATTGCCTGAGTGAGGCCACATGCAACCTGGAGGAACAGCACCTCAAATTCCACTTTGGGTGGCTTACAAGCAGTATGAACGTTAAATTCTCCAATTTTTGGCAACTTATGCACATACTCCTCTCTCCCCTCCTGCTATCAAAGGTCAGTTAACCAGTTCTACAGATCCCTGATCCCAAGCCAACAATTGGCATATTGAGGAACTGCCCTGCCTGAGGTCTTTAGTTGATTTGTCCTGGTCTTTTCTTGCTTCAGGTTCCCTCCCTCCCTCCTCCCTCCCAGCCACAATCAAAGATCCTATAGCGAGCAAGATAGTCGATTCGACGAAAAATACGTAGTACGGTCATGGGCAGATTCATGGGTAATTTAAGGCCCCGTTTCCGTAACCGGCATCCGTCTCCACACCAAAGATCCCATAGGATATTAGTGCGGAGACGGAAGCCGGTTACGGAAACATCCTCGTAAAAATAAAAGTTCTTTGGTAAAAATCTCATCCTCATTTTCAGAATTTAAATTTATTAACACAAACTGTTCCCCCGCAACGTTGATTACACTGCGAGTCGGGTCGGGTCGGGTCGGGTTACGGAAATGGATGAAAAAAAGGCCCACGTTCCGTTCCGTTGCGTACTACACGTCAGCCCATTGCATTTAGCAGGAGTGGTCTATCTTGCTCCCCTAGAAGATCTTTGGCCACAATCAGTCTGAAGAAGGGTCCTGACCCGAAACGTCACCTCAAGTCAAGTCAAGTCAAGTCACTTTTATTTCTATAGCACATTTAAAAAACAACTCTCGTTGGCCAAAGTGCTTTGCATTGGTGGAGGTACTAACGTTATACAACAGTGGTTCATAGATTAAGTACATACATAAATACACACATATAGCCCTCCCTCAGAGGACGTCAAGAAAGGCTTGAGAGTAAACACTTATCCATGTTTAATTTTATTTAGGTTAGTGATACAGCGTGGAAACAGGCCCTTCGGCCCACCCTGTCCGTGCCGTCCAGCGATCCCCGCACACTAACACCATCCTACACACACAGGGGCACGTTTTCCAATTTTACCAAGCAAATTAGCTTACAAACCTACGGGTGCTGCCCATACGGAGTTTGCACGTTCTCCCCGCGACCACGTGGGTTTTCTCCGAGATCTTCGGTTGCCTCCCACACTCCAAAGTTGGCTTGGTATAAGTGCAAATATTCCCTCGCGTGTGTGGGACACTGATAGTGTGCGGGGATCGCTGGTCGGCGCGGACTCGGTGGGCTGAAGGGCAAGTTGCCGCGTTGTATCTCTAAATTAAAATAAACTAAAGATCTGAGCCAGCTTGCAATCGGAAGCTAGCGCATTTGGTCAATTAATTTTACAAAGCTCCTTGAGGTTGCTGCATCAATTTTAAGGTTGAAGCACAATACGCCACACAGTCACTTGTGGTCCCGAGAGAGACTCCGGAGGGAGACCAGGAGGCGACAATACTAGATCAAAAGCAGAACAGCCTTTCCTGCCAGACAACGTTCCTTTTTAATTGAGCAGCACTTTCATCTGTTCAAATTCATTATTAAAACAGTTGTGCAGTGCAGGCGTCTTCTGTTTGATGAACTCAATTGAAATACTGAGATGCAGAATGAATGAAGGAGTTGAATTTGGATGAAATATAAACCTGGCTACTTAAACAGTGAGCGATAGGGTCATAAATCAACGGTAACAGGCTCAACTTTTCCGTAAAGTCATAGAGAGTCACACAGCGTGGAAACAGGCACCAACTTGCTCACACTGACCAAGAGTCCCATATGCACTAGTCCCACCTGCCTGCGTTTTTCCCATTTCCCTCTAATCATGTCCTATCCATGTACCTGTCTAACTGTTTCTTAAATGTTGGGTTAGTCCCAGCCTCAACTACCTCCTCTGGCAGCTTGTTCCATACACCCACCTTTGTGTGAAAAAAATTACCCCTCAGATTCCTATTAAATGTTTTCCCCTTCACCTTGAACCTATGTCTTCTGGTTCTTGTTTCCCCTACTGTGGGCAAGAGATTCTGTGCATCTAGCCGATCTAATCCTCTCATGATTTTCTACACCTCTATCAGATTACACCTGTTTCT
Organism: Okamejei kenojei; assembly: GCA_035221665.1. Taxonomy (NCBI): domain Eukaryota; kingdom Metazoa; phylum Chordata; class Chondrichthyes; order Rajiformes; family Rajidae; genus Okamejei; species Okamejei kenojei. The sequence continues at coordinate 12,552,458 of CM069136.1, forward strand.
CCTGCTAAACCTCTCCCTATAGCTCAAACCCTCGAGCCCTGGCAACATCCTTGTAAACTTATCTGTATGCTTTTAAGCTTGACGACACTTTACTAGTCTTAGAATAAAGGGGAGGTCATTTAAGACTGAGGTGAGAAAAAACGTTTTCACCCAGAGAGTTGTGAGTTTATGGAATTCCCTGCCACAGAGGGCAGTGGAGGCCAAATCACTGGATGGATTTAAGAGAGAGTTAGATAGAGCTCTAGGGGCTAGTGGAGTCAAGGGATATGGGGAGAAGGCAGGCACGGGTTATTGATTGGGGACGATCAGCCATGATCACAATGAATGGCGGTGCTGGCTCAAAGGGCCGAATGGCCTCCTCCTGCACCTATTTTCTATGTTTCTATGTTTCTATGTTAAGAGTCCTCACTATTCTTTCCCCTACAACAATCACCTATCTATGTTTATAGCTATTTTTGTCGATACAGTGCAGAAACAGGCCCTTCGGCCCACCTAGTCCGTGCCGATCAGCGATCCCCGTACTCTAACATTATCCTGCACACAATTTACAATTTTAACCAAAGCCAAATTAACGTACAAAACTATACGCCTTTGGAGTGTGGGAGGAAACCGGGGCACCCAGGAAAAAACCCACGCAGGTCACGGGGAGAACGAACAAACTCCATGTAGACAGCACCTCATAGTCAGGATCGAACCGGGGGGTTCTCTGGCCCCTTGAGGCAGCAACTCTACTGCTGTACCGCCTCAGAGATGCTGCCAGACCCGCTGAGTTATTCTGGGTTTCCTTTGATAGACCCAAAACGCTGGAGCGACTCAGAGGGATGGCCAGCATCTGTGGAGAGAAGGAATGGGTTACCCGTTTTGGATCGAGACTGTGCTGTCTGATCCGTTGGCTGCTCTCATCCAGTCGCGCGGCTGAACACAGCGCGACCCTCTCTGATGGAGACCAGGCGACGATTTATCTTGCATCCTGTGGACCAAAGTGCTCGGTTCACTCGGCTTCATATTACATCAACCAAATGCATTGAGTTACCAGGGGACCTGTCAGTCTTCACATTAGACAGCTAGCAGTGGATATTGAAACTCAAGAATTCACAGTCACACACTGGATGAATGGGAATTGCCTTTACAGCTCATATAATTTAATGTGGAGAAATAGCGAGCCCATAATTTCCTCACAGCGCTTTTGTCACTTAACTGAAATTTAATTATCAAGTCCTCAATAAAAAAAAAAAGGAATCTTCAAATTCTGCAAAGATCGTTTTGCACAAAGCCTTTTAAATTTACTGCCGGAGAATAGATAAAACATAATGGGGATACTATAAAACCCTTTCATTATTTCTGAGTAAGAGATTTTATATGTTTTGTTTGAATTATAGATTACAGCTCCAAATGTTATATCATCAGATCTCAACAGTGTAATGTTCACCAGGTAACGTGACTCACGAAACATCATACAGCCTGCTGGCCCACTCGAGCACAGCAATGCAGATTCTTGCCACTAATTTGCATCTGTAACATCGCAGATGTTAAAGTGCATCTGTTCCTCCCTTCTCTCAACTTAAGTACGAGCTTTGTAAGGCCAATAGACAATAGACAATAGGTGCAGGAGTAAGCCATGCGGCCCTTCGAGCCAGCACCGCCATTCAATGTGATCATGGCTGATCATCCCCAATCAGTACCCCATTCCTGCCTTCTCCCCATATCCTCTGACTCCGCTATTTTTAAGAGCCCTATCTAGCTCTCTCTTGAAAGCATCCAGAGAACCTGCCTCCACCGCCCTCAGAGGCAGAGAAATCCACAGACTCACCACTCTCTGTGAGAAAAAAGTGTTTCCTCGTCTCCGTTCTAAATGGCTTCCTCCTTATTCTTAAACTGTGGCCCCTGGTTCTGGACTCCCCCAACATCAGGAACATGTTTCCTGCCTCTAGCGTGTCCAAGCCCTTAACAATCTTATATGTTTCAATGAAATTCCCTCTCATCCTTCTAAACTCCAGAGTGTACAAGCCCGGCTGCCCCATTCTCTCAGCATACGACATTCCCGCCATCCCGGGAATTAACCTTGTAGGACGAGCGATGGCCGTCAGTTAGCACAGGGGGTGTCTTGTCTCTGTGTCAGGAATGGTGTTAAATGTGGAGACCCTGTCGTGCTGGCGCAGCGGTAGAGTTGCTGCCGTACCGCGCTTACAGCGCCAGGGACCCGGGTTCAATCCCAACAGCGGGTGCTTGTTTGTACGGAGTTTGTACGTTCTCCCCCCTGGGGTTTCCCCGAGATCTCCGGTTTGCTCCCACCCTACAAAGGCGTACAGGTTTGCAGGTTAATTGGCTTGGCATGAATGTAAATGGTCCTGGATGTGCTGCTGTGGGCGGTGTTGGGGACAGATATGATTGTGGCATTCAAGAAGCTTTCAGATAGGCACATGGATAGAAAATGAATGGATCACACACACAGGCAGAGGAGATTGATTTAACTTTGCCGTTGTGTCGGGCGGTTAGTGTGCGGGGATCGCTGGTCGGCGCGGACTCGGTGGGCCGAAGGGCCTGTTTCCACGCTGTATCTCTAAACTAAACTAAACTAAACATGGAACAGTACAGTACAGGAACGGAACCTCCGGCCCACCATGTCCGTGCCAGAACACGATGCCAAGTGGTAAATTAATCTCCTCTCGCTGCACATGATCCATTCCTAGTCTATCCATGTGCCTATCTAAAAGCTTCTTACATGCCACTATTGTATAACTCTGGAAATAAACTGTTTCAGGTCCGGGTGAGTGGTGTGTAAGGATACGATGCAGCTATACCCCTTTTTAAAAATTTTCTTTTCTTTATATTTTCCTTTTTTTTCCCCGCTTATCTTTCTCAGCCTTTACAGATTTATGGGGGCCCTCTCTTTCCACTTTTTCACGTACTATTAATATCACTATCATCTAACTTTCTCTATTTTTCTTTTTCTTGCTTCTGTTACTTTTCTCTTATTAAATTTTAAAACAAGAAGTGGTACATGAAATGTATTATGTTATTTTTGGTTTATATTATTGTGCATTACTTCTAAGAAATAAAATTGAAAAAATTAAAATTAAAAAATTAAAAAAAGCCACTATTGTACCTGTCCCCCCCCCAACCCCCCCCCCCCCCCCCCCCGCCCCCCCCCCACAGCACCTCCGGGCACCTAACACCCGGTGTAAAACATCTGCTTTGTACATCCCCTTTAAAATTTGCCCCTCTCACTTAAAAACAATGATCTCTAGTCTTTGACATTTCCACACTGAAAGAAAGTTTAGTTTAGTTTAAACCGAAGATAGACACAAAACGCTGGGGTAACTCAGCAGGTCAGACAGCGTCAGATTACTAGGTTAATTCCCGGGATGGCGGGACTGTCTCATATGATGAGAGAGTGGAGCGGCCGGGCTTGTACAATCTTGAGTTTAGAAGGATGAGAGGGGATCTTGTTGAAACAAATGAGATTATTAAGGGTTCAAGAAGGAACTGCAGATGCTGGAAAATCGAAGGTAGACAAAAGTGCTGGAGAAACTCCGCGGGTGAGGCAGCATCTATGAAGCGAAGGAAATAGGCAACGTTTCGGGCCAAAACCCTTCTTAAGGGTTTGGACACGTTAGAGGCAGGAAACATGTTCCCTATGTTGGGGGAGTCCAGGGGCCACAGTTTAAGAATAAGGGGTAAGCCATTTGGAACGAAGATGAGGAAACACTTTTTCACACAGAGAGTTGTGATTCTAAAAACATAGAAACATAGAAACATAGAAAATAGGTGCTGGAGGAGGACATTCGGCCCTTCGAGCCAGCACCGCCATTCATTGTGATTATGGCTGATCATCCCCAATCAATTCACAACTCTCTCTGCTGGTGGGCAAAGATTTTGTACATCCCAAAATCCTGGGGCGCCGCGCGGCCCCACATCACTGCCTACGTCACCACGCACCATGTATGTGCAATGCGCACCATGTAATGTGTAATGCGCACCATGCGCGCATCACATGCGTGGCACGCCACACGCATTGTGCGTCGTGACGCGCAAATGATGTTGTGTAAATTGCGCACAAGTGGGACAGGCCCTTAAGAAGCAATTAGGCAGGTACCATGGATAAGGGCAGGTTTAGATGGACATTGGCCAAACACAGGCAGGTGGGACTAGTGTAGTTGGTACATATTGGTCGGTGTGGGCACGTTGGGCAGAAGGACCTGTTTCTGTAAATACGCTCCTAAAGCTTATCCCCCCCAGTCTAGTTCAGAAAAAACACTGAGTCAAGCACTGGAACAACTAACATTTTTTTTTGATCGAACAACAAATCCCCTATACGATACCTAAACCACCGTGGGTTCGATCCTTGTCTCTGCCTGGCCAAGCCCTTCAGCCTCGTGCAGGCAGACACTAGCCAAAAGGTCACGCAGTCCCAAGCGCCCTTCCAGAAGATCAACACCGATCCAAATGGGAGCTATCTTTTATAGGTCCACAAACCCTGAGGGGCTGAACTACATAGGGGTGGTTCCTCTTACAAGCCAATTACACATATCGATTATATTAAAGTATTATTGACAGTTCCCCAACCCAATTACAAATAGTCCCAAACAATGTTTCTCCAGAAGCTTCTGGAAGGAAGTTAGTTAACTGAATAATGCAACATTTACCCTGGCAGTACAAACAATTCAGCCAGGGCTTCACACATCCGCCAACTTTCTTGCAACATTATTTACATTATTTACAATCCCTTTGCAGCAATCCAATCAAACCCATGCATTTACAACACCTTAGAATTTCTCTGCAAGGTCCTCATACATACTATCAATTGCTAAGATGGACCTTCCTTATCTGGTGTCTAATCTGGGACCTGGACTTCCTGGCACCAGCTTGCAGCTTGAGGCTTCTCACAGATTTATATTTTATATTTATATGCTTTATATGCTTTATATTTTAGCTCTATTTTAGCCAGGATTTACATTTCCACACTGTAAGACTCTGTGACTCAAAGGCAAGATAGCACGCAATAAAGGCTTTTCACCGTACCTCGGTACACGTGATACATGTGTTAATAAACTAAACTGAACAGTGGGATTGAGTACCGCAGAGGTGATGGAAGATAACAGTCTGTTGCAACAGAGTTTGGAAAGACAAACTGATTTGTACTGAAAATGAATCGTGTGCCAAGAACACTGGGCATGAAATGGGAACTTCTGGATTTCAATGTTCACAAAAAGGAATTGCCATTCATCATTTTGATAGATAAACAGTGTCAGATACTATAAGTTACAAAGCCGATTAGATCTTTGCTAGGCCTCCCATTGTATTTGAAAGTCACTCAAATAACAGCTCGTAATATTTACTTTACTGGCAATGTTCTGCTTCAGCTAGTCACTGTCAAAGCCCTCCCACAACAATGAATTCTCCGAACCATCCCAATAATGACAGGATCTTCTCTGCAATAATTCCAGAAGATAGGGGGCTAATATGTGTAAAACTGTGGACGATGCACTTAGAGTGGGGAAAGCAGGAATAAATAAACGAAGGAGAGAGAAAGAGAGAGAGAGGGGGGGGGGGGGGCAGAGAGAGGAGAGAGAAAGAGAGAGAAAGAAAGGGGGAGAGGAGAGAAAGATAGAGAGAGAGAGAGAGAGAGAGAGAGAAAGAAAGAGGAAAAGAGAGGGAAAGAAAGAAAGAATGAAAGAAAGAACGAAAGAAAGAAGGAAATAATTAGAGAAGGAGAGAAGGAGAGAAGGAGAAACATAGAAACATAGAAAATAGGTGCAGGAGTAGGCCATTCGGCCCTTCGAGTCTGCACCGCCATTCAATATGATCATGGCTGATCATCCAACTCAGTATCCTGTACCTGCCTTCTCTCCATACCCCCTGATCCCTTTAGCCACAAGGGCCAAGAAGGAGAGAGGGGGAGAGGGGGAGGGGGAGAAAGGAGAGAGGCGTGGGCCAAGAGGGGGAGAGGGTTGGAGGGCGAGGGGGAGAAGGATAGAGGGGGGAGAGGGGGGGGGGAGAGAGAGGAGAGAGAGTGGTGATAAGAGAGAGAGAGAGAGAGAGAGAGAGAGAGAGAGAGTGAGAGAGGGGGGGGGTGGGGTGGTCACTTGGAGACAGCAGACTGGAGACTCGATTACGCAACGCAGCCTCCCCCGCAGGGCGCGAGGCCTGTTAATTTGTACTGTTACTTTATTCATAGTATTTTTTTTTCTGCGTTTTAACTGTATTTTGTGCTTTCATAAAAAAGATTATTGCGTTCTTGAAAAAAAAAAAAATAAAATATAAGAGAGTGAGAGGAGAGGGAAAATAAGTGTGCTGGGAATATGAAGAAGGAATGAGAGGGAGAGAGAAAGATGAGCAAGAGAGAAAAGTAAAATTGAAGACTGGACAGAATGGAGAAGGGTGAGGAGGGATGCCCCTGAGAGATGGATGGAAGGGAGAAAGAAGGGATGGAAGGGGCGATGGAGAAGAGGCGAAGTGCGTAGAGGAGGGAAGGGGAGAAGGAAATGGGCGAAGGGTCTTCAACCCAGAAATGGTTTAATTCTAGTACATTCTTCTATAATAGAGCGTGAGAGTCCAAGTGTTTTATTGTCCTATGTCCCGAAACAGAACCATGACATTATTACTGTGCAGCCAACACAACAGAATATGTGAGCTTAGAAAACTTAAGCTGCAGATGAGTCTACAAGGAGAGGTTGGACAGACTTGGATTCAAAAGAAACTGCAGATGCTTGGTTTTATACAACCAAAAATAGACACAAAAATGCTGGAGTAAACTTAATAGGCCTGAAGAAGGGGTCCCGACACATGAAACGTCACCGTCACGCTATCCATTTTCTCCAAAGATGCTGCCTGACACACCGCCGTGTCACGCAGAAGATTTGTGCCTATCTTTGGACCCCCCAGAATCAATTTGGGGGATTGTTTTATTTGGGCTTCCAGAGGTTTGAGGAGAGACCTGACAGAAGTATAAATAATTATTAGAGGGTTTTAGATGGGGTAGACAGTCAGAACCTTTGTCCCTCGTTGAAAATATCAATCAAACTTTTTCACCCAAAGTGTTGTGAATCTGTGGAATTCTCTGCCACAGAAGGTACGCAGTGAGACCAATTTCACTGGATTTTTCAAGAGCGAGAGTTAGAATTTAGCTCTTATGGCTCTAAAGGAATCAAGGGATTATGGGAAAAAGCATGGTACGGGGTGGGGGGCGGGGGTAAGATTTTGGGATGATCAGCCGTGATCATGTATGTGAATGGCGGATGCTGCGGCTCGAAGGGCCGACGATAATGGCCTACTGCTGCAGCTATTTTCTATGTTTCTATGTTTCTATCAAAGGTAACGCTACAAATCTGAAAGAAAAAAGACAAAAAATGTTTTCTACCATTGACCAAATGGTTTGTACCAGTGATCCCTGCAAGTTAACACTACCCTACACACACTAGGGACATTTTATACCAGGCCAATTAACCTGCAAACCTGTGCGTCTTTGGAGTGTGGGAGGAAACCGAAGATCTACGGAGAAACCCACGCAGGTCACGGGGAGAACGTACAAACTCCGTACAGACAAGCACCCGTAGTCGGGATCGAACCCGGGCTCTAAAAGCTCAGCAAGGCAGCAACTCTACCACTGGGCCACCGTGGGGCTCTAACTGTGAAGGGTATGACAGCAGGGAGAGATATGTTGATAAAAATGGAAGAGGGAAACATGTAAAACCATCATGAGCTGTTACATTCCTACCTACTGTTGCCCGGAACTCTGTTCTGAATTGGAGGTAAAGCAACAATGGCCGGATTGATTGGAATCGATCCTGGAATTGCAAAGCGTTCGATATGTTGACCTTCACAATGATATGCTATTGCCCAGCAGCAACCGTCTCCAATCACCATGGACCTTTCCGATTGCAATTTCGGCATTCGTGCAAGGTGAATTAGTAACAGGGGGCCTGCAAATGTAACAGGCGCGGTCGTGCGCAGATAAGAACACAGCGATGTGAAACTTCAATAGTTTCGCAAGGAAAACTAATTGAATGTCCAAATCGAAGGTGTATACAGATGCGATGTAGGAAAGTTACACATTATCGCTATTATTTAATTGGGAATAGAATTGCTTAGTCTTACCCGACGTCAGAGACCCTGATTGGATTTTGACCTTGGTTACTGTCTGTATGGAGTGTGTACATTCTCCCTGTGACCCGCGTGGGTTTTCTTTCTCCAGGTACTCCGGTTTCCTCGCACACTCCAAAGGCGTACAGTTGGTAGATGGTATGGTATAGTATAGTACTCTATTTGTCAGATGGTACCGAGGTGCAGTGTAAATTATTATTGTGTTTAGTTTAGTTTAGTTTAATTTAGAGATACAGTGCAGAGACATGCCTGGGCCACCGAGTCCGACCGACACAGCGATCCCCACACACTAACACGCACGAGAGACAATTTTACATTGATACCTAGAAACCAAGCCAATTTAACATGCAAACCTGCACGTCTTGGAGTGTGGGGGAGCAACACCGGAGATTCTTGAGAAAACCCACGCAGGTCACGGAGAGAAAGTACAAACTCAGTAACTGACAGACACCCTATAGTCAGGATTGAACCCGGGTCCCAGGCGTTTTGTAAGGCAGCTAACTCGAAACCGCCGCGCCACAGTGCCACACCCGCCCAATTCATTTTTAAAACAGTTGATTGCAAGTGTCGCATGACATAATCATTTTGATACATATTAAATAAGCATCTCACATACAGTACAATATATAAACAGTAAATTCTGCGGACAGTATACGGTGTCGCTCGTTTTGGTGCCTTTTTTCAAGTTCCCAGTTGTAAGACAGGGTTCTTGACCTGACTATTGAAAGGCCCGTTTTGCCTGGCTGCGTTGATTTTAATTGGCATCGGTTTTAAAAACTGTAAAAATTGTCCCTAGTTTACAGGACAGTGCTGGTTACGAGGTGATCGCTGGTCGTGGGCGGCGCGGAACTCGGTGGGCCGAAAAGACTTGTTTCTGCGCTGCATCTAAAGTCTCCGAAGCCAATTTCGTTTGTTTTACCAACAAGACTCCGCCAATCTGCTGTTCCTTGTATCTTCGCTTGCTCTAGTTCACCCCCAGACAACGTCACAGCCTTAAATCTTCTCTCACGTTTGTGAATCTTCCTTATCTATTCACAGAATGTGCTTAATGTTTATGATCCGTCCCTAATTAAACCCAGTAGTACTGAGACCGTTAAGTGCCAAATGAATTGGTAAGTCAAGGGTCAGTTATGACTCAATGGGATTTGGATAGGCAGCTTTTCTTCCCCCACGAAGGACAATTAGTCCAAACAAATTGTGTCTTTTTTCACAGCGACACTTACTCCAGGAAGATTCTGAACATTTTTCCGCTTGGTTTTTATTCCAGATTTATCTGAGCCCTTGAACATCTGCACAGCGGTAGAGTTGCTGCCTCACAGCACCAGAGATCCGGGTTCGATCCTGACTACGGATGCTGTCTGTACGAGTTTGTACGTTTCTCTTTCTCCCCTCTCATCTCGTACTGCGCAGGTTTTGCTCCGGGTGCTCTTGTTTCCTCCCGCACTCCAAAGACCGTGCGGGTTTGTAAATTAATAGTTTTGTTTTTTTGTGCCGCCGACCTAATGATTTATATCAACGATCCCCGCAAGTTAACACTACCCTACACACACTAGGGACAATTTTACATTTTATACCAAGCCAATTTACCTACAAACCTGTACATCTCTGGAGTGTGGGAGGGAACCGAAGATCTCGGCGAAAACCCACGCGGGTCACGAGGAGGACGTACAAACTCCGTACAGACAGCACCCGTAGTCGGGATCGAACCTGGGTCTCTGGCGCTGTGAGGCAGTAGCTTTACCTTTACGCCACTGTGCCGCCCGCACTGGAAACACTCAACAGATCAGGCAGTATGTGTGGAAAGAGAAGGAGTTAAGGGCCTGTCCCACTTAGGCGAATGTTTAGGCGACTACAGGCGACTAGGCTGTCGCCACACGGTTGCCGGGGTGTCCCCTGTATGGTCGTGAGTAGTCTCCTCAGTCCCCCAAAGAATTGTAGCATTGTCTGGTCGCCACTGGATTTTGAAACGTTCGAAATATTTCTACTACAGTCAGCGACAGTTGGCCTGACGCCAATGAGCGTAGCTTGACTTCTCCTGACGTAGGTGCTGTCGTAGGTTGGTGCCAGGATGACGCAGGTTGTCGCCGGTGCTGACTTCGGTGAATTCCATTGGCGACCACCTTCGTCAACCTACGTCAACAGTCGACAGGGTTACCGGCGACTGAATTGTCTTCAGCTGTCGCCGACAGGGACGTGGCTTGTCGCGGGTGGACGTAGGTTGTCGTAGGTGTAGTCGTAGGTGGACGTTCTAAAGTGTCGCCGGTTGTCTGTAGCTTGCCTCTGCCGAGCTTGCCGTCGACTAGGTGTAGGTTGTGGTGACGACATTGTCATAGACATTGCGTAGGCGGGGGGTCCTGTCGCCGTTTTAAATCGGCAACCTGCTATGACTGTTATGCCAGACACCACAAAAAGTCGCCTAAGTGGGACCCCTTTAATGTTTGAATTCCTATGGACTTTGTTATTAAATTAACGCTTAACCAGAAAATGTCAAAATAAAACCCTATTTTAAGGTGAGGGGGGAAAGATTTAATAGGAACCTGGGGGATATCCTCTTTACACAAAGGGTTGTGGGTGTACCAAATGAGCTGCCGGAGGAGGTAGTTTAAGAAGCACTAAGCTATCGTAACATTTGAAAAGCATTTGGACAGGTACATGGATAGGCTAGGTTTCGATGGCTATGGGCCAAACGCAGGCAGGTGGGTCTAGTGTAGATGGGACATGTGGGTCGGCATGGACAGCTTGGGCGAAAGGGACTGTTTCCATGCTGTATATGACTCTAAAACTATAGCCGTTTAGTTTAGAGAGACAGCAGGCAGACAGGCACTTTTGCACACCGAGTCCGCACCGACCAGCGATCCCCACACGAACACAATCCTACACACACACAACTGACAATTCACACTTATACCAAGCCAATTAACGTACAAACTTCTACGCCTTTGGAGTGTGGGAGGAAACCGAAGATCTCGGAGAAAAACCCACGCAGGTCACGGGGAGAACGTACAAACTCCGTGCAGTCAAACACCCGCAGGCAGTATCGAACCTGGGTCACTGGCGCTGCAAGGCAGCAACTCTACCGCTGCGCCACTGTGCCGCCCTGTTTAAGCTGAAAAGAATTCAGAATACATTGAATGCCTTTTTCTTTTATCATTTTCTGTTAAAAATAATCAAACAAAACCCTGAGCCACTGTTCTCAAAATGCAATGTCCAGGTACATTGAGCTAGATTCTTTTCACAAGATATCTGCTTCAATTTTTTCTATTCTGCACACTTTAGAATTTAGCCCGAGGGCAAAATGATTCAGACACATTCAGACTACAATACTGAAAAATATAACCTTTGTGTTTTAAATTTAATGGTATAAATGAACAATAATTCCTCTGAATCAAAGGAATTTTTCCTGTAGAAATCCAGAAAGAAAGCTATCAGGACTACCATCAAGCCTGTCCTTTAACAATCTGATTTACAAATGGCCTTGAAAGATAGCATTTTATTAAAGGTCAGGCCATTATCTTTCTATACGCTCGCTTCTTAAACCCCTTTATACACAATTCATTTCAACATCTATTGCTGGCAATTGGCTCCACGAGTCTATTAACTTTTGTTAATAAGCTTTGAATCGTAACATTGTGGATGCGCGGCGTCTCGAGGTTCGGGATTAAAGGGCGTCATTTGTGGGCCATGCAGGAGGCGTGCAAAGATTTTGTGAATCCCGAAATCCTGGGGCTCCGCGCGCGACATCATGTGCGCGTCACCACGCATGCGCCGTGCGCCGTGCGTCCTGCGTTGTGATGCATAAATGAACTAAACGCCCAAGGCCTTTAAGTTCATGAAATGGTGACATGGACAGAGGGACCCTGAAAAGCTATTGTTGACATGCTATCCAGACACATCTGATAATACTATACAATTATTGTACATGGCATTGGTAAGACCAATTCTGGAGTATGGTGTACAATTTTGGTCGCCTAGTTATAGGAAGGATGTCAACAAAATAGAGAGAGTACAGAGGAGATTTACTAGAATGTTGCCAGGGTTCCAGCAACTATGTTACAGAGAAAGGTTGAACAAGTTAGGTCTTTATTCTTTGGAGCGCAGAAGGTTAAGGGGGGACTTGATTGAGGTCTTTAAAATGATGAAAGGGATAGACAGAGTTGACGTGGATACGTTTTTCCCATTGAGGGTAGGGAAGATTCAAACAAGAGGGCATGACATGAGAATTAAGGGACAGAGGTTTCGGGGTAACGTGAGGGGAACTTCTTTACTCGAGAGGGTGGTGGCTGTGTGAATCAGCTTCCAGCAGAAGTGGTGGAGGCAGGATCGATTTTAACATTTAAGAGTAAAGTGGATAGGTATATGGACGTGAAGGGAATGGAGGGGTATGGTCTGAGTGCAGTTAGATGGGACTAGGGGAAAACAAATGGTCGGCACGGACTGGAAGGGCTGAGAGGGCCTGTTTCCGTGCTGCAATTGTTATATGGTTATATGGTTATACATGGATATACCTGTCAGTAAGACCAAGGAACTGATTGTGGAGTTTGGAAGAGGAAGGATGAGGACCCACAAACCTGTCTATATCAGCGGGACGATAGTGTTAATCCCCCACACGTTAACACTGTCCTACACACCATGGGGATACATATACCAAGATACTGGGGATACTTAGACAATAGACAATAGGTGCAGGAGTAGGCCATTCGGCCCTTCGAACCAGCACCGCCATTCACTGTGATCATGGCTGATCATCCCCATTCAGTACCCCGTTCCTGCCTTCTCCCCATATCCCAAGACTCCGCTATCTTTAAGAGCTCTATCTAACTCTCTCTTGAAAGCATCCAGAGAATTGGCCTCCACTGCCTTCTGAGGCAGAAAATTCCACAGATTCACAACTCTCTGGGTGAGAAGTTTTTCCTCATCTCTGTTCTGGGGTGGAAGATTGCAACCTTCACGTGGTCCGCCTTGTTTCGGCTAATGCAATCAACTCGACGTGCACAAACGGAAGATCAAATAGAAGAAGTTGTCCTACAACTTTAGGCTGTGCACGCCACACGAAAGAAGAAGAAGCTCTCTGTTCTAAATGGCCTACACCCTTATTCTTAAACTGTGTCCCCTGGATCTGGACTCCCCCAACAACGGGAACATGTTTCCTGCCTCTAGTGAGTCCAATCCCTTAATAATCTTATATGATTCAATAAGATCCCCTCTCATCCGTCTAAATTCCAGGGAATATAAGCTCAGCCTTGAATGTCCATTCTATCAACATATGACTGTCCCGCTATCCCGGGAATTAATCTTGTGAACTTACGCTGCACTCCCTTTATAACAAAAATGTCCTTCATCAAGTTTGGTGACCAAAACTGCACACAATAATCCAGGCGTGTTCCTACTAGGGTCCTGTACAACTGCAGAAGGACCTCTTTGCTCCTATACTCAACTCCTCTTGTTATGAAAGCCAACATGCCACCAGGTTTCTTCACTGCCTGTCGTACTTGCATGCTTACTTTCAGTGAGTGATGTACAAGGACCCCCAGATCTCTTTGTACTTCCCTTCCCAATTTGACAGCATTCCAATAATAATCTGCCTTCCTGTTTTTGCCACCAAAGTGGATAACCTCACATTTATCCACATTAAACTGCAGCTGCCATGCATCCTCATAGCACCCTCTTCACAGGTCACACTGCCACCCAGCTTTGTGTCATCTGCAAATGTGCTGATGTTACTTTGAATCCCTTCATCTAAATCATTGATGTATATTGCTAAATGGCTGTGGTCCCAACACCGAGCCTTGTGGTACCCCACTAGTCACTGCCTGCCATTCTGAAAGGGAACTGTTAATCCCTACTCTTTGTTTCCTGTCTGCCAACCAATTATTTATCCATGTCAGTATCCTACCTCCAATACCATGTGCTCCAATTGTGCCCACTAATCTCCTATGTGGGACCTTATGAAATGCTTTCTGGAAGTCCTGGTACACTACATCCACTGGCTCTCCCTTGTCCATTTTCCTAGTTACAATCTCAAAAGTTTCCAGAAGATTAGTCAAGCAAGATTTCCCCTTCGTAAATCCATGCTGACTCGGACCAATCCTGGTACTGCTATCCAAATGTGCCGCTATTTCATATTTTATAATTGACTCCAGCATCTTCCCCACCACCGATGTCAGGCTAACTGGTCTATAATTCCCCGTTTTCTCTCTCTTGAATTCTAAAATAGTGGGGTAACATTAGCTACCCTCCAATCCAAAGGAACTGATCCTTAATCTATAGAACATTGGAAACTGATCACCAATGCGTCCACGATTTCTAGAGCCACTTCCTTAAGTACCCTGGGATGCAGACCATCAGGCCCTGGGGATTTATCAGCCTTCAGTCCCATCAGTCTATCCAACACCATTTCCTGCCTAATGTGGATTTCCTTCAGATCTTCCATTGCCCTAGATCCTCTGGCCTCTTATACATTCACTTATACCAAGCCAAATAACCTACATACCTGTATGATTTTGGAGTGTGGGAGGAATCCGAGGATCTTGGAGAAAACCCACACAGGTCACAGGGAGAATGTACAAACTCCGGACAGACAGAACCCGTGGTCGGAATCAAACCCGGGTCTCTGGCGCTGTAGGACAGTAGCTCTAGCACTGCGCCGTCACAGCCATATTCCCTCACTTAAAGTGTAGGAAGGAACTGCAGATGCTGATTTAAACCGAAGATACAGTAGACACAAAATGCTGGAGTAACTCAGCGGGACAGGCAGGATTCAGCCTGAAGAAGGGTCTCGACCCGAAGCGTCACCCATTCAGTCTCTCCAGAGATGCCACCTGCCCCCCTGAGATACTCCAGCATTTTGTGTCTCTCTTCCCTCACTTTATAAGTACAAACAATCCTCATTTTATCTGCAAGTACAGGGATCTTTGTTTCACTGATGTTTCAGCATTGGGATTCATCCACCATGTTGATGCCAGGACATGTTAGGGTCGTTGAGTCCTTCATCCCTCCATAGAAAGGCAGGTTACAAATTCCATTCAACCCTAGATGAGTATCACCTTCTTCAGGCTTTTCCTACACTTGAAGCAATTTGCTTCTTCTCGTCAGCTTGAACATATTGCACAGAAACCTGCTTCCTGGCAGTAAAAGCAATTGCTGCTCTGGTGTGAAGTTAAATTGACAGCTTCACTGACTGGGCACTAATATTGCAGAACAAATTACTTGCTGATTTGCTGAAACTGCCACCATTTCCATTTTGCTCACTTACAGTTGAGCCTTTTAGTGAAGGATGAATATTCCGCCCCTTTTCAAATCCTGGCTGGATGTTAATCGCCGGGTCTCCAGCGCAGCGGTAGAGTTGCTGCTTTACTGCGCCGGAGACCCGGGTTCCATCCCGACTGCCGTTCCGTAGGGAGTTTGTACGTTCTCCCCATGACCCGCCTGGCTTTTCTCCGAGATCTTAGGTTTCAATAGACAATAGACAATAGGTGCAGGATTAGGCCATTTGGCCCTTCGAGCCAGCACCGCCATTCAATGTGATCATGGCTGATCATCCCCAATCAGTACCCCGTTCCTGCCTTCTCCCCATATCCCGTGACTCCGCTATTTTTAAGAGCCCTATCAAGCTCTCTCTTGAAAGTATCCAGAGAACCTGCCTCCACCGCCCTCTGAGAGAGAATTCCACAGACTCACCACTCTCTGTGAGAAAAAGTGTTTCCTCGTCTCTGTTCTAAATGGCTTACTCCTTATTCTTAAACGGTGGCCCCTGGTTCTGGACTCCCCCAACATCGGGAACATGTTTCCTGCCTCTAGCGTGTCCAAGCCCTTAACAATCTTATATGTTTCAATGAGATGCCCTCACATCCTTCTAAACTCCAGAGTGTACAAGCCCAGCTGCTGCATTCTCTCAGCATATGACAGTCCCGCCATCCCGGGAATTAACCTTGTAAACCTACGCTGCACTCCCTCAATAGCAAGAATGTCATTTCCTCCCACATTCCAAAGGTGTACCAGTCTGTCGGTTAATTAGCTTGGTAAAAATGTTAAATTGTCCCTGGTGTGTGTAGAGTAATGTTAATGTGCGGGGATCATTGGTCGGTGCGGACTAGGTGGGCCGAAGGGCCTGTTTCCACGTTGTATCTCTAAACTAAACTAAACTAAACTAAACTAAACTAAACTACAATGAGATCCTCCAGTCACCCCTAAATATTGAGCTAGCGTAAAACTTTAATTTGCTCCGTCCACTATTATTTTCGGAGATTGATAAATAATTTCTTCCAAAATATTATTGTCTATTTCTTTTCAGGAAGTTTTAATGAACAAAACAAATGTTTGATTTTGCAGAATAACGTAGATAGACACAAGAGGCTGGAGTAACTCAGTGGTTGAGGCAGCATCTCTGGAGAAAATAGATTAATGACTTTACGGGTCAGAACCCTTAGTTTAGTTTGAGATTATTTTAGAGATACAGCGCGGACTCGGTGGTTCGAAGGACTTGTTTCCATGCAGTATCTCTAAAGCGAAAAAAAAAACTAGATAACTAAACTCTGTCTAGAATACTGCTGCAATCTAATCGTAGAGTCATAGAATCTTACAGCGTGGAAACAGGCTCTTCGGCCCAACTTGCCCAAACCAGTCAACATGTCCCATTCTATACGCCCACTTCTTAAACCCCTTTATACACAATTCGTTTCAACATCAATTGCTTGCAGTTGGCTCCACGAGTCTATTAACTTTTGCTAATAAGCTTTGAATCGTAACATTGTGGATGTGCGGCATCTCGAGGTTCAGGATTAAAGGGCCTGTCCCACACGGGCGTCATTTGCGCGTCACGTGCGACCGTGCATTACTGCCTACGTCACCACGCGCCATGCATGCATAATGCACGCCAAGCGCACATCACGTGCACATCACAACGTCACGATGTTGATAGCCACGATGGCAGCCTCGCTAGCTGCCTGTGTCATTTCGACTATTTTTGGTATTTTTAGTGTGTCTAAAATGTATGTTTTAATGTTTCTCGGGATGTTTTATGTAGGGGTGAGGGGGGGGGGGGGGGGGGGGGGGGGGGGGGGGGGGAATAGGGGGAAACCGTTTTCAGTCAATTACCTCGACGGAGATGTGATCTTTCTTCATCTCCCCCCCCCCCCCCCCCCCCCCCCCTCCCACCCCCGCCTAACAACTTGGACTGGAGACCGGCCCGGAACTTCAAGCCGCAAGCCGGACAATCGCGGAGCCCGTGATCGTTTGCCAAGGATCGCTGTGGAAATGTTCCGACCGTGGGGCCTGTGGACTTCAACACCGTGAAGTTACCGCGGTCTCCGGTAAGAAGAGGCCGACTCGGGAGCTCCACGCCGCGCAGTGTTCCGATCCGTCACGATGCCGGAGTTTCCATCATCCCGACGAGAGGGGTTGAACAGCGGACCGTCGGCAGCGGCAAGTGCGGAGGGTTCGAGGCCCCGACCACCACGGGTGAACAAAGGAGGAAGATGACTGAACTTTATTGCCTTCCATCACAGTGAGGAATGTGGATTCCACTGTGGTGGATGTTTATGTTAAATTTATTGTGTATTGTGTTCTTTATTCATTGTATGGCTGCATGGTAACTCAAATATCACTGTTCCTTAATTGGTGCGCGTGACAATAAATGTGAACTTGAACTTGAACTCGTGGGTTCAGACCCTTCTTCAGACCTATTCATTCCACCAGAGATGCTGCCTGACCCTCTGAGTTACTCCAGCACTTTGTGTCCTTCTGTGTATCAACCAGCATCTGCAGTTATTTGTTTCTGCTCCAGCACTGACATATGATGAAAGAATGGATCGACTGGGCTTGTATTCACTGGAATTTAGAAGGATGAGAGGGGATCTTCTAGAAACGTATAAAATTCTTAAGGGATTGGACAGGCTAGATGCAGGGAAAACGTTCCCGATGTTGGAGGAGTCCAGAACAAGGAGTCACAGTTTAAGAATCCGGGATAGGCTGTTTAGGACTGAGATGAGGAAAAACGTTTTCACCCAGAGAGTTTTGAATCTGTGGAATTCTCTGCCACGGAAGGCAGTGGAGGCCAATTCACTGGATGTTTTCAAGAGATTAGAGATATAGCTCTTAGGGCTAATGGAATCAAGTGATATGGGGTGAAAGCAGGTTACTGATTCGGGATGATCAGCCATGATTGTATTGAATGGTGGTGCTGGCTCGAAGGGCCGAATGGCCTACCCTGCACCTATTTTACTTCGGAGTCACGTGAGTGACTACGTGAAGCCCCGCCAGGCGCATGCTCGTCATTACGTCGACGCATGTCGGTAGGAACGGGCTGCAGATCGCAGCTCCACCGGCGGTGAGTAACAGACCCACAGGTAAGTGGTTTTAAAACTACTTCCTGTGTGTTTAAGCTGCATGACGCTGGCCGGCTAGCCAGGAGGAGTTTGGGAAGAAAAAATGGAGAGTACTGGGAAAAAGTCGGCGCGGGTTAAGCGCGCGTCCCGGGTGGAAGCAGCTCAACTGCAGATAAGTACGGAGCCGGTTCCGATACCGGTAGCCGTAGACCCAGCCGTAATTCAGCCTTTAGACGCTCCACAGCTGCAGGCCACTGAGGGTACTCCAGTGGAGAGGAAAATAAAAGGAAGCCTGTTAGGCCCGCAATATCAGACGAGTCTGATGAAGAAGATCCTCCAGACAGACGAGCCATGTGGCTCAGGATGGACCAAATGGAGAAAATGCTCCAAACTATTATCAACCAAGGGTCCAAAGACCCAGAGTATTCCCAGGCAGCCCCTGAGGGGGTTCCATATCAAGAATATGGTGCCTTTACAACGTGGGAATGTGAACCTCCAGAGCCTTGTTTAGGTCTGGAAGAAGTCTCCTTTGAGCAAGTCTCAGGAGTAGCAGGGCGGCAGGAGACTGACCCTGAAGGTGGTGTTTCTGGTGTTGAATACCCACCACAGCACAAGAGTCAAACTCCAGGTGTACCGGATGTAGCACAATCCTTTGCTGTACCAGAGGGGAGCGGTGAGGCCATGGAAGAAAACCTGGCGGCCAACATTAATTATTTGGTTTCTCACCAGCTTCAGGAGACTGTCATGATTGAGACAGCGGACCTCTATAAAACACCTGTTAATTGTGCGTCACTGAGGGTGCCGACGGTGAATCCGGCAATTTGGACACCCATGACTTCAACAGTGCGAGGACAGGAAATACGGTTCCAGAGGGTCCTCAAGCTCAGGATGGTGTAAAGAAGAAACTTTTTCCAAGTTTTACAATAAACCTGTTCTCACGGTGCCAGGGTTTGGACACGCATTGTTGGGTTCTGTTTGATTGTTTGCTTTCTTTTATGTAATGGTTTCATATCTTTTGTTGGGATAGAGGGGTTATTACTTTTCTTTTCTTTTTTATTATATTTATTAAAATACTTATTGCATAATTCAAGCAACGTTCAATATTATTATTAATATTAATATTATTATTTACTCACTACTGTGTCAACTGAAGCAGTGTGTCGTATGGAATGAATCTACGGCATGAAAATCACAGAGCTTCAAAATCTTCACGTAGTCGCTCACGTGACTCCGAAGTAAAATAGTAAGATTAAACGAGAACTTACCAGTTCGAAGTTTGATCTTTATTTTATGAGGAGTTACGATGAGAGATTACGTGCCCTCCGCTCCCGACCCTCATAATCTAACCGATCATCTGGTAGTTCTAGTCTTGTGTGAGCCTTACTATCTTACTTCGCCTATCGGTTCTGTGTTTTTCACGCCGCTGCTTTTGAACAGGTAAGTTCTCGTTTAATCTTACTATTTTCTATGTTTCTATGTTTCTATGTTTCTATGTTTCTAGCACATTGTCTTAACTTGTAAACCAGCATTTGCAGTTCCTTGTTGTTTCATGTTGTTAGCACTGCCGGCTTGCTTTCCTTTGATTTGATTGTGAGTGTGATGTATAATTGTCCCTGCCATCTCTACATTATCCACCTGCTCAATAAGACACTTACAGAAAAACAAAAATAAATCTTTGACAGGAGTTACATTTCCAATTACACCTTCTGTTCATCTTGTTATTGTATGATAAGCTTTTCTGTTCAGTTCAGTTTAGTTTATGGATACAGCCCGAGAACGGGCCCTTCAGCCCACCGTCCGTGCTGGCTTGCGATCCACGCACATTAACACAACCCTACACACACGAGGGACAATTAATACCAAGCTAATTAACCTGCAAACCTGTACGACTTTGGAGTGTGGGAAGAAACCGGAGAAAACTTCTGAGAAAACCCACGCAGGTCACGGGGAGAACGTACAAACTCCGTACAGACAGCACCCATAGCCAGGATCGAACCGGGGTCTCTGGAGCTGCAAGGCAGTAGCTCTACCGCCGCGCCACCGTGCCGCCCTTATATTCATATTCCCTCACTTGATGGGAGATTGCAACCTTCACGTGGTCCACCCTGTTGTGACGAATGCAATCAACCTGGCGTGCACAAAGAGAAGATCAAACAGAACAAGTTGTCTTGCAACTTTAGGCTGTTCACGCCATACGCAAGAAGAAGAAGAAGACTTAATAACTACAAATAATGCCAGTTCTTCTTCATTTTATCTACAAGGGATTTTTGCTTCACTTATATTTCAGCTTTGGGATTCATTCACAGTGTTGGTGCCAGGACATATTAATCAGACATTATAGTCAAAAACAAAGATGATTTTCGAAGATGCAGGAGGGCGGCACGGTGGCGCAGCGGCTGAGTCGCTGCCTTACAGCGCTTGCAGCACCGGTTGATCCTGACTACGCGCTGTCTGTACGCAGCCTCATGGGGCCCGTCCGGTTTCAAATCGAACCGCGGAGGCGTATGGAGTTGTGCGGGGCATGGTGGATAACCAGACATCAGGCTACCAATCAGCATCTAGGCACCCAACGTGAGGCGGGCCGGGGGCCGTCCCACTCAATTTGCTGGGCAGGAGGCTGAATTTGGACGTCGCACGGCGTTGGGCAGCGACGTCATCACGCAACGGCACGCTGGGCGGTGACGTCATCGCGCAATGCCACGCGCTAGGCGTACACCGTCAAGACGCTGCGTGCGACGTCAAGATGCTGCGTACGCGTCGAGACGCTGCG
This sequence comes from Okamejei kenojei, assembly GCA_035221665.1. NCBI lineage: Eukaryota > Metazoa > Chordata > Chondrichthyes > Rajiformes > Rajidae > Okamejei > Okamejei kenojei. The sequence goes on from CM069136.1 coordinate 12,573,653, forward strand.
TACGTCCTCAATGCGGCTGTGGGCCGACAGGCCGTTGGCGCGAGGAATTCCCGGACAGCGTCAGTTTTTCGGAGCCCCGCGCGATGTCGGGAACAGCCCCGCACTACTCCATATTACTGAGCTCACGGCTCATTTCACCGAATCGTACAGTGAAAAAAACACAACTTTGATCCTAGCAACAACTGGGTGGGGGAGGGATGGAGGATCTATCTAAAATAATAATCATACTGCTGCTGCACATTTACCGTGGAAAAACTTTTGCATGCTATCTCGGTACAGTGGCGCTACAGTTTCTGCCTGACAGAACCAGAGAACCGGGCTCGATCCTGACTACGGGTGCTGCCTGTAGCGAGTTTGCACGCTCTCCCTGTGACTGCATGGGTTTTCTCTGGCTGGTCCAGTTTCCTCCTATGCAGGTTTGTAGGTTAATTGTCTTCAGTACATGGTCCGGCGTATGCAGGGAAGACCTAGTGCATGGGTGATCGTTGGTCTGGGACGCGGCAGGCCGAAGGGCCTGTTTCCACGCTGTATCTCTAAAAAAATTATAGCTTCCTTTTATTAATAGTTCCTTCCAATTCCAGCACGCAACTCTCACCGTCTGAAGTCATAGCCTTGGCCAGCTCCTTACAGCATTGAGCGCATCCTATTGTGTGCAGCTCAACCGATGGGTTTTCTCTGGGAAGCAACCAGGATATGCTCAGAACATCCCAATCTATTTTCATAATATAGAATTTATTTCAAGAACACTAGAGTTATAAAAACAGTTGTAATGAATATAAAAACAGAGTTGTAATGCCGAGGCTTCATGAGGCACTGCTCAGACCATATTTGAAGTATTGCCAGCGGTTTCAGGGCAATATCTGAGGAGGAATTTGCTGCCGTTGGAAAATGGGCCAGAGGAGGTTTACGAGGATGATCCCGGGGATAATTGGGTTAACATATGATGAGCGTTTGTCGGCACTGGGCCTGTACTCGCTGGAGTATAGGAGGATGAGGGGGGGCCTCGTTGAAACATACCGTATAGTGAAAGGCCTGGATAGAGCGGATGTTTCCATTGGTGGGAGAGTCTTGGACCAGAGGGCACAACCCTTTCAATTGGAAAGGAGCTGAGGAGGAATTTATTTTGTCAGAGGGTGGTGAATCTGTGGAATACATTGCCACAAACGGTTTGGAGGGAAAGTCGTTGGATATTTTCAAAGCGGGGATTGACAAGTTCTTGATTAGTAAGTGATTAGTAAGGTTGGCGGAGTTAGGCTTCACGGGCCAAATGGCCTAATTCTACTCCTATCACTTATGACCTTACCTTGATTAGCATGGGTGTCAGAGGTTCTGGGGAGAAGGCAGGAGAACGGGGTTAGGAGGGAGAGATAGATCAGCCATGATTGAATGGTGGAGTAGACTCGATGGGCCAAATGGCCTAATTCTACTCCTATCACTTCTGACCTTATGATACGGGGAGAAGGGAAGAGAATGGGGTTAGGAGGGAGAGATAGATCAGCCAAGGTCGAATAGCGGGGTAGACTCGATGGGCCAAATGGCCTAATTCTCCTCCTAGAAGCTATGAAGGCGTAGCGAGATAGAAGAAAAGATTCTGACACTGTTCAAGGACAGGGAAGATGACAGGTCCCTGTTGACTAAAACGTGGCATTCTGCCAGCAACAAGAATCAGGTTGACAGTCTGGCTGCCTCTGGCAATGCAGGTGATACACACAACACAGAATGACAGCACTATGTGATGAGGGACTTTTGAGTGCTGACAGATAATTCCTTCTGATACAAATGGGTTTTTTCAGCTTAACAAGGAAGCTCTCAGTCTGAAACACTTGTGTTCATGGTCGATTTCCCTTGTAATCAAATTGCCCCGGAGGTAACCACCTTGTGTGAGTCGGAGCTAATAAAGGGAAGGATAATATGTCGGCTCCTGTTGGCTTTTTTTAATGCAAGAAATTATTTCACTGGATCATTACCCTTCACTTATTTACTGAACCTGGCAGGTTTAAATCTGAAGGTTTGTCTCAATTTTCCATGCTGGGTGACAGTGCCAGTCGGTAAGTAGCTCTTTCAGTTCACAACATATATATGGGCGGCATGGTGGCATGGCGGTAGAATTGCTACCGTGCAGCGCCACAGACCCAGGTTCAATCCCAACTACGGGTGCTTGTCTGTACGGAGTTTGTACGTTCTCCCCGTGACCTGCGTGGGTTTTCTCCGAGATCTTCTGTTTCCTCCCACCCTCCAAAGTGCTACAAGTTTGTAGGTTAACTGGCTTGGTGTAAATGTAAGGTAGACAAAAATGCTGGAGAAACTCAGCGGGTGCGGCAGCATCTATGGAGCGAAGGAAATAGGGCCGAAACCCTTCTTCAGAAGGGGTATAAATGTAAGTTGTCCCTAGCGTGTGCAGGACAGCGTTAATGTGCGGGGACCACTAGATGGTGCGGACCCGTTGGGCCGAAGGGCCTGTTTCCATCGCTGTATCTCTAATCTAAACTAAATATGTTCACTGCAAGATAAAGCCCGATTAAAGATAGTCCGAGGGTCTCCAATGACCTGGATGGTAGGTCAGGACTGCTCTCTGGTTGGTGGTGGGATGGTTCAGTTGCCTGATAACAGCTGGGAAAGGCATTGTCCCTGAATCTGGGGGTTGTGCGTTTTCACACTTCTGTACCTCTTGCCTATTGGGAGAGGGGAGAAGAGGGGTAACATTGAATTGGTTGGATGACTAGAGAAATAGCAGATGGAAAGTAATGGGCCTGTCCCACTTAGGAGACTTTTTAGGCGACTGCACGAGACTATGCGGTCACCACATGTTCGCCACATGTTCGCGGGTGGTTGCCGGGGAGCCGCCTTCATGGTCGTGAGGAGTTCCCACATTCTGGGAATTAGTCCCGGCCTCATTCTGGTCGCCGCAAATTTTTCAACATGTTGAAAATGTTGAACGTGTTGAAAAATTAGCGCCGACCAGAATGAGGCCGCCATGGAGAGTAGTGAGAATCCTCGTGCCGTAGGTGCAGTGGCAGTGAGTCGCCAGGACATTGTAGGTTGTCGTAGGTTCTCATAGGTTGTAGCCGGTGTTGAACGGTGAAATTCATTGGTTCATTGGGAAAAAAAACGTAAGCAGTAGTTTTCAAAAAACCTAGGGTAAGCGACTGGTAATGTTAATGTCCGCCGAGCTTACAGCCGTGTATCTCTGGCTTCTTAAAAGTTGTCTCCACTCCTTTTCCCCCCTTCTCCCCCTTCTCCCCTTCCCCCCCTTCCCCCCCCCCCCATCTTTAAAGGACTTAAAGGACCCTTCCCGTCCACTGTGCGTTTACCATCTTAATTACAGCGCCAACCTTCCTGTTCATTGCGGTGTGTGTCTGTACCACATTAGCTTTGCACCGTGTGAATTTCACTCAGACAGCGCTCCCCCCGCTTGCCCTGTCGCCCGCCTGCATTACGGGCTGGTGAAGGAGGCGATGCGTGTGTGTTTGTGTGTGCTCCACTCTGACACTCACCATTCCAGTCGCCTAAGTGGGACAGCGTGGGGGGGGGGGGGGGAGAAGGGGGGGAGAAGGGGGGGGGGGGGGGAGAAGGGGGGGGGGGGGGAGAAGGGGGGGGGGGGAGAAGGGGGGGGGGGGAGAAGGGGGGGTGAAGGAGTGGAGACTGAGAAATAGGAGGCAATGCAGTTCGGATGGGCCAATACTGCTAGGATCTATACAATGAATGGAACTACCGAGGAATGGAGGGACAACGTCTGTGATCCTTGAAAGGCACCACCATAATAAAGATAAGGCGGTTATGAAGGCACATGAGCCAACTTGATTTCATTAGTCAAGGCATAAAATATAGGAAACAGGGAGATTATAGTGCAATTGTATAAATCATTAATTTGGTCACAGCTGGAGTATTGCGAGCAGTTCTAGTCATCAAACTATAACAATAGTTCAATTGTCCTTTATTTTCAGGGACAGATTATGTTAGGAAGGATATAATTATATTGGAAAGGACGTGAAGAAGATTCATCAGACAGAGGTATAAGGTGAGGGGGGAAAGATTTAATAGGAGAATTTAGAAGGATGAGAGGGATCTTACAGAAACAAAAATAAATTCTTAAGGGATTGGAGAGGCTAGATGCAGGAAAAATGTAAAATTGTCCCAAGTGTGTGTAGGACAGTGTTAATATGCGGGGGTTGTTGGTCGGTGCGGACTCGGTGGGCCGAAGGGCCTGTTTCCGCGCTGTGTCTCTAAATTAAGCTAAACTGAACTAACTGTAGGCGACAAAAATTATCTCAATATTTAAGATGGACTGTTTTATATTCTTTGCTTGCCTTAGTGTCTTGGCTAACTCAGCGGGACAGGCAGCATCTCTGGAGAGGAGGAATAGGTGACGATTTGAGTCGAGAGTCTGAAGAAGGGCCATGACCCGAAACAAAATATATCAAGAAATTATTTGGCTAGTAACACCATTTGTCTGTTATATTTGCTGTTTTAAAAGTACTTAATTGAATGCAAAAGACAGGGCATGTATGAATGACTATCCACCTCATTGGAGACCCTTGGACTATCTTTGATCAGACTTTACTGGCGCTAAACATTATTCACTTTATTCCCTTTATCGTGTATCTTTACACTGTGGATGGCTCAATTGTAATTGTATGTTGTCTTTCCGCTGACTGGTTAGCACACAACAAAGGCTTTTTTCTGTACCTTAGACAATAGACAATAGGTCTATAGGTGCAGGAGGAGGCCATTCATCCCTTCGAACCAGCACCGCCATTCACTGTGATCATGGCTGATCACCCACAATCAGTAACCCGTTCCTGCCTTCTCCCCATATCCCTTAACTTCGCTATCTTTCTATCTTGACTTCGCTATCTAACTCTCTCTTGAAAGCCTCCAGAGAATTGGCCTCCACTGCCTTCTGGGGCAGAGAATTTCACAGATTCACAACTCTCTGCGTTAAAAAGAGAGTTTTCGCCCCTTATTCTTAAAACTGGTTCACGTGACAAAAAACTCAAATTCAAACTCATCTTTATCGGACGCTGTGGGTGAGTAGCAGAATGAATGGGGATGTGGGGGAGAATCTCCGGATGGAGGAATGGTAGATGTTTCGGGTTGAGACCCTTCAGAAACCTTACTATGTTTATATGGAATGCTTACTGTTTTTTCCATAGAAACAAACCTGCATAATGTATTTTAAACGGGATAGCCATTTTGTTTTCTCAAACTTAATGTTTTCACATAAACACTTTCATTCGCGTGCTGCAGAAGGAAATTAATTAACCCGTCTGTCCACTCAGCGATAACCTTTAATGAATTTTTATGTAACATGGCAAGATTTTGAAACAGGGAGTAAGATACCTTAGTATCTTTAGATACTAGTACTTAGATATTAGCATATTAACCCACCATATTATTGCCCTGAAGCTATTGGTGATGGTATACATCTCCTTCCATACTAATAGAAGTGATAATCTGTTTAATGCAAATATATGACTGGCGCTATATAAAAAAACAAAATTGAAATGACTTAATTTGATTTGATTTAATTTATTGTTATTGTCTTCGATTAAGAGACAACAAAATTATCTTTCCCTTACAGTCATACAAATAAATAAATAAATAAATAAAAAATAAAAAACACAAAAACACAGAACATGATAGTCCACAACACAAATATCCCCACAGCGGCACCAATGTTCCCCACTGTGAGGGAAGGAACCAAATTCTAGTCAACCTCCTCGCTGATGTTCCCCGATGTTCACCCGTGGTCGGGGCCTCCCGAGTCCCCCGCAGTCGCCGCTACGGGCGGCCCTCTCGCCGGGAACGATGGAACACCGACGTCAAGCGGGAGAACATCTTCAGCGGCCTAGACCTCTGAATCGGCCACCTCCCTCCGGAGTCCGCGGCTCCCGAAGTCCACAGGCCGCGCTGAGCGGAGATTCGCGCTGGCGACCCCCGGCAAAGGGTCCCAGGACTGCGCGATGTTGAAGTCAGCGCCACCCGCGTTGGGAGCTCCGCACCCGCTGCTCTGCGATGTTGGAGCAGCGGCCCAACGCTCCGGAGCTCCAAGCGGTGATCCCAGGTAAGGCCTCGCCCGCACCGCGATGTATCGAGCGCAGCGCCGCAGCTGCTGAAGCTCTGGTCCAGTCCCGGCAGGAAAGGAGGGGGGAGGGGGAGGACGAGACTCGGATAATAGCCGCATCCTCGCCAGGAAGCGACTGAAGGACAGTTCCCTCCTTGCTCCTACCCGCCTCCCCCCACATAAATTACTGAAAGAAAAAAAAAACACACTCTAAACATAACAAAATAAAAAAAAGACAACCAGACCGTGGGCAGAGGCAGCTAACAACAGCGCCACCGGATGTCCGAAAAAAAGAAAAAAAACTATTACTCATTACAGTAAATATTTGATAATCTGCTATTAGCCTTTGAAGTCAAACAGCATGGAAACACAACAGGCCCATCAACTCAACTTGCCCACACCGACCAACATTACCCAGCTATACTAGTCCCACCTGCCTGCATTTGGCTCAGATCCCTCTAAACCTGTCCTATCCATGCGCCTGTCTAAATGTTGTGATAGTACCTGCCCCAGCTATCTCCTCTGGCAGCTCGTCCCATACACCCACCACCCTTTGTGTGAAAAAATGCCACTCAGGTTCCTATTAAATCTATCCCCCGTCACCTTAAACCTATGTCCTCTGGTCCTTGATTCCCCTACTCTAGGCAAGGGACTCTGTGCATCTACCTGATTCTATGGTTTCATTAGAATAAGTGGGACCTGTTGGGTCCCACGTTCACACTGGAGGGCTGGTCCCCCAACGCGATATTTCACCTCTCTACCAATTCCAATATTGGTGGCCAGTGGGGGGAGGGGGGGTGGATTTCTAGAATGCTAGTATGGGTGATGTGGGTCATAGGGATTGGTTTCCAGAGGGCTAGTATGGACATTGTAGGCCAAATGGATTATTGGGCTGGCAGCTTAGTCACTCAGGTGGGTGGGCTGACAGCTCAGTCACTCAGGCCTGGTGGGCTGGCAGCTCTGTCACTCAGGGCTGGTGGGCTGGCAGCTCAATCACTCAGGGCTGGTGGGCTGGCAGTTCACTCATGGCTATTCCTTGAAATAGCATTTCGAACAGAGTGCAGGCCACCACATTCAATTTCATAGGATTTCAAGCAGAGTGCAGGCCACCACATTCAATTTCATAGCATTTCAAGCAGAGTGCAGGCCACCACATTCGATTTCATAGCATTTCAAGCAGATTGCAGGCCACCACATTCAATTTCATAGCATTTCAAGTAGAGTGCATGCCGCATAATTGCCAAACAACTAATTGCATTGTCATTAAGGGCTAACAAATAATTTATTGCAAGTACATTGCAGACTCACAGTTCAGTTGATTCACAGCTTCGAATCATAGATGTGGACTCTCCCTCGCGATCTTCCAGAGTGACTGACTCGTGTCCAGGCATCCGGGATTTTATAATCCTGCCCTCCTGTAAGGGGCGTTACCTTCATCATGGTGATTGATAGGCGTGAGGACCAATCAGCTGGTCTCAAGATTTTTAAAACACTCATATTTTTTTTATTTTTCAATGATCGGAAAAACCTTCCGTGCTGCCTCAGCAGAGAAGGACTGTGAGTAAGATGGCGATATATCATAGTGCAATAGTGTAGCGTTTTTTCTAAAATCAATATACAGCGCAGACAGGAAGTGGTCAAGATGAGACTTTTAGTTATATAGATTTTCTATGGTTCAGAAATCTAGATGATACAGAACCTGGCTCAACAAGGTCTCTGTTTCCACACTCACTTTAAACTCACCTGGGCCGTCAAGGATGAGTCCACCCCGGTCACCCGGTCTTCTCCCCTCTCCCATCGGCCGAAAGGTACAGAATTGTGAAAATGTACACCTCCAGATTCAAGGACAGTTTCTTCCCAGCTGTTATCAGGCATGTGAACCATCCTACCAACAACTAGAGATCAGTACCATCTACCTCATTGGTGACCCTCGCACCATCTTTCATCGGACTTTATCTTGCACCAAACATTATTCCCTTTATGATGTATCTGTACACTGTGGATGGTTCGACTGTAAGCGTGTATAGTCTTTCTGCTGACTGGAGCATGCAACAAATTTAAACTCACCTGTGTTTTTTCCTTTCTTTTGCCCGCCCTCCCTCCCCCACCGACAACAGTCTGAAGAAGAGTCTCGACCCGAAACGTCGCCTATTCCTTCTCTCCATAGATGCTGCCTCACCCGTTGAGTTCCTCCAGCATTTTTGTCACCCTTCGACTTTTCCAGCATCTGCAGTTCCTTCTTAAACAGGGCTGTTTAAAATACTATTTTAATTCTGTCAATGTCTTCGCTGGTCAGGAAGGACCACTGCTTATTATTCCTAGACATCTTTAAAATCAAATCACTCCTTAGATATTGGATTTACATAGAACATTATGGCACAGGAACAGTCCCTTTGCCCCACAATATTAGTGCCAAACATGATACCAAGTTAAACTAATCTTCTCTGCCTTGCACAATGAACTATGTTCCTCCACGCACTGCATATCCATGTCCCTATCTAAAGATGAAATGTGGATGAAGGAGCTACAGATGCTGGTTTAAACCAAAGATAGACACAAAAGTTTCTGAAGTTGTTAATACTAAATTGGATCCCGACTCAAAACTAATAATACTTGGAATATCAGAACAAAGTCTAACACTCACAATAAGCCAAAGAAACTTTCTAGACTACAGTATAATAACGGGGAAGAAATTAATATAAACATTTTGGAAAGGCCCTATAACCCCCACAATTAAAATGTGGATTATGGAAATGTCAGAGACCCTACTCCTGGAAAGAATCAGATTTGTCTTAATGGACAAACAAGAACTTTTTGTTAGAATATCTGCAGTCTTCATTCATCGATTATTTGAAAGGGTAGATTGGTTCGGCACGGGAACCTAACTGAAACTTGAACTCAGGATTAGATGATAAGTTATACTTTATAATCTTCGAACCTATCTCCAATGATGTATTATTAGTACATCATTTCATCCCTTCCTTTTGATCTTGGCATTTATGTTTTTTTTTTCTCTCTCTCTTTCTTACTTTCTATCTATATAAAAAAAAATTAGAAGCAGAATGAATTCACAATTGATAATATTAATAACGTACGATTGATACACATGAAATGTTTTTGCCATAATATGTGTTTGCTTCTAATAAAAATATATTTAAAAAAAAGATAGACACAAAATGCTGGAGTAACTTGAGACCCTTCAGCATGACTCCAGCATTTTGTGTCTATCTTTGCCTTCTAAAGATCTCTTTAATGCAACTAATCATATCTGTCTCCGTTAATCCTGGCTAAACCCAAGCAGCCATGGTACCAACATTTAGTAAGGACTCATGTATTGCTAGGCCATTTTGGTCATGTTTAATGACTTCTGCAGAAATAAGACAAGCTTCTGAATGGTGCCAGAAGTCTAGGGCCCAGATCAGTGTTGCATATTCAATTGACAGATGGATGGGATTTCTGCTGAGGACATCCAAGGAAGTGTAAAATGCATGAAGTTAATTGGATCAATGCAAACTAAGTGTACATATTGTAAAGTCTGAAGAAGGGTCTCGACCCGAAACGTTTCTAGATGCTGGCTGCACAGTTTCTCCAGCCCCTATCGTTTGTTGATTGGTTGAAATGTTAAGCCCTGTGTGGTTTGTTTGAATCCCAGGGTAAATGTTGCATTATTCAAGTTCTGTTAGCTTCTTCTGGAAGCTTCTCCTGCAACGATGTAAGGGAGATTCTGTTATTGGTCTGTGTAACTGTCAATAATGTATTGTTGTAATTAATATGTTTGATTGGATTGTAAATAGACCACCCCTCTGTAGTTCGGCCCCTCAAGGTTCGGAGACCTAGAAAAGGCAGTCACCACGAGGTCCTTTGTCGATCTTCTGGAAGAGCGCTTGAGACTGGGTGACCTTTTGGAGTGTTGCACGGATAAGAGTGTTGTATCTTGGCCAGGCAGATACAAGGACTGACCTGCAGTGGTTTAGGTATTGTATAGGGTCATTTGTTGTACTATCCAAAAATAAAGTTTAGTTGTGTCAGTGTTGAATCAGTGTTTTATTGACGGAACTAGACTGAGGTGAAGCTTAGAAAGAGATTATTTACAGAACCAGCACCACCCCCAGCACTCCTATGTTCCACACACCCACCACCCTCGGTGTAGAAAAAACTTGCCCTAAACAACTTTTTAAAACTTTTCCTGTCTCACCTTAAGGCTATGTCTTCTAGTCTTTTGATTGAGTCCGCACTGACATTTATACTATCCTACACACACTAGGGACAATTTTACATTGATACCAAGCCAATTAACCGACAAACCTGAGTATCTTTGGGGTGTGGGAAGAAAGTGAAGATCTCGGAGAAAATCCACGCAGGTCACGGGGAGAACATACAGACTCTGTACAGACACGCACCCGTAGTCAGGATGGAACCCGGGTCTCTGGCGCTGTGAGGCAGCAACTCTACCGCTGCGCCACCATGCTGCCCTAACTGCTCAATTATGCCTCTCTTAATTATATATACTTGTACCACTGGATACAATCATGGTTACACTAATTATTTATTTTGAAGGGATTGCCTGAAACTGAAGCTGTTCACTGAAGCTGAACTACAAGCCCTTTGGGATGCAGATGCTGGTTTCAACTGAAGACAGATACAAAAAGCAGGATGAACTCAGCGGGTCAGGCAGCATCACTGGATAGAAGGAATGGGTGACTTTTCAGGTCGAGACCCTTTTTCAGACTGAGAGTCAGGGGAGAGGGGAACGAGGGATACAGGTGGATACTTAGGACAAATGAATGGTAGATCATAAGGTCATAAGTGAAAGGAGTAGAAATAGGCCATTCAGCCCATCAAATCTACTCCGTCATTTAATCTTGGCTGATCTATCTCTCCCTCCTAACCCCATTCTCCCCATAACCTCTGACACCTGTACTGATCAGGAAATGCAGAAAGCAATGATAATCAAGGAAATGTGAAGCCCAGAGTGGTCTATTGTCGGCTGTGGGATAGGTTGACATCTCCTCCACAGCCAACAATGGACCATTGTGGGCTCCTTGGCCATCGGTGCCGGCACTGCTTTGTTCTGTACCTTCTCATTCCTCTAGTTTCCACCTCCCCTGACTCTCAGTTTGAAGAAGGGTCTCGACCCGAAACGTCACCTATTCCTTTTCACCAGAGACGCTGCCTGTCCCGCTGAGTTACTCCAGCACTTTGTGTTCTTCTTGGGTGGAGCTATGAGGCCCACACAATGAGGCTATGTGGTCAATTTGGTAAGGACGGCACAGTGGCATAATGGTAGTTTAGTTTTGGTAGATACAGGCCCTTCGGCCCACCGGGTCCGCGCCGACCAGCGATCCCCGCAAACTAACACTGCCAAGGGACAATTTACACTTATACCAAGCCAATTAACCCACCAACCTGTACGTCTTTGGAGTGCGGGAGGAAACCGGTGCACCGGGAGAAAACCCACGTAGGGCACGGGGAGAACGCACAAACGCCGTACGGACAGAACCCGTAGTCAGGATCGAACCCGGGTCTCCGCAAGCGCCGCAAGCGCTGTAAGGCAGCAACTCTACCGCTGCGCCACCGAGCTGCCTTAGGTCGTCAGAGGGTGGTGAATCTGTGGAATTCTTTGCCACAGACGGCTGTGGAGGCCAAGTCAATTGATATTTTTAAGGCAGAGATAGATAGAATCTTTATTAGTATGGGTGTCAGGGGTTATGGGGAGAAGGCCGGAGAATGTGGTTAGGAGGGAGAGATTGCTTAGCCATGATTAAATGGTGGAGTAGACGTGATGGGTTGAATGGCCTAATTCTGCTCCTATCACTTATGAACTTACGAACTGATGAACGAGAGCTGCTGCCTCACAGCGCCAGGGACCCGGGTTCGATCCTGACTACGGTTGCTGTCTGTATGGAATTTGCACGTTCTCTCTGTATCCGCGTGGGTTTTCTCCGGTAGCTCCGGTTTCCTCCCACATTCCAAAGACGCACAGGTTTGCAGGTTAATTCGCTTCTGTAAAATTGTAAATTGTCCCTCGTGTGTGTGTGTAGGATGGTGCTGGCTTACGGCGACTGCTGGCCGGCGCGGACACGGTGGGCTGAAGGGCCTTTTTCTGCGCTGTATCTCTAACGTCTAAAGGGCCTGTCCCACTTGGCCGGCATTTGCGCCTCATTTACGCGTCATATGTAAAATAGGTCGCGCGCAAATCATGTGTCATCACGCCATCAGGTGCGCGTGACGTCATTAGAATACCCTGCGTCGCACGGCGACGCACGTTTATGCACGGTGACGTAACCGTGCATTACCACGCGATACACGTGAGATGCCAGCGTGCGATGCCAATGTGTCAGCGTGCGTACCCAATGCGTCAACGATACGTCACGCATGTGGCACGCGAGGATATCGTGCAGCACGAAATCCTGGAGCACCGAGCGATACCGCGTGCAACTCCACACTCCTCCACGCCTCTCCACGCGCCCGTCCTGCGCTACCCACACGCTACCCGTGCGTCACAACGCAACGACCACATTTTAGGAGGTCGCATAAATAGCGCGCAAATGACGGCCAAGTGGTACAGGGCCTTAAAGCCCACAATTTCCAGTGTCTCTGCTGCTTGTGACTATTTAATAAGAACAGAGGATGAACCTGCTTAGATCGTTGAACTGTGGGGGCATCGCAATCCTGAGCTGACTGACTGCTGAACAGAGCGGGCAGCATTCAACCACTCTCAGCAGCCTTTGATGGGGGTCTATGTGGATGGAAGACAAGCGATGTGGGGAGAGGGTACACCACTAGAATAGTGGGATTATGTTGGTTAGAAAGAAGCATCTGTATTGAAAGAATCTCTTTTAAAATCGAACAAGAAAACCACTTCTAAAAATTTCAGCAATGTTGCACAGATCCACAGGCTATTTTAGTTTAGTTTAGAGATACAGCACGGAAACAGGCCCTTCGGCCCAACGGGTCCGCGCCGACCAGCGATCCACGCACATTAACACTATTCCACACACACTAGGGACAATTTACACTTATACCCAAGCCAATTAACCTACAAACCTGTACGTCTTTGGAGTGCGGGGGGAAACGGAAGATTTCAGAGAAAACCCACGCAGGTCACGGGGAGAACGTACAAACTCCGTGCAGATAGCACCCGTAATCGGGATGGACCGACCACACACACAAACACATCGCAAAGGCGGGGGCAAGGGAAAGTGGGGAAATTCACACCCGCGATGAAGAGGAAGGTAAAACATGGCTGTACAGTGTACGGTAATTCCTTCAGAGAGCGCCGGGGGGGTTGGTGGGGGGGGGGGGGGGGGAGAAAGGGGGAGAGAAGGGGGAGAGAAGGGGGAGAGAAGGGGGAGAGAAGGGAGAGAGAAGGGGGAGAGAAGGGGAGAAGAAGGGGAGAGAAGAGGGGGGAGAGAAGGGGGACAGAAGGGGGAGAGAAGGGGGGAGAGAAGGGGGAGAGGGGAAGGGGGAGAGAAGGGGGAGAGAAGGGGGACAGAAGGGGGACAGAAGGGCGAGAGAGAAGGGGGAGAGAAGGGGGAGACAAGGGGAGACAAGGGGAGACAAGGGGAGACAAGGGGAGACAAGGGGAGACAAGGGGAGACAAGGGGGGAGAAGAGGGGAGAAGGGGGAAGAAGGAGTGGAGACACTTTTAAGAAGTATAATAAAGTTTAGCGGGCATGTCACCTAGCGGTCAGTTTTCCTTGGTCTCTGGCGCTGCATTTGTGGAAAGGCAGCACCTCTTCCGTGACTGCCCTATCTTGAAACCTTTCTTCATCTGCGCTTGAGTTCCATTATCCTGATTTGACACTCTCACTGTGGGTGCTGTCTGCACGGAGTTTGCACGTTCTCCCCGTGACCTGTGTGGGGCTTTTTTCCGGGTGCTCCAGTTTCCTCCCGCATTCCAAAGATGTGCAGATTTGTACGTTAGTTGGCTTCCGTAAAAAAGAAAAAAAAATGTCCCTAGTGTGGGGGAGTGCTAGTGTAGTTGATCGCTGGATAGCATGAACCCAATGGGCCGAAGGGTCTGTTTCCACGCTAATCTCGCAACTAAACTGGGCAGGTACATGGTTAGGATAGGTTGAGGGGGATATGGGCCAAATGCAGGCAGCTGGGACTAGTGTAGATGGGGCATGTTGGTCGGTGTGGGCAAGTTGGGCCGAAGGGCCTGTTTCCACGCTCTGTGACTCTGACTCTTGGCAAATACATTAAGAGTTACAGAAGCAAGATAGCATCATACAACAAGGTAACAGGCCCTTCAGCCCAACTTGCCAATGCTGACCAGGTGCCCCGTACTGTCTCCTGTCCATTGCCTTTAAATCCAGGTACACTTCTGCCTACAGGAGCTGCCGGGTCAAACCTGAACAAAGGCATAAAAAAGGCCAAAGGCATCCACAGGCAAAGGGTGGGAGACCACTTCAACACCGCGGACACCAGAAGCATGTGGCAGGGTGTCAGGGACATCACTGACTACAAGAGCAGCCCCGCCTGCCCCCACAGTGATATCACACAGGCCAATGAATTAAACACCTTCTTTGCCCGCTTTAAAACTGGCAACACCACCAGGAGAGGAACAGCCCCGGCTAGGGCAGAGGGCAGGCCTTAACACTGAGCACCTAGGAGGTGCAGAGCGCTCTGTGTAGGATCAATCCACGCAAGGCTGCAGGCCCGGATGGAGTCCAGGGTAGGGTACTAAAGGACTGTGCTGTACAGCTGGTGGAGGTATTTACGAGGATCTTCAACCTGTCTCTATCTCTGGCAACGGTCCCCAAGTGCCTGAAGACAGCTACCATAGTGCCGGTGCCGAAAAAGTCTAAAGTCACCAACCTGAATGACTACCGCCCGGTTGCCCTAACTCCAATACCAATGAAGTGCTTTGAAAGGCTGGTCCTCTCCCACATCAAATCCAGCATCCCTGCCTCACTGGACTCTCATCAATTTGCATACAGGGCAAATAGATCCACAGAGGATGCCATCTCTGTGGCTCTTCACACTGTCCTGACCCACCTGGAAAGACAGGGCACCTACATGAGGATGCTCTTCAATACGGTCATCCCCACCAAGCTCATCACCAAACTCCACCAGCTAGGCCTCAGCTCACTGAAATGCGATTGGATCCTGAACTTTCTGACGGAGCGACCGCAGGCAGTGAGACTGGGGCCGCACCTGTCCTCCACTATCACCCTGAGCACTGGCACACCACAGGGCTGTGTACTGAGCCCCATGCTCTACTCCCTCTTCACCCACGACTGTGACCCCGCATTTGACAACAACACCATTGTCAAGTTTGCAGACGACACAACGGTGATCGGGCTGATCACCAACGGTGATGAAACAAACTATAGAGCGGAGGTGCAGAACCTGGCGGACTGGTGCTCACGGAACAACTTGTCACTAAACACCTCCAAGACCAAGGAGCTGATTATCGACTTCAGGAGGTCGCAGAATGGAGAATACGCCCCAATCTCCATCTACGGGGACAGTGTGGAGAGAGTGTCCAGCTTCAGGTTTCTGGGCACTCACATCTCAGAGGACCTCACATGGTCCACCAACACCGCTGCGCTGGTCAAAAAGGCACAGCAACGACTGTTCTTCCTAAGAACATTGAAACGGACTGGTCTGCCCCAACAGCTGCTGACGACCTTCTACCGCAGCACCACAGAGAGCATACTAACGTATGGCATCTCTGTGTGGTATCTCAGCTGCACGGAGGCGGAGAGGAGAGCTCTTCAGCGCGTCGTCCACAGAGGGCAACAGATTATTGGGACACCGCTACCAGCCTTGGAGGGCATCTACCACACACGGTGCCCGTAAAGACTCCTCTCACCCTTGCAATGGACTGTTCGAACTACTCCCTTCCGGCAGGTCAAGGCCCTTCTGCGCCTGCACACCACCAGACTTAGGAACAGCTTCATTCCCAGAGCTATAGCGGCTCTGAACCGGCCCTGCCAAGTGCCCCCCACCCCCATGGACTGTCTCCCCCGGCCTCGCACTTTAGTCGGTGTTGATTTTACTGGTCTAATGTTCGTTTTTACAAACCTTGTTCTCAGGGTATTTAAACCTAAATTTTATTTGTCGATTAAGTTATGACATCGGATGGAAGTTGCAAACCAAATCTCGTTGCACTTATGTGTAATGACAATAAAAGATATTATTATTATTATTTATTGTTATTATGTTCTCTAGAGATGCAGCCTGACCTGCTGTTACTCCAGTACTTTGTGTCTTTTTTTTTAACCACTTACGATGGAGAAGGATGGAGATAAGGCAAAGATTTGAGGAATGATAGAAGAGGCTTGAGAGTGGCACGGAGGCACAGCAGTAAAGTTGCTGCCTTAAGGGGCTGTCCCACGGCGGCGACCTAATCTGCGAGTTTGGAAGAGTTTGCCCTCGACTCAAACTCGCAGCATGGTCGACACGTGGTCCTAGGAGGTCCTATGAGGTCACTTCATGCTCGAGGGAAGTCCCCGATTTCCGCAAATTTTTCAGCAAGTAAAATTTGGTCGCCATGGTTCTTTTGAACTCGTAGTACGGCGGAGTGGGGTCGCTATTTAGTTACAGGCAGTCGAGGGCAGCCGTAGGCAATCTCCTTCACTGACCGGGCATTTTAATTGGCTCATTGGAGTTTTCAGGACCAAGGAAAGCCGACCGGTAGGTAAAATGCCCGCTAAACTTTATTATACTTCTTAAAAGTGTCTCCACTCCTTCTCCTCCCCTTCTCTCTCCCTTCTCTCTCCCTTCTCACTCTCCCATTCTCTCTCCCTTCTTGCTCCCTCCTCTCCCTTTTCTCTCCCCTTCTCCCTCCTTTCTCCCTCCCTTCTCTACCCTTATCTCTCCCTTCTCCCCCCTTCTCTCCCCTTCTCTCCCCTTCTCTCTCCTTACCCTCCCTTCTCCCCCCCTTCTCCCCTTCTCTCTCCCTTCTCCCCCTTCTCTCCCCCTTCTCTCCCCCTTCTTCTCCTCCTTCTCTCCCCCCCCCACCCCGCAGTCGTCTTTTACCTTCCTCTTCATCGCGGGTGTGACAGCGCTTCCCCGCTTTCCCTGGCCCCCGCCTTTGCGATGTGTTTGCGTGTGTGTGTGTGTGTGCTCGCGGTTTCATCGCTGACGGCTCGAGGTTTTCCAGGCGAGTGCCCTCGAGCTTGAAGGTGGAAGACACTTTTCTGAACTCGTGGATTAGGTCCCCGCAGTGGGACAGCCCCTTTACACCGCCAGAGACCCGGGTTCGATCCTGACTACGTGTGCTGTCTGCACGGAGTTTGTACGTTCTCCCCAGTTCTCCCCTGTGTGGGTTTTCTCTCACACTCTAAAGATGTACAGGTTAGTAGTTTAGTAGTTAGTAGTAAAATCGTAAATTGTCCCTTGTGTGCGTAGGATGGTAGTGTACGGGGAGCGCTGGTCAGTGGGCTGATGGGCCCGTTTCCGCGCTGTATCTCTAAACTAAACGAAAACCACAGCCGTTTAATTTTCAGGAAAATTATCTGTCATCTGATGTACCTGTTGCAACTCAGTTTCACAATCAAATTAGCTATTTATAAGCTAATGAGCTTCTTCTCCGAATTATCTGTAACCTCTAATTAAATGCGGAAGCCACTGGTCTCGCAGCTCACACTTCCTTGTCCCTTAAGTATAGCCCACAGAGAGACCGTTAATAACCTCGAACATTGTTGAATTTTATGCATATTTTAACCTTCATGAGAAATCCTAATTGCAACACTTGCAGACACTAGGAACTGCAGAAGCTGGTTTATTGGAAAAAAGTGCTGGATTAACTTAACCAGCTGATAGACAATAGACAATAGGCAATAGGTGCAGGAGTAGGCCATTCGGCCCTACGAGCCAGCACCGCCATTCAATGTGATCATGGCTGATCATCCCCAATCAGTTCCCCGTTCCTGCCTTCTCCCCATATCCCCTGACTCCGCTATTTTTAAGAGCCCTATCCAGCCCTCTCTTGAAAGCATCCAGAGAACCTGCCTCCACCGCCCTCTGAGGCAGAGAATTCCACAGACTCACCACTCTCTGTGAGAAAAAGTGTTTCCTCGTCTCCGTTCGAAATGGCTTACTCCTTGTTCTTAAACTGTGGCCCCTGGTTCTGGACTCCCCCAAGAGGGGCAGTTAGGAACAGCAGCTGCTGGTTTACACCGAAGAGAGATACAAAGTGCTGGAGTAACTCAGCGGGTCGGGCAGCATCTCTGGAGAAAAGGAATAGGTGGCGTTTCTGGTCGAGACCCTTCTTCAGACTAAGAGTCCGGGAACTAGAGGTGTCCCATGGAGGAGGTGATAAACTATCCCTTCAGATTCTGAGGGGATAGAGTCTCGACCCAAAACGTCACCCTATTCCGATTCTCCAGAGATGCTGCCTGTCCCACTGAGTTACTGAAGATTTTAGTGTCTATCTAGCTGTTGAAAGGACTCTTCAGTTGCCTGATAACAGAAAGTGTCCCTGAATCTGGAGGTAGGCGTTTCCACACTTCTATACCTTTTGCCCGATCAAGATCTCCCCTATCGAGGCCATACCCCTGTTTAGTTGCTACCATTGGGCAGGAGGTACAGAAGCCTGAGGCCTGACAGGTAGTACTGCTTTACGGGCTGATCGCTGGTTGGCGATGCTGCCGCATTGTATCTCTAGAGTCCCCCTCCTCCAAGTTTGCTTTGCCTCCACCATCACGTTCTTGACTTGACCTACACAGCCCTAATCCCACCTGGACAATGGAACACCCCAAGACCACCTCGACACAAAATGCTGGAGTAACTCAGCGGGACAGGCAGCATCTCTGGAGAGAAGGAATGGGTGACGTTTCGGGTCGAGACCTCTCCCGCTGAGTTACGCCAGCATTTTGTCTCTATCTTCGCCGTAAACCAGCACCTGCAGCTCCTTCCTACACTAGTGTAGATGGGACATGTTGGCTGGTGTGGGCAAGTTTGGCTTTAAAGACTCCATTAATCTATAACATAAAAACACCATGCCTCACTCAGCTCTGAATTAAAACCTCAGGCCAGATTGGGTAGTTCGGAACATGAGTTGTCTCTGAATTCATTTTCTAAAGCAAATACATTTTTTGCAGAGCTGACTATTTGGACAATATAGATTGCCCCGTATCTGAGCGCTCCACGCTAATCCCATTACACTGCTTTCTTCACAAGCCTTAATACCTTTCTTCAAGTGTTTATCTAACTTCTCGCTCGCTACAGTGGCACAAAGGTTATCATCAAAGCTTCAGTAAGCCCTTCACATGCCGACTGGTTCATTTATTTAAACCAATTTTGTTTTACAAAATAAACGCAAATAGATTTTCATTTAGACGGAAATCAAGGGAAGGTAACAGGCAGTTGGCAGGGGATAAGATACAAATATTATGTGCTAGTTTTTCGCCAGAAACATTTGGAAGTTTAATTGGTCTGTTGGTTTGTCACCGCTGATAGGCTTTTAGAACTAATGAATAAGTTAATGGAATCAGACATCAACATTCTGCAGGGAAGGATGGGTATTTTTAGGAACGAGATGGGGGTAATTTGCAATGTAATGTAACCTGTTATGTGCTGGAAAATGAAACACGCTGTATCAAATAGCACACTTTGGCTCAATGGTTACCTCATGCTCTTTTATCTTTGAATTCTTGATATTTTTCACCTCTTTAAGGGCCTGTCCCACCGAGGCGATTTTTTTTTTAAGGCGACTGCCGGCAACAGTCACAGTCGCAGCGGGACGCCAAAATGGACCCACCCTACGACAATGTCTACAACAAGCTACCGCCTAGTCGACCTCAAGCCACGACAACCGGCGACACAGTTCCTCGCGACTTGGGACGTCCACCGACGATCACAACCACCACAACCTTCGACCACGCAGGCGGCAACCTACGACAACCGAAGTCAACCTACCTCCACCAGCGACAAGCTGCGACCCTGTCGACCACAAATGAAGACTTCGCTTGACGACGGTACCTGTCGCCGGTTGACGTAGGATGGCGTAGGTTGTCGCAAAATGGAAATCATCGAGGTCACCACCCCGCGACAACCAACATCTACTGGCGTCATCCTGGCGACAACCTACGACAGGAGAAGATAGGCAACGTCTAACATTTCAAAATCCAGCGGCGGCAAGAAAAAATTACGACACTTGAGGAGACAACTCACGACAATATAGGCGTCACCCTGCGACCATGTGGTGACAGCCTATTTTCCGGCTGATGCCGAATAAATCGCCTAAGTGGGACAGGCCCTTTAGTTTAGTTTAAAGATACAGCGTGGAAACGTGTCTGTACAGAGTTCGTGCGTTCTCCCCCTGACCGCGTGGGTTTTTCTCCAGAGATCTTTGGTTTCCTCCCATACTCCAAAGAAGTACAAGCTTGTAGGTTAATTGGCTTGGTAAATGTAAACATTGCTCCGATTGTGTGTAGTGTTAATATGCGGGATCGCTGGTCGGGGCAGACCTGGTGGGCCAAGGGGCATGTTTCCGTGCTGTATCTCTAAATTAAACTAAACTAAACAGGCCCTTCGGCCCACCGAGTCCGAACCAAACATCACCCCGTACACTAGTCTATCTGACACACTAGGTGCAATTTACACAATTAACTTACAAAACTGCACGCCTTTGGAGTGTGGGAGGGAACCGGATCACCCGGAGAAAACCCGGAGAAAACCCATGTGTTAACAGGGAGAAGGTACAAATTCTGTACTGACAGCATCTGTGGTTGGGATCGAACCTGGATCATTGGCGCATTGAGGTAGCAACTCTACAGCTGCTAGACACAAAACGCTGGAGTAACTCAGTGGGTCAGACAGCATCTGCGGGGAAAAGAAATGGGTGACGTTTCTAGTCTTCAGACCCTTCTTCAGACTGAGAGTCACGAGAAAGGAAATCGAGAGATATGGATGATATATAGAACAAATGAATGAAAGAAACCTGCATGCAAAAATAAGTGACGATGATAAAGGAAACAGGCCAATGTTAGCTGTGGGGTTGTTGAAAACCGCGGCAGCACTTCTCTGCATTCACCCCATCTAAGCCCCTCATGAATATAGGAGCAGGGAGGTTCTGCTGCAGTTGTACAGGGCCTTGTTGAGACAACACCTGGAGTATTGCGACAATTTTGGTCTCCTAATCTGAGAAAAGACATTCTTGCCATAGAGGGAGTACAGAGAAGGTTCACCAGACTGATTCCTGGGGCGGCAGGACTTCCATATGAGGAAAGACTGGATAGACTCGGCTTGTACTCGCTAGAATTTAGAAGATTGAGGGGGGATAGAAACTTACAAAATTCTTAAGGGGTTGGACAGGCTGGATGCAAGAAGATTGTTCCCGATGTTGGGGAAGTCCAGAACAAGGGGTCACTGTTTAAGGATAAGGGGGAAGTCTTTTAGGACCGAGATGAAAAAAACATTTTTCACACAAAGAATGGTGAATCTGTGGAATTCTCCGCCACAGAAGGTAGTTGAGGCCAGTTCATTGACTATATTTAAGAGGGAGTTAGATGTGGCCTTGTGGCTGAAGGGATCAGGGGGTATGGAGAGAAGGCAGGTACAGGATACTGAGTTGGATGATCAGCCATGATCATATTGAATGGCGGTGCAGGCTCAAAGGGCCGAATGGCCTACTCCTGCACCTATTTTCTATGTTTCTATGTTTCTATGATCTTGTACACCTATATAAGATCCCCCACCAGCGTCCCACACTCCCAAGAACAATCGAACAAGGCAGGGATCTTCAGCACACACAAGTGCTAGAGGTACTCAGTGGGTCAGGCAGCATCTGTCGAGGAGATGGACAGATGACATTTTGGGTCGGGGACCTCCTGCAGACTCCTTCGTCTCCCCTCTCCCATCGGGTAAAATGCATAGAAGTGTGAAAATGCGCCCTCCAGACTCAGGGACAGTTTCTTCCCAGCTGTTATCGGGCAACTACCGCAACTGGAGAGCAGTCCTGAACTACTATCTACCTCACTGGTGACTCTCGGTCCATCCTTCATCAGATTTAGCTGGCGACTGTCCCACTTAGGTGATTTTTCAGGTGACTGCCGGCGACTGTCAAGTCGTAGCAGGTCACTGAAGAACCCTTCCAGCGACTGGAACAGCGACTGTCAGAGTGGAACACACACGCACACAGTCACACACGCACACAGGCACACACAGGCATACACGCACACGCACAGGCACACACGCAGACAGGCACACACGCACACACGCACACAGGCACACACGCACACACGCAAACACGCAAACACGCACACACACACACACACACACACACACACACACACACGTCGCTTCCTTCACCAGCCCATTATGCAGGCGGGGGACAGGGCAAGCGGGGGAGTGCTGTCTGAGTGAAATTCACGCGGTGCAAAGCCAAGGTGATACAGACACACACCGCGATGAACAGGAAGGTTGGCGCTGTAATGAAGATGGTGAAAGCACAGTGTACGGGAAGGGTCACGTAAGTCCTTTAAAGAAGACAAGTTTTAAGAAGCCAGAGATACACGGCTTTGAAACTCGGCGGACATTAACATTACTGGTCAGTTATCCTTGGTTCTAAAAACTACTGTTTATGGGGTTTTTTCCCGAAATGAGCCAATGAAAATCACCGGTCAGCACCGGCGACAACCTACAAGAACCTATGTCAACCTACCACCTCCTGGCGACCCACTACCGCTGCATCTACGGCACGAGAATTCTCGCTACTCTCCGTGGCGGCATTCATTCTAGTCGCCTCTAATTTTTCAACATGTTGAAAAATATGCGAAGACCAGAATGAGGCCATGACTATTTCTGCGAATGCGGGAACTCCTCGCGACCATGAAGGCGACTCCCCGGCAACCACCCGCGAACATGTGGCGACCGCATAGTCTCCTACCGTCGCCTAAAGAGTCGCCTAAGTGGGACAGACCCATTACGCTGTAAATGGGTCGATTGCAATCACGTATTCTCTTTCCGCTGACTGGCGAGCACGCAACAAAAGCTTTTCACTGTACACGTGACAATAAATTGAACTGGACTGATTTCCAATCTTAAGAGTGTATGAGGGAACTGCAGACGCTGGGTTAAACCGAAGATAGCTGGAGTAACTCAGCGGGACAGGCAGGCAGCGTCTCTGGAGAGAAGGAATGGGTGACGTTTCGGGTCGAGACCCTTCTTCAATCACCCATTCCTTCGCTCCAATCTTAAGAGAGAAGGTTTGAATTGTACTCAACAAGACTGGCATGGCGGCAATTGATCAGGCAACCTCCTTTCATGGTGTTTCACAGCTGTGCACCCAATATAAACTGGTGTTTCGAGGAGACAGCATCTGCTCAGGCAATTAAGGAAGGGTGATAAATACGGACTTGTAAGCTCTGTTCACAATTGAGGAACATCGCGAACGTCGTAATAGGAAGCACCAGGGGAGTCGAGGATATTGCCAATAAAACCGTTAGGATACCCGGAACACTGAAATGCCTTGGCAAGGCCAGCAGCATAATCAAGGACCAGCCTCACCCCAGTCACTCCCCTCCTCTCCCCTCTCCCATCGGGCAAGAGGTACAGGAGTGTGTGAACGCACGCACACCGCCAGATTCAGGGACAGTTTTATTCCCTGCTGTTATCAGGCAACTGAATCATCCGATCACCAACTGGAGAGTGGTCCAGCACAACTAGAGAGGGACGGCACGCTGGCGCAGCGGTAGAGTCGCTGCCTTACACAGCTTGCAGCGCCGGAGACCTAGGTTCGATCCTGACTGCGGGTGCTGTCTGTACGGAGTTTGTACGTTCTCCCCGTGACCTGCGTGGGTCTCCCCTGAGACCTTTGGTTCCCTCCTCCACTCCAAAGACGTACAGGTTTGTCGGTTAATTGGCTTGGTGCATGTGTGAATTGTCGCTCGTGTGTGTTAATGTGCGAGGATCACTGGCCGGCGCAGACTCGTTGGGCCGAAGGGCCTGTTTCCACTCTGTAATTCTAAACTAAAAAAAAAATAAAAGTCCTGAACTACTATCTACCTCATTGGAGAACCTGCGACTATCCTTGATCGGACTTTACTGGACTTTATCTTGCGTTCCCTTTGTCACGAATCTGCGCTCTGTGGATGGCTCAATTATAATCATGTATAGCAGGGGTCGGCAACCTACGGCCCCTGGGCTGAATGCGGCCCGTTACCGGAAATCACCCGGCCAGCAGGCAGATCTTTTTTCCCGTAATCATCCGGCCCGCCGAGCACGGAGCGCGGCCGAGCCCTGTCCGTACCGCATCCTGCGCAAAGCCGCCGGCACGGCCGCGCACCTTCTGTGAACACGTTTAAGAAAGAACTGCAGATGCTGGAAAAATCGACGGCAGACAAAAATGCTGGAGGAACTCAGCGGGTTGGGACATGCAGGGGATTCCACGAGGCTGCATTTTTGTCTACCTTCTGTGAACACGTGATTTGATGCCTGCCATCCCGGGGCGGGATGGGGGCGGGACCCGTGTGAACACGTGATGGATATGGCCCGCCACCTGCTCACAGACATGCGTCCCGGCCCCTATGCAGAAGAGGGTTGCGTCCCGGCCCCTAATGTATTGTCTTTCCGCTGACTGGTTAGCACGCAACAAAAGCTGTTCACTGTACCTCGGTACACGTGACAATAAACTAAACTGAACTAAGTAATAATAGTTGTGGTAGCCGCATTCAGTTGGGGTTGGAAAGTGCGTACAAGTGGATTAACCATACAAAGGAGACCTGGTCCAGCACTGGAGTTACAGCTGGGGTAGCTAACAGAGATGATCTCCCGGTAGCTATTCATTGTAACTTCCCTTCCATTTTCCACACTGACCTGGACCTCCTCCATTGCCAGAGTGAGGCCACATGCAAACTGGAGGAACAGCACCTCATATTGCGCTTGATTTCAAGAGAGAGTTAGATTTAGCTCTTGGGGCCAAAAGAATCTAGGGATATGGAGAAAAAATAGGAACGGGATATTGATTTCAGATGATCAGTCCTGATCATAGTGAATGGCGGTGATGGCTCGAAGGGCCAAATGGCCTACACCTGCACCTAATTTTCTAGGTCAGGCAGCATCTTTGCAGAGAAGGAATGGGTGGCGTTTCTGGACGATACGCTTCGTCCGAGATCTTCGGCTTTCTCCCGCACTCCAAAGACGTACAGGTATGTAGGTTATTTCTCCCGCACTCCAAAGACGTACAGGTATGTAGGTTAATTGGCTTGGTAAATGTAAAAATTGTACCAAGTGGGTATAGGATAGTGTTAATGTGCAGGGACCACTGGTCAGCACGGACCTGGTGGGCCGAAGGGCCTGTTTCCACGCTGTATCTCTAAACTAAACTAAACTAAACTAAACAGCATCTGCTTTGATCTGTCATTTTCACACCTTCCCCTTCCATATCTGTCGTTTCTCTCTCCCTTAGCTCTCAGCCTGAGGA
Source organism: Okamejei kenojei (assembly GCA_035221665.1). NCBI lineage: Eukaryota > Metazoa > Chordata > Chondrichthyes > Rajiformes > Rajidae > Okamejei > Okamejei kenojei. Next base: position 12,599,098 of record CM069136.1, read on the forward strand.
AGGGTCACCAATTCCTTCGAAAATGTCACCAATTCCTTCTCTCCAGAGATTCTGCCAGAGCAGCTGAGTTACTCCAGCATTTTGTGTCTACCCTAGCTATTACCACACCAATTTCAGTGCGTATTGGTACATAACACCATGTAAATGCCTTCATAAATCAGCTGTGACCTCGCAGAGTGGCATCGTTCACACAATTCAAACAGTTTGTGTGTTCTGTTAAACACACATAATTACAGCAAATGGATGGAGCTACTAACTGCAAAAAACATCTCAGATGTTGCCAGTTGTCTGTTCACAGTTAGCTCAGACGTTCGCTAAGCTTTCCAGCAATATGTGGAGAGTTAAACTCCCATTTATATCCTTTTTCACAATTTAAGAAATGGCTGCAGCTGTTTACAATTTAATTACCGGAGTCTATTTAATGTTGGCAATAGATTAAAAGAGTGGCTCTGTGCTAAATAAGAAACGTGAGCCCAATACTTGCTCCCAGACTGCCTGCTGTCTATTTCAGTGGTGTCCTCTCATAGTAGCGACTTTAACATCCTGAACCGGCTCAAGGTTCCTTAAAGGCAAGCAGGAAAATAAAATACCTCCACAAAGTATTTGAATGAATGAATGAAGGAAGGAAGGAATGAATGAATGAAGGAAGGAAGGAAGGAAGGAAGGAAGGAAAAAAAAAAAAAATAATAATAATAATATCTTTTATTGTCATTGCACATGTGTGCAACGAGATTTGGTTTGCAGCTTCCATCCGGTCATAACCTAAACAACTAATACAATTTAGGTTTAGATACCCCAAGAACATGGTTTATAAAAAGAACATTAGAACAGTAAAACAGTCAAAACAGACTAAAGTGCAGATGTGTCTGTGCGATGTGACCATCCGAGGGAGACAGTCCATGGGGGCGGGGGACACTCAGCAGGGCCGGTTCAGAGCAGCTATAGCTCTGGGGATGAAGCTGTTCCTGAGTCTGGAGGTGCGGGCGTAGAAGGCCTTGTAGCGTTTGCTGGAAGGTAGGAATTCGCACAGTCCATTACAAGGGTGTGAGGTGTCTTTATGGATACTGACGGCCTTCCTGAGACATGGTGTGTGGTAGATCCCCTCCAAGGCTGGTAGCGGTGTCCCAATATTCTTCTGCGCTCTGTGGACGACGCGCTGAAGAGCTCTCCTCTCCGCTCCGCTCCTCTCCTCTCCGCTCCGCTCCACTCCTCTCCTCTCCGCTCCGCTCCACTCCTCTCCGCTCCTCTCCTCTCCTCCTCTCCGCTCCGCTCCTCTCCTCTCCTCTCCGCTCCGCTCCTCTCCTCTCCGCTCCGCTCCGCTCCTCTCCTCTCCTCTCCGCTCCTCTCCTCTCCGCTCCGCTCCTCTCCTCTCCTCTCTCCGCTCCGCTCCTCTCTCCTCTCCTCTCCTCTCCTCTCCTCTCCTCTCCTTCTCCGCTCCTCTCCGCTCCACTCCTCTCCTCTCCGCTCCGCTCCTCTCCTCTCCTCTCCGCTCCGCTCCTCTCCTCTCCGCTCCGCTCCTCTCCTCTCCTCTCCTCTCCTCTCCGCTCCTCTCCTCCCCTCTCCAATCAATGACTGGATGCTTTATTGTCACATGTGACAAGTCACAGTGATATTCTTCGTTTTACGTACCCAAGGTATACAAAGGGTTGCCACATAAAGGGCGCCAAAAAAGTTACTAAATATTCCACACCGGATCCTCCTTTGTTCTCCCCTTGAATTATCATGTTTAGGTGGCATTTACTGGGTCACTGAGTTGGGAGAACATGAATGGGAGCTGGGCGTACTGAGAACTGAGCTGGAAATGCCCTACGCTGGTTTACCTCAAGGTACCTCAATGTCAGCAAGACATAGTGAACGACTTCAGGAAGTGAAGCGGCACACAAACCCCAGTACACATTGATGGTGCCAAAGTAGAAGTGGGTTGCAAGATTCAAGTTTCTAGGAGTTGAAATAACCAGCAACTTCTCCTGGACTACCCATATTGAAGCAATGGCCAGGAAAGCTTCCCCATCTTCCTTAAAATGGCTTAGGAAGTTCGGCACGTCCCCAACAACTCTCAGCAACCTCTACAGAGTTTATATGTTCTCCGTGCGACCGCGTGGGTTTCCACCGGGTGCTCCGGCCTCCTCCCACACTTCAAAGTCATGCAGGTTTCTAAGTTAACTGGGCCTCTGTAAATTGGCAGTGGTATTCTGAGAGTTGTGAGTCTGTGGGATTCTCTGCCTCAGAGGGCGGTGGAGGCAGGTTCTCTGGCTATTTTCAAGAGAGAGCTAGATTGGGCTCATAAAGATAGCGGAGCCAGGGGATATGGGGAGAAGGCAGGAACGGGGTACTGATTGGGGATGATCAGCCATGATCGCATTGAATGGAGGTGCTGGCTTGAAGGGCCGAATGGCCTACTCCTGCACCTATTTTCTATTGTCCCGAGTGTGTAGCAGCTGGTTGCTGACCTAAAAGGGGGAAAAAGAGTTAACAAGAAACTTCTGGCAACCATTGTACAGGTTTGTAGGCTAATTGGCTTGGTGAATTTGTAAATTGTGTGTGTAGGACAGTGTAAGTGTATGGGGTAATTGCTGGTCGGTGTGGACTCGGTGGGCCAAAGGGCCTGTTTCTGCGCTGTATCTCTAAAGTAAATGTAATTACCCTTTTCCATTGCAGATAAGTTCATAAATAATTGAAGCAGAATTAGGCCATTCGGCCCATCAAGTCTACTCCGCCATTCAATCATGGCTGATCTATTTCTCATAGAAACACAGAAATGTATAAAATAGGTGCAGGAAGAGGCCATTCGGCCCTTCGAGCCTGCACCGCCATTCATTGTGATCATGGCTGATCGTCCCCAATCAATAACCTGTGCCTGCCTTCTCCCCATATCCCTTGATTTCACCAGCCCCTCTCCCTCCTGACCCCATTCTCCTGCCTTCTCCCCATAACCCCAGACACCCGTGCTAATCAAGAATCTGTCTATCTCTGCCTAAAAATTTCCATTGGCCTCCACAACCTTCTGTGGCAACGAATTCCACAGATTCACCACCCTCTGACTAAAGAAATTCCTCCTCATCTCCTTCCTAAAAGAACATCCCTTAATTCTGAGGCCATGACCCCTAGTCCTAGACTCTCCCACTAGTGGAAACATCCTCTCCACATTCACTCTACCCAAGCCTTTCACTATTCTGTAAGTTTCAATGAGGTCCCCCCTCTTTAAGACCCCTCATTGTCTTTCTCTTTATCCACTAGCCCTAGACTCACGGAATAGCTTGCATGTCTTGGCCGGTATTGCTCCACCAGGAATCCACTGATCAGTTGCCGGTAGAACTGAACGTAGTGGGCAAGTTGGGGACGCCCGCCATTCCTGTCACTCCCATCACCCAGCCCCAAAACGGCTGAAGTCGAGGAAGAGCTTCCTCCACACAGTCCAGCCACTGTCACCGTCCCCTCAAGCAACCAGACTAGCCTTGTGGGGGAAAGAAAACGCAGTGAAAACCACCACCACGTAAAGATGCCGATCCCAACCAAGGAACAGCTACCACCTGGCCACGGGTGAGACTGGAAGACCTGGAAGTCCATCAATAGGCTTCGTACAGGGATGGGCCGATGCAAGACCAATATGAGCAAACGGGGCCATGCAGATGTGGCAGACACAGGATGTGAATGGGGAACATCTGTACAATCCATGCCACACCTACTGAGACGCCCACTTCTTGGTGAACGATGCTGCCTGGAAGATCCAGCGGTGGCAATCGAGAAGACTGTCCACTGTGCTAGAGCCTGGCCCAACATCTGAAACATAGATGGCGGACACGAACGAAGAAGAAGACTCTCGGAAAATCTGTCCTCATCTCAAACTTCTTCATTGTTCCGACGAAAGGTCATCGACCCAGAATATTAACTGGTGTTCTCTCTCAGCGGATGCTGCCTGGCCTGCTGAGTGCTTCTGACGGTTTCTCGTCTCATTTTAATTAAACTGAGACCACAAAACTACAGGACATTTGTACAGAATTATCAACTATCAGGCATGAACGGACATTAGAAAGCCTTCAATTCCTCTGTTGTTCCCTCGGGATATTGATTTATGGATTAATAGCCAAGCTTTTTTTTTGTAACATTTCCTTTCAGGCTTAAAGAAGTTGTGCATTCAAACACAGCAGCCATCCGGTCTCTAGAAAACATCAACCTGTTGAATGACAAAAACTTTGCTTTTGATCTGAGATGAATTTAAAAATATGTTACTGCTTTAGATAACTATGATTGAGTTTAGTTTATTGTCACGTGTACCGAGGTACAGTGAAAAGCTTTTGTTGCGTGCTAACCAGTCAGCGGAAAGACAATTCATGATTACAATTGAGCCATTTACAGTGTATAGATACGTGATAAAGGGAATAACATGAATGAGTGCGTGAATCGAGAACCGGAGGACATAGGTTTAAGGTGTGGGTACAGAAAATGAACAGGTGCATGAGGAGTCACTTTTGAATGAATCAATTAATTAATTAATTGATATGTTTATTGGCCAAGTATGTGCACATACAAGGAATTTGCCTTGGCGCTCTGCTGGCAAGTAACAACACGACATACACCCTTTTCATGCAAAGGGTGGTGGGTGTGTGGACCGAGCTGCCGGAGGAGATAGTTGAGGCAGGGACTATCGCAACGTTTGAGAAACTGTTAGACTGGTACATGGATAGGACAGGTTCGGAGGGGCATGGCCAAACGCAGGCAGGTGGGACTAGTGTAGCTGGGACAGGTTTGTCAGTGTGTGCAAGTTGGGCTGAAGGGCCTGTTTCCACACTGTATGACCCTGTGACTATATGACTCCAAAGATGTACACGTTTGTAGGTTGAATGGCTTTGGTAAAATTGCCCCTAGTGTGTAGGATGGGGTGATCGCTGGTTGGCGTGGACTTGGTGGGCCAAAGGGCCTGTTTCCGCGCTGTACCTCTGAAGTCTTATAGTCTAAATTGCCTGCATGTCAAGATAAAGCAGATCTTGTGTCTTCTTTAGTCGGTCCTCCGCATTGGTGAAAGTATTTTTAGTTTAGTTTAGAGATACAGCGCGGAAACCAGGCCATTCGGCCCACCGAGGCCGCGCCGACTGCTCTGTGTAATTTGTTTTTCAGGGATACAGCGTGGAAACAGGCCCTTCGGCCCACCTAGTCCATGACGGCCAACGGTCCCTGCACACTAAAGCCCCTGTCCCACGATGCGAGTTCACCCAAGAGCTCTCCCGAGTTAAACTCGTGGTATGTACGTGGCGAGTACGTAGGACCTCATGGATGTCCCTTAGCGGCTCGTAATGCTAACGGCAGGGTACTCGGGAAACGCGGTAACTCGTGAAGTTTTTCCAACACTGGTGAAAAATGTCCAAGAGTTGCCCGAGTACCTGCCGTTAGGTACCGCGTTTCCCGAGTACCTGTTGTTCGCATTACGAGCCGCTATGGGACAACCACGAGGTCCTACGTACTTACCACAAGCTTGATTTTTTTTTTTAAACTCGGGAGAGCTCTTGGGTGAACTCGCATCGTGGGACAGGGGCTTAACCCTATCCTACGCCAATTAACCTACGAATCTGCGCGTCTTTGGAGTGTGGGAGAAAACTGGAGCACCCGATGAAAACCCACATGGACACAGGTAGAACGCACAAAGTCTGTCACTTAGTCAGGGTTGAACCCAGGACTCTGGCGCTGTAAGGCAGCAACTCTACCGCACTGCTAGGTAGATCAGCCAGGATTAAATGGCAGAGTAGACGATGGACCGAATGGCCTAATTCTGCTTATACACATGAAATGAATCAGTCAGAGTAAAGACTATACATGACTACAATCGAGCCATCCACGTCCAGTCATGGCTGATCTATCTCTCCCTCTCAACCCCATTCTCCTGCCTTCTCTCCGTAACATCTGGCACCCGTACTAATCAAGAATCTGTCAATCTCTGTCTTAAAAATGTCCCTTGACTTGGCATCCACAGCCGTCTGTGGCAATGCATTCCACAGATTCACCGCCCTCTGGCTAAAGAAATTCCTCCTCATCTCCTTCCTATAGGTGCGTCCTTTTAGAATGAGGCTGTGGCCTCTGGTCCTAGACTCTCCCACTAGTACTAGGGGTTTACTAGGGGTTTCCCCGTCTCTCAGTCTGAAGAAGGGTCCCAACCCGAAACATCACCTACTCCTTTTCTCCAGAGATGCTGCCTGTCCCGCTGAGTTACTCCAGCTTTTTGTGCCTATCTTCTGTTTAAACCAGCATCTGCCGTTCTTTCCTACACATAAAAAGGAAAAGTCAATTCTGTTCTCTCGTAAAAATAACACACTGGGAAAAAAAAAAAAAAATTTTCAGAAATGGCTCATAAAATAGACTTTGATTATTGATCTCGGCTGGGCTAATACTTCCATGGATATCCTCTAGGCCAGGGCATTTCAAAGCTGAAAAGCAAATTGCTGAAGTATTTATGTACAGCGCAGAAACAGGCTCTTTGGCCCACCGAGTCTGCACCGACCAGAGATCGCTCCATACTTTAGCATTATCCTATGCGCCAGGGATAATTTGCAATTTTACTGAAGCCAATAAACCTACAAACTCACACGTCTTTGTAGTGTGGGAAGGACGTACAAACTCCGGTAAAGACAAGACCCGTAGTCAGGATCGAACCCAGGTCTCTGGCGCTGTGAGACAGTAACTCTACAGATGTGCCACCTTGCCACCACAAATTTACTGTGAGGGGATAGACACAAAATGCTGGAGTATCTCAGCAGGGCAGGCAGCATTCCTTGAGATAAGGAATGGCTGACCTTTCATCTGTGCCAGTCTGAGGAAGGGCGTCGACCCGAAACATCACCTACCCATTTTCTCCAGAGATGCTGCCTGACCCGCTGAGTTACTCCAGCCTTTTGTGTCTATCTTCGGATTAAACCAGCACCTTCCTCCACATAAAAAAGGAAAAGTCAATTCTGCTCACTCTTGTAAAAATAACAGACAGGGAAAAAAAGGTCACTTTTCAGAACTGGCTCATAAAATCGACTTTGATCATTTTTCTCAGCTGGCCAATACTTCCATGGATATCCTCTTGGCCAGGGCTTTTAAAGCTGAAAAATAAAATGTTGTGAAATATTTATAGCTTGCAGCTAGTTTCAGCAAGAAATCTATCCATAAATCCTTTTTACAGTGATTATTCTGGAAGTACAGCACAAATAAAAGAACTCAATCTCGCGCCATCTAACGATCATGTAAAGTGCATCGAACAAAGCGAGAAAATACTCATTTCATCTCTGCTTGCTGCTATCCAATGCGGACCTTTACAAATGGACGTGGACTGTAAAATATAGCATCATTGTACTGAGGACAAGAGGGTGAGAGAGGCGTTGTAATTAAGTTATACTCCTCCGTATAGGCAACCACATATAAAAGTCACAGAGTCACAAAGCACGGCAACAGGCCCTGCACCTTGGTCATAGAAACATAGAAAATAGGTGCAGGAGTAGGCCATTTGGCCCTTCGTGCCAGCACCGCCATTCAAAATGATCGTGGCTGATCAACCTAAATCAGTAATAGACACAAAAAGCTGGAGTAACTCAGCAGCACAGGCAGCATCTCTGGAGAGAAGGAATGGGTGAAGTTTCGGGTCGAGATCCTTCTTCAGGCTTTTCAATAACTCCCCGCTGAGTTTCTCCAGCTTTTTGGGCCTATCGTAGTTCCTCTCTGCACATTTTGTTTGGAGATAAAGGATGTGCGACATTTCGGGTGAAGAAGGGTCCCGACCCGAAACGTCACGTATCCTTTTTCTCCAGAGATGCTGCCTGACCCGTTCAGTTACTCAAGCACTTGGTGTTTATCTGCCCCATCTACACTAGTCTCACCTGCCCATGTTTGGCCCCTATCTCTAAACCTTTCTCATCCATGTATCTGCCCAAGTAAGTTATAAATTCTGTTATAGTATCTACCTCAACTACCTCTGAGAGAATGGAGCAGCTGGGCTTGTACACTCTGGAGTTTAGAAGGATGAGAGGGGATCTCATTGAAACATATAAGATTGTTAAGGGCTTGGACACGCTAGAGGCAGGAAACATGTTCCCGGTATTGGGGGAGTCCAGAACCAGGGGCCACAGTTTAAGAATAAGGAGTAAGCCATTTAGAACGGAGACGAGGAAACACTTTTTCTCACAGAGAGTGGTGAGTCTGTGGAATTCTCTGCCTCAGAGGGCGGTAGAGGCAGGTTCTCTGGATGCTTTCAAGAGAGGGCTAGATAGAGCTCTTAAAAATAGCAGAGTCAGGGGATATGAGGAGAAGGCAGGAATGGGGTTCTGATTGGGGATGATCAGCCATGATCACAATGAATGGCGGAACTGACTCGAATGGCCGAATGGCCTACTCCTGAACCTATTGTCTATTGTCTGTTGTCTATTGTCTATTACCTCCTCTGGCAGCTTGTTCCACACACCCACTACCTTCTTGTGGTATTAAATCTTTCCCCCCTCACATTGAACCTATGTTCTCTGGTTCTTGATTCCCCAACTCTGGGTAAAAACTCTTTGCCCTGGCCATATCTATTCCCCTCATGATTTTACACACCTCTCTATAAGATCTCCCCTCAGTCTCCTGCGCTCCAAGGAGTACAATCCTCAGATGTTCAACCCCAAAACTTAGACCCTCAAATCCTGGCTCACTCTTCATGCTTACTATCTCCTAACCTGCCCACCATAATCAGTCTGGTGAAGAGTCCAGACCCAAATTGTCACCTATCCATGTTCTCCTGAGAATCTGCCTGACCTGCCGAGTTACTCCAGCACTTAGGTCCGGTTCCTGTGCTGTACTGTTTTATGATCTGAATGACAAATTGTCATCTCCTAAGTTGTATTATAAAATTTAAAAATAAAAATAAAATAATTTTTTTTTAGCATTAAATAAATAAATTAAAAAAAAAAAAAGACAAAACCAAGAGGTAGGTTTTTCAACCCAGCGGTATAAATATTGAAATCTCTAACTTCAAGTAACCTTTGCATCCCCCCTCTCTCTCCATCCCTCCCCAACCCCTAGTCTTTTAGATATGTACTCATTTCAATGTCGTCCTAGTGAGTTTCATTGTCTGTAACTCATTTTCACCTAGCCCACAGCCAACAGTGGACTAGGTGAAAATTCCTTTATCATCGTTACTTTTTTGCATATGTTTCATTCATTTATTCGAGATCTCTCCACATCACCGTCTATGTCTCTCATTCCTCTCTCCGCTGACTCCGAAGAATCTCGACCCGTAACGTCACCTATTCCTTTTCTCCAGAGACGCTGTCTATCTTCGGTGTAAACCAGCATCTGCAGTTCCTTCCTACCAATCTTTCTCTGGATTCTTAGAATAAAGGGCAGGTCATTTAAGACTGAGGTGAGAAAAATCTTTTTCACCCAGAAAGTTGTGAATTTGTGGAATTCCCTGCCACAGAGGGCAGTGGAGGCCAAGTCACTGGATGGATTTAAGGGAGAGTTAGATAGAGCTCTAGAGGCCAGTGGAGTCAAGGGATATGGGGAGAAGGCAGGCATGGCTTATTGATAGGGGACGATCAGCCATGATCACAATGAATGGCGGTGCTGGCTCGAAGGGCCGAATGGACTCCTCCTGCACCTATTTTCTATGTTTCTATCTCCAGCTCACACTCTCCAAGATGGTTTATGTATTACTGGGTGGCACTGTGTGCCTCACAGCACCAGAGACCCGGATTTGATCCCGACTACGGGTGCTGTCTGTACGGAGTTTGTACGCTCTCACCGTGAAACTGCGTGGGTTTTCTCCCAGGTGCTCCAGTTTCCACCCACACTCCAAAGACATACAGTTTCGTAGGTTAATTGGTTCAGGTAAAAATTGTAAATTGTCCTTAGTGTGTGTACAGTGCCTTCACTTTTTCCACATTTTGGTACGTTACAGCCTTATATTAAAATGGATTAAATTATCTTTTTTAATCATCAATCTACAGACAATACCCCAGAATGAAGGAGCAAAAACAGGTGTTCAGGAATTTTTGCAAAGCAATTAAAAATACATAACTGGAATATCACATTTACATAAGTATTCAGACCATTTGCTATGACACTCAAAATTGAGGTTAGCTTCATCCTGCTTCCATTGATTATCCTTGAGATGTTTCTACAACTTGATTGCAGTCCACCAGTGGTAAATTAAATTGATTGTAAGTAAGTAAGTAAGTTTATTGGCCAAGTATTCACATACAAGGAATTTGCCTTGGTGCTCCGCCCACAAGTAACAGCATAACATACAGTGACAGTTACGAATGACTCAGAAAACACTAAACATTAATAATAATAAAACATTAATGATAAAACACCATTGATCAAGCATGTGAACCAACAAAATACCAGATCAAAGGGGGGCTACAGATTTTTGGCTGTTGAGTAGAGCTACTACTCGTGGATAAAAACTGTTTTTATGTCTGGCTGTGGCAGCTTTGACAGTCCGGAGTCGCCTTCCAGAGGGAAGTGATTCAAAGAGTTTGTGGCCAGGGTGAGAGGGGTCAGAGATGATCTTGCCCGCTCACTTCCTGGCCCTTGCAGTGTACAGTTCGTCGATGGAGGGAAGGCTGCTGCCAATAACCTTCTCTGCTGATCGGACGATTCGCTGCAGCCTCCAGGTGTCGTGCTTGGTGGCTGAGCCAAACCAGACCATGATGGAGAAGGTGAGGACAGACTCTACGATGGTCGTGCAGAATTGGCCCATCATTGCCTGTGGCAGATTGTGCTTCCTCAGCTGCTGCAGGAAGTACATCCTCTGTTGGGCCTTTTTGACTGTGGAGTCGATGGCCATGATTGGACATGATTTGGAAAGGCACACACCTGTCTATAGAAGGTCCCACAGTTGACAGTGCATGTCAGAGCAAAAACCAAGCCATGAAGATGAAAGAATTGTCCGTAGACCTCCAAGACAGGATTGTGTTGAGACACAGACCTGGGGAAGGGTATAAAACAATTTCTGCAGCATTGCAGGTCCCGAAGAGCACAGTGGCCTCTGTCATTCTGAAATGCAAGAACTTTGTAACCATGAGGACTCTTCATAGAGCTGGCCGCCCGGCCAAACTGAGCAATCGTGGGAGAAGGGCCTTGGTCAGGGAGATGACCAAGAACCCGATGGTCACTCTGAGAGAGCTCCAGTGTTCCTCTGTGGAGATGGGAGAACCTTCCAGAAGGACAACTATATCTGCAGTACTCCACCAATCAGGCCTTTATGGTAGAGTGGCCAGACGGAAGCCACTCTTCAGTAAAAGGCACATGACAGCCCGCTTGGAGTTTGCCAAAAGGCACCTAAAGGACTCTCAGACCATGAGAAACAAGATTCTCTGGTCTGATGAAACCAAGATTGAACTCTTTGGCCTGAATGCCAAGTGTCACGTCTGGAGGAAACCAGGCACCGCTCATCACCTGGCCAATACCATACCTACGGTGAAGCATGGTGGTGGCAGCATCATGCTGTGGGGATGTTTTTCAGCGGCAGGAACTGGGAGACTAGTCAGGATTGAGGGAAAGATGATGCGAGCAAAGTACAGAGAGATCCTTGATGAAAATCTGCTCCAGAACGTTCTGGACCTCAGACTGGGGTGGAGGCTCACTTTCCAACAGGAAAACGACCCTAAGCACACAGCCAAGACAATGCAGGAGTGGCTTCGTGACAAGTCTGTGAATGTCCTTGAGTGGCCCAGGCAGAAACCGGACTCGAGCCTGATCAAACAACTCTGGAGGGACCTGAAAATAGCTGTGCATCGACATTCCCCATCCAACCTGACAGAGCTAGAGAAGATATGCAGAGAAGAATGGGAGAAATTACCCAAATACAGGTGTGCCAAGCTTGTGGCGTCATACCCAAGAAAGACTTGAGGCTGTAACCGCTGCCAAAGGTGCCTCAACAAAGTACTGAGTAAAGGGTCTGAATACATATAAATGTGATATTTCAGTTATTTCTTTTGAATTACTTAACAAAAATGTCTAAACACCTGTTTTTGATTTTTTTATTATGAGGTATTGTGTATAGATTGATGATTTAAAAAAATAATTTAATCCATTTTAGAATAAGGCTGTAACGTAACAAAATGAGGAAAAAGTGAAGGGCTCTGAATACTTTCTGAATGCACAGTGGGACAGTGTTGTCTGTGGGGTAGGTGAAAACTAGTTACAGACAATGAAACTCAACAGGATGACAGTGGAGGCCAATTCACTGGATGTTTTCAAGAGAGAGTTAGATTTGCTTCTTAGGGCTAACGGAATCAAGGGATATGGGGAGAAATCAGGAACGGGATACTGATTTTTGGATGATCAGCCATGATCATATTGAATGGCCGGTGCTGGCTCGAAGGGCCGAATGGCCTACTCCTGCGCCTATTTTTCTATGTTTCTATATACCAGTGCAGGAAGTTAAAGGTCTGAATAGACTGTTATTTTTGAACATCGGTGTGAATTTTCTTGCTCTTCCGGTAGTTCCTTATTATATAGTAAATTAAATGAGAGAAATGACATTAATTCTGCTTGCCATTTTTCATCAACATGTGAAAGATCTTCACTGTGTTTAACATGCATGGATGAACGTTTCTTAAGATTAAGCTTGGGTAAATAACAAAACTCACTTCAGTTTAACAAACTCCCAATGGCAATTTCATTTCCATTCACAGGCATATAATTTATTATTGATAAGACCAATTCTCATTTAAAATCCCACAGCTCAGACATTGACAGATCTTGGTTTACTTAATGCCATTTCTTTCAATTTTGCCTCTATTCTTGTGCAGTTAAAACAAAGCATCTTTAAAGGGTCCCGACCCGAAACCTCCTCATCTCCTTTCTAAAGATACGTCCTTTTATTCTGAGAGTAAAATGTAAATGGGGAGAGGGTACCTAATACATATTCATACCTCTCGTTCCTCTCTCCCCTGACTCTGTGTGAAGAAGGGTCTCGAACTGCAATGTCACCTATTCCTTTTCTCCAGAGATGCTGCCTGACCCGCTGAGTTACTCCAGCATTTTGTGTCTATCTTTGGAGTAAACAAGCATCTGTAGTTCCTTCATGCACATTTTAATTGGGTTTTAGTTCAGTTTAGTTTACAGATACAGCACGGAACAGGCCCCTCCGCCCACTGAGTCCACGCCGACCAGCGATCCCCACCCATTATCGCCACCCTACACACACTAGGGACATTTCCGCTACATTTACACCAAGCCACGTAACCTACAAACCTTTACATCTTTGGAGTGTGGGAGGAAACCAAAGATCTCGGAGAAAACCCACGCAATTCACGGGCTGAATGTACAAACTCTGTGCAGACAGCACCCGTAGTCGGGAATTAACCCGGGTCTCTGGCGCTCTAAGACACCGTGCCCCTCACTTGCTATCAAGTCATAAATATGTTGTAAAATATAGCACAAGAGTATCTTGCACCAGTATATATAATTATTCTTTTTATTAGAATACTTACTTTTAACTTTCAGAAATATCATCGCTAAAAAATCTGCAAATCATAACAAACCAAATCCAACGCGCGGCACGGTGGCGCAGCGGGAGCGTTCTTGCCTCACAGCGCCAGAGACCCGGGTTCGATCCTGACCACGGCTGCTGTCTGTACGGTGTTTGTACGTTCTCTCCGTCACCTGCGTGGGTTTTCTCCGGATGCTCCGGTTTCCTCGCACAAAACGCTGGAGTAACTCAGCAGGTCAGGCAGCATCTCTGGAGAGAAGGAATGGGTGAGGTTTCGGAACTCTCGTTTTCACACCTTACCCTTCCACATCTCTACGTCTCCCTCTCCCGTGGCACTCAGTCTGAAGAAGGGTCTCGACCCGAAACGTCACCCACTCCTTCTCTCCAGAGATGCTGCCTGTCCCGCTGAGTTACTCCAGCATTTTGTGTCAATACCCATTGAGTTTGATCTTTCCGAACATATTCAGGTGAGTATAATTGTGAATCGATCTTCATGCTCAAGTGAAGCAGCTGCAATCAAAGACAATCTTTTTCCATAAAATATTATTGCCTTTAGAACGTGGCAATTAATGGTGATTTAAGCAAAGCAATTAACATTGATGATATTATTGATTGTTTGATATTTATGAAAAAACATGAGGTTATTGATGTTTAGTTTAGAGATACAGCGCGGAAACAGGCCCTTCGGCCCACGGCGCACTTACACTATCCCACATACCCTTGGGACAATTTATAATTTCACTGAAGCCAATTAGCCTAGCAACCTGTATGTCTTTGGTGTGTGGGAGGAAACTGGGAGCACCGGGGAAAACCCACGAATGTACAGACAGCACCCGTGGTCGGGATCGAACCCGGGTATCTGGCGCTGTAAGGCAGTAACTCTGCCGCCGTGCCACCGTGCTGTCCTAATAAAGTTTCGTGAATTAAATTAGCTGAGGTGTTTTTTTAATTTAATCGTATCGGTAGCATTATTTATTGATATGCTTATGCCTAATCTGACCCTTAGAATCAAACTTGGCAGAATGAGTGAGAAAGACAGGAAGAGGTTTGCTCCAGATTTGTTCTCCAGTTAATAAGACCATAAGAGTTAGGAGCGGAATTATGCCATTCAGCCCCTCGAGCCTGCTCTTCCATTCGATCAAGGACGTACTCATCTGCAGTCGAAAGAGCTAAATCTAGCTCTCTCTTGAAAGCATCCAGTGAATTGGCCTCCACTGCCTTCTGTGGCAGAGAATTCCACAGATTCACAACTCTCTGGGTGAAAAGGTTTTTCCTCATCTCAGTCCCAAATGGCCTACCCCTTATTCTTAAACTGTGACCCCTGGTTCTGGACTCCCCCCCAACAACGGGAACATCTAGCCTGTGCAATTGTAGCACCCGGAGGAAATCCACGCAGTCACAGGGAGAATGGACAAACTTTGTACAGACAAGGATCTGTAGTCAGGATCGAACCTGGATCTCCGGCGTGGTAAGGCAGCAACTCTTCCGCTGCGCCACCCTGCCTGCTTGTCGAAATATGTAACTTATGTATAATTTACCTTTTTGTGTGTATTCTTAACCACTGTGCCTGTGATGCTGCTTCATGCAAGATTCCCATTGTAATTGTATCTACCACGCATGTACGCATGAGTAAACTCAAATTCACTTGAACGCAACACAGACGAAAGCTCCTGACAAAACTCTAGTTTTTTGAAGGTACCTTCAGCTGGTGGGAAAGGAAGAACGGAAGATAGTAGACCTTTACAACTTCAACGTATCCCAGAGCAATTGCGGTCTACGGAGTTCCTTTTTTTGAAGCGCAGACACAAGTCACACGAGTCCTTTAATTGCAGCAGTGCAACAGGTTTGTAAACACAGTACTCGACAGATAATGCAATAAACAAATCTAAAAAAATAACCCAATATAATGCAAAATACAAAACAAAGACTGAAGACTAGATGCACAAAAAACTGATCCTTATGGGCCTGTCCCATTTAGGCAACTACAGGCGACTAGTTTGCCCCCACGTGTTCGCCGGTGGTCGCCGGGAGTGGTCTCCTCAGTCCCGCAAAAAGTCATAGCGTCTCTCTGGTCGCCGCTAAATTTTCAACATGCGACAGTGGGTTTGACGCCAATGGGCGTAGCTTGACTTCTCCTGACGTAGGTGCTGTCGTAGGTTGTCGCCAGGATGACGTAGGTTGTCGACAGTCGCCGGCAGTTGCCTAAAGAAAATCGCCAAGTGGGACAGGCCCATAAGCCACTGCCAAGTAACAAAGGGAAACATTTGAGCCGACTTAGTGAAGCATTCGTGTTACTTTCTGCACTGAATGGAGTAGAAACCTATGGGAGGTGATGAGTTTTTAAGGTCCATTGCCAAGTGCAACCTTCAATGCACTCCCAGGTCAGTTGAAGTCCAATGACATGAAAAAAACACAAAAGCTGGAAAAAGTGCAGAGTAGATTTACGAGGACGTCACCAGGACTCGAGGGTAACTGAGCTACAGGGAGAGGTTGAGTTGCTGGGACTCCATTCCTTGGAGCGCAGGAGGAAGAGTGGTGACCTTATAGAGGTGTATAAAATCATGAGAGGAATAGATCGGGTAGATGCACAGAGTCTCTTGCCCAGAGTAGGGGAATCGAGGACCGGCCGACATAGTTTCAAGGTAAAGGGGAAAAGATTTAATAGGAATCAGTGGGGTAACTTTTTCACATAAACGATGGTGGGTGTATGGAACGAGCTGCCAGTGGAGGTAGTGCAGGCTGGGACTATCGCATCTTTTAAGGAACAGTTAGACAGTTTCACTAAGGAAGACACAAACAATCTCCCAGATGAACTGGAGGACAGAGAATCTAAGGGGGTAGAGGAACTGAAAGAAATAGTATTGGGTAGGCTAATGGGACTGAAGGATGATAAATCCCCTGGGCCTGACGGTCTGCATCCCAGGGTCCTCGGGGAGGTGGCTCTAGAAATAGTGGACGCATTGGTGATCATTTTCCAATGTTCAATAGATTCAGGATCAGTTTCTGTGGATTGGAGGATAGCTAATGTTATCCCACTTTTCAAGAAAGGAGCGAGAGAGAAAACTGGGAATTACAGACCAGTTAGCCTGACTTTGGTGGTGGGAAAGATGCTGGAGTCAATTATTAAAGAGGTAATAATGGGGCATTTGGTTAGCAATAAAAGGATTAGTCCAAGTCAACATGGATTTATGAAAGGGAAATCATGCTTGACTAATCTTCTGGAATTTTTTGAGGATGTGACAAGTAAAATAGATGAAGGCGTGCCAGTGGATGTAGTGTATCTAGACTTTCAGAAAGCCTTTGATAAGGTCCCGCTTGGGAGACTAATGACTAAATTTAGAGCACATGGTATTGTGGGTCGGGTGTTGACATGGATAGAAAATTGGTTGGCAGACTGGAAGCAAAGAGTAGGAGTGAACGGGTCCTTTTCAGAATGGTAGGCAGTGGCGAGTGGAGTGCCGCAAGGCTCAGTGTTGGGGCCGCAACTGTTTACCATATATATTATTGATTTGGAAGAGGGAATTAGGAGCAACACTAGCAAATTTGTGGATGACACAAAGATGGGTTGCAGTGTGAACTGTGAAGGGGATGTTAGGAGGTTGCAGGGCGACCTGGACAGTTTGAGTGAGTGGGCAGATGCATGGCAGATGCAGTATAATATAGATAAATGTGAGGTTATCCACTTTTGCGGCAAAAACAAGGGGGCAGATTATTATCTCAATGGGGTTAGGTTAGGTAAGGGGGAGGTGCAGCGCGAGCTGGGCGTCCTTGTACACCGGTCACTGATAGTTGGCTTACAGGTACAGCAGGCAGTGAAGAAAGCTAATGGAATGTTGGCCTTCATAACAAGAGGATTTCAGTATAGGAGTAAAGAGGTTATTCTGCAGTTGTATAGGGCTCTGGTGAGACCGCGTCTGGAGTATTGTGTACAGTTTTGGTCTCCTAATTTGAGGAAGGACATCCTTGTGATTGAGGCAGTGCAGCGTAGGTTCACGAGATTGATCCCTGGGATGGCGGGACTGTCATATGAGGAAAGATTGAAAAGACTAGGCTTGTATTTACTTGAGTTTAGAAGGATGAGAGGGGATCTTATAAGAACATGTAAAATTATAAAAGGACTGGACAAGCTAGATGCAGAAAAAATGTTCCCAATGTTGGGCGTGTCCAGAACCAGGGGCCACAGTCTTAGAATAAAGGGAGGTCATTTAAGACTGAGGTGAAAAAAAAAGTTTTCACCCAGAGAGTTGTGAATTTATGGAATTCCCTGCCACAGAGGGCAGTGGAGGCCAAGTCACTGGATGGATTTAAGAGAGAGTTAGAGCTCTAGGGGCTATTGGAGTCAAGGGATATGGGGGGAAGGCAGGCACGGGTTATTGATAGTGGACGATCAGCCATGATCGCAATGAATGGCGGTGCTGGCTCAAAGGGCCAAATGGCCTCCTCCCGCACCTATTTTCTATGTTTCTATGTTTCTATGTTACATGGATAGGACAGGTTTGGAGGGTTATGGACCAAACGCAGGCAGTTGGGACAAATGTAGCTGGGACATGTTGGTCGGTGTGGGCAAGTTGGGCCGAAGGGCCTGTTTCTAGATACAGTGCGGAAACAGGCCCTTCGGCCCACAAATCCGCACCGACCAGCGATCCCTGCACACTAGCACTATCCTACACACACACACAAGTGACAATTTACAAATTTACAATTTTATATTTACGGGTCTACACCTTTGGAGCGTGGGAGGAAACCAGTGCACCCGGAGAAAACCCACGTGGGTTATGGGGAGAAGGCACAAACTCCGTACAGACAAGCACCTGTATCCAGGATCGAACCCGGTGTCCCTGGAGCTGTAAGGCAGCAACTCTACCGCTGCGCCACCTTGCCACCCGTTCTGATAAACCTGAACTTGAAACGTCACCTGTTTCTCCTTCAGCGGATGCTGCCTGACCTCCTGAGCGTTTTGTTTCAGCATTTACATTTCATTTTTTTTTTTTTAAAATTCAGATTCCCCCGCACCTACAGGTCTCCTGCTTTGATTTTCGTAGACCTGTGGAACCTCCTTCTGCAGAGAGTTGACGAGTTGCTGAGTCTATTCAAAGCCGAGACTGAAGGGCTTAGGAACATGAAGGGAATCAGTGATGGTGTGATCAGACTTTAAAGCATAAGATTAGCCATCATCCCATTGAGTTCTGTAGGAGGCTCAAAGGATCATATGGCCTGTACTTGCTTCTATTCCGTCAGGTCTAAAAATTGTTCCTTTCATTGGAGAATTAATATTTATTAATGAAAGATATAAATTGGCACATCATGAAACCTGAGTGACATGAAACCCATCGCTTCGATGATACACAGGGAAAGTTAAAATTGCCTCCAGCTTTACACACATCCCTACAAAAATAAAATATATATACATACTACATGGACGGAATAAATAGCATAGACTTTTCCCATGTTGGGGGTGATCTGAAGCAAGAGAGCAGTCGTTTCAGATGAGAAGAAGACGATTTAACAGGTTCTGAAGGGAATTTGTGTTCACATAAAGAGTGTTTGGGAATATACTACCTGTGGAGACACGGTGTGTAGTGTCGTGGCGCAGCGGTAGAGTTGCTGCCTCACTGAGCCAGAGACCTGGGTTCTATCCCGAGTACCGAGTTTGCACGTTCTCCCCGCGACCTGCGTGGGTTTTCTCCGAGATCTTCGGTTTCCTCCCACACTCCAAAGACGTGCAGGTTTGTAGGTTAATTGGCTTGGTGTAAATGTAAATAAAATTCTCCCTCGTGCGTGTAGGGTAGTGTTAATGTGCGAGGATCGCTGGTCGGTACGGTGACAATGGGCCGAAGGGCCTGTTTCCTCCGCGCTGTATCATAGAAACATAGAAACATAGAAATTAGGTGCAGGAGTAGGCCATTCAGCCCTTCGAGCCTGCACCGCCATTCAATATGATCATGGCTGATCATACAACTCAGTATCCCGTACCTGCCTTCTCTCCATACCCTCTTAGCCACAAGGGCCACATCCAACTCACTCTTAAATATAGCCAATGAACTGGCCTCAACTACCC